>CM060940.1:664920621-666170621 GCA_030765085.1 Allium cepa | reverse complement strand
TTTATTTTTCTTTCCTTTGTGTTGTAACTCCTCTTTCTCGTGTAGTTGTTTTCCGTTTGCGATTGTGAGCATGTTCATAGTCGCTTTTCTTTTCTCTTTTTATAATAATATGGTAGGGGACCAGTTAACCCCGCTTGCCTTTCAAAAAAAAAACCTTGAGCGACTAACCGGGCTTTATTTCTAACAACCTCTCCTTGTTCATTCATTTTATTTTTATAAACCCATTTAGTTTCGATTATAGTTTTATTTTCAGGTCTAGGAACAAGTTCCTAAACATCATTTCTAGTGAATTGATTTAGTTCTTCTTGCATAGCCAAAATCCATATTCATCAGTTGATGCTTCTTTTGGATTTTTGGGTTCAATAGTTGATATAAAGGCTACATTGCTCATTTTACGTAGTTGATTTCTAATTTTAACAACAGATTGCATATCTCCTAGTATATTTTATATAGGACGATCTTTTAAAAGTTTAATTCTTTTATTAGGATGATTAATTTCATTATTAGTTTCAGTTGACTCTTGATTTTGAGTGACTAATCCTCTTCATCGTTTATATTTTCAAAATTTTTGAGATTTTCATCGAATGAAACATGCATTGTTTCTTCGATGATGTTAGTTCTTAAATTAAACACTCTGTATGCTTTACTTCTATTAGAATATTAGATAAAGATACCTTTGTCGGATTTAGGATCAAATTTATCTAAGTTATCTTTTGTATTTAAAATAAAACATTTTCTTTCAAAAATTCTAAAATAAGATACCTTAGGTTTCTTTCTGTAAAGAAGTTTATAAGATGTCTTATCAGTTAAAGGTCTAACTAAAATTTCATTTAAAATATAGCAGGTGGTATCAACTGCTTCTGCCCAAAAATACTTTGGTAATTTACAATCTGAAAGCATAGTTCTCGCGCACTCTAAAATCGTCCTATTTTTACGTTCTACTACTCCGTTTTGTTGTGGAGTTCTTGAAAATGAAAAATTGTGAGTTATTTCTTTTTTATTGCAGAATTCCTTAAACTTTTCATTTTCGAATTCACCACCGTGATCACTACGAATGGTTATAACTTTTAGAGAAAGTTGATTTTGAATCCTTTTTGTAAAGTTCTTAAAACATTCAAAAGTATCACTTTTATGTTTCAAAAATATTGTCCATGTAAATCTAGAATAATCATCTACAATTACAAAAACATATTTACTATGATTTATTGACAGAATTTGAGATGGACCAAATAAATTAAGGTAAAGTAATTCAAGAGGTTTTGAAGTTGAAATCATATCTTTTAATTTAAAGGAACATTTTCTAAGTTTTCCTAATTGAAATGCATCACATAGATTTCTAATTTAAAATTCATTTTAGGGAGACCTCTTACTAGATCATGTTTTGGCAGTCTAAATAAGAGTTTGAAATTCAAATGTCCAAATCTTTCATGCCAAATCCAGGGGTCACTTGTATTTGCCAAAAGACATAAGTTATCATTTGAGACTTTCATACTAAGAATATAAATATTCTTTTTCCTAATTCCCTCAAATATTATGGTTGAATTATTATCTTCAACGTGACACTTATTTTTTTCAAACTTAATTTTATATCCTTTATCGCAAAGTTGACTAATACTTAGCAGATTATGTTTCAGATTCTTAACTAGCAAAACATTAGTAATAATAGGAGTTTCAGAGTTATCGACTTTGCCGATGCCAATAACATATCCTTTTGAATTGTCTTCAAAGTTAACCAATCCTCCATCTTTGTATATTATATCATTCATCATATCTAGATTGCCAGTCATGTGTAAGAGCATCCACTATCAAGTATCCATTTATTCTTTTTGATCCGCACAATTTGTCCATTATGGATTGATTCCTCAACACCCATAAAGCATGTTTCCTGCACATCATACAATTTTGGTAGACAACTTGAATTTGAATATTGATTATATGTAGACTCAAGAGATAATGATGATCTGAATATTTCTAAACTAGCATTAACAAGTTTTTCAAACATAGCCATTTTAAAAAAAAATTCAAAAATCATATTATGAAACTTTGAAAACCTTGCTCTGATACCAAATGTGAGAAATGCGAAATACGGATCTTAAGGCTAGGATTAACACTAGAGGGGGGTGAATAGTGTTTAAAGGAATTACTAAACCTTTTTGAGTTTTTGTTAATTTGATAACAAATGTATGCAATATTTAGACACAGATATGATCATAGAATCAAATACACATGCAGAAATAAAGTAAAAGCAATAAAGGAAAGAACACACCGAATTTTATACTGGTTCGGAATTACCCTACATCCAGTCCTGCACACAAGTACGGATTTCCTTTGAAAAGTAATTATACAATTACACCCTCGATTTCAAGGCTACGAGGTACTCCTCTCCAGATTCATAATCCTTTAGGTAGAGATACTTGAGTTCAGGGGCAAAAAGTTCACCCAATTGATTTCCAAGGCTACAAGCACACCTTTTATCACTTGATTGATTTCCAAGGCTACAATCACACCTTTTCTCACTTGATTGATTTCCAAGGCTACAATCACACCTTTTCTCGCTAAATTGATTACAAAGAAGTCTATAACTCTGAATAGCACTGAGATCTTGTTGAGATAGTGATAGAGAATCAAACCGGAAATGATCTAGTTAGATTCAATGTGGATTTCGGCAGAGTAATGGTAAGAATATATATAAAGAAATGTGGAAGAAGAAGAGGAGTGAAATCTGAAAAAATATGGTTGTAAATTCATTCAAAACTACCCCTATTTATAGTAGAACAACAGCCATGTCCATTCGTGACAGGATATGACGAATATACACTTCCTTTGAAATTCAAATTTTTGAAATAAACTGCTACCATGTCGACATGGGGTACTTGAGGATGTCGACATGTGTAAGGAAATTTTGGTAATTTGTTTTTCTTTGAAAATAACTTCTATCTTGTATTAACACTATTTTAAACTTTATAAATATACTAAACTATAGTTAAAATACATAAATAAATATAGAGAATAATATTTTGGTACATATAAATTTTTAATATAATTCTATATTTAATTTTAAGTATAGATATTAAAAGTTAAATATATTATTATTAAAAGATAGTTTAAAAACCAAGGATAATTTGATTTTGAAAATAAAGATTATTTTGGGGCTAAAAATATTTAAAACCAGGACAGATGTTTTTGATCCTTTTAAAAGGAAGATTTTGAAAACATTTTGAAAACAAGATATAATTTTGTAAAACATTTTGAATAAAATTAGTGGATACAAAACAATGTTCCACTAGATTTTTCGTAGGTTCCATCCTACTTAGGGTTCCATCCCTTTAACGGGCTCGAAGTGGATTCCATTCCATGAATAAATTGGATTTTAAGATGCCAGTGCTTTTCTAGGAGTTTTAACAAAATTCTAATTAAATTACTTATTATTGAAATCTTGAACTCTTGATATTCTTGATACTCATGAGTCTTCAATCTTGATATCTTTGTAGGATCTAGATTAACCCTAGAGGGGGGTGAATATGGTTATAGCAAATTTTCTCAAATTAAACAAAAAACAATCTGCAGAGAAGTAAATATGCTGAAAAGTAAATCACACACAAAATTTACCCAGCTTCGACAACCCCTGCCTACTGCTGCATTCCCAGATTTCTATTAGAATTAAACAGTCTCCCGCTTACAAACACTCTAACAGACTTGCATACCCTGCTACCGCCTATAGAGTCTTGCAAACTCGCACACCCTGCTCACTGAACTAATCCTAACTAGACAATCTGACACAACCTAAAACCTAGGTGGTGATTTACCAAGATTTAAATCGAAAAGTACAGAAAATAAGAGCAAAAAAGACTAAAAACTTGATTTTAACATTAAACCTTATTTGAAAAACTAAACCCTTAATTAAATAACTAAACCCTAATTAAAATAAACTAAACCCCTTTAATAAAAACAAGGCCAGCCCATTCTTATTCTTTAACCCGATCCCTTTTTTCTGGCTTATGAAGAAAATGGCGGCCGATCCTCTTTCTGAAATTAGGGCTTCGTCCCTTCGATCCAATTTAGGGTTTTGAAGACAGCAGCTGCCGATAGTTGATCGCGCGTATGATTGATTCCGGTCTTCTCTTTGTCGATCGTCTATTCCTTGAGTTGCTCTCTGCTGCTTCGAGTTGATCGAGTTCAACGTATGCTTCGGTATGTAATTTTCTCTTTATGTGCTTTTATGATTTTCGTATTCGAACTCGATGCCAATGATGAATTTGTTGGGTGAATATTTATATGGATTCTGAGACCCTAATCAATTCGATACTTTCCTAATATTTGTGACTACTTGATATGCACGGTCTTGATTCTGAAACGTTCGATTTTTTCTTGAGTCATACGGCTAAAACTTTCCTCTTTTGATTTGCGTTGACTATTTCAAAGATATGCATTTGAATTTTTGACATGGTCAAAACTGTATTGTTGAATTTCGTTCATCCACTGTTTCGAACTGTACCATCTGTTCCATGATAATGAATTTTATTACTTGACTTCATTCTCAGCTTCATACTAATTGTGGCATGTCTGCATTGTTATTCTTCGACTTGTTTAACATCTTGATTGCCATGATTCTTTTGAAACTGCTACTCGGCTCAGCATTGATATTTGCCATGGTTTTGATCATGTTGCCACTGGGTTGCTTATTGTTTTGACCTCTGTTTGATCATTGAAGTATTGCTATATCTTTTTTGTACTGAGTCTTGATATAATTTGCTTCTATACGCTTGTAGTTGTGTAGTTGTGCTGCACTGTTGCCTTAAGTACTTGTTGACTGCATCATTGAAGTATGTGTGTCTGACCATGTTGCTTGTTGTGACCTACTTGGTGCATTGTGCTCTGTTGTTGTCTCTGGTTCATTGGGCTGTAGTCTTCATTGTTGTGTCTTGTTGCAATTGCTATGCAGTTGCTATGCCTTGTACTTGTAGTCGTTCAACCTGGTTTGCCTAGATTGTTGTTGAGTTGATATACTTGTGATTTCACTGGCTTGTTTTGGTTTCTCTTAAACTTGGGTGAACTGATGTGTAATCATGTCTCTGGTGCATGTCACTGTTGCATTACTGGTCTCTGTATTTGGTCTTTCTGGTCTTGTACCTGTCCACTGCCCTTTTTCCATATTGTTGGTTTCAATACTTGTTTGCAGTCTTGTGTCATATGTGTACTGTGTCTTTGAGCATTGTGTCATCTGGATGCATTCATGTTGCATGCATTGAGTAACTGATTGATATAATTTTGCATTTCAGCTTTACTTGTTGTCTTCACATTGTGCTTTCTGTTTTGAGTCACTTCCATACTTGGTCGTGCACTGGTTTTTCCGTTTGCATGCTTGGTTTTGTTGGCTGTGCACACGAGTTGGCGAGGCAGTGCACACGTGTATGAATGTACACGTGTGTATTGCAGCCACTTATGATTACCTGTCCCTGATAGGAATACAAGTGTATATATCTATGTGCACGACTTTATGTGTGGTGAATTCAAATGTAAATGATGACACACAACCCAAATAACTGAGGCACCAATAAAAACAAATTTATATTTTTGCACATTCAAATTTGTTTATCTTCAGATTACTGCTGTAGTTGCTAATTATATAGGTGCACAGGAGACAGGACAAGAACTGGAGCTGGACAATGCAGATAGATGCAGATTAATGGTTTTGTAAAATGTACAGTGTTGTGTGTTGTAGTGAGAGAAAATATGAATATGAAATGTATAAACAAGTATATGTATATAGAGAGAGTTGAAAACTTTGTAAAATATTATATTGAATAAAAATACTGGTTGAATTATATAAATTCTGTGTAATAGTATTATTATTCAATATGAATATTTATTCCTATATGTATATAGTACAATCTGCACACACACACACACACACACACACACACACATATATATATATATTTGTTATCATTAAACAAAAATTCACATCAAACAATCTCCCCCTTTTGATGATGACAAACATATATATTAAAGATTTTGAAATTCTAATAAATGTGTTTGAGCATGAAATATTTAGCTCCCCCTATATGAATGCTCCCCCTACAACTGAGACCACTCCCTATTTAGAAGATTTAGAAAATTACAGAAGAATAAAAGAACTAAAGAAAATTAACTAACAACATTTAACAAATTTGTTGAAATATTCCAAAAAATATTTACTTCCTTATCAAAATCTTGTTCTTCTCCCCCTTTTGTCATTATCAAAAGACTGACAAAAAACAATGGAACAGTAGGAAAAAATAATATATCAAAACGAGATAACAATTTCCACATTGTAGAGAAAGGATCGATGATTCGGTTTTTGTATAATAAGAAGAGAGGTATTTTAAAATTAATTTGACATTTAAGCACAAAAATAAGCACTTACTAACCACGCATAACCATAAGGACTTTTAAATGGGATTAGCAGTTACTTATTAGTCTAAGCATCCGGACTTTTAAGTGAGACCAGAATACTTGGTTACCATACTCCATCCATGCATAACCATAAGGACTTTTAAATGAGAATGGAGTAACGATAAAAATAATTCACTCACACGCTCCATCCTTGCATAACCATAAGGACTTTTAAATGAGAATGGATGCATGAGAGTTATTATCATTATTAAAAAAAAAAAATCCACTCTTCTCATTTTACAAAACCATTATGAACGATAGAAAGATGGTAGAAATAGAAATGATCATGGAATAAGTTACCAAGTTAATTATATTATGTAATATCCAATACTGAATACCATATTCGAATCAATCTTTGGATAATATCCAAAACTAGTTTGAATCCTAGAAATTGAAGTTGAAAGTATATATCCAAGAATATTTCAACTAAAAAATGGAAAATGATTAGTCAATTTCTATAATCCCCAAATCTAAACGTAATCTGGAAAATCTGTCTTCGGTGAGGGGTTTTGTGAAAATATCAGCAAGTTGAGCCTCAGTTGAAATATATTCAATGCAAATGTCTTCCTTAGCAATGTGATCTCTAAGAAAGTGGTGTCTCACATCAATGTGTTTTGTGCGTGAATGATGAATATGATTATTTGACAAGTCTATTGCACTTTTACTATCACATTTTAATGGAACTTGTTTATAAACTAAGCCAAAATCAGAAAGAGTTTGCATCATCCATAAAATTTGAGCACAACAACTTCCTAAAGCAATATATTCTGCTTCAGTGGTGGATAATGCAACACAATTCTGTTTTCGACTTAACCATGAAACTAATGAATGTCCTAGCATGAAACATGTCCCACTAGTGCTTTTCCTGTCAACCAATGAACCAGCATAATCAACATCAGAATAGCCAACTAAATCAAAACTTTCACAAGAAGGGTACCATAATCCAAATTTGTGTGTGTGTGAAAGATATCTCAAAATTCGTTTAGTGGCTTTGAAATGAGATTCTTTAGGATTAGATTGAAAACGTGCACACAAACACACAGAAAACATAATATCAGGTCTAAAAGCAGTAAGATAGAGAAGTGAACCAATTATCCCTCGATATTTTTTCTGTTCAACAGCAATTCCTTTCTCGTCTTTGTCCAACTTTGTTGATGGGATCATAGGAGTTCTCAATGGTTTGGAGTTCTCAACTCCAAATTTCTTCAACAGTTCCAACACATACTTGGATTGTGAAATAAAAATACCATCACTTCTTTGCTTGATTTGGAATCCAAGAAAATATTTCAATTCTCCAACCAAGCTCATCTCGAATTTAGCCTGCATGACTTGTTCAAATTTCTCGCACAAGAGTTCATTAGTAGCACCATAAATAATATCATCCACATAAATCTGAAGAATCAAAAATTCACTTCCATTATGTATATAAACAGTGTCATGTCAGCACTCCCCTTTTTAAAGCCATTTTCCAAAAGATATGTACAAAGGCAGTCATACCAAGCTCTAGGAGCTTGCTTAAGACCATATAATGCTTTTTCTATTTTATACACATGATTTGGAATATCCTGATTTTCAAACCCGGGGGGTTGTTCAACAAAAACTTCTTCTTTCAAATCACCATTTAGAAAGGCACTTTTTACATCCATTTGTTTAAGTTTGAAACCCTTATAACATGCAAAATTTAGCAAAATCCTGATGGCTTCTAACCTAGCCACTGGAGCAAATGTTTCATCAAAATCTATGCCTTCTATTTGGTTATATCCTTTTGCGACCAACCTAGCTTTGTTTCTAATTACATTTCCTGATTCATCAAGCTTATTTTTGAACACCCATTTAGTTCCAACAATTGGATAGTCATTAGGCCTAGGAACTAATTTCCAAACTTTATTTCTCTCAAATTGATTAAGTTCATCTTGCATTGCTAAAACCCAACTTTCATCATTAAGAGCCATTTCAATAGAATCAGGTTCAATCTCAGAAATAAAACCACTGTGGCAACAAAACGCACATAAATTTTTATCAAATGATGAGCGAGTGTGTATACCTTCCGTAAGATCACCTATAACCAATTCAGGAGGATGATTGGATTTGAACTTCAATCTACCAGCATCAACAGTCCTACTTTCAGCTTTCTCACTAGATGTTCCTTCTTCAATGCCTTCATGATCTACCCCATCGTCAACCGTCTTTTCAGTCGTCCTTTCCAGATCAGATTCATCGAATTTCACATTGATTGATTCAATAATTGTTTTTGTTCGTTTGTTGTATATCCTGTAAGCCTTGCTCCTTGTTGAATAGCCCATGAAAATTCCCTCATCAGCCTTTGATTCAAATTTTCCAAGTTGATCACCTGTGTTAAGAATGAAACAAGGACATCCAAATACACGAAAATAAGAAATGTTAGGTTTCCTTTCATGCCACAATTCATAAGACGTTTTGTCAAGTATTGGTCTGATCATTACTCTATTCATTACATAGCACGAAGTATTCACTGCCTCTGCCCAAAAGGTTAGAGGTAGTTTATACTCACTTAACATGGATCTAGCCAATTCCTGTAATGTACGATTTTTCCTTTCAACCACCCCATTTTGTTGAGGTGTTCGTGGAGCAGAAAATTCATGTTTTAAACCATTTTCTTCACAAAAGCTTTCAAATTCCAAATTTTCAAATTCGCCTCCATGATCACTTCTCAAAGTTTTAATTGAAACTCCTTTTTCATTTTGAACAAGTTTTGCAAATTTTGAAAAATAATCAAAATATTCAGACTTTTTGGCTAAGAAATAAACCCATGTAAATCAAGAATAATCATCAACCAATACATAACAATAACATTTTCCATTCAAGCTTGCAATTTCATTTGGTCTAAATAAGTCCATGTGAATTAATTCAAGGACCCTAGATGTGCTAACAATGTTTTTAGGGCGAAATGATGTTCGACCAAGCTTGCCCAAGGAACATGCTTTACACACTTTATTATTTTTAAACTTCTGATGTGGTAACCCTCTGACTAACTCTTTCGTTTCAAGTTTTTCTAAGAGGCTCATGCTAGTATGTCCAAATCTCCTATGCCATAAGGATGCCTCTTCGTCAGTGGCTACCAAACATCTAGAAAGATTTAGATTATTAAACGAAAGCGAGTAAACATTTCCTTTTCTTTTGCCCATAAAAACAATGTTTTTAGAAGATTTGTCAATGATTTTGCAAGTATCACTATCAAAGACCCCATTCATACCTTTGTCACATAGTTGGCTAATAGAAATGAGATTGTGATGCAAATTATCAACGTATAAAACATTAGTCAAGGAAAAAGTACCGTTACCTACTTCACCTTTACCAATAATCTTACACTTGCTATTGTCTCCCATGATCACATTTCCACCTTTAAAATTCTCTAGGCTAAGGAACTTCGATTTGTCACCTGTCATATGTCTAGAACACCCTGAATCTAGAAACCATTCTTGTTGCTCCTTAGCCCGCCAACAGACCTCACTAGATTCTTCTGAGCTATTATTTGGTGGATTCATGACTCTAGAGTTAAAAGAAAAAAATACCTTGCTCTGATACCACTTGTAGGATCTAGATTAACCCTAGAGGGGGGGTGAATAGGGTTATAGCAAATTTTCTCGAATTAAACAAAAAACAATCTGCAGAGAAGTAAATATGCTGAAAAGTAAATCACACACAAAATTTACCCAGCTACAGCAACCCCTACCTACTGTTGCATTCCTAGATTTCTATTAGGATTAAACAGTCTCCCGCTTACAAACACTCTAACAGACTCGCACACCCTGCTACCACCTATAGAGTCTTGCAAACTCGCACACCCTGCTCACTGACCAAATCCTAACTAGACTATCTGACACAACCTAAAACCTAGGTGGTGATTTACCAAGATTTAAATCGAAAAGTAGAGAAAATAAGAGCAAAAAAGACTAAAAACTTGATTTTAACATTATACCCTATTTGAAAAACTAAACCTTTAATAAAATAACTAAACCCTAATTAAAATAAACTAAACCCCTTTAATAAAAACAAGGCCGACCCATTCTTATTCTTTAACCCGATCCCTTTTTTTTCTAGCTTGTGAAGAAAATGGCGGCCGATCCTCTTTCTGAAATTAAGGCTTCGTCCCTTCGATCCAATTTAGGGTTTTGAAGACAGCAGCTGCCGATAGTTGATCGCGCGTATGATTGATTCCGGTCCTCTCTTTGTCGATCGTCTATTCCTTGAGTTTCTCTCTGCTGCTTCGAGTTGATCGAGTTCAACGTATGCTTCGGTATGTAATTTTCTCTTTATGTGCTTTTATGATTTTCGTATTCGAACTCGATGCCAATGATGAATTTGTTGGGTGAATATTTATATGGATTCTGAGACCCTAATCAATTCGATATTTTCCTAATATTTGTGACTACTTGATATGCACGATCTTGATTTTGAAACGTTCGATTTTTTCTTGAGTCATACGGCAAAAACTTTCCTCTTTTGATTTGCGTTGATTATTTCAAAGATATGCATTTGAATTTTTGACATGGTCAACACAGTATTGTTGAATTTCGTTCATCCACTGTTTCGAACTGTACCATCTGTTCCATGATAATGAATTTTGTTACTTGACTTCATTCTCAGCTTCATACTAATTGTGGCATGTTTGCATTGTTATTCTTCGACTTGTTTAACATCTTGATTGCCATGATTCTTTTGAAACTGCTACTCGGCTCAGCATTGATATTTGTCGTGGTTCTGATCATGTTGCCATTGGGTTGCTTATTCTTTTGACCACTGTTTGATCATTGAAGTATTGCTATATCTGTTTTGTACTGAGTCTTGATATAATTTGCTTCTATACACTTGTAGTTGTGTAATTGCACTGCACTGTTGCCTTGAGTAGTTGTTGACTGCATCATTGAAGTATGTGTGTCTGACCATGTTGCTTGCTGTTACTTACTTGGTGCATTGTGCTCTGTTGTTGTCTCTGGTTCATTGGGCTGTAGTCTTCATTGTTGTGTCTTGTTGCAGTTGCTATGCAGTTGCTATGCCTTGTACTTGTAGTCGTTCAACTTGGTTTGCCTAGATTGTTGTTGAGTTGATATACTTGTGATTTCACTGGCTTGTTTTGGTTTCTCTTGAACTTGGGTGAACTGATGTGTAATCATGTCTCTAGTGCATGTCACTGTTGCATTACTGGTCTCTGTATTTGGTCATTCTGGCCTTGTACCTGTCCACTGCCCTTTTTCCATATTGCTGGTTTCAATACTTGTTTGCAGTCTTGTGTCATATGTGTACTGTGTCTTTGAGCATTGTGTCACCTGGATGCATTCATGTTGCATGCATTGAGTAACTGATTGATATAATTTTGCATTTCAGCTTTACTTGTTGTCTTCACATTGTGCTTTATGTTTTGAGTCACTTCCATACTTGGTCGTGCACTGGTTTTTCCGTTTGCATGCTTGCTTTTGTTGGCTGCGCAAACGAGTTGGCGAGGCAGCGCACACGTGTATGAATGTACACGTGTGTATTGCAACCACTTATGATTACATGTCCCTGATAGGAATACAAGTGTATATATCTATGTGCACGACTTTGTGTGTGGTGATTTCAAATGTAAATGATGACACACAACCCAAATAACTGAGGCACCAATAAAAACATATTTATATTTTTGCACATTCAAATTTGTTTATCTTCAGATTACTGCTGTAGTTGCTAATTATACAGGTACACAGGAGACAGACTAGAACTGGAGCTGGACAATGCAGATAGATGCAGATTAATGGTTTTGTAAAATGTACAGTGTTGTGTGTTGTAGTGAGAGAAAATATGAATATGAAATGTATAAACAAGTATATGCATATAGAGAGAGATGAAAACTTTGTAAAATATTATATTGAATAAAAATACTGATTGAATTATATAAATTCTGTGCAATTGTATTATTATTCAATATGAATATTTATTCCTATATGTATATAGTGCAATCTGCAAACACATATTGATATATATATATATTTGTTATCATCAAATAAAAATTCACATCAAACAATCTCCCCCTTTTGATGATGACAAACATATATATTAAAGATTTTGAAATTCTAATAAATGTGTTTGAGCATGAAATATTTAGCTCCCCCTATATGAATGCTCCCCCTACAACTGAGACCACTCCCTATTTAGAAGATTTAGAAAATTACCGAAGAATAAAAGAACTAAAGAAAATTAACTAACAACATTTAACAAATTTGTTGAAATATTCCAAAAAATATTTACTTCCTTATCAAAATCTTGTTCTTCTCCCCCTTTTGTCATTATCAAAAGACTGACAAAAACAATGGAACAATCTGGTGTGAATAATAACCTACAATCTTGAACCATATATATCTAGTGAGACCATGCTGCTTAGCGGAACGGGTTTTTCCTTCCTAGTATCTTAACCCAATTTATAATAACCACATACTATGCATCTGCATCCATAATGGTTAAGACATTACATAATAAAATGTATTGTGATGATATGCAAACTAGTAGTGTGCTCTAGATTTCTCATCCCCATTCACGTAACTATCTATCTCAACTTATAGTTCCTAGGGCCACTATTAACTTATTAGTTTTCATAGGCTAACCTATAACATGTTCTAAGCTTACGGACTATTTGTCTGATTTCATAGTTTTATAGGATCACTAAGAACCTTTTGGTGTCTACCAATAACATCATCCAGTCATAGTTTTCATGGGGTCAATATGAACCTATTGGATTCTTCAATAACATCTTTCATGTCATAATAATTTACATAGGATGACTACGAACCTATTGATCTCTATCAACAACCTGTTCCAAACATAGTTTTCATGGAATCGCTAAGAACATGTTGGCCCCTGCCCATAACAATTTCCATAACATAATTTTTACGGGCTTACTAAGAACCTAGGTCTAAACCAATAATCTTTTGATCGGTCTTAGGCATCCTATATTTTGGTCTGTCTTACCTCTTAGATGCAATTCTACTCACGCAGGAGTTAATTCAATGTATATTCACTATTGGGTTAAACCTTAACATCCCAAAATGCAGTTGTGCGTTATGAATGAAGTGAATATGATTACACAAGCATACATGATAACTAATCAAATAACACAATAATATAAACATCCATGGTTTACTTCCTTATAATCATTTCTAATGAAATATGGTTAATACCCTTAACCCACTGTCTTTAATAAGGAAAGCTTCCTCTAAAATTTCAAAGTTAAATGGCATTTCAAAACTCTTTTACATGGCCATATGTTTACTTTAAAAATGAGATTGGGTTCTCTAATTTGAAAACTAAGGCTTTTGACTTTATCCTTCGGATTATTGTGACATCATGAGTTACCCTCCGTCACTCTCCCTTTCGACATCATAGAGAAAACAAGCCATCTATCCCCTTCCATTTAACTAATGGGATCGAAACAAGCGGCTATGCCCCTTTCACCACTTTACTCTAGTGGAAGGACCTTTCGAAATCATTGCTTATGAAATATGGAAGTCCCTTTCCACTATTTCTTTGAAACCATGCGGAAGGACCCTGTCGACACCATTATTAGGTGCAGCACAGTTCTTTCACTTCTCTAATTAATCATGCATGCAGAAGGACACTTTTGACACTATCAACTAGTGCGGAAGGTACCTTCCGTAATGGTTGGACTTACTCAAAGTTTAAAGGTGAGGAAGGTATGTTGTCGACACTATTGATTAGTGCTGCACACCCCTTCCATCTTCATTGATTAACATATTTTCGGAGCATATAAGAGCGGAAGGAACCCCTTCGACACTATCTACTAGTGTAGAAAGTCCTTTCCATGATTCAGTTAATGTGGAGGTGAACACTTGTTAAAGTGTATGTATGCGGAGGTAACGCTTCGACACTATTGATTAGTGTGGAAGGACCCTTCCGCCTTCATTCTAGTATATGTTAACTGCAATGACTCTCCTATCCCCTTAGTGTTCAAAGAAAAGAGATATTGTATGCTTTTGAAAGTATCGATGCTTTTTAAGGCATCAATGCTTTCGAAGGCAAGTGGCGTTGCTATAATTATCATAAAAACTTATTTTTAACCAAGTAAAGCAATTTTATTTTACCTAACCGCTTATGCCGTAAATTTTCTATTGGATATCAAAACCTTTATAAAATTATTTCAAAACTTACTAACGCATGTAATCCCCAATGCTCCAATGCCTAACTAAAAATTATTAACTAACCACTTGAATTTAATTAATCATTAAATACTAATCTTTCTAATTAAATCCAAAACTCACCCAAATCTCTTAAGAAAAATCTCAAAAATTTACATAAATTCAAAAATGGGAACATCTTTATCATATAAAATTTTCAACTGAAAATAATTAGTTAATTCCTTAAATCGATCAAAACCCAAAATATCCATTTCTTTCACTCGACAATAAATTATCCATAGCCTGGAATATTATGAAAATTTAAACTCTACTCCAAAATAATTTTTTACATAACATACTCAAAAATCATGGCATTTGGAAATAATTTTTCATGATTTTAGCCTTAAAATCGAACTACATTATTGCGTAAAATCCTTGTTTAAATTATAACATGAAATTTGAATCAAAACATCATCATTCATCCAATCATATGGTTTTGAACCTCAAACCCTAATTTAAAGATTCAAAATGACTTATATGAGATGGTTTAGATCATTATTCACCTTATTTGGATAAAGAACTTGAGATTTGTTCTACACTTTAATCTTCCTAACTTGAATCTTAGCCTCTAATTGATTTTTGAGCTCCTATTCTCCTAGGATTATGGCCAGCCTTGTTTTTCTTTTGTAGATGTTATCATGTTGTAAGAATGTAAATAAAAAAGAGAATGTGATAATGGTTTTTAGGGGTTATAGGGTTCGGCTATACCCATATTGCCCTTGCTTTATTCTTTTAAGTATTTAACTTATAACTCTTTCTCATTAATTAATTTAGCTAATGCACAACCTAAATTATTTTTCAAATCTCAATTCACTTATCACTCTAGTCTTTACATTACTCTATTTAATTTATCTAATTAAATCTCCTGAATAATTCTATTTTAAATTAGGGGTGTTACAACATTCGATAAAAACTTTCTCATTGCAATGAAATTAAAACACTTAGTTCATATTAACACCCTTCAATACAAATATAGATCTAAAGTCAATTCTATAAATTACTAATTGGTATATCTAAAATAATTTCGCATTCAATTCATATTCAACTACCAATATCCAAACACTGATTTACAGATCTGGGTATAATTAACATTTCTATTCAATTTTATAGAATATGTGGCAATGGATTATACATTAATATTTTTATGCCTACAACTCTAGATCTTCAATTACGCATAATAATCAAACAAAGTCCAATGATATAAATTATCATGTTCTAAATAATTCACATAAATTTCCCACTCGTTGTTTTTAGGCTTTCCAAATGTCCAGATCTGAATCTGATCCTCTGATTCAACTGCTTTTCTTTTCTGGTTTAAGCCGTATGTATACAAAGGAATATACATAACATTAGATTTATAGATTTGAGAAGAGATTATGATTTAGGGAAGATATAGATTTGTTAAATTGAGATTTAGCTCGTTGTTGAGCTATGCTATTTTATATGATCTTCTCTTCCTTTTATTTTATTATTTAATGTTCTCTCTAATCTGTTATTATTTACAGTCTGTTCCATTATGAGGAAGAAGGTAAAAGCGAAAAAATAACAGAGCTTTTTTTGTTTGCATTAGAAAATATGATAAGAGGAGGAGGGTTTGGATGCCTATTTATAGAGGCTAGAACAAATAATAAGCATTAAATTTAAAACTGAATAATCCAAGCCATTGGCCAAGGTTCAACCTCTACCTTCCAATATCCGATTGGTCGACCAATCTAATTTAAAGGTCGGTGGGTAGGGCCTGGCCATTATCCATTTATTTATTCCTATTTTAAATTTTTATTTGTTTTCAATTTGATTTCGTTTTTCTCCCTAACTTCTTCATTTAGACTCCGATCCTAACATTCCAAATTTGAAATTTGTTTGGAATTTCCCCATGAACGAAATGATACAAGTTTCATGGACAAATCCATCCTTTACACACATTTCATTTTGGAGCCTAATTAACCCATTGAGTAATTAAATAACTAACCATAAAATTTATGGGGTATTACCCCTCCATTTCCATACCCTTTTCACAGATATATAGAAATAAATTAAATGAATAAGGAGAATTCATAAGAAATAAAGCACATTTGGTTGCTTAAGGTTATAGTCAAGAAAAATGAATAAATTTTGATGAAACCTTTGCCCTTATAACTAGATTAGAGGCCATTAGAATTTAGTCATTTTTTGCAAATGATAATAACTTTAAATTATTTCAAATGGATGTTAAAAGTGCCTTTTTAAATGACTTTATTAAAAAAGATGTATATATAGAACAACCCTCACTTTTCAAAGATAAAAAACTTTCAAATCATGTTTATAATTTAAAGAAAGATTTGTATGGACTAAAACAAGCTCCTAGAGCTTGATATGTAGGACTTAAATCTTATTTAATTCAGTCTAACTTTGAAATAGGAAAGTAGATAGTATATTATTTATTAAAAGAAATAATAATGATATTCAACTTATATAAATATATGTAGATGACATTATTTATGAGTAAGTAAGTGAACAGCCATATAAAGATTTTTGAAATAATGAGTAAGAAATTTGAAATGAGTCATAGGAGAGAATTAACCTTCCTTTTAGGATTACAAATAAGATAATTAGATAATGGCATATTTGTAAGTCCAGAAAAATATGGTAAGGATTTGGTAAAGAAATTTCGTATGTCTAATGCTAGTTGATAGCCAACTCTATTGGCAACAAAAGAAAAACAAAATAAGGAAGAAAATTCAAAATATATAGATCGAAAATATATGGAGGAATGATAGGACTTTTGCTCTATATAACTGCCAATAGACCTAATATAATGCATAGCATTTGTCTTTGTGTAAGATTCAATCTCAACCAAAGAAAACTCATCTAAAATATGTAAAACGTATTTTAAGATATGTAAAGAACACGGTAGACTATGGACTCTTCTGTCCAAAAGAAGACTCCTTCAACTTAATTTCATATAGTGATGCTGACTAGGCTGGATGCAAAATAGAGTAAAAATGTACAAGTGGAACTTATCACTTTTTTGGACACTTTCTTGTTTCCTGGTTTAGCAAAAAGCAAAACTCTATGTCTCTATCTACAACAGAGGTAGAATATATGTATCAACTGCCTGTTCATAAGTTATCTACATGCAATAAACTCTAAAAGATGTTGGTTTGAATTTGAAATAATCACAACTATACATTGATAATACTAGTGCAATAAATTTGTCTAAAAACCCAACACATCATATTAGGACCAAACATATGGACATAAGACATCATTTTTCAAGAGATAATGTAAATAAAGGAATCATTTAACTTGAATTTATAAATAGTGAAAATCAAATAGTCGATATATTAATGAAACCTTTGCAACGAATATCTTTTATTAAACTTAGAAGAGAGTTGGGAATATGTTTCTTCACTGAAATACAAATATAATAGCTTTTAAAATTCTAAGTTTAAATGAAAATGAAAAATCAAATTTTCCTATGTATGTCAACATACATAATCTTATATATCGACATAGTGGAAAACCGATTTTCCCACTTAAATTCGAATTTTGAAATTTATTTATATAACCACCAAATTTTAAATTTACTCGCATTTCTCTATCTTCTTCTTTATGTCAACTCCAAATAAAATAAAAATCAATGGATTCTTCAAGTTTTACAAGACCAAGAGAAGAGACCAACCCCTTAGTATTTAATTCCTTTACTCTAAGGCCCCTTCCAAAATGCCACCATGGCCAAAGTTATCAAAATGAAGAATGATCTGAAGCATGTCCTCAATACGCTTTCAGAAACAAAGGTCGTCCAAACATGCCTCTTATAGGAATAAGAAAAGCAAGGGCAAACTTTAGAAGAATCTGTTGGATAATAAAGCTAATTCAATCGTAATTGAAGAGGAAAACCTCAATCTTATCATTTACAATCCTATGAATGATGAAGAAGAGGAAGAGGAGGAGGATGCTAAATATGGCGATGAAGGTAAGTGTATAGGAGAAGTTTCTATTTATCGTGATGGAAATCTTCTGGAAAAAAAAGAAATTTTTGCCTCCACTACCTTCATTGCCCCATCCATAAGTCTCCCAGTATCAAAAGGAAGCATTAATTCATATGTTTAATTCGGATTGTTTAGGGTTGGACTGACAATGTTATTATTAGGCTTGTTTATTGACTTTTAAGATGTGTATGCTTAAATTATTAGTTTAGTTTATATAATTTGGACTGAATAAATAAAGAAAGTCTTATATTATTTAAATGTCTTCAAATTTTTTGTAATATCCCAGAATTTCCAGAAATTTAAAATCTGATAAACTCTTAATTTAAATTATTTGAAATTGATACAATTGTTATTTTCAAAAATAAATAACTAAGTAATAATAATATAATGTCTTAATTTTGGTTATAGATTGGTTTTAAAATAAGAATAATTATTTTGTATTGTGTAAATAAATTCTAAATTGACTTATTGTTTTCAAAGTTAATAAGTGTGTTTATATATATATATATATATATATATATATATATATATATATATATATCTGTGTATTTAAATTGATTTTAAAATAAGATAAATTATTTATAAATAATAATGAGCTTATTTAAAAATAGATATTTATATTTATTTGAATTGATTTTAGATTTGGATTTTTAAATTGACTTTGAATTTGAATATAAATTTGAATTTAAGGGGATATACATACATCTTAAAATAAAATAATAATATAGTTTAGATTTAAAATATATAGATAATGTTTTTAGTTAAAAATAAGATTTTTTTATATTATTCTTTTTATAGAAATTTATCTATAGAAATTTGGATATGTATTTATTTATAAGAATAAATACAAGGACTTTTTGAAATAGAACTTAAAAATGATTTTAAATATTTTAATTGGTTTTATTTTATTTTCTTTTAAAAATTGTATTTATATAAATTTAGAAAAGTGTTTATAAATTATTAAATGTATTTGTTTATTAGGAATTTAATTAGAAAAGCATTTATAAATTAAGAAAACATATTAGTTAATTAGAAAATCATATTTAAAAAGCTTTTAAAATTCTTTTAGGATAAATATGAATAAATATTGACAAGTGTTAAGTTATAAATCTCTTAGATAACAAGTGTTAACACATTAATATAAGCTAGAGACAAGTGTCACATTATTTTAAATTTTCTTTTAATTTTAATAAATACTGAAATTAGCCTATATAAACCCTATCTTCTCTTCATTTTCTTTTTCTTTAAAATCTATGTTCATTTCTAAAAGAAAACTAGAATTATCCATGTAATCTTTACTCTTCAAAAACCAGAAAATCCTCAAACCAAAATCTGAAATTTTCCTCAAATAAAATCTGAAACCCATGCTCAGTTTGAAAACCTGTGATTCATTCCAAAACCTGGAAAGTTCCTCAAAAATCAATATCATGTAAACCTCCTCAAGTTCAAATGCAAATCTGAAATTCCTCAAATTCAAACACAATCCAGAAATAAATTTGAGAACCCTGTAACTTATTTTCCAAACCAAAATACAAAAGCCTGAAACATTCTTCTCAGATCAAAGCTCAAACTAGTAATTCTCATGATCAAAAGCTTGGGACATTTTCAAAATTTCCAGAGGCAGCAACCTGTATTTCAATTTCCAGAAGAAAAAAAATCTGAAAGAAAATTCAGTTTAAAGGCTTCAAGTTTTTTTTTCAAAGCTCTACATCTCCTTGATATGTGAGTAAACATTTAAAATTTAAAAAGCTTAAGTAACAAATAATATATGTTGCATGGGAATACTGTTTTGATGACTGCCTTGCTATCCGTACATATGTGAGCATGTGTGTATTTTTAGTTGATCATCTCTGTGATTAGTATGCCTTTGTACTGTATACTGTGGCATGAATTATTTTAAAATTTGATTCATATGCAAAATATTTAAAGTAAACTCTGGAAGTAAGTGGGAAAAATGAATGCATGTTGTTTTACTTTCAATATATATATATATATATATATATATATATATATATATGATTTTAAACTTGGGAACATTTGTAATTTATTTGTTTATATCAGTGATTCCCTGATCACTTGTTACAGAGTATAAGTGATAAATTTTAAAAAAAAGAAAAATTCAAAAATCTCTTTATTTAGTCACTGTTAGGACCTCAACTTAAAACAAAATAGTTTTGTTAAATCATAATCCAGGTACCAAAAATTAATTCAAGTATTTTAAAGGTTTGAATTATGTTTGATTTTGTAAAGTACAGTGGTGATGTTAAAAATCATATTATCAAATGTTATAATTCATTGTTTCAGGATTTATAACTTGAATCTATGTAGCAAATTATGATTTTTAAAACTAAAACCAAAATTTTTAAGATTGCATTGGATATGCAATTTGGATTTAACTGAAATTGGGTGTTTGGTCCACCATGGGTGATCAAGAGGGAGTGGGGTCATGGATTTTCTTCTGGAGATAGAAGAAGTAGTGGCGTGTTCAGGAAAAATGCCCGAGGTTATTCACGGTCATCAAGGCGACAAGGGGAAGGGAATTTATGATTTAACCCTAGTTTTGGTCGATCGTGCAAAAGAGGGGACTGCGTTAATTCTGATGCATCGAGTTTGAAGGGATTTTGGGAATATGATCGTGGAAGTTTGGAGATGGTGTGGCCAGAATTTCTGACGTTCTAGTTGTTGGCGACGTGGAAGCGGGGTGTTTTCAAGTAGAGGATTTGGGTTCAAGTTCATCTAAGAAGCTCGAATTTGTTATGGGTTCTGTAGTGACGAAGTGATGGTTGGGATCGATTGCAGTGGGTGTCGCTGACGTGTGAGAGGGGCTGGAGTTGGTCGCGGCGGCGTCGATCGCCGGTGCACTTGCATAGGTAGATGGGTGTCAGTGGGTTGTGTTAGTTTGGGAAAGTTGTTTTGTCTCGGGTTGTAACTCCAGATTTTGGCAAGAAAGCTCGAGTTTAACTCGAGCAATGCCGAGTAAATTTTTAAGCCTGTAGCAATTTTATTTGTTTATAGGTTTTATAATTTAAAATTTTAACTAAAACTTAAATTAAGTTTTGCAATGGAAGTAGGGGGGAAAGAGGAACTCGGGTGTTTCTCGGGTTTTGATCAAGTTAGACCCGAAGTTTGATTAAAGGAAATTTTCAAAAATATTTAAAGATTTATTTTTTAAAACAGGTTTAAATTTTAAATAAAGTATGTTTTGAATTTTGAGTATGAATCTTGTTTTTAAATTTATTTTTGATGAAATAAATGTTTCTTTAACATTGTTTTATGAAGTTGAACTTTATTTAATTTAAATTTTGTTAAATCAAGTTAAAGTATTTTAAAACTTTAATAGAAATGGAATTATAAAGATTTTATAAAAAGCAAGTATAATGATTTAAATTTTAAACTTGATTTAATACCATTACTTGATGATATTTTGAAGTATTTAAAGGAAGTTGTGATTTGTAAGCTTTAAATTATTATGTTGAATAAGTATTTTTAAATTTAATTAATAATTTGATTAAGTAAAATAATTTTTTAAAGTAAATTGTTTTAATAAGCATAATTAAGATAAGGTTTTATCTCAAGATAATTATGGTTAAATAATTTGAGATTTATTGAGTTAGTTAAGAAGTTTAAGTGTATTAATTAACTTAATTAATTAAATATAAAAGGGTTAATTAAGAAATTAACTAAGGATAATTATTAATTTAATTAACTAATAATTATGATGATTTAATTAATGATTAGAGATTAATTAATTTGTAATTATTTATTAATTAATTAAGTAATTAAGGGTTAATTAAACTAGTAATTAAGTGATAATTGGGTTTTCTTGATTAGTAATTAAGAAGGTTATTAATCTATAAGGCAAGTTAATTAAGAATTAATTAACTATTATTAAAGGTTAATTAATTGTAATTAAGGATTGATTAATTATAATTATGGATTAATTAATGTGCAATTAAGGTTGTTAATTAATAATTAAGTTTTATTAATTAATGATTAAGGATAATTAATTAGTTAATTAAGGTTAATTAATTAATTATAAAAGTAATTAGGGATTGATTGCTTTGTGTTAAAAGATTGATTAATAATTCGGGTTTATTAATTAATAGTTGAAGATTAATTTGGTTAAAGAGTAATTAAGGGATGAATTACTCAATTATGATTAATGAGGTGAATGTGATCAAGTTAAGTTAATTAATTTGTTAATTAATTAAATATAGTCACATGATAAATGATTAAGTATGCTTACTTAATGAGTTTTGATAAGAGTAATTACTTAAAATATGTAATTGAAGAATAAATTACTGGAGGTAATTGAGATAAGGGAATTATTTAGTGGGAAGTAATTTTAAATAGATAATTACTTGGTAAAGTAATTAGGGATTTATTACTTGGGTAATAAATCAATGGATTTATAAATGTAATTAAAAGCAAATAAGAGTAGTTTATTACTGTTTAAATTTTTTAAAGTTAATTTAATTAATTTAAGCATGTTTTATTAATGTAATTAATTAAGCAATGATGTAATTAATTATAGTTAATTGGTTAATGGAAGTAATTAATTAAGGTTCATTAATTAATATGATTAATGAGAATAATTAAGGATTAATTACTTAATTAAGATATAATTAATCAAGGTTGATTAATTAAGATAATGATTAATTAATTGGTTTAATTAATGGATAAGTAAACAATATTTATTGTGATGAAGGTAATTAATTTAATTAATTTCAAATTATTTAAGAGATGAAGTAATTAATTTAATTCATTTTAAATTAATTATAAATGGTGTGATTTATAGATCATTGCTTATGGATGGCTGATTTATATTTAATGGCTTAGTTGCTTGATATCTCTGATGAGATATGTGTGATATATGATATGGATGCTTTGGTTGCATTGGGATGATAGTATGGAATCCAAAAATCCAATAAGTGCCCTCGGATTTGATTGTATTACCCACTTTTGTGGCTAGTAGCTGAATTTAATATATGTAACAATTTCGGCAATTTCATATTTATTTGAAAACCCTAGACCTATTAAATATCACTGGATTTCCTATCAAATGTTTGGTTAGCGTAAGGTAAAAACTTTTCCATGTTTATGTGTGGGAAGTCTTACGTGATACCTTTTCTTTCAAAAGGTTTTTTAAAGTTAAGCAACTTTAATTGTTTACTCATACCAGACCCAAGTCTGACCCGGAGTTTATTCTGTTTTTCTTAAACTCTTGGATACTCAAATTTTTACGAGTAGCCAGGGGATTCAGGTTGGCTTGACGAATTCTGGAGGAGCAATGGAGTAGAAGGCTTCTGCGTATAAATATATAGTATTCCGCTGTGTGTTCTTTGAGTCGTTTGTCTGTGTTGTATATTGAGTTGTATAACTAGACAGGTGTTTATAACTGTCTAGTATGTGTTGTTTAGCTGTGTATCTCTGATGTATATGATACTATGTAATATACTATGTGATCAATATAATTTATTCGTTCCGCTGTTTAGATTCTGATGTTGTTTCTTTCTTTCTTCCCTGTCTTTTCTCTTTTCTATCCCTTTCTTTCTTAAAAATGATGCGTCTTTCTGTGGAGAGAAAGTCGGGTCGTTTCAGTTGGTATCAGAGCATAGGTTGAGCGAATACCTAGGCTCTGTAGTGATGTCTTTTTTGAGAGAGCGTACTTGTAATTTTTAATATAACTATATATATATATATATATATATATATATATATTTCTACCTATCCGTTGGGTTACCTGTTCGGGTTTTCCAACATAAGTTATAAAGGTAGATAGAGTAGTGGTGTGTGTAACACGACCACCAATGGTTGGAGTTTGAATGTTTGATATTGGAAGTGTATTTGTCGAGACTGTAGACCTAATACTATCTCGAGTGATCTTTGCAGTAGTGTAAGGATTTCATTGATCTCTGAAGGAAACCTGTTAAGGTTCGGAGTTCATCTTTGAAGTGTAAGTTTGATCACGCTTGTGTGAGCGGATTTTTGAGAATTTGGATCTGTCGGTTAGGCAGAAGTGAGTGATGGTATCTTGGAAACCTCAAGAAGTAGTAGCTACGTGATGAGATGCAGTGACTATGGATGTCTCCGAAGTTGTTTTCTTTCGGAGCAAGTTTAAGGAAGTGTGTCTGCTTCAGGGTTGTAGCTGAGTTCAGCAGGATGTATGTGTTTAGTGGAGGTCCGAGTTTCTCAAAGATCTTTGGGTAAGAAGTCATTGGCATCTGTGTTAGCGGTGCATGTAACGACCCGCAAATCCGTACCCCTTGAGTCAACACTATTCTACCAAAAATCAACTCAAGTTGCACAGAAATACGAACCATTTGGGTTTAAGAAGAAGAGGTAGGAGAAGAGAAAACAAAATCAACATCAGAATCTAACCATCGCAGCGGAATAAAATATAATAGATAGTAAATAATCTTTACTCAAAATCAAATATATATGTTTACATACATTACATCATCAGAGTACATCAATACAATACAATGGATACACAACAACTCAACAGCAGAATATATATATATATACAAATATGGGAGTGCGTATCGTCATCCTGCTCGTCTCCTGAGCTCCACAGCATCGTATCCTGTATTCTATAATACTCGGTCTGACCCGAGCATTATAGTTAAATAATACCCGAGTCAGTCTGGAATACCAGCGTGAGAAAATCACACCCAATTGATTATTAAAGTTTCAAAAATCCTTTGAAAACAAAAGCATCTCGTAAGACCACGCCACAAATAAACATGTCGGGTTTTTACCTTACGATAGCTAAAACAATTTTTATAGAAATCCTCTGATATTATAATAGGGTCTATATACAAATACTTATAAAATAGTCGAAATTGTTACATCTATTAAATTCCAGCTACTAGCCACTAAGTGGGTAATACAAACAAAACTCGTACAAGGCTCGTAGGGAGAATGGATTTCCAACTAATGACTAGGCACTGGGGTACCACCTGTCACAGTACGGGGCCTAGATCACCGTACCGAGGATTACTCCCTTCATCCCCTGCAACACAAGGCCGGAACCATTCCTTACTGAACAATCCCGAACAAGATAAACCCCGTGGTTGGCGCGACCAACCACCCACTAAGCCGAAATATATAAAAAGGGACATCTAGACAGGGGAAATATCTTGTCCTGCTTGGGCATGACCCACCTAACCTTGCTGCATATCCCCTGATTTTCAGTCATTCCTGGTTGATGAGGCTTGAGGCTAAGCGTTACCTTTTTAGAACGTTTCACTTAGAATTCCCATCGTCCACCTGACGATGTTTCGCAAGCATTCGTCCATACAAGTCCGTCCCGGGTTCGAACGGAACCGAAGGCACTATTCCTACTACATCCATTTTGGAAATATCCTCAGGATTAGTAGCGACTAGCCCTTGCACTTCACTGCTCCATCTTCGACTTCGAACACGTTTTTCGCACGAAACGTACAAACCGGATCGAAGTGGTTTTCGAGAAATAAATCTCGATCCCGGTCTCTTCGAAATGATCAACGCAGTTTGTCCAATATTGATAGTCGGTGATTTAACTATCAATTTATATTCACAAACATCCATCACACAATAAATAATTTTTCACATTATTTATTTATTTCAAAATATCTTCACAAGGTATATTTCTATTTTCAATCCTTTGAAAACAGTTTCAAAACCATCTTTCTTTCCAGAATAAACTTTTCCCAAATATTTTCTATTTCGTCTGAAATCCACCAAGTACAAAATTAGATTTTTAAAAATAATTTTAAACACTTTACTTTGAAATATATACCTTAAAACACTTAGGATAAAACTACTTAAATAATTTGTTAAAAATACATGCTATATGAATCTGAGAAAATAAGGTTACTTTATAAAATATAAAACCAGGTTTTCACATGTAAAACAAATACTAAGTCACTTTTTAAATAATTAATGCTATAATATATTAAAAGGAAATACTTGCTTTAGAAATTAAATATTAGAAATAATAAATTTTACAAAACGTGATTTCTTTAAAACCAACCTTAAAACATTTAATTTATATTTACAAATTTACTTTTAAAACATGAACTTGGCTATCCAGAGAATATTCCAACTCCCATCACTTAAATCAATTTCCCAAATTGATTTCCAATTCATTCTATTTGAAATAAATTTCTTTACTTGCTCGGTTCATTTCAAAATTCATTAATTATGGATTTTATTTATATTACTATTATTTGCTGTTTGATTATAGATTTTTTTAACTGAAATATACAAATTCAGGCTTTTCCCATTTTCTTCTTTGTTACTTTCAAAATTTAAATCTTAAATTTAAAATAAATGTTCTGTTCTTTTAGATATTAGCATTGGAGTTTACAATTCATTAACTTCCTATTAATTCAAAAATCTCCTTTCTATATTCAAGATTTATTAATTTGAATTCTTATGTCACTTTATTTTTATTTCATTCTTAAATTTATTCAAATTCCCATAATTATTTTACTTACAAATTCACTTTCTTTCTTCTCTTTCCAACATCCAAGTATATATATTTTTCTGGAAATTCAATATACCCAATTATCCAATCAAACAATAGCATTTAATATTTCAACAGAATCCATCATAAAATATCAAATCATCATAACAGGGTAATTTAAATAATTTAAATAAATGTTGAGGGATCCAGTTGGATCCCTCCAACCTGTTTTCCCTGCATCCACAGACGTTAGCACAATATAAAATATCTTCACTATAAAATGAGGGAAATAAATCATTTCAAGGTGTAGTATATACTCCTATATAACACAACAATCAATTCAACCATCCAAACAATTATTTAAATTTAATCATTTAAGTTTAAATTTAAATTTAAATCTAACTGAGTGAGATTAACTCACCTTTCCCTTTAAACTTGCAATCCACTTCATTCTCGATTTGGTTTCACGATTTCAAACCTTGTAAAAACATTAGATAATTTTATTAATATTCGAATAAATCGAACATTAAATTTCCGTATATAAATTTAATTATCAATGCTTTTATTCCAGACTAATAATTTAATTCTTAAGCTGATTTCCTTATTATAAAATATTTTTAGTACCTAAAAGAATTCAACAAGTGAATATCTTTATCATACATTATTAAAAATAAGCTAGTTAATGAAGACATGTGTATATATATTTTTAAATAGATAAGTTTATATACATATATATATGTATATACATACATATGTATGTATATTTACTTTTAAACTCATTCACTTAAAAAAAACTCGTTTATATAAATCTAAAATCTAATTTATATAACTTCTTTTCAATATTCAAAATTTTATTTCCAAAATCTTATAAGTAGGGTTTTTTTTTCTATTAAAAATATATCCTTAATCTGACAAGAATAAATAGTAAATAGACCTTCTTTTCAGTACAATTAAAACAGTAATTAACTTAATGTTTATGTATATTTCTAATCTATATATATTAATGATAGAAATTTCTTCTCAGTAAAGTGTATATATAAAATTAAATTAGAAACAAGACTGTTATACTTCGCAGCCTCAGATTGGTGCCTAAATCACGACTTCAAAACCCAAGCATCGATCGAACCTACACCTCCCCTACTGTTCGCAAACCCTATTTGACCAGAACTCGCGAGCTCATCGATGTCGAGAACGAACGCCTCCTCTTCTGGCCACTTCGCCGTTGTCGAGGTCGGTTGCGCCATCGCGCATACGAAACTCAAACCCCCCAACCCTGAAGACGTCACACCGAGCCTCCATCGCGAGTTGACTCGCGACATCCAAGCCTCTGCCCTAAATCTCGAGCCCTACACCTAATCGCGCATCCCCTCCCCTTCATTCGCCTTGATTTGAACAACACGCGGCAATGGTTTGAGGAGAGGCCGCACCTTTTTTTTTTTCTTCTGCGAATCTTCGATTTGAAGATTAAGGCTTCGGCCATTTCTAATTTTTTCTTCTAAACGATATGTTTTGAGGAACTCGGAATTTATAAAACAAAATAGCTTCCCCTGAAAGATAAAAGCGACGTGATAGGAAAAAAAAAGTTTGACTTGGCTTCCTTCAGAAGGAAGTCACGAGCAATAAAATTTGTTTATTATTATCTTTTCGCGATTTATAAAGAGAACAAGGGAACACTGTTTTAATATTAGTGTTGTGGCGTATACCAAAAAGCTTGACTAATTAAATTAAATTTCATCTGATTATTACCAATTCAATTTTCAACATGTTTTTTTTATACCGTATGCACCCACGACAACTCCAAACGGCACGAAATTTGAAATCCGATAATAATTCAATATTATAACAGACTTAAACTCTCAGATTTCATATTTTATCCAATGTAAATTATTTAATTCAATAATTCACCCAACTTTATTTATTTAATTTAATAATTCAATTATCAAATAAATTGTGATATTTGTAATACAAGTTAAAATTACTCCTTTGAATATTTACAATCAATTAAATATTTCGATTTTAAATGCTCGAAAATTTCGGGTCGTCACATTCCTCCCCACTTAAAAGAATTTCGTCTCCGAAATTACTAGTTAGGAAGAATGATCCAATACCCGTAATTATTTCCCTAAACCAAACAGTTTCTAACAATTCAGCATCGCACCAACTATCTTCTTATAAAAGACTCAACATTATCCTTATTAACCTTCCAAATTCCTCCATAGTTTCAATTATACTATTGGTTTAACCATTCAAGCTTCAATTTAAAACCAAATTTTAAATTATCAAAAATTTTCTTAAAATTTTTCTAACTCCCTAAATTCTCGAAAAATTTCGCCAGCGTCTCCTTTGCGCGGCTAGCTCGGTACTACTACAAAAGGCCTCTACGGGCTCCCAAATCCAAAAAGAAAACAAAAAGCCAAGTGGCTCAATCCAAATCCCAATCAAATTTCATATCAAATTTAAATACGTACCTTTTGTCGGGCAATACAAATTTATCTCTTGAAATCAAATCCAATTTCCTTTTCCCTTTTATAATACCTGCATACCTGCTTAGCACTAATATCCATTCACAACACATTTTATCCACTTCCTCACAAAATGCAAATAAATATCTATTCATTCCGATATTGACTTAAATTACATTGGTAGTTTCACTTTCCATTTAAGACTTCCCCCTTCCCCTTAAAGTTTAGTTTAAGCATTTTATATGCTCCTTATATTTATTTTCATCTTCTACTTTAGTTTATATCTATTTCTATTCAACTTGATTCTTTCATTTTCATACGAATTCAATTTATTTTCAACTCCAATCTTTAAATTTTATTTTTCATTTAATTAATTCATGTCATTATTTTAATTAGTTTCATTCACTAACTTATTTCAATTCCTAGTTTGAAATTGGTTTGTCGTTAACAAATTTTTTCAAAATTTTTCAAAATTTTTCTAACTCCCAAAATTTTCGAAATTTTTTGGCAGAGTCTCCTATGTACAGAGGAGCTTTTGCAATTTGACAAAAGAGATAAATATATATACATCGACCCACACGGTCGGAAAAATAAAAAACAGTTCATATTTCCTAATTTTATTGCGTAGGCGTACCTTATTTAGCATTTTAAGCAAGCGGCTTATTATTTTTAGCAAATAGCACAACCAAATCCAGCCACACGGCTTCCAGGTACCTGTACTTACTCAATTTAAACATGTAAGTGCCATATAAATGAAGTTTAACCACATTTCACTTGTTTACAATAGTTAAAACATATGAATTCTAAAAGAAATTCACACCAAACATTTTTCCATAATCAACTTATACAATTTACATATTAATTCCACTGTTCGAATTTAATTTATAACCATTTTCATTCAATCTGAATGGTTTCAAACACAATCGCTTACACTTAATTTATTCTTAAGCAAACTGAACTCATATTTAATTCAATTTCTTCCAACATTAATTTATTTTACTTTTATCAACACATAGAATTTTAATTACTTCCATTTACATCCAACGACAATTTATTCCATGCAATTCGCGAGATTTATGTGAATAAATAAGTATTAATGTTTATAACCAATTTCAATTGATTTCAATTCAATTTATACTTAATCCTATTCCATTTTCAATTTATTCACAATCCATATATTCTCATATTCATTGCATTTCAAATTTGAATCCATTCACTTGCATTCGTTTCATATTCCATATTTGTTTATTCCAAACTATTTTATTTAGCTCGAAGACGATCCAAGCTATTTCATTCAATAACCATTTCTCAACTTATTTAAAACCACATTTCATTTGATACTTATTTATTCCATCATTTATTTATTCAATATAATTAGTTTATCCACATTCACTTAAACCATTCTAATAAACTCGAAACATTCTATTTTCCTTATTGTCTCAAGTTATTTCAATTCCTTAATAATTTAAATGGTTTACAATTATTTATTTAAGCATTTTCATCCCATTAAATATTATCGGCAACTCACCGAATTTTATTTCAATTAAAATTTATTTTTACTTGATTTAAATCCAATCCACTATTATTAAACTTAATTTTTTAGTTGAATTCAATTCAACTCTTTTCCATCTTTTAGCTTAAGTTTAGTCACTCCAATTTTATACTTAAGCTCATTTCGTTTCAATTAAATCTTTCTCTTCCATTCAATTTAACTTGGTTCTATTCTAATCCAATCTCATTTCAAACCACAAATTTATTTAATTAGTTATTATACACTTTAACTTCCCAGATTCAACTCATTTAATTTATAACATGACCATTCCCAATTTATTTCCGCTTATTTGGATTTTATTTGCACATTCAAACCATTGCTTTCTTAATCCATTTACATTTTTATTTGATACATTCCCAGTTATATTTAATTTGTTAACATTCCAAGTTAAATTTTAATCGATAACTCAAGTTCTGGATCCATAATCCATTTTCAATTTGCCACCAAATTTCATGAACTCACAATTCATTTACGTTTACTTTACTGACAATTTAAGTCGAATTCAATTTATAACCTGAGTTATATTTCCAATCTTCATTATAAACTCACAATTCAATTTCATTACTAATTTATTATCTAATTAGTTCTTCCCTTATTTATAATCCAACACTTGAATTTTGTTATTCCAAATACCCCTTCATTTATTTTCCTAAGTTCAATATACTTTACAATTCAAGTTTGGATTTTCCTTTCATTTTCCAATTCATCAAAATATTTATTTTGAATTTGTATTCCATTTTCAATTTTATAAGCCACAACTTATTATTTACACAATTCCATCCATTATAGGCTTGAATAAATTCATCTTTTATTATTATTATTATTTTAACTCAAGCCTTCTATTTATTTATAGCCCAAAAATATTTTATTTCCATGGATTTTAATTCTTTTATAAGTTATTTTGATTTATTTATTTCAATCCAATCCTTATCCAACTTATTTTCCATTTATTCAGGTAAGAATTTAATTCCATTTGATAACTCAATTGAATTTTTTTTCCAATTCAATTTTATTTTAAACTCAGATTTATTAAATCTCACTTAGTCTCAACCTAATTCGGAAACAACTGGATATTATTTCCAACCGACTCAATTACTTCAATCCAGTTAAATTTTATTCTCCAATCCATGTTAATTCCATTTTTAACTTTTCTTTTTAAATTTAAATTCCAACATCTAAATCTTATATTCCCTTCCTGGTATAAAAATCATTTCCATTTGTAAGCTTACAACTATCTTATCAAGATTTTTAAACACCCGGCTTTTGGTTTCAAATCATTTTGAAATCTCCAACATCTCAAAATCCCACTTCTCAAAAATTTCAAACCAATCCTGGTTTTTATTTCTAACAAATTTCCTTTGAAATTACAAAAACAAACAGGTTTCCAAAACAAATTAATTTGGCAGCAATCTGTCACTTAGAAACTCGAAAATGAACATCGATGATGCTGCAGTCATCACCGAAGTTATTTTCCAGTTACTGAAGTGAATTCAATGCTATCTCTCTTTTCCAAAATTTATTTGAAACAATTTTCCCTCAGAAATAACCCAAAAACAATAATATTACTATTTATCTTCAAAATATTTCCAAAATCTCCGGGGTTTTAAAGTTTCAAATTCTATTTTAATTCAAATTTTAACTATAATGCATTTGTATAGTTTATGCTTATACAAATCTCCATTTGATTATATGTCAATTTATAATTTACATTTATATTTCATATTTATAAATTTCATTTTATAATGAATTTATTTCCTTAAATTTTAGTTACATTTCCATTTCTAGTCAAATTCTCACTTAACAATGATAATGTTTTAATATTATTCTTCCTAACATCCCTGCAACCATATATTAGCTAAATAGTTTTCAAAAACTATTCTTTATATCAAAATATGTTTTTGGCTAAAATTATTTCATTCACCCATATTTAAAACAATATCGTGTCAATTGTTCTATTCAAGTGTTTAGAAACCCCTTCGATACAGTTGTACAGACTGTGCCGACGAAGGTTCATATGCCACTCAATAAACCAATCAACACAATATTAAAACAATTTATATACACTAACAAATACGCGCTCATATCTATTAATATGCTCGAACTCATTATAGAGTACTTCGGACTCTATTTTACATGAGTAATTCCCACCAGAGCCAAGGTTATCACCAACCTAGCTCTGATACCAAGTGTAACGACCCGCAAATCCGTACCCCTTGAGTCAACACTATTCTATCAAAAATCAACTCAAGTTGCACAGAAATACGAACCATTTGGGTTTAAGAAGAAGAGGTAGGAGAAGAGAAAACAAAATCAACATCAGAATCTAACCATCGCAGCGGAATAAAATATAATAGATAGTAAATAATCTTTACTCAAAATCAAATATATATATGTTTACATACATTACATCATCAGAGTACATCAATACAATACAATGGATACACAACAACTCAACAGCGGAATATATATATATACACAAATACGGGAGTACGTATCGTCATCCTGCTCGTCTCCTGAGCTCCACATCATCATATCCTGTATTCTATAATACTCGGTCTGACCCGAGCATTATAGTTAAATAATACCCGAGTCAGTCTGGAATACCAGCGTGAGAAAATCACACCCAATTGATTATTAAAGTTTCAAAAATCCTTTGAAAACAAAAGCATCTCGTAAGACCACGCCACAAATAAACATGTCGGGTTTTTACCTTACGATAGCTAAAATTTTTTTTATAGAAATCCTCTGATATTATAATAGGGTCTATATACAAATACTTATAAAATAACCGAAATTGTTACATCTATTAAATTCCAGCTACTAGCCACTGAGTGGATAATACAAACAAAACTCGTACAAGGCTCGTAGGGAGAATGGATTTCCAACTAATGACTAGGCACTGGGGTACCACCTGTCACAGTACGGGGCCTAGATCACCGTACCGAGGATTACTCCCTTCATCCCCTGCAACACAAGGCCGGAACCATTCCTTACTGAACAGTCCCGAACAAGATAAGCCCCGTGGTTGGCGTGACCAACCACCCACTAAGCCGAAATATATAAAAAGGGACATCTAGACAGGGGAAATATCTTTTCCTGCTTGGGCATGACCCACCTAACCTTGCTGCATATCCCCTGATTTTCAGTCATTCCCGGTTGATGAGGCTTGAGGCTAAGCGTTACCTTTTTAGAATGTTTCACTTAGAATGCCCATCGTCCACCTGACGATGTTTCGCAAGCATTCGTCCATTCAAGTCCGTCCCGGGTTCGAACGGAACCGAAGGCACTATTCCTACTACATCCATTTTGGAAATATCCTCAGGATTAGTAGCGACTAGCCCTTGCACTTCACTGCTCCATCTTCGACTCCGAACACGTTTTTCGCACGAAACGTACAAACCGGATCGAAGTGGTTTTCGAGAAATAAATCTCGATCCCGGTCTCTTCGAAACGATCAAAGCAGTTTGTCCAATATTGATAGTCGGTGATTTAACTATCAATTTATATTCACAAACATCCATCACACAATAAATAATTTTCCACATTATTTATTTATTTCAAAATATCTTCACAAGGTATATTTCTATTTTCAATCCTTTGAAAACAGTTTCAAAACCATCTTTCTTTCCAGAATAAACTTTTCCCAAATATTTTCTATTTCGTCTGAAATCCACCAAGTACAAAACTAGATTTTTAAAAATAATTTTAAACACTTTACTTTGAAATATATACTTTAAAACATTTAGGATAAAACTACTTAAATAATTTGTTAAAAATACATGCTATATGAATCTGAGAAAATAAGGTTACTTTATAAAATATAAAACCAGGTTTTCACATGTAAAACAAATACTAAGTCACTTTTTAAATAATTAATGCTATACTATATTAAAAGGAAATACTTGCTTTAGAAATTAAATATTAGAAATAATAAATTTTACAAAACGTGATTTCTTTAAAACCAACCTTAAAACATTTAATTTATATTTACAAATTTACTTTTAAAACATGAACTTGGCTATCCAGAGAATATTCCAACTCCCATCACTTAAATCAATTTCCCAAATTGATTTCCAATTCATTCTATTTGAAATAAATTTCTTTACTTGCTCGGTTCATTTCAAAATTCATTAATTATGGATTTTATTTATATTACTATTATTTGCTGTTTGATTATAGATTTTTTTAACTGAAATATACAAATTCAGGCTTTTCCCATTTTCTTCTTTGTTACTTTCAAAATTTAAATCTTAAATTTAAAATAAATGTTCTGTTCTTTTAGATATTAGCATTGGAGTTTACAATTCATTAACTTCCTATTAATTCAAAAATCTCCTTTCTATATTCAAGATTTATTAATTTGAATTCTTATGTCACTTTATTTTATTTTTATTTCATTCTTAAATTTATTCAAATTCCCATAGTTATTTTACTTACAAATTCATTTTCTTTCTTCTCTTTCCAACATCCAAGTATATATATTTTTCTGGAAATTCAATATACCCAATTATCCAATCAAACCATAGCATTTAATATTTCAACATAATCCATCATAAAATATCAAATCATCATAACAGGGTAATTTAAATAATTTAAATAAATGTTAAGGGATCCAGTTGGATCCATCCAACCTGTTTTCCCTGCATCCACAGACGTTAGCACAATATAAAATATCTTCACTATAAAATGAGGGAAATAAATCATTTCAAGGTGTAGTATATACTCCTATATAACACAACAATCAATTCAACCATTAAAAAATTATTTAAATTTAATCATTTAAGTTTAAATTTAAATTTAAATCTAACTGAGTGAGATTAACTCACCTTTCCCTTTAAACTTGCAATCCACTTCATTCTCGATTTGATTTCACGATTTCAAACCTTGTAAAAACATTAGATAATTTTATTAACATTCGAATAAATCGAACATTAAATTTCCGTATATAAATTTAATTATCAATGCTTTTATTCCAGACTAATAATTTAATTCTTAAGCTGATTTCCTTATTATAAAATATTTTTAGTACCTAAAAGAATTCAACAAGTGAATATCTTCATCATACATTATTAAAAATAAGCTAGTTAGTGAAGACATGTGTATATATATTTTTAAATAGATAAGTTTATATACATATATATATGTATATACATACATATGTATGTATATTTACTTTTAAACTCATTCACTTAAAACAAAACTCGTTTATATAAATCTAAAATCTAATTTATATAACTTCTTTTCAATATTCAAAATTTTATTTCCAAAATCTTATAAGTAGGGATTTTTTTTCTATTAAAAATATATCCTTAATCTGACAAGAATAAATAGTAAATAGACCTTCTTTTCAGTACAATTAAAACAGTAATTAACTTAATGTTTATGTATATTTCTAATCTATATATATTAATGATAGAAATTTCTTCTCAGTAAAGTGTATATATAAAATTAAATTAGAAACAAGACTGTTATACCTCGCAGCTCAGATTGGTGCCTAAATCACGACTTCAAAACCCAAGCATCGATCGAACCTACACCTCCCCTACTGTTCGCAAACCCTATTTGACCAGAACTCGCGAGCTCATCGATGTCGAGAACGAACGCCTCCTCTTCTGGCCACTTCGCCGTTGTCGAGGTCGGCTGCGCCATCGCGCATACGAAACTCAAACCCCCCAACCCTGAAGACGTCACACCGAGCCTCCATCACGAGTTGACTCGCGGCATCCAAGCCTCTGCCCTAAATCTCGAGCCCTACACCTAATCGCGCATCCCCTCCCCTTCATTCGCCTTGATTTGAACAACACGCGGCAATGGTTTGAGGAGAGGCCGCACCTTTTTTTTTCTGCGAATCTTCGATTAAGGCTTCGGCCATTTCTAAAATTTTTTTCTAAACGATATGTTTTGAGGAACTCGGAATTTATAAAACAAAATGCTTCCCCTGAAAGATAAAAGTGACGTGATAGGAAAAAAAAGTTTGACTTAGCTTCCTTCAGAAGGAAGACACGAGAAATAAAATTTGTTTATTATCATCTTTTCGCGATTTATAAAGAGAACAAGGGAACACTGTTTTAAGATTAGTGTTGTGGCGTATACCAAAAAGCTTGACTAATTAAATTAAATTTCATCTGATTATTACCAATTCAATTTTCAACGTGTTTTTTTTATACCGTATGCTCCCACGGCAACTCCAAACGGCACGAAATTTGAAATCCGATAATAATTCAATATTATAATAGACTTAAACTCTTAGATTTCATATTTTATCCAATGTAAATTATTTAATACAATAATTCACCCAACTTTATTTATTTAATTTAATAATTCAATTATCAAATAAATTGTGATATTTGTAATACAAGTTAAAATTACTCCTTTGAATATTTACAATCAATTAAATATTTCGATTTTAAATGCTCGAAAATTTTGGGTCGTCACAGTGCATCTCGGGAGTGTTCTGCGTTCCAGTAGGAAGATCTTTTTGGCTTAGCAGTTCCTAGAGGTGGAATTCAGAAGTTGCAGAGAGGACCTGTTTCTTTGATGGATTAGTTGCTCGAGGATAAGCTGTTCTTATTTCGTGAAAAGAGAACAATATCTTTAGAAATTTAGGTTGGGTTGATCGCAAAAGTGATTTGCGTTAGTTGGGTGATTATCTTAGATAGTCTTTTGCTTGGATTTATGGCATTTCTAGAGGATGTTGGAGTTATCGAAGATTTTCTGGATATATCTTCAGGAAAGTTAGAGATTTACCCGCATTGGAGATTGAGTTCTGAATCGACTTGATGACAGGAGTGATACCAGTGATTCAGCTGGGAAGATGGATGTCTCCTAGGTTGATTGTTTGGTAAAGTAGCTCTGTATTTCTTGGAACTTCTGTTGAACCTTGTTTCCGAGATGTGCTGTCTAGTCTGTGCTTGTGTTCATCGACGGCATTCTCATATGCTCCAGGTCAGAGTTGTGCAGCGGAAGCAAGGTGGCTGTTGTTCTTGAGTGGAAACAAGTGGAAGTTGCCGTGATTGGATTTGAGAGTTTCTACTGAAATTTTTTTCCAGGATCTGAGGCAAGTTGGCAAGTGATTCTGTTCTGTCTTTTCCGGATGGGAGAAGTTGTTTTCTATTGTTGATAGTAAAGTTTGATTTTGATTTTGGGTAGATCTTGTGAGGATCGGTTTGTTGAGTTGTTTTGATCAAGTTTTTTTGTAGAAGTATCAGCGATGGTTGAGCTGATCAGGATGGATCTGTAGGCAGCCTGGATCATCCGGAAAGTTTTGAGGTTAAGAAATGGAGGAAATTGGAATTCGAAGTTGGAGGCTTCGATGTTGTTAAGGTTTTCCCCGGTAAAGGGAGCAATAAGATTTGGTGAGATTTTGAGGTGAGCTTCGAGGTATATTGGATTCTTATGAGTTTTTATAAAGATAAGTGCTTTGGTTTGAAGTGTTGAATTGCCAATTTGGAAGACTGGATTTCAAAATATTTCACGTATCTCTGAGGGAGTACGTGTTTGGTCCATCACGGGTATTGAGACCAGTAGTTCTGTGAATGATTTAGTTGTTGATCAGACTTGTCCTTGGTCCGGTATCTTTTGCAGATTATAGATCTAAATGAGTAGGAGCTCAGTAGCTTAGCAGTATAGCTAGTTTGGATTTAGTCGAGCGAGTATCCCTGTGTCTGTACTTGGGAAACTCGAGATAATTTTAGGAAGCATATTTGGATCTGTGTCCGGATAGCTGGTGTTGTTTATTTAATTGAATTGGTTGTTCGGATGAAATTGTTTGTTTGATTGATAATGTATGGCTGTTATGTATGTTTTGATTGGTTGAAATAAAATAAAACTTTGGATTATCTTTGTTTTAAATTTCGAGGACGAAATTCTTTTAGGGGGGATGAATGTAATATCCTGGAATTTCCAAAAATTTAAAATGTGATAATCTCTTAATTTAAATTATTTGAAATTGATAAAATTGTTATTTCCAAAAATAAATAACCAAGTAATAATAATATAATGTCTTAATTTTGGTTATAGACTGGTTTTAAAATAAGAATAATTATTTTGTATTGTGTAAATAAATTCTAAATTGACTTATTGTTTTCAAAGTTAATAAGTGTGTTTAAATATATATATACACACACATATATTTATATATATATATATATATATCTGTGTATTTAAATTGATTTTAAAATAGGATAAATTATTTATAAATAATAATGAGCTTATTTAAAAATTGATATTTATATTTATTTGAATTGATTTTAGATTTGGATTTTTAAATTGACTTTGAATTTGAATATAAATTTGAATTTAAGGGGATATACATACATCCTAAAATAAAATAATAATATAGTTTGGATTTAAAATATATAGAAAATGTTTTTAGTTTAAAATAAGATTTTTTTTTGTATTATTCTTTTTATAGAAATTTGGATATGTATTTATTTAATAAGAATAAATACAAGGACTTTTTGAAATAGCACTTAAAAACGAGTTTAAATATTTTAATTGGTTTTATTTTATTTTCTTTTAAAAATTGTATTTATATAAATTTAGAAAAGTGTTTATAAATTATTAAATGTATTTGTTTATTAGGAATTTAATTAGAAAAGCATTTATAAATTAAGAAAACATATTAGTTAATTAGAAAATCATATTTAAAAAGCTTTTAAAATTCTTTTAGGATAAATATAAATAAATATTGACAAGTGTTAAGTTATAAATCTCTTAGATAACAAGTGTTAACACATTAATATAAGCTAGAGACAAGTGTCACATTATTTTAAATTTTCTTTTAATTTTAATAAAAACTGAAATTAGCCTATATAAACCCTATCTTCTCTTCGTTTTCTTTTTCTTTAAAATCTATGTTCATTTCTAAAGGAAAACTAGAATTATCCATGCAATCTTTACTCTTCAAAAACAAAAAAATCCTCAAACCAAAATCTGAAATTTTCCTCAAATAAAATCTGAAATCCATGCTCAGTTTAAAAACCTGTAATTCATTCCAAAACCTGAAAAGTTCCTCAAAAATCAATATCATGTAAACCTTCTCAAGTTCAAATGCAAATCTAAAAGTCCTCAAATTTAAACACAATCCAGAAATAAATTTGAGAACCCTGTAACTTATTTTCCAAACCAAAATACAAAAGCCTGAAACATTCTTCTCAGATCAAAGCTCAAACTAGTAACTCTCATGATCAAAAGCCTGGGACATTTTCAAAATTTCCAGAGGCAGTAACCTGTATTTCAATTTCTAGAAAAAAAACAAATTTGAAAGCAAATTCAGTTTATAGGCTTCCAGTTTTTTTTTCAAAGCTCCGCGTCTCCTTGATATGTGAGTAAACATTTAAAATTTAAAAATCTTAAGTAACAAATAATATATGTTGCATGGGAATACTGTTTTGATGACTACCTTGCTATATGTACATATGTGAGCCTGTGTGTGTTTTTAGTTGATCATCTCTTTGATTAGTATGCCTCTGTACTATATACTATGGCATGAATTATTTTAAAATTTGATTCATATGCAAAATATTTAAAGTAAACTCTGGAAGTAAGTGGGAAAAATGAATGCATGTTGTTTTACTTTCAATATATATATATATATATATATATATGATTTTAAACCTGGGAACATTTGCAATTTATTTGTTTATATCAGTGACTCCCTGATCACTTGTTACAGAGTATAAGTGATAAATTTAAAAAAAAGAAAAATTCAAAAATCTCTTTATTTAGTCACAGTTAGGACCTGAACTTAAAACAAAACAGTTTTGTTAAATCATAATCCAGGTACCAAAAATTAATTCAAGTATTTTAAAGGTTTGAATTATGTTTGATTTTGTAAAGTACGGTGGTGATGTTAAAAATCATATTATCAAATGTTATAATTCATTGTTTCAGGATTTATAACTTGAATCTATATAGCAAATTATGATTTTTAAAACTAAAACCAAAATTTTTGAGATTGCATTGGATATGCAATTTGGATTTAACTGAATTGGGTGTTTGGTCCACTGTGGGTGATCAAGAGGGAGTGGGGTCTTGGATTTTCTTCTGGAGATAGAAGAAGTAGTGGGGTGTTCAGGAAAAATGCCCGAGGTTATTCATGATCATCAAGGCGACAAAGGGGAAGGGAATTTATGATTTAACCCTAGTTTTGGTCAATCGTGCAAAAGAGGGGACTGCGTCAATTCTGATGCATCGAGTTTGAAGGAATTTTGGGAATATGATCGTGGAATTTTGGAGATGGTGTGGCCAGAATTTCTGACGTTCTAGTGGTCGGCGACATGGAAGCGGGATGTTTTCAGGTAGAGGATTTGGGTTCAAGTTCATCTAAGAAGCTCGAATTTGTTATGGGTTCTACAGTGACGAAGTGATGGTCGGGATCGATTGCAGTGGGTGTCGCTGACGTGTGAGAGGGGCTGGAGTTGGTTGCGGAGGCGTCGATCGCTGGTGCACTTGCATAGGTAGATGGGTGTCAGTGGGTTGTGTTAGTTTGGGGAAGTTGTTTTGTCTCGGGTTGTAACTCGAGATTTTGGCAAGAACGCTCGAGTTCTAACTCGAGTAATGCCGAGTAAATTTTTAAGCCTGTAGCAATTTTCTTTGTTTACAGGTTTTATAATTTAAAATTTTAACTAAAATATAAAATAAGTTTTGCAATGGAAGTAGGGGGGAAAGAGGAACTTGGGTGTTTCTCGGGTTTTGATCAGGTTAGACCCGAAGTTTGATTAAAGGAAATTTTCAAAATATTTAAAGGATTTATTTTTTAAAACAGGTTTAAATTTTAAATAGAGTATGTTTTGAATTTTGAGTATGAATCTTGTTTTTAAAATTATTTTTGATGAAATAAATGTTTCTTTAACATTGTTTTATGAAGTTGAACTTTATTTTATATAATTTTGTTAAATCAAGTTAAACTATTTTAAGACTTTAATAGAAATGGCATTATAAAGATTTTATAAAAAGCAAGTATATTGATTTAAATTTAAAACTTGATTTAAAACCATTACTTGATGATATTTTGAAGTATTTAAAGGAAGCTGTGATTTGTAAACTTTAAATTATTATGTTGAATAAGTATTTTTAAACTTAATTAATAATTTAATTAAGTAAAATAAATTTTTAAAGTAAATTGTTTTAATAAGCATAATTAAGATAAGGTTTTATCTCAAGATAATTATAGTTAAATAATTTGAGATTTATTAAGTTAGTTAAGAAGTTTAAGTGTATTAATTAACTTAATTAATTAAATATAAAAGGGTTAATTAAGAAATTAATTACGGATAATTATTAATTTAATTAACTAATAATTATGATGATTTAATCAATGATTAGAGATTAATTAATTTGTAATTATTTATTAATTAATTAAGTAATTAAGGGTTAATTAAACTAGTAATTAAATGATAATTGGGTTTTCTTGATTAGTAATTAAGAAGGTTATTAATCTATAAGGCAAGTTAATTAAGAATTAATTGACTATTATTAAAGGTTAATTAATTGTAATTAAGGATTGATTAATTATAATTATGGATTAATTAATGTGCAATTAAGGTTGTTAATTAATAATTAAGTTTTATTAATTAATGATTAAGGATAATTAATTAGTTAATTAAGGTTAATTAATTAATTATAAAAGTAATTAGGGATTGATTACTTTGTATTAAAAGATTGATTAATAATTCAGGTTTATTAATTAATATTTGAAGATTAATTTGGTTAAAGAGTAATTAAGGGATGAATTACTCAATTATGATTAATGAGGTGAATGTGATCAAGTTAAGTTAATTAATTTGTTAATTAATTAAATATAGTCACATGATAAATGATTAAGTATGCTTACTTAATGAGTTTTGATAAGAGTAATTACTTAAAATAAGTAATTGAAGAATAAATTACTGGAGGTAATTGAGATAAGGGAATTATTTAGTGGGAAGTAATTTTAAATAGATAATTACTTGGTAAAGTAATTAAGGATTTATTACTTGGGTAATAAATCAACGGATTTATAAATGTAATTAAAAGCAATTAAGAGTAATTTATTACTGTTTAAATTTTTTAAAGTTAATTTAATTAATTTAAGCATGATTTATTAATGTAATTAATTAAGCAATAATGTAATTAATTATAGTTAATTGGTTAATGGAAGTAATTAATTAAGGTTCATTAATTACTATGATTAATGAGAATAATTAAGGATTAATTACTTAATTAAGATATAATTAATCAAGGTTGATTAATTAAGATAATGATTAATTAATTGGTTTAATTAATGGATAAGTAAACAATATTTATTGTGATGAAGGTAATTAATTTAATTCATTTCAAATTATTTAAGAGATGAAGTAATTAATTTAATTCATTTTAAATTAATTATAAATGGTGTGATTTATAGATCATTGCTTATGGATGTCTGATTTATATTTAATGGCTTAGTTGCTTGATATCTCTGATGAGATATGTGTGATATATGATATGGATGCTTTGGTTGCATTGGGATGATAGTATAAGTTATCTATTTGTGATGATGACATGAATTATCTGTTGTGATGATAATCTATTGTGATATTGTGAATTATCTATCTGTGCGTATATAGATAGTTGAATTGAATTGTTCAACCTTAAACAACTTGGACCTAAAAGATACATTTTGGATTTCGATGAGACCGGGATCGGGTTTCCATATTTGGATATCCGAAAACCACATCGATCCAGATTAACGATAGGTCGTGAATCTCAAGTGAAGATGAAGATTCAGAGTGCAAGGGTTATTGTCGTTAACTCTGAGGGTGATTCCAAAATGAGTGTAACGAGATAATGCCTTCAGTTTCATTCGAACCCAGAACGAACTTGTATGGATTGAATGCTTTAAGAACATCGTCAGGTGGACGATGAGCATTCTAAGTGATGTGTTCACTAAAGGTAATCGTAGCCTCAAGCCTCATCAACCGAGAATGGCTAAAACAGGGGAGTTGCAGCAAGGTTAAGTTGGTCATGCCTAAGTAGGACGAGATTTCCCCCTGTCTAGAGGTCCCTTTTTATTCGGCTTTGTGGGCGGTTGCTAGCTACATCCGCGGGGTTGTCTTGTTCGGAACTATTCAGTAAGGAATGGTTCCATCCTTGTGTTGCAGAGGATTGGGAGTGATCCTCGGTACGGTGATCTAGGCCACGTACTGTGATGGGCGGTACCCCGGTAGCCCTGCCATTGTATGGAATCCAAAAATCCAATAAGTGCTCTCGGATTTGATTGTATTACCCACTTTTGTGGCTAGTAGCTGCAATTTAATAAATGTAACAATTTCGGCTATTTCATATTTATTTGAAAACCCTAGACCAATTATAATATCATTGGATTTCCTATCAAATGTTTGGTTAGCGTAAGGTAAAAACTTTTCCATGTTTATGTGTGGGAAGTCTTACGTGATACCTTTTCTTTCAAAAGGTTTTTTAAAGTTAAGCAACTTTAACCATTTACTCATGCCAGACCCATGTCTGACCCGGAGTTTATTCCGTTTTTCTTAAACTCTTGGGTACTCAAATTTTTACGAGTAGCCAGGGGATTCAGGTTGGCTTGACGAATTCTGGAGGAGCAATGGAGCAGGAGGCTTCTGCGTATAGATATATAGTATTCCGCTGTGTGTTCTCTAAGTCGTTTGTCTGTGTTGTATATTGAGTTGTATAATTAGACAGGTGTTTATAACTGTCTTGTATGTGTTGTTTAGCTGTGTATCTCTGATGTATATGGTACTATGTAATATATTATGTGATCAATATAATTTATTCGTTCTGCTGTTTAGATTCTGATGTTGTTTGTTTCTTTCTTCTCTGTCTTTTCTCTTTTCTATCCCTTTCTTTCTTAAAAATGATGCGTCTTTCTGTGGAGAGAAAGTCGGTTCGTTTCAGTTGGTATCAGAGCATAGGTTGAGCGAATACCTAGGCTCTGTAGTGATGTCTTTTTTGAGAGAGCGTACTTGTAATTTTTAATATATATATATATATATATATATATATATATATATATATATATATATTTCTACCTATCCGTTGGGTTACCTGTTCGGGTTTTCCAACATAAGTTATAAAGGTAGATAGAGTAGTAGTGTGTGTAACACGACCACCAATGGTTGGAGTTTGAATGTTTGAGATTGGAAGTGTATATGTCGAGACTGTAGACCTAATACCGTCTCGAGTGATCTTTGCAGTAGTGTAAGGATTTCATTGATCTCTGAAGGAAACCTGTTAAGGTTCGGAGTTCATCTTTGAAGTGTAAGTTTGATCGCGCTCGTGTGAGCGGATTTTTGAGAATTTGGATATGTCAGTTAGGCAGAAGCGAGTGATGGTATCTTTGCAACCTCAGGAAGTAGTAACTGCGTGATGTGACGCAATGACTTTGGATGCCTCTGAAGATGTTTTCTTTCGGAGAAAGTTTAAGGATGTGTGTCTGCTTTAGGGTTGTAGCTGAGTTTAGCAGGATGTATGTGTTTAGTGGAGGTCCGAGTTTCTCAAAGATCTTTGGGTAAGAAGTCTTTGGCATCTGTGTTAGCGGTGCAGCTCGGGAGTGTTTTGTGTTCCAGTAGGAAGATCTTTTTGGCTTAGCAGTTCCTAAAGGTGGAATTCAGAAGCAGCAGAGAGGACCTGTTTCTTCGATGGATTAGTTGCTCGAGGATAAGCCGTTCTGATAAAAAGAGAACAGTATCTTTAGAAATTTAGGTTGGGTTGATCGCAAAAGTGATTTGCGATAGTTGGGTGATTATCTTAGATAGTCTTTTGCTTGGATTTGTGGCATTTCTAGAGGATGTAGGAGTTTTGGAGTTGTCGAAGATTTTCCTAATATATCTTTTGGAAAGTTAGAGATTTGCCCACATTGGAGATTGAGTTCTGAATCGACTTGATGACAGGAGTGATACCGGTGATTCAGCTGGAAAGAAGGATGTCTCCTAGGTTGATTATTTGGTGAAGCAGCTCTGTATTTCTTGGAACTTCTGTTGAACCTTATTTCCGAGATGTGTTGTCTAGTCTGTGCTTGTGTTCATCGACGGCATTCTCATCTGCTCCAGATCAGAGTTGTGCAGCGGGAGCAAGGTGGTTGCTGTTCTTTAGTGGAAACAAGTGGAAGTTGCCGTGATTGGATTTGAGAGTTTCTACTAATTTTTTTTTCAAGGATCTGAGGCAAGTTGGCGTGTGATTCCGTTCTTTCTTTTCCGGATGGGAGAAGTTGTTTTCTACTGTTCATAGTAAAGTTTGATTTAGATTTTGGGTAGATCTTGTGAGGATCGGTTTGTTGAGTTGTTTTGATCCAGTTTGTTTGTAGAAGAATCAACGAAGGTTGAACTGATCAAGAAGGATCTGTAGGCAGCCTGGATCATCTGGAAAGTTTTGAAGACTCATAAGTTGAAAAACAAAGAAATGAAGAGCTCAAGATTATAATTTAGTGTTTAGAGTCATTAGAATTTATTGTTTAAGTCCTTTATAGCAATCTCTTATCCTTACCTTCAATTTTCAATCCTTGATAATTTAAAAAAATAAAAAAAAATATTTAGATTTTAAAGTATATTTTAATATATTTTATTAAATGTTTTTAAGAGTTTAAAATATTTAAAAATTATACTCAAGTTATTTTACAAAGTATAGAATTTTCAATACAATTTAAAAGAAAACATTTATCAAATTTCACTAAGATATGTTAACATAATATTTCTATATGTCAACATACGGGCCGATAAATTATTTCTTAAATCTTTAATGGAACTATCTTTTGGACACAACCCTTCATGAATGGATACATCTATTCACTTACTATATAAAGGGGAGTGGAAATGAAGTTTCAACTAATTAATTACTTATTTTATTCCCACACCTTACTCTCTTAAAAATTCCCTTGAAAAATATACTCTATTATATTCAAAATCATATGGAATCAATTCATACTTTATTGTATTGATTCACTACTACTTGATTACTACTTTGCAAGCACCTCTTTCTCATTTCGAAGATTAAAGTGCTATCGAAGAGGTTATAGGATGCATTATATCCGAAGTACAACTAATTGTCTTTGGAAAAACATCAACTCTACTCTTGGTTGTGTGGGTGTGCTTATAGTTCGTTCAAATTAATTGGGTGTGCTTAGTAGCCCATTAAAATATAGTGGATGTGCTTGTAGCCTGTTTAAATGAAGTAAGATTTCTCTAGACTCGAAATACAGAAGGGTGTGTCTCGAAGCCTTGAAGTTGAGATTGTAAATGGTTTACTTGCTACCATATAAAGTTGGCGCTTGAAAAGAAATTGTATGGGACTAGATGTAGGAGAAATCTGAACTAGTATAAAATCTCTGGCGTCATCTCTCTAACTCTTTACTTTTTTACTTTATTGTTTTTATATTTATCCATGATTGCATCTATGACTGATTATTAGTATAAATTTATTTTGTTAATATGTGATTTGATATTAATCCTAAAAGAATTTTAAAAAGATTTACATAAGTTAGAAAATACTATTCACCCTCCTCTAGTGTTAAATTAGTCTTAAGATCCATTATTCCATAACCCATAAGTAACTCTCTAAATTGTCCTTCATCGGTCTTCAGTTTTACGAAGTTATGATCGCCTTCTTTAGAACCAGCTCCACTACCACATACCGCTTTCGTATATAAAAATTCCTTAGCATTAATTGGGACATTGAACCTAGTGTTAGCTTTAGGACCCATAATAGATCTACTTTTGATGACAACTGCATATGTGGTTCTTTCACCTTATCATGGTCTACCACCCATCACATTCTATAACCTCACCATCCAAACCACCAATCGGCCCCTCCTCCGCCTTCCCACCCTAGATCGCCTGATCAAAAGGTGTTTTCTCCTTAGTAGGATTTATCAAAAAGGATTTAGGAATGAAATCTGATTTTTTTTGATGAGATTGATAGAGATCTAAAGAGGAATAGGATTTGAAGTAGTAAGGAAACCCTAGCTACCATGAGACGAAAGAGAGTTTTGATGCTTTTATTGTTTTAAAAATGTTCGAACATGATTTATTATTATTCTAAGTTAAAAATAGGCAGTTCTGGCTATAAATAAATATTTTAACTACTAAAATTTAATATTTCAATTTGATATTTTTTACAGAAAGTAAAGTGATGTGTTTCCGTATTTATGTGAGTTTTTGAGGTTTTTTTTCATTATTTTTTGAACTGATATGAATTAACGGTGAGACATGAGATTACCTTATATAAAAAATTAATTAAGGAAAGAAATTAATTAGTGAATAATTAAGGCAACAAATTACTGCATATAGCGGAGATTTCTATTAAGAAAATAACATGTGTAAAGAATTATTCATCACTTTCCAACATAACATTGTATTTTCTAGAGTCTACCTCTCCTTCTTATTGGTTAAGCAAACCAATCAGCACTACCACTTTTAGATTTTTTTTTTCTTGCTTTCAACATATGTTTTCCAACCCTCATTATCATCCACTAAGTTATATCCCTCAACAATATACATATAAGTTAGAGTAGAGCAGAAATCATGGGAGGAAAAGGAGATTGAACATTCATCTTCTTTAGCATAACTCATAGCCCTTGAACCATCAATGGGAACCAACGAGTTGATAGAACTTCCATTATGATTATTAGCACTACTATTATTATTGCAAAGAAAATTTATTATTTTTGAAAATAGTTTGGTACGTACTCCCATTAGAAGCTTTTTTGAATAATGCTTCTATTTGAGGTTCTTTTTCTACTTCATTTTCAAATGGTAATGCCTTTAAAGATAGTCATATCTTGTCCTTGGCAATGATGCTCTTAGTGCTATTATTTTTTGTTGTAGTTTTATCCCATTCATAAATTTATCTATAGTAATTTTGAATTGGAATTAAACCTGATAAATTAGACCTGGACCTGATGGTTGGATCTTGGTTCTAGTCAGGTCGAGTTTTGCTAGGTTTGAAATATGAATTTCAAAACCTAAACCTGACTTGGCTTGAGCTTCAATTCGATTCAAGTTGGGTCATGTTCGGTTTGGGTCAGGTTTAGTTGGATAATAACATGATAAATATGTATATTTCTGTGTTTTTTAGATCTTTTAAGTCGGTTCAGGTATGATCGAGTCTTTATGGTATATGTCGCCATCTAGCTAACCTAAGACTTATCAAGTCAGATTAATTTTGGATCATATCGACTCGGTACAGTTTAGGTTGTGATCGACTCTAATAGTTATCCATAATAGTAGTATTATTATTAGGTTGTCAATTATCTATAGTTAATGATTCTATATTTTCTTATCTAAACCATCCAATGATTCATAGACAACCATATTTCTAGCGGTGAAATTCAAATGTTGCTTTGTTTATACTATCTTCAATAATAATATTTAATTTATTTCTAGTTTCAAACGCCTTACTAAGTTTTGGAATATCAGATACAACTTCTGGTATTACATTGTTAACATTGTCATCCACTACTACATTTTTAACAATATCTTCAACACTAGTACTAGTTTATTCAAATACTACACCTATTTTGGTCCATGTGGATTAGTGAAAGAATGCGCATTAACTACATGATCAATGTCCCCTATATAAAATTGTAGTTTAGTATCATGAATATATATTGTGTTGTCATCGATAGATTCTTGATCAACTTTCCCATTCTTAATATTAGTGGGGTATTCAACATTACTGGGTGTAACTTCATAAATTGGCACTTCGAATGAACTTCCATTTTCAAAATTATTTTCTTAAAATTTTCCAGCGATCGTATCAAAAATATAATTGCATGATCTACATTATCATGCAAATTATCAATATATATCATGTTGTCACCAATTGATGCATGATCGAATGGAGAATTCACAAATGCTAAGATATGGAAATCTTACTCATATAGGAATAGAGAGTAGCATACCAGTTGATACAATGTTCTGATTAACCAAGGACATTAGCAAGCCATCTACTAACCAAGGACCCTTTCACATGCTTTGGCTTTATCAACTCCATATAAAATTTAACTAATTACCATCAATTATCCCTTGAGAATATTTCTGTTTATCCTATTGGTTTTCCCAATTTTTATCCACACAATTCTTTATAAATATAGTTCTACGACCAACTATGTAAATGTACAGTACATTCTTCCATTCTCATTTGCCTTTATCGCCTTAATACAAATTTGTGAAATCCTTATCTTCATCTGTCCCGGGATCATAGAGTCTTTCCTCCTAAACTACACTGTTTTTACACATAACTGCTTCCTTTGTAAGAATTTAACTTTGCTTTGGTAGTAGTCCTAAGAAATTAGCTTTTCCTCGATTATAATCCTAATGAATTTTAGGCCGGTTCATCTTTTGTAGTCCTTGCTCTCTAACTTTAGTCACGATTTGATGATACTACTTCTATTTCCCTTATTTATCATTGGATCTACACCATTTTTGAACACTTTCCCTTTCGACAAACCTCTATCCAACTGACATTCGTATACCATCTAACTTCTTCTTCACATCGAAGTAGAATAAACCAACCAGACACATCTATATACATATTAGTATGTAATGTCAAAATTAATGCCAAATCAATTTCAAAATACTTATTTACCACCATACACTGCTACATTTATAAGTTTATAAATGCCAAAACATATTCATTAACAAATATGATTCTATAACATACCGTAATATTACCCCTTAATTGTAGATGTTTCCCATCTCACCCTTAACTTAACTCCTTCATAAAGATAATTACCAAAAAATGAGATAATATATTATTGACTAGATTTTTAATCAACCTTGGAATAATAATAGAATATAGACCGTATCAAAGGTAATGTTCTAAAAACATTGTTTAGAATGTGAAGTGAAGAATAATTAAGAGAATAATATGTAATGAAAATAAAGTAAATAACGCAAGATATGGAGTGCTTTGATCTAGAAACGATACATGTCCACTGTGGTTGATTCTCTTATTGCTTTGAGCTTTCGATTACAAGAGGAGTTTTAATGACTACAACAAGAATTTAGAACTAGTAAAAATATCTTTCAAGAGTAGAAAAATTGATTCTTTTATAGGTGCATGAGAACTTTTATTTATAGTAGTAAGCACCTTGCTTTGAAGTGTTGAGATCAATGCCATAGATGTTAAATTTCATGAGAACCGTTGATCGTGATCAGCGTTCCAGATGCGATTGCTTTTCCACATGGACATAGTGGTCCTGATGCATACCAACCAATGAGCCATATTTTGTTGTACCTATGTTAGAAGGGCATCATGACACATGTAGTGGTTGCTGTACAACGACATTATAACATGGTAAGCAATGAAGTTGTGATGGCCACCCTACAACTTCGGTACCCAATATACTTGTATAGTTCGCTGCGAAGGTACCCGACCAATGTGGATTGGTAGTCAAGGGTAAAGTAGCTAGTAAGCCAAGAAGAACCTACCGTATATCTCTTAGCGCGTAGGATAATATATAATAGTCACATAGATAAAAATGTGTGAGGGAGTAATATAACAACGATGAACTGTAGAATCAGAACATATTAGGTTCATTATAGTTATGAAAAACATAAAATAGAGTTTATACATCAAATAAAAAACTTACATAGAAACTACCCCTAATTAATAATAGCATAGCGCTAATAAATCTTCACAGTGCTGCATGGCGAAATAAAGCGAATAAGGTCCAAATGTAGATATATGAACAGCGTAGTCTCCAGCTCGTCCTTTACAAGGCTCTATGTGTTATCTCAATCTAGTGTACTCATTTAAAAGTGCATGAGAAAATAAAAAGAAAAGCGTAAATCCTTGAGTTAGAAAATATTCTGGTACGAGCGATCTAAAATCTAAATATACTACAAAAGTTGACATAGCAAATTGGAACGCAAGGTATAGAGAATCATACCTAACCCGTCTTTACATCCAAAGAGCTAGCACATAACATCAATATAGGCTAATCTATTATCATTATCTTATGGGTATACTAAAACTCAAAGCCAAGTATGGGGTGTCCAGGTATCTAAATCAACAATACCTACAACATTTAACATCTTAACAAAATAAAGCAAACATAGGAACCATCAAAAAACCCAACATCACTCACTCAAGTGTATTTCATATATGATAGCATGCTTGACCACATCAACTGTCAAAACTACTCAGTATCTCGTTTTCTCAATGCTCGACCCCATGCAACATCAAAGGCCATGCAACAAGATTTACAGTCAAAGTCCAGGGTACACAGATCTATAGTCAAGAATGGTAACACCCTACCCCTATACCCATATTACTCAACAATATTACTAAATAATAGTATCAATTAATATAGAGAATGAGGCGATATGGGTGAAACACATGTGAATATTCCCTTTGACCAACACTGAATACATCTTATAATATAAAAATCACTCACCTCGACATAGACAGTCTTGGTATAAAGCAAAAAACACGTGTGGTGCTCAAGGATAGAACAATACACAATGTAAAATAAATCATAGAGAACACAGAGTCATCGACGCAGTGATAAAAGTATAATACATCACATAAGTCTGAGTGGGATACAAAAAATCAAATTCCCATGATTTCTCAATCATATACAGGATGAATCCAATACATCTAATCCAACATCTTATATATACATGAGTCCAAAGATACATATACAATAAAACTAATATTATATCCTCCGACTATGCCTAATAAGCCAATCTGGTCGCATCATCCCTAAATTTGAAATTTCTCGGACTAACTAGAATATTCTATAATAACAAACTGGTCAGACTATGTCTATATTCAATGGTGAGAATATGTATGGTATCTTATAGAATATTATACACAACACAATAAGAAATCGATCCAAAGGAATAATAAAACATCCATGACACATCAAATGATATCCATTACTTATCAAACATTTGAACATCCAACAAACATCAAAACATCCATCACACACATCACACATCACATACAACATACATCACAAATAGCACACCACGAACATCAATTATTCATATTTCTTTAGTAGTATTAAGTTTATTCATTTTATTCTTGATTTTTAATTTCATTATTGCTACTTCATTTTATTCGTGCTATTTTTATTACTACTGCCAGAAGCCAAGTCTATGCCTGAGCCTCGATGCTTCTTAGGTGCAAAGGGAGACCCAACTCGTAATATTTTTGGGAGCATCCTTACCAGTCTTTAGCTACACAATATATTGCACGTCACTTCCTCGTTTCCTCATCTCCTTGCTCCTCACTCCCATCATCAACCTCCTTGCTCATTCTGAATTCTTCCTGTTGGCCCTTCCAGTAGATTGTGACCATGAGACAAGAGAGCCATATCGCCGTAACCATCAAGGAGGGACCCCATGGTCGGTCAAGTTAGGATGAGACTAGCAAAATTACTTTTGGTCATCACATCCTCGTTGGGACTTCGTCCTCCGCGTTCCACTCAAAATGGAGATATCTTATTCTGGATTTAAAATAATATAAATAATAATATAATTTACCTCACATGTCAAGTCAGAAATCCAAGTTATATTGATCAATATGGGTGTATAATATAAAATAATCCATCGACATCAAAAATATCAAAAACTCATTCGTTAATGAATTATTTGACATCATACTTGTGTTAAGTAAATAAATACACCCAACACAGACGTCCCATAGCGTTTGGTGAAATATGAATATATACACGACACCTTCACATAATCAATATCAAATAATTTTTTGCTTTGCTTATTAATTCGCCCTTGCTTAAATCATTCCTGAATTCATAGTTCATCATTTCTATTATTTTAAAATTCACACAATGGGTAATAATAAATTTATCCCATCCATAACAAACAATTAACTACCATCCATACACACATCAATATATCATTTATTTAGTATTTAACGAGATGAAAATTTCTATAAAAATACTTCATTTAAATTTAATCACAAAACATCTCTTTTATTTGTTTCCATCTCTTATTTAATTCAAAATACATATTTCAAAATACTTTATTTAATTTCAAAGATACCTTTATTTGAAATTGTTAATAAATTTTAAAATCTCAGAAAAATTACTTTCACTTCTAATTTCCACTATAATAGTATTAAAATACTTCAAATCAAAAGAGTATTCTCATTCCATCATTGTTTTTGAACTCAAATTTATAGTTCCAAAGTCATTATTTTAATTCCTTATTTATTTTCAAACCTCATCAAACCAATATTATTGCTAAATAGTTCACCAAACTCAAATTTCACTTCATATAATTTATTTCGAAAATACTTCGATAGTTAAACTCAAATATATATGTATGTATGTATTTCTTCCAAAGTTCACTCCTCATTACATAACAAATGCAAATTTTCCCTAAATAAATAAAATAATTTACGTTCACTTTGGCACTTTGCAGTCACTTTCAATTTATCATTTTTATACTTCTCATCTATTAAATTTAAATAACTCATTATTTTCAAAAGTATATTTTCTAAACATCATTTTATAAATACCCTTCCTTCATTTTTATAATCAATGATAAATGAACATAACTGTTCATAACCATTTGTTTTATTACAAAACTCATCATTTACCAAATAAATTTTAATTCACATAATCTTCAAAATCATTACGCTTATGTATTTTCAAAATCATTCCTCTTTCAAATTTATTTAAACATCTTCTATGAAATAATAAATCATTGTAGAATTCAATAATTATATCTAAGATGGTATATTTGTTTCAAATTTGCATCTTTTAGTTTATTTATCTCATTCTAAAAAAATTCAAATACCATTCAATAATTTGCAATAATTTAGTGGAAGATCTATACTACTCTGCTAACATTCATTGATAAATATATCAATGTACCTTTCCACTATACAAGAAGAAAGAACATACATAAATCCCATTAGCTAATGCATCAACCATGTCAAATGGTGAATATTAATTCCAATGCGAATATGGAAAAAAATTCAAGGTTTATTATCAAAAGCTAGAGAAATCCAGTGTGTTGTGTGCGTTCAACACTATATTGCATCTCCAATGGTATTTTAACATCTATGCGTTACATTGTTTTTAGATGAAGAAATCGTTCTTATGTCAACATACTACAAACAAGTATCAAAGTTAATAATGATTCAATCTTAAATAGGTTACCTCAATTTGAAAATATGTCTTAGATTTTGGATTAAATTATATATTACATGTGTTATTTCACTGTTTATATATTATAAATAATACACATGCACTGGTGTTGTCCCTCGAGGGATGATATAAGACCATGTAAGTTATACTTTAAAAATGAAGTGAAATTTGATTTCATTTACTGAATAATCTAATTAGACATCAAATAAGTAAAATAGGTAACTTCACGGAAATGGCACATCCATTTTTTTAAAGAATTAATGTGAATCTTAATATGCAACTATAGAGTTATTATATTGTCCATATCAAGCAGCTACATTGTACTCTATGATAGCCACAGGACCAATATGTTATAAATCTATTCAAGGGAGAAGGAGAAGGTGAAAGTGTTGCTAAGGATCGTAATATGGAATAGTAACTAAGTTAACTACTAATGCAAAATAAAAATATAAAAGGTAAATAGTAAAGTAAATAAAACTAGGGATTTTTATACTGGTTTGAACTCCCGTTGTACGTCCAGTCCCAAACTCCTTCTGGAATTTAACTATCAGCTCTCTCATAACTCAGAGGAATATGTATTACACGGCCTGAGCAATTGAACATGACTTCTATCGTCTAGTCAACTGAATATGACTTCTACCGCCTGAGCAACCGAACAGGACTACTACAATACAGAGAATTTTCTTGATTGGTTGTGCACTTTTGATAACATGGATAAGTCTTTAGAGTACACCCTTCCTATAATCTTCTTCTTTGTGGTATATAGTGTAGTTAGTGAAGACTGGAAGTTAGTTTAATCACAAATGAATTTGTGCTTGAATGTACAAGTGAGTATAACGAGATTTGAAAGAAAATGGTAGAATATTTTAGATAATAAATATATGAGAATAAAATTAGAAATTAAGTGATTAAAAAAACTGAATTGAAGGCTATATATAGAGTTAAGTCATGCAATTCTTCATTAAGAGTTATGCTCGGAAGATACGAAAACAACTCTTAAATCAAGGGTTGTTTCTGTTCGTTAAATGGAAGTGACTATTCAGAAAAATAGCTGTTATGAATATTCAGTCGACTTAGGAAAAGTTTTCAGTCTTCTTATTCAAAAATTTGGAAATTTAAATTTTAATATTGAAAAGACATATAGTTCAGTCGGCTGAATGGGGTGATTCAGTCGATTGAACCTTCAAGTGCAATATGCACGTGCACAAGTATTCAATCAACTGAAACACCTCATTCAATCGAATGAATTAGACTTTCTACCATATTAAAGTATTTGTGAAAAAAATTTGATAAGGGAATTTGCAAATAACGAAATACTTTGTGTGTGTATGATTTGAAAATAATTTCAAATACTTGTGTATGTGCATATACAAACTATGAGAGATTTTAATAATGATTAACTACAAAACTAGACTACAGACAAATCATTAATAAATTTTGAAACTTCTCTCTGAATTCTTGGTCTTCAGTCTTTTGTTGAGTAGAATAGTATCTTCTCCTACAAATATGGTTAGTTTACATAATATTTACTTGTATTGTTGTCAAGATCAAAACATCAAAATACAAGGTTCAAACATTCTTCCCCCCTTTGATGATGACAACCATGTAAGTCTAAAATTTATAAAAAAACTATAAAATAATTGTAACCCCTTGAATAAATGATCTACTTGCTTGATTTACCTACTAAACATATATACTTCTCCATTTTTGTCATCGACAAAAAGGAATACATGGATATTATGATACACATAAGTATCACAGATGAATCATAAACATGACAAATGAAATGAGCATTAGAGATAAGCATGTTTTAAGTCATAAAATAATACTAAGAAAACATCAAAAAAACATCAAATATCTAAACGAACATAATAAGGAACAACATGAAAATAGATAGGCATAAACTAAGATAAAGAAAATAAACTTCCTTACTCCCCAATTCATCCTCTTCTTCTACTTGCTCGGATGTAGACCAAGTGAAAGGAGCGGGATTCTCGACAATACTTGTAGAAGTAGAGTCGGCATAAGAAATTTTCTCCCATGTCTTATTTAAAAAGCCCTTGATGGAGTTAAGCTTCTTGTTGGTCTTGACAACGTTCTTTTCGATGATGACCAATCATTGATTGAGCTTGCTTTGATTTCGAGAGAGCGTGGCAAGAGCGTGCTTTGGTTGGAATTTACCTTGAAGCTCTTGAATTTCGTCGTCTCTTTCTCTATTTGCCAAGAAGGTTGAGTGGAGGAGGAGGCAATGTGCGTTTCTCAGGGTTGTGGAATCCCATGTTCTCGATTCGCCTCTTATTGTAGGAAACTAATGATTTCATGAGGTGGAGGGCATTTTGGAAAACTCATAAGACATAAAGTCTTAGAATTTAGCTCGTCAACAGTGATGAAATCGGCATAGGGAATAGTGATTCTGAAATTCATGAGAACGTATATGATACATGCTTCGTAGAAGATGGTCATATATCTCCTCTTATGATTGACGGTTAGGAATTCGTCAAGAATGACTTTGGCCCAATTTACTTGTTGGCAGGAATAAATAGCGTAAAGTGCTTGGAAGTCTCTTTTGTAAGCCTTCTCGTAACACCTGGTACAAAGTTGAATAGATCGGATTAGAGCACGATGATGAATGCGCGCCTTTGGTTGAAAGGCAAGGATTTAAGAGCAGTCAAGTCATCAAAGAAAAATCTATGAGAGACTTCATCTCTATTGTCCATGTCAAAATCAATGTCGCTGATATCGGCTCCATCGGATGGACAATAGAGAATATGGCCGAGTCATTGAAGAGGAAGATAGATGTGAACGCCGCAAACTAACATCCAAATGCAGTCATCTTTGTTTCTTGGATCTTGGTGATCCAAATTCATGCTTGAGAAGAATAGTTTGATGAGGAGGGGGTAAATCTTGACATTATTAGCATCAAACCCAACCAAGCTATCATGCTCGATAGCTTCGGCAGTTTCACGAATGGTATAAGCATTGAAATCAGGAAATTTGATGTAGGAGCCATTAAAAATCCCAGAGCTCTTCGTGGCATTGAATCGAGTAACTGCAATGTCGCTATGAATCCATGATCTTATTAGACTTTCTAATGGTCCAATGGAGGATTCTCTTGTTCTCTTAGTTCTTGGGGCCATTTAATTGATTAGATTTGAGATTAAAAATTGATTTGAAGAAAAATCAGGACTAGAATTTTTGGTTGCCGAAGAGGTAAGGGTTTGATGAGAAAGGAGATGAATATATGGAGTTGGTGAAAAGTAAGTTAGGAAATGTGTAGATAGATTTAGATGACCAGAAATATACAAATCAGTCGACTGAACTGGTAGGGGCAGTCGACTAATATGCAGGAAAATCTTTCCTATAAGTTTTTAGTACAAATTTGGTAAATTCAGTCGACTAAATGTATCAGGTCAGCCGATTATTTTTTGAAATAATTTGATGTATAGAAGAATGTTCAATCGATTAAATATATATTTCAGTCAGCTGATGTGCATGAAATTTTAGGCCGCAACTTTATAACTAAAATTCAAGCTTTTCAGTCGACTATTTTTGGTGGAGCATTCAACTGAATCTATAGTTTTAAAAGAGTTCATATGAAGTTTTAGTTGACTGCTTTGTCCTATTCAATCAACTAAAACTATTTTTTTATGAGCTTAGCCTTTGAACTAAATTTTTTTTTGTAACATAATTAATCAACATATATACTTATCAAAAATCCATTGGAAAACAAAAATATATCATTATTTAATAGTGAATACTTATAAGAAATGCAAAATTAAATATACAACAATATAAAAGAAGTCTTAGTTAGAGTTTGAATCATCAGAACTCGGTTCAACCTTCGTAATTTCTTTTAATGGATGGATCGATGACCACACATTACTACGTTCCTAGGAGTTTGGTGAGATCTGAGGACGCTGGGGTTTCGTTCCAAATATTTCGATGGCACTTGAGGATGTTGTGGTGATGGTTGATGGACTCATTGTCTTGATGATGACCCGTAAAGCTTCAAAGCTAATTGTTCTAGAAAGCTTAGGCGTTTATCATTAACTTTCTGCTCAAAGTACATTTCACGTTGAAATTCCATATTCTCTCTTTGGTAATGGTGAATATCATCAATTTTATCTTTAGTGGATGGAGAGCCAAAACGTAAGTTTCGTTTAGCTCGTTTCCCTTGTGGCACATATCCAGTATGATGTGTTGAAGATGTTGTAATTTTCATTGGAATATATAGAAGAGTGGAATTGCTGGAATTTTTTGACGAGTCGGAAATGAGAGTGCTAAAAGCAATGGAATACTGATTTGATCCTTCTTGTGAAGACATTATGGATTTTGTAAAGATTTTTGGAAAATACTGAGTTAAGATGTTTTAATGCAAGAAAGTATAAAGAAAAAGATGAGGTGGGAAGCCTTTATATAATGTGAGGATACACTATTTGCAGGTTGAAGAAACCTGAAAAGCAAATTGATTGAACCTTTATGGCCAAAGGAAAAATTAAAGGTAGATAAACATAAGAAATACTGACCGTACATGTACTTTGAGGTAGGTAATAGTTGTTAAACCAAGAAACAACATAGCATAATGTAAATGCATATAAATTCCTTACCAACGACCAAAGATCGAGTGCCAACAGCTCCATTTTTGAAAAAAAATTATTTTAAAAAATTTATAAAATAAAATTTACTTATAAATCATGCAAAGATAGAATACCTAATTCTCGACGTAATTTAATTGAAGTATTTTCATTTAAAGGTTTAGTAAATATACCAGCTATCCGATTTTCTAGAGATACAAATGAAATATTGCCTTTTTCCATATTGTCTCGAAGAAAATGATGTCTGATATCTATATGTTTAGTTATCGAATGATTTATTGGATTTTTTGATAAATTTATTGCACTTGTAGTCTCATAAAAAATTGTTGAATTAGAAAGATTTATTCCAAAGTCTTGAAGTGTTTGCTGCTTGTAGATTACTTGAGCACATGCCAAAGCAGCAAAGATATATTCTGCTTCACACATCAAAAGTGAAACACAATTTTGTTTCATACAAAACCAAGGTACTAAAGATTGTCCAATAAAGTGACAAGTACCACTAGTACTCTTTCGATCCATTTGGAATCCTCCAAAATCAGCATCACTATATGATACTAATTCAAAAGGACATTCTTTTGAATAAAAGAGACTGTAGTCTTTAGTCTTGCTTAAGTATCGCAAAATTCGCTTCACTGTCTGTAAATGTGATTCTTTGGGATTTGCTTGAAATCATGCACAAAAACATTCACTCATCATTATATCTAGTCGACTAGAAGTTAAATATAGTAATGAACCAATCATACCACGATATAGTTTTTGGTCAACACTTTTGCCATTTTCATCCCTATCGAGATGTAATGTAGTACTCATAGGAGTTGGTTTAGAAGTTTTTTCATAATAAATCGTTTTATGAGATTATTACAATATTTTTCTTGATTGATAAAAATTCCATTCTTTAATTGTTTGATTTGTAAACCAAGATAATATGAAAGTCCTCCTATTTGAGACATTCCAAATTCTCCTGTCATAATTTCTGAAAATTCTTCACATAATTTTTCATCTGTAGAACCAAAAATAGTGTCATCTACATATATTTTAATTATTAAAATATCATTTTTATCTTGTTTTATAAATAAAGTTTGATACTTTTCCAATTTAAAACCTAAATTACTTAAATAACTTTTAAGACAGTCATACCAAGCACGTGGTGCTTGTTTTAAACTGTATAAAGCCTTTTTTAATTTATAAACATGATCTATATATTTTTCGTGTGTGAATAAATTAAACCGTATAAAGCCTTTTTTAATTTATAAACAAGATCTACATATTTTTCATGTGTGAATAAAGGAGGTTGTTCAACATATACATTTTCTTTTATAAAACCATTTAAGAAATCACTTTTTACATCCATTTGATATAGTTTAAAATTATTAAAACATGCATAAGCTAATAAAATACATATGGCTTCCAGACGAGCTAAAGGTGTAGTAACGACCCGTACAATTTTAAAGGTTTTAATGACGCAATTAACTGAAATGTTGTGAAATTATAAATAAAAAAATTGAAAATAAAAAAATTGATATTTGGAACACGTCTATTTAAACATAACAAATGGTAAATTTTCATCAGATAATATTGAAGTTTATTTTCTTGTCTAATTTTATTTAAATTCAAATCAGTTAAAAATTGACGATAATAAAATGTTTTCCAAACTTGGATATTTTTCTACAGTAAATTTGTAAATCATCTTCTGAGTGAGACATCATCTTTCGTTTTCTCAAATTTGAATCGTTGTTGCTCCGTTTATCTTAGTTCTGGCAAATTAGCAGCATTTTCGGTGCCGATTATCGACTTGTGATAGGATGATCGTACCACTGATATCTGTATATCGTTTTAATCGTCTTGTCATGCTAATCTCTACGGTATATTCAATTCTGTATTTTAAGATGTGGTATGCAGTGGAGACCGCGAAACAGTCACCCGTACCGATACCGGTTTTACAACCTTTTGGTTTTCCTTACTCTTTTTTCCACTGTCTTTCTAATTGTCCACTGTATAAACTCAACGGCTATTTGCTTTTATTAACTCCATAAATTCAAAATTCAAGGCATGACGTTTATTATTCTATCCATTCACTTTATATTTGCTGGTCCTTTCCTCTGACATTGGTTCTCTTCCCTTTTCATTTTTGTTTTTCGGCATTCCTATTCTATAAAATATTTGGTCGAGCACTGTTCTTCTTCGTCTTTTCTATTTTATCCTCTCTAATGTTTTTCCTTGCTTCCCTTTGTTCAGCCAACATAACCTTTGTCGCACCTCCCCCTCATATCCACGGCCAAGGTTTTAAATATTGAATTTCGGTCACGTTTTGTCTCGGAATTTTTACACAAGTTATCTCGTATCGGGGGAGATCACGGACGAGATGAGTACATATTGGGTGTATATCTCGGATTGACATCTCGGGCCTTATAATGCATCTCGGGACTATCTCGGATGTACTTATGTGTCTAAAATTGATGTGTCAAAAATTTATTTAATGGTTATAACTTTCTTAGTGAAAATAAAAATGGTAACATACTTGATTTACATGGAAAAAGAAATATTTTTAGAAGAGTAGTTGCTTGATTAGCTTAATTGATTTGGTAATGATTGAATAATATCTTTTTATTTGAACATAACAAAGAAGTGAAATCTTTCGCTATGACTCATTAAGATAAAAAGTAAAGAATATGTTCAAGAAGTTGGTAAATTATAATTGAATTGAGCAGTTTCTTTTCAATCAATATGAAAATAAATTTTTTTACGAAAAATAAGAAAAATGTATAATTTCGGATGAGATCTCGGATTGAGATTTTGATTCATATATCGGGTGAGATTTGAATATCTCGGACGAGATAAGTGTCGAGGGAGATATGGAGGATATTTGATGTCTCGTCTCGTTTAAGTGTGTAAAGGAGATCTTGGAGGAGATCTCGGGCAATATATATGAGATTTAAGACCATGTTGTAACGACCCGATATTTTCAACCATTCGCATCCATACATGTCGGATTTGAATTGTTCAAAATATCAGATTGTTAATTTAAATTTGGCAGAAATCAGCATATACAGTAAATAAATCAACCACAGAATCACAGACACAGAGTAATATAAAATAATGCAGTGGAATAGATAAATAGTAGTTCATGAAGCTACTATATAAACATCAGAGTTAGAAATAAAATACAACAGAATACCTCAAAAAAATGAAGTCTCCAGTACGAACAGATGACTTCTCTTAACCAATCAATTGGAAAAGCTGAGAGCCGAATCGATAGTTGGATCTCCAAACGAAGCTCCAAACTCCAAAGGTGAGTCTCAAATGTTGTATCACTCAGTCTGACCCGAGCATAAAGAAAAATACAAAACACTCGAGTCTGGATTAACATTCTTATATCAGTAAATCTAACTCAAGTGAAATATTAACTGAAATACAAGTAACTTAAAGGATGTTTGGGATAACCATCCTCCAAGGATCCGTGGAACTATCTACGATGTAGTAATATACACTATAACACCGTGGTCATTTCAAAAAAATTTATGCTTTAAAACCAAAATTTCATTTTCATTTCAAATATATCTATTTTCCAAAATAGTGTATATATTAAATAATTTGTAAAGTAAAGTATTTACAATTTCCTCAAATTTCACACATCGCTTCAAAATCAACTCGACTTTCCCATCTAAATCAAATTCAATCTTAGTTTATCAGTCTCCATTCAATTCAATTTTCTAAATATCAAATTCAAATTATATTGATTTCAAATACAGATCTGAATCACAAATAAACCATTTAAGTTCCAGCATATTTCAATGCTTTAATATTCAACATTTTCAAACTAAATTTAACAATTTCATATAGATCTTTATTTAAGTTCATTATCATTTAGTCTTTGGAATATTCACTCATTAATTCCTATATTATTTAAATAACTGTAAATTATATGTAAACTAAATATTGCCTTTGATTTATTTAAACTTGACATATCCATTTAATCACTTTAAATCAAAAATCAAGTTATAACATCAAATCTTAAATTTCAAATTCAATAGTTCAAATCGATTTAATTTAGTAGAATTCTTAGCTAAATACAATTTTAATTAATTCAACGTTTTCTTTCCAACCTTAACTTATTCAAATTATTACAACAATCTATTTTGATATATAATTTTAAATAAATACTTAAACATGTTATATGTATTAAATCAATCCCAATGATATTATTATCAAATATTTATATAAAATTTCCATATATATATATAATATTTTAAGAACCAATATTTATTTAAAACCATATATTTCTTTTCAAAACCATAGAAATTATTTTCAAAATAGATATATATATATATATATATATATATATATATATGGACCAACGGTGTTTGTATATATTTTCCTATCTTATAGTCAAGTGGTACAGGTATTTATTGTTATCCTGCTTTTTGGCAAAGCCGTGTACCAAAAGATCGGTCAAAAACAAAAGACAGTTCGTCTCAGAGATTGGTTGTACTTCACTTCTCTATGGATATCGATGAATTTTGTCCGAGCCCGGATCAGGCTACAATTGATAGGACATGACAAGCAAAGCCACGAGAGCCAACGTTTCAAGTTTCAAGTCAATCCGAGTTCATACGCGTAAGATATGATCGATTCGACCCTACGGATTCGACCCTATGGATTCGACCCTATGGATTCGACCCTACAGATTCGACCCTATGGATTCTACCCTATGGATTCGACCCTATGGATTTGACCCTATCGATTCAACCCTATCGATTTTACCCTATGGATTCGAACCTATGGATTCGACCCTATGGATTAGACCCTATGGATTCAACCCTATCGATTCGACCCTATGGATTCCACCCTATGGATTCGACCCTATGGATTCGACCCTTTGGATTCGACCCTATCGATTCGACCCTATGGATTCGACCCTATCGATTCGACCCTATGGATTCGACCCTATCGAGCTTGTTGACCGGAAGCACAATCTTGAATCGATCATAACTTGAGATCTACAAGTCCAAATGCTATGAAACTTTCGCAGGAGCTTGCGTATAAATAGAAGAATGTCCACGCCAAGTTTCATCACGATTGGACACTTTCTTGATCGATTCGAACCAAGGGTCGAATCGATCCCAAAGTGGGCTCGGATCTCCAGAATTCGGCCGTATGGGCCCCCTCATGTGCCAGAAGCGTTCTCCCCGGATTTTAGGTGAAATATCCGCCTCCTACACCTATAAATAGAGCCCCTGGTCATTCAGAAAGGGGGGAAAAAAGAATTCTTGGAGATAAAAGCACGTCCAGACTCTGCCAAATTCAGTTCTATATCTTTTCATCATCATTGTAATCAAGTATCAAAGCTATAACTTGCTGTAATCCGCTGTAATCGATTGAGAATCATCAAGTGAATCAATAAAGTGATAACCTTCAAAGTGGACGTAGGTACGATCGCCGAACCACTATAAATCCTGTGTTGTTTATTGTTATTTGTAATTTGCTGCATTTATTATCTCTTAGATCTGAGTTCTGTGTTAATTATTACTGATCTGTGTTGATAAACGGGTGCTTTCACGATATTGGGTGTTTGTGACCATTTTTGGTGCAAACATTTTGGTGCTTTCACTGAGAGCTGATTCAGGAGAAGTTGAAATGGAGGATCTAAGAGTTCAGATCTAAGAGTCATGACAAGGCAAACCAGTAAAAGACAAAGGCCAGAGAGGAGTGAACACCAAGGAAGTCAAGAGGCTTCCTCGGGAGGGAATCAAGCGTCGATCTTTATCGCTAGGGACGAAATGGAGACAATGATGAAGAGACATGAGGAGTTGATTCAGAGCTTATTTCAACAAATTGGACAACTTGGAGCACAGAACAGAGGAACTGATGGAGTTCAGAACGGAGCAGGACCATCCGGCATACCACCTGGATTAGGAGGCACACACTTGGAGCATGTAGATCCAATCCCGGAGGGAGAGAGAGGAGTACCTACGCAACCTGGAGGCAGCAGAGGAATGAACGCTCAGTCAAGGGGGCAAATTCCAGAATTCCCTCGTGAACTCGGGGGGCAGGTCGAAAGCGATGAACGAGGATTGCATTTTGGAGATGAAGATAAATTGGCACAAATGGTTAGACGAGCCATGAGAGGCGGATTAACAAACGAAGATCTTGAAGACGTGAACAAAAGTCCCTTTTCTCCTGCAATTAGGATGGCTAGGAACCCACCAGAGTTTAAGTTGCCATCGATAGAGATGTATGATGGGAGGATGGATCCCGTGGTCCATTTGACGAGGTACATGAGGCATATGGAAGTGTTGGGGGCATCACAAGAGGTTATGGCCCGGTGCTTTCCATTATATCTGACGGATATCGCAGCATTATGGTTTAGGCAACTGGAGAGCGGTTCCATAGGAACATGGGCAGATTTGACTGAAAGATTCATGAGACAATTTAGGGTTCACATTACAAGACCCAAGAACGTAATGAGTTTAGCAATTTTGAAACAGAAGGCTGGAGAGACTTTGAGGAGTTTTCTGACGCGATTTAATGCGGCAGCAGCATCAGTGGATCGGCCAGATCCATCCATGGTTATGATGGCAGCCGTTTCCAGAATAGCTGATGGCATGGATTTCAAAAATTCATTGACAAAAGATCAACCTATGGATCTAGGAGAATTCTATCATTAGGCGGAAAAGTTCTTGCGATTGGAAGAGGCGAGCGCAGAAAGAGAAGAAGGAGATGAGCTCAATGTTTACACGATCAAAGATGGAAATCCTCTTGATAAAGGTACAGAAACTAGCAAGGGGAAGCGAAAGGCTGAGAGTGGCTATAACAGGTCGATGTGACCACGAAAGGAATCAAGATTTAACATATACTCAGAGCTGAATGAGAATTTGGAGCGAATCTATCAGGATACTAAAGAACAGGTCCCGTATCGCAGACCAATGCGAAGGCACCCAACTTCCGACGAAAGGAAATCAGATAAGTATTGCATATTTCATGAACTGAACGGTCATAACACTAATGATTGCAGGCATCTGAAGGACGAGGTGGAAGGGAATATCAGGAACTGTATGCTCCTTCAGTATGTGAGGAAACAGACTCCAGCAGTGGAGCCAGAGCGCCCTCCGTCTACCTCAGCTAAAGGTGGCCCTGAGTCGGGACAACGTCTGATTATCCATTGATTGACTGAAATAACGATGAAAAAGTTGTAAACCTCTCACTAATACGGTTAAATCATTTACACATGTGAGCGATCGCGCACGATCCATAGGCATGCTCTGAATGACTACCAACCACATCATAGTGAGAGTTTACACTTTGACATCCCTGCTTTGCTTTTTGCTTTGATTTTGATTTGAACATTTATATTCTGTTTGTATGGACATTTCTGTTGCGAGATTCGTATAATCATTGCTTTGATGTTTGCATTTCCATGAAAGAGTTTATTTTCATGCCCGTTGGATAGCGAACGGTCCACGAGCACCTTTTGTATGGCGATGAACCGCCAGAGTCTTTGATTCAGAAACTCCCCCGAACATGAACTCCGACATCGATAATATTAAGTCCCCCCCGGGCACACATAATTCGCCTCGAGCGGCAAACGATCGCGAACGATCACAATCAGCCTCGAATGGCACACGATCGCGAACGATCACAAATCGCCTCGAACGGCATCCGACCGCGCACAGTCACGATTCACTTATACGACAGTTGATCGCGAACGATCACAATCCGCCTCGAACGGCACCGATCGCGAACGGTCATGATTCACTTATTATGAAATCCGACCTCAAACGGTCACCATTCGCCTTGAACGGGACTTGATCGCGAACGATCACCATTTGCCGCGAATGGCATCGACGGCGAACGGTCCTATTCCATCCTTTGCCGCGAGCGGTCCCGATTCACCTCAAGTGGCATACGATCCCGACCGATCGTCATTTGAGGACATATGAAACTATCAAGATCTTTACAGGTTGATGATAAGATATGAACATCCAACTCAAGGCATTACAAAACATACCTTCCTACCGCAAGGCATGTTTTGGGGGGCAAATGTTATCCCGCTTTTTGGCAAAGCCGTTATACCAAAAGATCGGTCAAAAACAAAAGACAGTTCGTCTCAAAGATTGGTTGTACTTCACTTCTCTATGGATATCGATGAATTTTTACCGAGCCCGGATCAGGCTACAATTGATAGGACATGACAAGCAAAGCCACGAGAGCCAACGTTTCAAGTTTCAAGTCAATCCGAGTTCATACGCGTAAGATATGATCGATTCGACCCTATGGATTCGACCCTATGGATTCGAACCTATCGATTCGACCCTACGGATTCGACCCTATGGATTCTACCCTATGGATTCGACCCTATGGATTCGACCCTATGGATTCGACCTTATCGATTCGACCTTATGGATTCGACCCTATGGATTCAACCCTATCGATTCGACCCTATGGATTCCACCCTATCGATTCGACCCTATGGATTCAACCATATCGATTCGACCCTATGGATTCGACCCTATCGATTCGACCCTATGGATTCGACCCTATCGATTGGACCCTATGGATTCGACCCTATCGAGCTTGTTGACCGGAAGCACAATCTTGAATCGATCATAACTTGAGATCTACAAGTCCAAATGCTATGAAATTTTCGCAGGAGCTTGCGTATACATAGAAGAATGTCCACGCCAAGTTTCATAACGATTGGACACTTTCTTGATCGATTCGAACCAAGGGTCGAATCGATCCCAAAGTGGGCCCGGATCTCCAGAATTCGGCCGTATGGGCCCCCTCACGTGCCAGAAGCGTTCTCCCCGGATTTTAGGAGAAATATCCGCCTCCTACACCTATAAATAGAGCCCCTGGTCATTCAGAAAGGGAAAAAAAGAATTCTTGGAGATAAAAGCACGTCCAGACTCTGCCAGATTCAGTTCTATATCTTTTCATCATCATTGTAATCAAGTATCAGAGCTACAACTTGTTGTAATTCGCTGTAATCGATTGAGAATCATCAAGTGAATCAATAAAGAGATAACATTCAAAGTGGACATAGGCACGATCGCCGAACCACTATAAATCCTGTGTTGTTTATTGTTATTTGTAATTTGCTGCATTTATTATCTCTTAGATCTGAGTTCTGTGTTAATTATTACTGATATTTGTTGATAAACAGGTGCTTTCACGATATTGGGTGTTTGTGACCATTTTTTGTGTAAACATTTATCATTTCAATCCGTAATTAAATATATACGACTAGATATCATTCCTACCCGCAATCCCAAATTCAAATCAAATGAAAATCGCTTGGGTCTATCATTTCAACCCATAACGATTTTCTTCTATTCTAAAGTCCATTCGGGTATGTATCATTTCAACCCATAGTGAATTCTATACTAACAAGAAACTTGCAGAGTGATAATAGATAATATAAAATATAACAACATGCATATATCATCAATAACAATATAATATAAAAATAGGATATGGTGTCATATCCCATAGGTGAACAGTTACCGATAATAGCATATATAACAATATAAATAACTAGAACAGCATATTTCAATTGTCATTTCAATTGAAATCAAATTTAATAAATAAAAGAACGTTAATCATGAGTGATTGCTCACCTTTCGAGGCTAGAAAGGATAGACAATGGAATTGAGCCATAAAATGCAGGCATGACTTCTAAAGCAAAGCTAGATTTACACGAATCGACGAACAAGGCTGACAAATTTGGAAATCGAGAACAACAATCAGCTTAATATAGACAAAAACGGGGTATACATTTTTTTTATTTCCTTGAAATTGATATTTTAATTTAAGATAAATATTAAAATAAAGTAAATATATATGTAAAATAAAAATCATTGGTTTAAATTAAACAAATAAAATCAACATATATACAACTCATCATTTTTCCTTATAATCTGGAAAACATATTTGAATATAATTACAGGTACCCTACAACATGTATATACACTCACGCATGCCCATGTAGAGAAAAAACCTTTAACAAAACCAATATATAAATAATTTATATGTTATATATATACTTTAAATCATATTACAATATATCGCCCTTGTACAAAACATACATTTGAAACTTCACTTTATAAAACAAACATTGTTAACATGCTTTATATAATATATACAGCTGACTTATATTACTAGTAGAAAATTTTGCAAAAGCTTCCATATGCATACAAGTAGAATTATGGACACCCCACTGAAATCAACATGCGACACTATCTCTCTCTATATATAAAATGTAAATAATCACTTATATAAACTAATATATATATATATATATAATTAAAGCTCAACTCATCATATTACTGTAACACATACTTTATAAAATATACCATATTTATAAAACTAACAAGTACAAATATATATGAATAAACAAAAGGCCAACTTCAATACATATAAAATACTTCAAAAAATGCTTAAAATCAAAACTGATGTACTTCTTTATAAACTTGATAACACAAACTAATATATATCAACAGAGCATGCAGATACCTATATATATATATATCATACTGAAAAAGATAATCACAGATAATACTAACAAATATGTACCAATATGCTTGCCAGTAACCTTATATTACTAACTATATACATCCTATATAATATAATAAGTATAAAAACATACCCTTAGAAACGAAAAAGGAGAGATGGACCACTCGGTTGCGGCTGGAGATGGGTTTGCAAGGGAAGTTGCACGCGTGTTAGCAGGCGGTGATTGGAGAGAACCATAGGCCGAGGCTTGGGTTTGTTTGAGGTGGAGGTGGCTGGCGTGAAACTCGAATCTGGTGGTGATGGGCGGCACGGGCCTGGAAGAAGCTGTTGGCGTGGCTTTGACTGCAAGGCATTCATGTGGGGTGTTCGGCTGCAAGGCTGGAGGTGAGAGGGTCGGAGGTGAAAGGGTTTTCAGGTGGAGGAAGCTTGATGGCCCATCTGGGCTGCGCGGTCGTTGGTGGTCGTTAGGGTAGTGAGGTCGGTGCTCGATAACATGAAAGAGAGAGGAGGGCGAGAGTGTGGTGTTGGAATGTCACAATACCCCCACTAGAGCCAACTGCATTCTGGTGGGCCCACCCGGTAAGGAATGTCCCACCAATTTGTCTAAGGAGATTGGGGTTAGGGTCTGATAGTTTAGATTCTTGCAGAAATAGAATGTCCAAATTATGAGGGGCAATTATGAAGTTGACAGAATGTCTCTTACTGGGGTCCCCCAGCCCCCTTACATTCCAAGAAATTAACTTCATTTAGATAACGATAAACGCTCCGATTCAAGCGCCTGCATGGAGGTGTAGTGTTCATCACACAAACTCACACCCATGCAACGTGCCATTTTTTTGTTTAGACTTTTATTAAGAGAGGAGAAAACAACATGTTTGAAGAAACTACCAGGAAGTGATGCCGCTTTGTCCAATCTGGAGCTCCGACGGACCGTTGTAGGGCTGAGGAACTGAGACCACTGACCGGCCTCCTGCTAGAGTGTCTGACTTTGATCAACAGGTTGTGGAGCATGGAAAAGAAGAGTGGGTGATTGACATTCTGGCTGAGGGGTTTCCATACGAGAATGATGGGGCGAAACTGGAAGCGGATCTGGGATGATTGGCGGGGATGGGATATTTTGATGGAGGGGAGTTGATAGGTCGAGATCAGCGTAGGGGTTCCACCCATGTTCCTGAACAGGCCAAGGGTCCCACCCTCTCGGACCGACAACCTCAATCGAATGATCATTAAATTGACCCAGGACCTGTAAGGGGTCAGGGGATAGGGGCTCGTAGTTCATCGCATCAAACCGGTCATCAGAATCCAAGTTGTCAGATGCTATGTGCCATTCGAATTATTGGAAGTCTTTCTCGTAATCAATACCGAGCAGATGATTTTCCGGCCTTCTATTGGGGTGTTCGTGTTCCCATTTCTCGATGGTCAGGAGGTATGCCACCTCATTCACTACAGCGACGAAGGAGGAAGAGGAGCTGATGCCACTGTAAAATTGCATTTTGATATATAGGAAGCGGTGGTCTAGGTTCTCCCATTCGCAATCATCATGCATCAAGAATCTACCGACTGGGCTAACTGCATCTGATATGGCATCTGTGTTGAACCGGAAGAGTTCGGGAAAGCCTGAAACTCGTGCCCATGTTGGCGGTTCTAGAGGCGGTGTAGGGTTCTCTAGTTGTTCCCAAGGTCGAAACTGGATAACTGCACCAGCTCTTGCAATGGTTGAACGAAGAAGGATCTGGTCACGGATAGCATACGAGGGACAGTAAAGGATAAAGCTATTATTTGTCAGTAGCCATATCAGCCAGTCCTGATGATGAAAATTGGTAGTGAGAGCGTGGTGAAGGGAATCAATCGACCACACACCACTGATAATCTCGGTAGTAAGAAGTAGAGGAGGTTCCATTCTGTGAAATATTTTTGGATTATTTTTTGGTTTGAATGGATTTTCAGAGGGTTTTGGCAGTGTAATGGGGGATGGTAAAGTGCGTTGGGAAGCTGGAGGGGAGTAAAGAGAGTGTGTTGGGAAGCGGGAGGGTTTATGCTGAGCCGGTAATGGATTTGATTTTGGGACCCACAGACCTGAAGCGTTTTTGTTTTTAGTGAGGAGTGAGAGGGAGGCGGCTGAGTTGTGATTTTTTACTCGTGTGGGTTTAAAAGGCTTATCGGGACAATGCGATTATGGGTGCCCAAAAAATCCGCATTTATAACAAATCTTGGCATCCCGATAGATTTTCGCCACGTGTCTGAGTCCCGCACATTGAAGGCAACGGCTCTTTGATTTCAAAAAGTCGATAGTGTGGCGCACACTTAGGAAGATCGGTAGGGGGAGACGCCGCTTGGAGGGAGGTTTAGGCAGTAGTGGAGCTCTAGGCGGCGAGGCAACCACCTGGGAATAAGTTCTGGTATTGGGAATTTCTAAGCTTACAGGTTTGTTGGGATTGATTTGGGTCGAAGGCGAAGGAGGGATGGTAGCTGCCGTAGCAGCCTTATCAGCAGGAGAACTTTCGAGTATGTTGATGTACTTACTGGGAACAAAAGAGATGGGTGGTATGGTCGGAGGTACGATTGGTATGGTGGAAGGTATGGAATGAGGAAGAGAAGAAGAGGAGGACGCCATTAGACATGCATATTATTCTGATTAAATTGTTATATATGCTATTATCCGTATCTGTTCACCTGTGGGATATTACACCATATCCTATTGTTTATATTTTATTTAATTACTAATGATATATGCCTGTTATTGATATGTTATATTCATCATTGTTCTCACTGTGCAAGTTCCCTGTTAGTATAGAATTCCCTATGGGTTGAAATGATACATACCCGAACGATCTGTAGAATAGGGGAAATCGTTATGGTTGAAATGATAAACCCAAGCGATTTTCATTGAATTGAATTTGGGATTGCGGGTTAAAATGATATATACCCATATATATTTAAATTGCAGGTTGAAATGATAAATATTCGTATCACTTGACCTAGGATGGAAAATTATATACAGATACCGTTGGTGTATATATATTGAAATGATTTCTAAGGTTTTAAAGAGATATATATGGTTTTATATAAATATTAAATTTTGATATTATATATAAATGTTATTTTATATATATAGTTAAATTCTTGATTTGAAGATATGTACACATTTGTTTTAATATAAAAATAAGTTTAATAATAAAGTTTGATAATTAAAATATAATATGGTTAAGTATTTATTTAGATTCATATTTTAAAAATAATTTTTTTATTGATATTTATAAAATAAGGTTGGAAAGATAAATAGATATTGATTTGAAATTTATTTGTTAAGGATTTTTTTTCTAATTAATTCAATTTGAAACTTATTGAGGTTGAGATTTTTAATGGATATGATTTTATAAATTGAATTTAATTTGAAGTGATAAATGAATAATTTAAGTTTGAAATAATTGAAAGGAGTATTTAGTTTACTTCTAATTCGGGGTTTTATTTAAATGATATCAGATTTATTAGGTGAATATTTCAAAACTAAATAATAATGAAGTTATTTGAGATATTAATGAAATTATCAAATTTAGTTTTGAAATGTTGAAAATTCAAAGCTTTGAAATCGATATAATTTGAAGTGATTTTTTGAGAAACTGAATTGAATCAAAGTTGAAAAATTGAGATTGAATTAAGTTGGAATTTTGAAATTCAAGTTGATTTGAATCGATTTGTGAAATTTGAGGAAACTATTTTATTATATAAAGTATTTTTTATTTATATTTTACTTTATAAATTATTTTAATATAAACTATTTTAAACTATTTTTATATAAAATATTTTATAAACCATTTTATTATATATTATTATTTATATCTAAACTATTTAAGTGGTGGAAGTTATGATTTCAAAGTTATGGTTTTCCAAAGTGTTATGATTTCCAAAATGTTATAATTTCAAGTGTTTTGGTTTCGAAAGTGTTATAACCTTGAAAGTGATATGATTTTTGGAAATAGATATATTTGAAATGGAAAATGATATTTTTGTTTTGATGTATAAACTATTTTGAAATGGCCACGGTGTTATAATAACGATTGGTTGTTAAAAAGATCGAGATCAGATATTGTCATACTCTCTGTCAATACCGAAAACCACTTTAACAACCGTGTACGTGGTGGAGATTGCAGAAATAAAGTAGGATGGTTTGGTGACGATTATATGTAGTATGACATGACCTTGACTCCCATGAGTCAGCTTAGATGTGACTAAAATCAAGGGCCATGCCGGGCCAAGTGAGGTCATTCCTCCTATCAGGCACATTTCTTCAATACTATTCTGATTTTTGTGATTGTTTGGTGGCCACCCTCGATTTTTGATATGGGAGTGTGTCCAAGGTGGGCGATAGTAGCTGCTATGCGTTACCACCAGTCCGAATCCGCAAACGGTATATCTACCCTGGCATTTCCTCGTGTGCCGTAGTTACATGCCCTGGCGCACCTTCTACGAAATTTTTTGTACCGTACCTATGTGATGTCCTCTGGGTAAACCTCTAGTTTACGGAGGAGCATACGACATTGTATGGACTACGGGAATATATAAAATGTGTTAAGGGGATATGGGTAATGCCTTAACGCTATTTTAATACTTTTACTTTACTATAGACATATTATAATAGCGTATATTACTACATAGTAGATAGTTCCATGGATCCTAAGAGTGTGGTTATCCCAAACATCTTTTAAGTTACTTGTATTTCAGTTGATATTTCACTTGAGTTGGTTTTATTGATATAAGAATGTTAATCCTGACTCGAATATTTTGTGTTTTGCTTTACACTCGGGTCAGACTGAGTGTCACAGCATTTGAGACTCACCTTTGGAGTTGGAGCTTCACTTGGAGATTCATCTGCATTTATTCAGCTTTAAGCTTTCCAGTTGATTTGTTCAGAGATGTCATCTGTTGTATTCGAGACTTCACTGTATTTGAGATATTCTATTGTATGTTATTTCAAACTCGGATGTTTTATATAGTAGCTTCATGAACTACTATTTATTCTATTCCGCTGCTTATTGTTATAATATTCTTTGTCTGTGATTCTGTGATTGATTTTTTTTACTGTATGTGCTGAGTTTTGCCAAATATAAATTAACAATCTGATATTTTGAGCAATTCAAGTCCAACGTGTGTGGATGCAAATGGCACGAAATATCGGGTCGTTATAGGTGCAAATGTTTCATCATAGTCTATTCCTTCGTCTTGATTATAACCTTGAGCAACTAGTCTAGCTTTATTTCTAATACTATTTCCTTGCTATCAGCTTTATTTTTGTAAACCCATTTTATACCGATAACCGCCAAACATCATTGCATTCAATTTGATTTAATTCTTCTTGCATAGCAATAATCCAGTAATCATTAGTTGATGCTTCTTTAACATTTTTGGGTTCAATATTTGAAAGAAAAGTTATATAACGCACTTGATTTAGTTGATTTCGTGTTCTTACATTAGTATTCATTTCTCCAATGATATTTTCAACAGGTTGATTTCTTAGAAGTCTTGGTGGAGTTCTTATTTCATTATTGTTGTTGTCTACATTATTTTCAGTATTTTTGAAAATCATCATCTGAGTTGTTCGATTTAAAAATAATTTCTTCATCTTTAATCTTATGATTAAATTTGAAATTTTCATTGAATGACACATAAAGTGTTTCTTCGATAATTTTAGTTTTTTTATTATAAATTCTGTAAGATTTGCTTTGTTTCGAATATCCAATAAATATTTCTTCATTATATTTTTGATTGAATTTACCGAGTTAATCTTTTGTATTTAATATGAAACATTTTGAACCAAAATTTTTAACATAAGATATGTTGAGCTCATATGTAGTATGTTTTTTTTAATAGTCTAATGGAAACTCTGTTTAGAACATAACAAGCAGTTGCTAGAGTACTTCCACTTAATAAAGTTCTAGCACATTCTTGAAGTGTTCTATTTTTTCTTTCTACAAATCCATTTTGTTGTGGAGTTTTAGAAAATGAAAAACTTTGAACAATTCCTTTCTTATTATAGTAATTTTCAAAAGATTCATTTTCTAATTCACCACCGTGATCGCTCCGAATATTATTAATTTCCAAATTTTTAATATTTGAATTCTTTTAGCAAATATTTTAAAATTTTCAAAAGTATCACTTTTATTTTTCAGAAATATTATCCAAGTATATCTTGAAAAATCATATACTATTACAAAAACATATCTATTTTGGTTTATAAACTAAACTTGAGTTGGTCAAAAAAGATCCAAATGTAATAACTCAAATGGTTGTAATATAGAAATCATTTTCTTTGATTTAAAAGAAGGTTTTGTTAATTTTCCTAATTGATAGGCATCACAAATATTTGTTATTTTAATATTCATTTTAGGTAAACCTTTAAGTAAGTTATGCTTAGATAGTTTGTTTATAGCTTTAAAATTTATATGACAAAATCTCTTGTGACATAACCAAGGATCATTTTCTTTAGTTATTAGACACATATTTGTGTTATGATTGACTTTCATATTTAATATATAAATATTTCTTTCTCTGGTTCCTTCAAATATAAGATTATTATTTTGATCAAATATGTTGCATTTATTTTCTAAAAAAGTTGTATTAAAATCTTTATCACATAGTTGACTTATACTTAGCAAATTATTTTTTAAACTTTTAACTAGTAAAACATTTGTAATAAGAGGTAAGTTAGATGTACCGTCATTGCTCACATCGCCTTTACCGATGATATATCCTTTTGAATTATCTCCAAATGTAACAGATCCTCCATCTGAGTAGATAATATTGGTTAGCATATCTTTATTTCTTGTCATATGTTTTGAGCAACCACTGTCTAGTTTCCACTTTCCTCTTTTCTTAGTTGGTGCTTGAAAAAAGTATGGATGTTGTTGGTACCCACTTTTTATAGGGTCCTAAGAGTTAGGTCTTAGCAAGGAAACCTAGGAGGATTTACAATTCCCTTTATAAGTAAAATCTTTATTTTTATGAGCTGAAGTTATAAAAGATTTAATATACTTATTTCTGATTAAATTGTAATCAGTTTTTGGTACTTAAAATTTTATAGTATTTGTGCTACTAATTTCTTTCTTTTGAGTGAAAACCTTTGGTTTTGGTTTTGCTTTTAAAAAATGTTATGTAAATTAAAATTTTTATGATATACTATTCTACTTTGAACTAGTCTTTAAAGAATTTTTATATCCTAATTCATTCATATTTGTAGTAGTTTGAGAATTACTGATAATTTTAGAAAGATTTTATCTTCCTTTATTAAAATTAATTACGTTTTTTGTAACAACCCTAGATTTTGAAATATTTTTAAAATTGATTTTTATTTCATTTCGAAAATATTTTAAAATTTATTTTATTTTAATATTTTATTTCTAAACATTTTTAAAAGTGAAGCTTTAATTTTCCAATCCTTATTGTATTTTGTTTACAATTTTTAATTTTTAGTTTCAATTATTAAGCTATTTTCATAATTATTTTCTTTTTTTCCTAAAAATAATTATTTATTTTATTTTCTACTTTATTTTTTTTTCAATTTTCTATTTATTTACTTAAGTTTTATTTGTTTAATTTGAATAAAGAAATAAGAAATATAAAGAGACAAAACCCTTTTATTTGCATGTGACTTTCCATTTACCTTTTGTCTTTTCATTTTTCTATTGACTTTTCATTGAGTAGCCCTCCATTTTCTTTCCTTAGCCGTATATTTTCCTCTTCATTTTCACGTGAGAAAAATTTTGTTCATCTCAAAACTTCAGCCATTTCTTTTCCTGAAAATTTTGGGTAAGTTCATGGCATCTTTTCTCTTCTTTTTCTTCTTAGTTTCATTGATTTTTTGCCTTGCTTCTACCTAGTGTCGCTCGGCCATAAACCCCTTTACCACTACATCACCTCCACCACCACCTTACATGGCAGCACCACCTCCTCCTCCTCTGACCAAGACAGGCCGTGGCATCCCTATGATGCAAACTCCTCAAAAATTGCAAACACCCCTTGAAAACAATGCCTAGACCATAAAACTTCACCATACCCTTCACATATTCATCTCGGCCACCTCATAGAACCACCACCACCAGCAACTACATCACCTTTGGCCATTTCTATACCATCACCAGATCTGAACCATGCAAGGCCGAGCCACCCCTTGCCCATGGTCGAGCCTTGTGTGCACCAAAACTCCATTATTTTGCCTTGTTCTTATGGATGCTTCATGTTATCACCACTACCCCTTCATCTCCTTGCTATCCGAGCCATATTGACCCATACCCGACCCAAACATACAGCCACGGCCGAGCACAAGAACCCCTATGGTCGAGCATATGAGTGGTAAAAGCAAGATCGAGTTATTTAACTCTTTGTTGTTTTTTTATCTCAAGTTGTTTCAATGATATTTTGTGTTGTAAATATATGTTTACAATGTCTTGTTTTGGTTGTTGTTACAAGATAATCATCTTTGCTCTCCAGTCACTTGAATCTGTAGTCGTGCTATCGTGCTTTCTGGATTTTATTTGTGTGTCTTGATTTGCTAACTCCATCGTAAAGAGGTGAGTATTCACTCATGACATTTATACTTATATAACTGTGAATTGATAACAAGTGAATGTAAAGAATAATATTATCCTGTTATACCCGCCTGTGATATGAATCATATGATGTTAACCCTGTTTATAAACTTGTTACATCATCCGATACTTCTATATGCTGCTATATTGTTTATTTTATTCTGTTCTCACACTGCAAGTTCCCTGTAGAATAGAATCACTATAGGTTGAAATGATACATACCCAAATGGATTTAGAATAGGGAAAAATCATTGTGGGTTGAAATAATAGGCCTAACGATTTTTATTTATTTTATTTAACTTGGGATTGCTGGTTTGAAATGATAGAACTCGGATTTTTCTATGTAAATTATGGATTGAAATGATATATTATCTGTATCACTTGACCTAGGTTAGAAAATATTATACAGACCTGTGGTTATTATATATATTTTCTGGAATTTTTAAAGTATTTTTAAAAATGTAAATTTATTATAAATTAATTTAAATTGAATTTAAAATGATTTTTATAAAGTGTTAATGATTTTTGTACAAGTTAAAACGTTAAATAGATAAATGGTTAAGTTAAAATTTGATAGATAAGTGGCTAAGTTGAAATTTGAAATATAACTTAAATTTGAAATTTGAGAATTTTGTTTAAAAGTGAATTTTAAATTAAGTAAATAAAATGAAAATCAGTTATATTTTGAAGTGAAAATTTGAACTTAAGTGTTAAGTTAAATTTTGAAATATAAAGAATAGAAATTGGTATGCTTGAATTTAATAAGTGAATTATTTAAAAATTGGATTTTTGAATGAAATTTTACTTTATAAAAATCATAAGTTAAAGGTTATTTAAATGAACATTTTTGAGTGAAAAATATGATTTTCATAAGTTAAAAAGGGTTTAAACAAAGTTTAACTTTTTCTGAAATTGTATTGAAAATCTGGATATTGAATTAACAGTATTTCGGAAATGCTATCGTTTCTTAAGTTAACTTAAAATCTGAAGTAAAGGATATTACAACATTTTTAAGTGCTGTAGTTGATACAATGGACTATAGCTAAAATTTACTAAGTGATATTACTGCACTTTGTAACTGTTGTAGTTGTAGAAACTAAAACTTGAACCTGAACTATTACAGTAGTTTTCAAATGCTGTCTTTGCTGAATCGAATTATTTTCAAATGTAACTTACCGTAGCATTTATAGGTGCTGCGAAAGCTGAAATTTCACTGTTTTAATGAATTTAAGTGAAAAAATGAACTCTTAAAAGGCTAAAATTTTAGGAATTTAATATTTGATTATTAAGTATAATAACTTCGCTTTTAAATGGTTTAAATGGAGTATTTTGATTTGAAATATAAACCATTTTGAAATGTGATTTGGAATGGTATTAAAATTAAATAAAAATGAATGAGGTTTTGAAAAGATATGATATTTTTTGACATTTTGAAATGGATTTGAAATGATATTTGATTTTCGAAGTATAAAATGCCATTTTGAAATTATAACCACGGGTTATAATAAAGATTGGTTGTTAAAGAGACCGGGATCGGATATGGACATACTCTTTGTCGATACCGAAAACCACTTTAATAACTGTGTACTCGGTGGAGATTCCAGAATGAAGTAGGATGGTGACGACGATCCTATTGTGGTATGAACGTGGACCCAACTCCCGTGAGTTGGCTTAATGTGGCTAAAACAGGAGCGATCTCGGGCCAAAAGGGGTAGCACCTCTGGTCGGACACATTTCTTCGATACCATTCTATTACTTTGTGATTGTTTGGTGGCCACCCTTTGATTTGGGAGTGTGTTCCGAGTTGGGCGTACTGGCTGCTACGTTACCACCAACCCGTGTGCGTAATTGGTATATCTACTCTGGCATTGCCTCGTGTTCCATGTCACCTACCATAGCAAACCTTACTACGAGTTTTGATTTGTGTCGTATCTATGTAGTATCTTCTCATATTCTCCCGATCAGGAGATATGCAGGTACCGTATAGACTATTGGCACTATTACGTGTTAAGGGCTATATGGGTAACCCCTTAACGCTATTTTAAAGTAAGTTTATTTTACTGTAGATATTATTATAATAGCGCAAAATTACTACATAGTAAATAGTTTAACGGATCCTTAGAGGATGGACGGTCCTAAGCATCCTTTAAGTTACTTGTTCATTTACTGCAGTTCACTTGAGTTGGTTTACATTATATAAGTATGTATGTCTTAACTCGAGTGTTTGTGTTTTTTCTTTACGCTCAGGTCAGCCTGAGTATTAACAGCTTTGGATTTCTCTTTCTGGAGCTAGGAATCGTTGGAGATTCTGCTTATCTAGTTATTTATTTATTTTTGTTTCAGTTGTTCTATTTCAGCTCTTGTATTAGTGGACTTCTATGTATTTGGGATTTCTATTATGTTGTTTTCAGACTAATATTATGTATTTGTTTTAAGACTTTGTTATAGTAGCTTCATGAGCTACTATGGTATTTTATTTCTGCTGTGAGTTATTCTGATATTTCTGTGTCTGTGATTCTGTGTGATTGATTTTATTTGCTCCAAATTTTATTAAAATCTGTTATTTTGAATTATTCAAGTCTGACATGTGTGGATTATTGTCGATTTGAATGGTCCAAAATAGTGGGTCGTTATAGTTGGTATCAGAGCTTTGGTTTTAGGAAAACCATAGCCTGCGGAGAAAAAATTCATTAGGGATAGGGTAGAAATATCCTAAAATGAGTGAAATCAACCTCAGAATCATTCTTTGTGAGAGAACGTATTTTCAAAGTATAAAACGATTTTTCAAAGATTATTTTGATATAAAATTTTCTTATTTTAAAGGAAATTTTGTTCTTAAAATTCCTTCTTCTCGTATATACCTTGTTAATATTTTCTTTCTTTAGTATATTCATCCAAGTAAATTTATCTTGTCTTATCTTAATTTATCTGTGTCTTATCTTTACCTTGTCCTAAATTCATTCTTGACTTTTCAGGATGAATCGTGGAAATGACAGAGGTAAGGGTCGTGGTATTGCCCCAGCTCCTCAACCTGTGCACTTTTTAGGTTTACTGTTCTTTGTAAGGAATTCTCTCAACTTGGTGGAACCAAGTTTACTGGTTCAGAGAGCATTATTGAAGCTCAGCAATGGTTGCAGAGTTTAGAGGGGATATTTACTAGTCTTGAGATTACTGATCTTCAAAAGCGTCAGTTAGCAGCATGGTATTTGCAGGAGGCTGCTCTAGATTAGTGGGAGTCTATTACGGCTAACACCGTCGAGATTGATCTTACTTGGGAGCAATTTAGGTATCATTTTGTGTTTCTTTGAATTCTGTTTTTCTATCTCTTTCTGGCCTTTTCTAAGTTTATCTCTCATCTTTTCAGGGATGCTTTCATTGCTAAGTTGATTCCCGAGGCCGGGAAATCCCAGCTTTAGGGAGTTCATGGATCTCAAGCAGGGAAGTATGTCTTTTTCTGAGTATGAGAGGAAGTTCAACGAACTTTCCAAGTTCAGCCCTAGCCTGATAGACACTCCTCTCAAAAAGAATGAGAAGTTCATAGCTGGTGCTCGTCTCGAGTATTATAACCATCTCATTTCTCATGTTCATGGCACTTTTACCCAGCTTATGTATATGGCTATCCATTATGAGAACCCTACTTCTAAGGGTCCTGCTGTTGTTGATGCTCCTTTATCCCGGTCTTCCTCTGCTAACTCTAAGAAGCGAAAGCTTAATTTCCACCGGCAAAGAAGAATTGGCTCAAGAATCCGGGCTTGGGATCTTTATCATCTTCTCCTTCTCAGAGACAACCTATTGACCTTTCTTCCATCACCTGCTTCGGATGTGATCAGAAGGGACACTATGCCAATAGTTGCCCTACTTTAGCTGGTGCTGCTGTTCCTCCACCTGCTCAGTTGGCTAGGCGTGATCTATGCCATATCTGTCTTCAGCCAGGTCATTTCAAAAAGGATTGCCCTACCCAGCAGAAGGGTAAGCCTTCTGGTATATTTGTTGTCACCTCTGCATCTTCTCCAGCTCCGGCACGTGTTCCTGCTTCTAGTGATGCCAACGTACTCTTCAGGGCGCCTTTTCTTTATTTCAACATCATGTTCATGTTTTATTTGATATTGGAGCTTCCTATAGTTTTATTTCTATTGATTTGTGTGATAAGTTCGAGCATCTCCTTTGTCCTGAGTATGCTTTTGGACCTTTATATGTTTCAAATCCGATTGGGGGTCCCGCAAACCTTAATCAGATTTATAAGAAAGTGGAACTTCTCTATTCTGATCATTGCTTTAGTGGTGATTTCTATGTTCTGGGCTTTGATGCTTTTGACTTAGTGCTTGGAAGTGATTGGCTTAGTAGGCATGATCTCATATATCTTGTAAAGCCCGGTCTGTTTATCTTGTTGATGATTAAGGGAATTCCTTGACTATTCAGTGTCGCATGCCTCAGGTTTTGTTGGCAGTTTTATTTATTCTCTGGATTCTTCTCCTGGTGATCTTCATTTGACCCGTGTGGTCAGATTCTATCCCGAAGTATGGTGAAGTCACTGCTTTACCTCTTAAGCGGGAAATTGATTTCCGTATCGATCATATTCCTGGAGCTCGACCTGTAGTTCTTCCTCCTAGAAGAATGGCACCCCGCGAGAAAGTTGAGTTGGCAAAGAAAATTGAGGACTTGTTCTCCAAAAGTCTGATCAGACCTAGCCATTCAGAATGGGGAGCAGCGGTGTGACGCCCCACCTCTATACTCACGCTAGCCAAGGACACTATAGAGTAATGCCGTCAACTAGCACAAAGAATAAGACTGTTGAGGAGCGACCATCCGTGTAATTGGTTTGTGGGAGCGCCGATATGTCAGATAGAACAACATGCATTTCATTTCAAGAGAAAATCTGACATTTCGATACAAACGCAAAGCTACTACACAGTGGCTATAATATCTTCGAAAACAAATATAGAAATAAGCATAACATAAACCAGTCACAGATGTTCATATCTCAAAGGCGGAAACAGATATGAATATAACACAAAAGTGTACATCAGAGTAGTGGTCATACAAGATTCACAACATCACAACATAATAGATACAAGTGCTAGACAAAAGAATGAGTATACATCAAGGAGTCTCTATCTCGAATGTATAAAACAAAAACTACTAATCTAAAGTAGTTAGCCAAAAGTCAGGTGACAGTCCCTGATAAGAAGTCAAGTAGAAGCACCTGTAATATTTCGGCCTGAGCCGAGTATTATTAATAAGAAAATAATAAACAGATCAATCTAGCTATAAATATCAAATAAAATGAGATAGAATAAGAGATTCGATAAAAACGTATGATAACAATAACGTCATACTGTGAAAAGTATACATTAGAAGATCAACCAAAATCATACAATATCTCAAGAAATCTCATAACATCAAAAAGAATGTCACATTCTTTATTTTATTCACCAAGCCACGAATATTGACAAACGTATCGTTACCAATCGTAAAAATTGGTGAAACATAAATTTCAGAAATCAATAGTTAAAAATCCAGAAATCAAAGAGAGGATGGCCAATCCCAAACGGGTTCATGAAAACTCACCAACACGTGTATCACAAAATGGAACGCTATCCCATGGTCGCTAACCATAAACTCAGAACATCGACGTAGTGCAAATGGTACGTCCAATGAACCTGATAGACCTGAACAACGATGTAGCATAATAACGGAACATCCATTGATCTAGATAAGCCGGAACATCGACGCAGTACAATAACGGTACGTCCGATGAACCAAAACTCAAATAGTTCAAGACATCGACACAGTACAATAACGGTACGTCCAATGAACCTGATAAACCGAAACAACGATGTAGTACAATAACTGTACATCCATTGATCCAAATAAGCCGGAACATCGACGCAGTACAATAACGGTACGTCCGATGAACAAAAACTCAAATAGTTCAAGACATCGACACAGTACAATAACGGTACGTCCAATGAACCTGATAAACCGGAACAATGATGTAGTACAATAACGGTACATCCATTGATCCAGATAAGCCGAAACATCGACGCAGTACAATAACGATACGTCCGATGAACCGAGCACGATAAAAGAACATGGGTCGCTAGCCCATAAAGAAATGAGACGAAGCTCAATAGAACGAGGTACAGTCCCCCACGTGGACAAAGGGACATAGCATGACGCTAGTCTAAACCATAAAATGATCATCATGGATCGATAAGCGTAAATTACACTAAGCTAGTAAATAAATGAGTTTAGCTTCATGTCCCATAACCACTGGCTTAACTTAAATATTTACGAACAAATTGTAGATCCCCACTCGAAAATTGTCATAAGAGTTTCAGTTGAACAAGTCTAAGAATTAACCGACAAAGTAAATGCAAGCGTTTCATACCACTTGTTTTGCTAAGTCGTTTAATTGGATTTCTCGAACGAATGAGGTAAAGGTTTGTATATACTAATAGATTGGAAAATGGTTTTAAAAGCGAGTTTGATATTGAAAGTAAACGTTGAAATCGTTTTGATGAAAGAGTTTGAATATTTACTGCTAGTATAGAAACCTTTACATTTTTAAAGTGAAAAACCATAGAAATGATTGTAGAAACAATCAATCACCAAAAATTCACATACGAAGACGTGAATTAAATCCAAAGAAATCGATACCAAATCCATCAAAATGGATATTCCCAAAAATCCATAAAAAGTAGTCATCAAAGTCGATAATAAGTGATAACAACCAACCGGATCAACAAAAATCGATAAACCTTGGAAATTTACTCAAAAATGCCAGTATAGGCAAATTAAACTGTTCCAGACGTCTAGTAGGTGTTCCCAGACGTCTGGCCTTATATTTTGGAATTATATATATGTGTTTTTCTCCCTTCTATTTTAAATTCTTGGACCATTTCAGACGTTTGAAATTTTCAACTAGAAGTCTGAATTTGATTTCAGACGTCTGGATTTTGTTTCAGACATCTGGATTTAGTCTTTGCCTTTTCCAGACCCCTTTCCAAACATCTGGATTTTTCAACCAGACGTCTTGATTTGGTTTCAGACGTCTGAAATTTTCTGCTAGGCAAAAAAAAAACAGCCTAGACCAAAAATGGCAAATCCAAACCGAAATGCGATCGAACGAGCGATGGATGCTAGGGTTTTATGCCAATCGACAACCCAGCACTATAGGCTCTTTGATACGCCACAAATAACATGTTCAAACATCCAAGCTGGGATCTTTAAAGATTTTGATTTAAAAACACCAAAATTGGAAAATTCACCAAATCAATTCAAATCAAAAGCAAATGAACATGAATAGATATTAGGAATTCATACCTAACAACAATGAAAGTTATAGACGTAGATGTGACTTCAAAAACTCACCTTAGAACTCAAAATCACAAGAGAGAAGCTATAGAGCAAGGCAAGAACAATCACTCTTCAATTTTAACCAAAGAAGCTTCAATCTAAGCTCAAAAGAAAAACATTTCCTAAGTTAGGGTTTAGGAAATTTTTGAAATTGAAGAGTAAATGAGATGGAGAAGATGAAGAAGATGCTTACCTAAGCTTCTCCTAGAGTTTGGAGCTACAACTTGGATTTGCAAATGAAACTAGGGCTTAGGAATTTTCATTTCCAATCTTTTTCCCCATTTTTGCTAAAGCTTGAATGTATTAGGAAATGAAGAATGAATGAAGAGGAGTGGAGTGGAGTTAGGGTGTAATGTTGGGATTAATGGGCTGAAACCCAAACCCAAAGCCCTAAGTGAAAAGGTCGAAATTTTAGCTAGCTCCAAATATATCGATGTTTATACTCAAAATGGTCACAAACGCCATTTTGAACTCAATGGGAGTGGTCTCGAGTCCTAATTCGGCTGTTTGCAAAAAGTAGCTTTTCGGACTTAAAACCGACTAACGATGCCGTATTTAAATATACAATCGTAAATTATGTTGGTTGTTACAGACTCCGCTCCTTAAAGAAATTGCGTCCTCGTAATATTTAAGAAGAAAATAAAAAGTAACAACCATAAAAGCATATCAACACAAAAGAAATTTGAAATAAGAAGTTCACCATAAAGAGCACAAAAGAGTAAGCCCGTACGTGTTAGCTTGATGAATTCTCAGGATTCCCAAGACCAATCCATGAGATTCTAGAACCACTGAACCTTCACAAGAGGAACATCTTTATTTCGAAGGCGCTCAACCTCCGAAGCAATGATGGGAATAGGATGTTGCTCATAAGTCAAATCTGGTGAAACTTCAATTTCCCTCAATAACACTGGGCTCAAGAGTAAAATCGGAATTCCTAAGGCATTTCCGTAGTTGAGAGACGAGGAAAACGTCATGAATAGCAGAAAATTGAGCCGGTGCAACGACGTAGTACAAACGGTACGTCACATGAACCGAAGTTCAAACAATTCGAAACATTGACGTAGTACAAATGGTACGTCAAATGAACCGAAGTTCAAATAATTCGGAACACCGACGTAGTACAAATGGTAGTCAAATGAACCGAAGTTCAAATAATTCGAAACATTGACGCAGTACAAACAGTATGTCAAATCAACCGAAGAGTCGGGTCATCGATGTAGTACAATAACGGTACATCCGATGAACCGAACACCATAAAAGAACATCGGACGCTAGTCCATTAAAAAAATGAGACGAAGCTCACTAAAGCGAGGTACATCGAAACGTCTGACGAACTTCGTAAAAAGATCATTCCATTCGGACATCATCAAAGAAACAACCACTTGTTCCTCACGACTAAGTGCATTGGCAACACGATTTCCCCTTTCCGGGAGTATAAAGAATTTCAAGATCATAAGATGCAAGGAACTCGAGCCAATATTATTGACACAAATGAAGTTTCTTTTGAGAAAATAAATATTTCAAAGATTTATGATCGGTATGGAGAACGAATTTCTCTTCCAAAAGATAATGATGCCAAATTCCAAAAGTGAAAACAACGGCCGCGAGCACTAGATCATGAGTGGTATACCTAGTCTCGATAGGCTTTAACTATTTAGAAGCATAAATGATAGCACGTTCTCTTTTGCAAGAGAACGGCACCCAAACCAATGCGACTAGTATCGGTATTAATAGAAAAGTCTTAATCCCCCTCGGGAATCACAAGAATAGAAGTATCAAAAAGAAAGAGTTCTTTTAATCGATCCTCTTTCCCCTAAAAAGCTAAAACTTTCAAAATCACAATTAACTTTATGTAATCATCTTTAAATTTTTTTTTACTTATTCTAAGTCAATTTACTATGTTTGATTGTCTCATCAAAGCGTTTAGGAGATTCCTATCGATAACGTTGATCAAGCGCATCAACCAGAATTCTTAAAGCACTCAATGGGAAAAGCAACACAAAATCATCTTCTTTATAATAAAAATGTTTCTTAAAAACTTTACGAATAATCTTTTCTTGTTTTAAGAACAAAATCCAATTATTCTTATAAATAAATCTTATGAAAAAGATTTGCAAATATTTTAAATTGTTGTTTTCATCCATAATCAATAAATTCAAAAACAGACTCATCAAGATATTCATAGAACACTCGATTCATAAGATGGATGAAATAAGCTGAACAAACTGAATGACGTCACGAGTCATTCATAAGAATCATAATGAGTACGGAACACGGTAAAGGGGTAAGCTATCCTCCATAACTCGTAGCTAATGAAAAATGGTGGTAAAGTCGAACTGAAAAGACCTTAGCACCACTCAAAAGATTGCTTAGGTGATAATCCTAAGACAAGCTCAAAAACACCGAAAAATTCATGAACTACTTGAATGAGGGGAATAACATCTTCCTGAACAAGTGGGTCTAGAAAATAAAATGATGTCATCAAATTAGAATCGAAATCATTAAGAAAAATAAAAATCTGCTTAACAGATTAAAAATGTCGAAGATGAATAGTCCACTCAGGACATATGATACGACTTCATAATGATTAAGCCAATCCTTTCACAAAAAATCAATTCCAAAACCTAAGTAGCAAATAACATGAAAATCGGATCGGAAAGCATAATCATATAAAAATAATCCCGACATTTTTACAAAGTAAAATGAATGTTGGGGATCCACTATCCGGATAGCAATTCTCAACGAAGTCATCAAGCCCAAAATATTTAAAGGGAAGAAATCAACAAGTTCTTTTGATACGAAAATAATGAGATGAACTTATATCAACAAGATCTCAAATAGGATAATCACAAAACAAATGCCATCAAGGATTGATTAAGAAATACCTTGACCACAAGAAGTTTCACTAGGCACATTTAGCTTTCCCTCTCTCCCACTTTCAAGTTTGGGACAAGAAGATATATGGTGACCTGAATTTTTGCAATGGCGACAATAAAGAGGTTTTGGACACTCCCTTGCATAGTGGTCCATAGAGCCACAATTGTAGCATTCTCCAAGATTAGGGATAGGAGTCTTTGCTACAGAAGTCACTTGCTTCACTCTCTTGTTAGGATTAGGACTTTCAAACTTAATAAAGGGATGCCTCTTCTTATTGACTCCCACAATCTCAACATCGCTTTCTTTATCGGCCTCTTCAAGTCGAAGAGCGATGTCTATAAGTTGATCGAAAGAAACTTCTAGTTTCAGAAGTAAAGGCTTTTTAAGGTTCTTATTCAACCCATAGACGAAACTTTGATTTTTCTTCAATGGGGTATTAATATACTCGACCCCATACCTAGAAAGAGATTCGAAAGATGCGACAAAATCCGTCACAGAAGGTTCACCTTGAACAAGGTCAATAAAACGCCGGGCCAAAGTTACCTTTTCAGCTTCCAACACAAATTTCAACTCGAACCTTTCTCAGAATTGCTCCCAAGTAAGATCCGCTTCGATAATCTCCGAAGTCAAGAGCTCATACCCATCTAACGCTCTTTCTCGGAGCATGCTAGAAGCCACTTGGACTAGATGTAAATCAACAAGATTCATGCGAGAAAAGATGCGATTGCACGATTTGAGCCAAGCTTGGATTTCTATAACACTTTCGGATCACTTGAATGACCTTCCACCCAAATCGTTATAGTCTCTGCGCAAGCGTGCAAATCCAGATCTAGGATGAGTAGGCTCTGGGATGTGTCCGGCGGCTTGAGCATTCTTTACAAGATCTAAAAGCTGCTGGACAGACATGAATACTCCATCTTGAGGTGTAGCATTGGATTGACCGGCACTAGGTCGGTTAGATCTAACCATTTCTCTTCTTTAAGAAAGAAAGAAAAGAAGAAGAAAAAAGTTATTCTCAGAATGAATATCAAACAATCATGATTGATAAAACAAGGCATCATAAAAGAAAATATGATAGAACGGGTCCTAAGACTTGGATAAATCCTAAGGCACGACTCCTAAGAAGAACTTATGACGATGATCCTTGTTAGATTATTCTACATTGTTCCGAAGTTTGGCTCTGATACCAAACTGTGATGCCCCACCTCTATACTCACACTAGCCAAGGAGACTACGGAGTAATGCCGTCAACTAGCACGAAGAATAAGGCTGTTGAGGAGCGACCATCCGTGCAATTGCTTTATGCGAGCGCCGATATGTCAGATAGAACAACATGCATTTCATTTCAAGAGGAAATCCAGCATTTCGATACAAACGCAAAGCTACTACACAGTGGCTATAATATCTTCGGAAAAATATATAGAAATAAGCATAACATAAATCAGTCACAGATGTTCATATCTCAAAGGCGGAAACAGATACGAATATAACACATAAAAATGTACATCAGAGTAGTGGTCATACAAGATCCACAACATCACAAAATAATAGACACAAGTGCTAGACAAAAGAATAAGTATACATTAAGGAGTCTCTATCTCGAATGCATAAAACAAAAACTACTAATCTTAAGTAGTTAGCCAAAAATCAAGTGACAGTCCCTGATAAGAAGTCAAGTAGAAGCACCTGTAATATCTCGGCCTGACCCGAGTATTATTAATAAGAAAATAATAAACGGATCAGTCTAGCTATAAATATCAAATAAAATGAGATAGAATAAGAGATTCGATAAAAACATATGATAACAACAACGTCATACTGTGAAAAGTATACATTAGAAGATCAACCACAATCATACAATATCTCAAGAAATCTCATAACATAAAAAAGAATGTCATATTCTTTATTTTATTCACCAAGCCACTAATATTGACAAACATATCGTTGCCAATCGCAAAAATTGATGAAACATAAATTCCAGAAATCAATAATTAGAAATCCAGAAATCAAAGAGAGGATTGCCAATCCCAAACGGAACCATGAAAACTCACCAACACGTGTATCACAAAACGCAATGCTATCCCATGGTCGCTAACCATAAATTCGGAACATCGATGCAGTACAAATGGTACGTCCAATGAACCTGATAAACCTGAACAACGATGTAGTACAATAACGGTATATCTATTAATCTAGATAAGCCGGAACATCGACGCAGTACAATAACGGTACGTCCGATGAACCAAAACTCAAATAGTTCAGGACATCGACGCAGTACAATAACGGTACGTCCAATGAACCTGATAAACCGAAACAACGATGTAGTACAATAACAGTACATCAATTGATCCGGATAAGCCGAAACATCGAAGCAGTACAATAACGGTACGTCCGATGAACCGAGCACCATAAAAGAACATGGGTCGCTAGCCCATAAAGAAATGAGACGAAGCTCAATAGAACGAGGTACAGTCCCCCACGTGGACAAAGAGACATCGCATAATGCTAGTCTAAATCATAAAATGATCATCATTGATCAATAAGTGTAAATTACACTAAGCTAGTAAATAAATGAGTTTAGCTTCATGTCCCATAACCACTAGCTTAACTTAAATATTTACGAATAAATTGTAGATCTCCACTCGAAAATTGTCACAAGAGTTTCAGTTGAACAAGTCTAAGGATTAACCGACAAAGTAAACGTAAGCGTTTTATACCACTTGTTTTGCTAAGTTGTTTAATTGGATTTCTCGAACGAATGAGGTAAAGGTTTGTATATACTAATAGATTGGAAAATGGTTGTAAAAGCGAGTTTGATATTGAAAGTAATGAAAGAGTTTGAATATTTACTACTAGTATAGAAACCTTTGCATTTTTAAAGTGACAAACCATAGAAATGATTGTAGAAACAATCAATCACCAAAAATTCACATACGAAGACGTGAATTAAATCCAAAGAAATCGACACCAAATCCATCAAAATGGATATTCCCAAAAATCCATATAAAGTAGTCATCAAAGTCGATAATAAGTGATAACAACCAACCGGATCAACAAAAATCGATAAACCTTGGAAATTTACTCAAAAATAGCCAAAATAAGCAAATTAAACAGTTCCAGACATCTGGTAGGTGTTCCCAGACGTCTGGCCCTATGTTCTGGAAGTATATATGTTTTTCTCCCTTCTATTTTTAATTCCTGGACCATTTCAGGCGTCTGAAATTTTCAACCAGACGTCTGAATTTGATTTCAGAAGTCTTAATTTTGTTTCAGACGTCTGGATTTAGTCTCTGCCTTTTCCTGACCCCTTTCCAGACATCTGGATTTTTCAACCAGACGTCTGGATTTGGTTTTAGACGTCCGAAATTAATTTCAGACGTCTGAAATTTTCTGCTAGGCAAAAAAACAGCCTAGACCAAAAATGGAAAATCCAAACCGAAATGCGATCGAACGAGCGATGGATGCTAGAGATTTATGCCAATCGACAACCCAACACTATAGGCTCTTTGATACGCCACAAATAACATGTTCAAATATCCAAGATATGATCTTTAATGATTTTGATTTAAAAACACCAAAATTGGAAAATTCACCAAATCAATTCAAATCAAAAGCAAATGAACATGAATATATGTTAGGAATTCATACCTAACAACAATGAAAGTTATAGACGTAGATTTGAGTTCAAAAACTCACCTTTAAACTCAAAATCACAAGAGAGAAGCTATAGAGCAAGGCAAGAACAATCACTCTTCAATTTTAACCCAAGAAGCTTCAATCTAAGCTCAAAGAAAAACATTTCCTAAGTTAGAGTTTAGGAAATTTCTGAAATTGAAGAGTAAATGAGATGGAGAAGATGAAGAGGATGCTTACCTAAGCTTCTCCTAGAGTTTGGAGCTAGAACTTGGATTTGCAAATGAAACTAGGGCTTAGGAATTTCCATTTCCAATCTTTTCCCCCATTTTTGTAAAGCTTGAATGTATTAGGAAATGAAGAATGAATGATGAGGAGTGGAGTGGAGTTAGGGTGTAATGTTGGGGTTAATGGGCTGAAACCCAAACCCAAAGCACTAAGTGAAAAGGTCGAAATTTTAGCTAGCTCCAAATATATCGATGTTTATACTCAAAAAGGTCGCAAACGCCATATTAAACTCAATGAGAGTGGTTTCGAGCCCTAATTCGGCTGTTTGCAAAAAGTAGCTTTTTGGACTTAAATCCGACTAACGATGTCATATTTAAATAAAATATTTAAATATACAGTCGTAAAATATGCAGGTTGTTACAAGCGGTGGTTTTCGTCACCAAGTCTGATGGATCTTTGAGGATGTGTGTTGATTACATTGTAACGACCCGCCTTTTTGGACAGTTTAAACCGACGATCAAATACACATGCCGGTTCCAACCCATTAAAAAAGGCAGATGGTTATTGGGGTAATTAAGAAAAGAAAAGAAATAAAGGAAATGAAACAACACAGAATCTCGCAGCGGAACGATAAAATATAATAGTCAAATAAACAGTTTATGAAGCTGTTTACTATACTTAGACAATTATTTATACAACATTTATCAGAGTTATACATATACAACAGAACAAATAAATAATGCAGCAGACAACATGATGCACAGATAATAATAGTAATAGTATACCAAATCTTCGTCTTCGTCCTCCAGAATAGATCTTCAAAAATCTGAAAACTCAGGACTGACCTGAGCGTAATGAAAAGACAAAACACTCGAGTCAGGACTAAAATATCCATATGAAAGTTAAATCAATCGTAAATAAATATGAGTGTGACGGCGTCAGAGATGTTTACGGGGTTTGACATCTCATATCCAGTGTCAACGTGCGTGCAATAACTTAAGAGATGTTACGGGATTTTCCACCTTTCAAGGATCCGTTAAACTATCTACTAGGTAGTAATGTATGCTAAGTAGATAATGTCTATCAGTAATATAAAGTATCAAAATAGCATTAAGGCGTTACCATAACCCCCCTTAACACATTTTATATTCCCAAAAGCATATACAAGACCGTAGTTTCCCCAAAACCGGAAGTCACCAGAGGGCAATCCATATACTCAAGGTACAAACCAAAACGTAGTGGTCGCGAATAGGATAATCAGTATGACAAGGTACATGAGGCGATACCAACTAGGATACTAGTAGTTGCGTGATCCGGACTGATGTTGAGCATAGCAGCTACTACCTCAACACCGCGAAACAACACTCCCAAATCAAGGGGTGCACCCAAATCAAATCACAAATGTAATAGATATGGTATCGAAGAAGTGTGTCCGCTAAAGGTGGAGAACCTCAATGGCCCGGCGCGGCTCCTCTTTTAGTCATGTCAGGGGTCATCCAATATCGTTCTCTTTCTTCAGTCAATGCGTTCACCAAACCATCCACTTCATTCTGGATCAACACTCCGCGTATAATAGTTATTAAAGTGGTTTTCGGTATCGACAGAGAGTATGTCCATATCTGATCCCGGTCTCTTTAATAACTACGTATTATTACACTGATGGCTCTTTTATATTTCAAATTGATTCATGATTGATAACAAAATATCATATTCGCTTTAAAATCAAATCCATTTCAAAATCATCATATATTCAAAATTTTCAATTTTGTCCGATAAATCAATTTCACTTCAAAATTTGATTCGAATTCAATTTAGGTTATAATCTCTACTTTAACCCAGTTCGTATTTAAACCAAAGGTTTAAATATAAACATTTCCGTCTCTTTAACCAGTTTGAATTTAAGAAAATAGTTTAAATAGTTTAAAATAGTTAAATAATTTAAAATAGTTTAATAGAAAATATTTAAATAGTTTAATCGAAAATAATTTGAATATGAAATGGTTTATATATAAAATAGTTTGGAAAAAATCAAAAATTATTTGATAAATCATTCCAAAGTCAAACCGGTCAACTTCCCAAATTTCCTATCCAAATCAAATCCAAATTCCATTTCGATTTAATCGATTTATTCCAATTTCAACTTGAATAAATTTCTATTCCACGTAAATTTCGATTTCAATTCACAAATTTCTTTAAATTTCAATTCAATTCCAAATTAATTTAAATCTAAATTTCAAATAAATTTTCAATTCCAAACTCAAACTTGAAATATCATTTCATATCAATTTTCTTAGAAATATTCAGAGTTCGATTAAAAGTCCAATCTTTTAAAACAAATCAACTTTCAAAAATTTACACCGTATTTCAATTTTCAATTTAAATCTAAACTTCGATTTTATTTAATAATTTCGTTTACCAAGTTTAAATTCTAACATTTCGAGCTCCAATGCAAAATAATTCAATTTCCATAAATTGGATTTTATTCTTAAAATCAATTCATTTAAATAATTTCAAAACAACTTTTAAAATCATTTAATTTATCCAACTCGGTGTCCGTATATAATTTTCTAACCTATGGCCAAGTGATTAGTTGTTACAATTAAATGTCAGGGATGAATATATCATTTAAATCAATCACAGTGTCATATGTATGCATAGCAGGATATATATAAACAAATAAACATCCAAACATTTAAATATCAACCAATAACATCCATCGAAATACATCATCCAATAGGCAATACAATTCACGGCAATTTCATATTTATCAATGTCAGGTAATTTAATCGCAATTCAATTTTAATTTAATTTAACTGTCAATTTAATTTTTTTAAAGGTGAATTCAAATGACAATCAGTATGATAATTAAATTTTAAACAACAACAAATAAAAATCATAAATATGCATAATGTCAAATTTAACTAGCATAAAGATATTCAGTACGTTGTGAGCGTTATAAAACACTCACCTTGATTTTACGATTTTAAATCAAATCGAACGACGATCGATTTAACATAAAATTTTAATGAGCTCCAAACACTTTCGGATCTGTACTGCAGCGCAGCTCTCATCTCCGTGATTCTGGCGCTTCTTCCCCAACGTGAAATTCACGTATGCAAACCCATTAGCCGTCGATCTTCAAGCAATTTTCATGACCACCTCGTCGACTTCCAGAACGATCAGCTAGCGCCACCACGAAGTCCTTCACCAGAGCCACCTACGCGCCAAGTTTCATCCCGTCATTCGCCATCGTTTGCACGCAATCCAAGAAAATACGTACACACTTCCAAGTCAGATCTGGACGAATCCATGAAAAATTAGCATACATCAACCATATGGATTTGAAGAGCTCGTCGAGATTTACACTTTTGCTTTTGGAATTTTTCGATTTCGTCGAACGGATTGAGAGATATTATGGAAAGAAGATCGGCAATTTCTGGCCATGGAATAGGTGGCGGCCATGATTTAGAATTAGGGTTTCTGGGTTAAAATAATAATAAAACTGTCTCGGTTTGCGTGCGTATTTATATAGGTAGGTCCAAAATCATCCGAACTCCAATCGAGACGTGCCACCAGGCGTTTATAAGGTTTTACCCCCATTCCGGACGCAATGGAACTAGTTTCAAGGCCTAATTCGATCATATCTGGAAGATAGCTTTTCGAAGTCGATTATTTTAATTAAATTCGAAATTAAATTTCTACGCGTTTCAAGCTCGCACGGCCAAACGACAAGTCCATTTGCTACGAAAATTGAAATCCTACCATAATTTACTATTACGGATCCGAAGAAACAAGTTTCGTCGAAATCCGAGACTGTTTGAAAAATGGCTATTTTAACTCGTCAATTAAATATTAAAATATTCAATTTTCACAAATTTACTTTTAATACGATTTTAAAAGTTCTACAACATCATTCTAACTTTAATATGATAAAATAGAATTTTACAAATCATTTTAAATCATATTAAACCCGTTATCCAATTATTCAAATAATTCCAAATATTAAATTATTCAACAAATTACATTAATAATCATTTTCCTTCAATAATCACCTTAAATTTTCTAATTAAAATAGCTAAAAATACGGGTCGTTACACTCTCCCCCACTCAAAACTTTTCGTCCCCGAAAAGGAAAAGAAGGGAAAATGAACTAAGTATAGAATTCAACATTAGATATATTTTATTCAAAGTTACCAACTTATAAAACAATGAAATTCCATTTATAAAGTCATAACTACGCTTCCACAATGTTACTCCGAACGGCTTTCTAAATTTAAAAGTTAGTTATCAAAACAAGTTATAAAATTTAAAAACTTGAAAAATTTTCTAACACCCGGATTCACGGAAAATTTCGGCAGGGTCTCCTTTGCGCGGCTCGATCGAAATTTTTTACAATTCAATATATAACACAAATATAACCAATATATATCAAATATACATCTCATCTCAATGATGAGGCATCACATATCTGGGGAAACAACATATATATATCACCAATACCATATAAAACCATAAGCGTACCTTTTATTTAGCATTTATTAGCAGTTTACTTACATTTTGTATTTAACACAGAAGCGAGCTCTACAATGAAGCGCAACCCCTTTCTACCTACTAAAATGCTCAATAACTAAGTTAGAACCATGCATATAAAGATAGATCGATATATTTAGCCTACACAATATATATATAACCTATTTAGCTTCAAAACTGAGATTCCAATTTCAGGACAGCAAACAAATCTCAGTTTTAGGTCACCTAAACTATAAAATTTGGCAACAGAATCTAAACAAAAGTTGTTTTATTCATTTCAAGCTTTCCGGAATGTCCAAAATCATCAAATTCGGACCATACATTCAAAAGTTACGGCCGTTTTACTTAGAGGATACGCCTCAGCCCGGGCAATGAATTGCGCAGGTCAGCGACGTTAACCCACGTTTTCGACCTTCTAAACGATATCAAAACACAAAACACTTAAAACAAAAGTTTTAGCTTAAGTTCTCAGCTTTCCAGAAAGTGCAAGATCATCAAAATCCGATAAACCAGTCAAAAGATATGGCGAAAATACTAAGGGTGTATACTACTGATTTTACTTATTTTTACACAGGACAGCGAGTAACATTCAAGTTTTTAACCAAGCAGACGAAGGAATTTTCTCAAGTTATCTAAACAAAAGTTGTGCTATAGTTTCTAAGCTTTCTGAAAAGTCTAAAATCGTCGAATTTCGTTCAGCCATTTAAAAGTTATGGTTGTTTTCGTTTCAGCATATATTGGACAATGTTGGATTTTTTTTTTCTTCCAAAAATTTGCTTTTATTATTTCAAAGTATAAAACATCAAAACTTCAAATTTTCTAAAGAACAATCATAAACACAAAGTCATCTATTTTCTTATTCATCCATGCAATAGGTTTACATTCAATTTGTTTCCGATTTATTCAAGTTTGTTTCATTCACATTTTTAATTCAAGTCAATTTGCTCCCAATTTGAATTTAATTATTTAAAATTTTATTCCGTTTATTCAATTCCATTAATACTAATGAATTCTACTTAATCAATTATCATCCATCTAACAACCAATGCATATCAAACATTAACATCCATCCAAAATCTACACTAAATCAATTATACATTTCCAAGTAAATTTTAATTTCATACACTTCCAAGTTTATTGACATTTAGTTATATTCAAATTTAATTAGTTTCCATTTACCAATTTTATATTTCATTAAGTTTAAATTTTATTCATTCACTTATACATGTATCATTCATTTTACAGCTTAAATTTCTTTTATATTTACAACTATCAATAGATCTTTACATTTTATTTTTCACTCTCACACTGGTATATTATTTCTCTACTTATCCTTATTAGCATTTTAAACCCTTTAAGTATTTGGTTAGTTATAGTTATGCAAATAGAATGTAGTTAAACAACATACAACTTCTTTTCATTTAAAGTTGAATTTTCAATTTATCAATTCTTAAGTCATTACTTAAATTTCACTATAATTTAATTTCACATTTACATTCACATATAGTATTTTCATTTTATATTAACATAATTGTGAATCACCTTTAAATGTTAATTTAAATTCCAATTATTTACTAACAATTTTATTTATATTTGCAAACCATTAATTAAATGCATATTTCATTATTCAAACATATATTTGTATATTATCCAATTAACAATTCAAATAACATTTTTTGAACTTCTTAAGTATTTTGGTAAGTTATATCTAAGCTATAGAATGAAATTTAATACTATGCGAGTTTTACAGTTTCAATTTTATTTTAAGTTCATAATTTCCTAATTCTAAGGATTTCTACTTCAATTGATATTTTCACTTAGCTCTTAGGTTCATTTCTCATTTCACAATTCAAAAGTTCCTTAATGATTCAAGTCTAAATTCATTTCAATCATAAAAAAAAAATCATTAATTATTAAAGAACTTAAGAATTCCAATCCCGGTTTCATTTCAAATCAAGGTTTGAAATAATATATACTTATATAATTTATATATCAAATCATACTATAGAGAATGCAAACAAAATAAATTTTGAGTCAAAACAAGGTTTAAACAAGCTATTAAGTGGTCTCCCCCACTCGGACTCTCGAAAATAAACGCCAATGATGCGTGCACACATCATCGAAATCATTTTCTAGCGTCAAGAGAAGGGAATATAACACTTATCATAAAAAAAATCCTTCGAAAACAATTTCAACTCAATTATACTATCATATAATGCTCATATTATAATTTTCAAATTCTTGTAAGTCAATCTCAAACACCGGAATTTAAATTCCCAAATCCAAGTTAAAATTCATTTATATTCATTATCAATTGTGTTTACAAGATTTCATTTTCCTAAATCCATTGTTATTTAATCGATTGTTGTAAATATTGACTGATCAAACAATAATGATAATAATCTAATATTATCATCTCCTAACAATCAATTCAATCAAAATGAATAAATATTCAAATAATTCTTTTATATAAAATATATTCCAAAATGATATTGTGTTGGTTTGTCCTATTCGAGTGTTTAGAAATTCCTATCGACGCCTTGGCGTCCCAAGTATCGACCAGAATTCATAAATACTCAACGGAACAAATTAACACAATATAAAACCATTTTATATCAAATAACAAGTTAGCTCTCTCATATACACTCATTCATATAGTTTACCTCTATTTCAATGAGTTATTCCCCACTAGAGCCAAGGTTTATCGCTAAACCAAAGCTCTGATACCAACTGTAACGACCCGCCTTTTTGGACAGTTTAAACCGACGATCAAATACACATGCCGGTTCCAACCCATTAAAAAAAGGCAGATGGTTATTGGGGTAATTAAGAAAAGAAAAGAAATAAAGGAAATGAAACAACACAGAATCTCGCAGCGGAACGATAAAATATAATAGTCAAATAAACAGTTCATGAAGCTGTTTACTATACTTAGACAATTATTTATACAACATTTATCAGAGTTATACATATACAACAGAACAAATAAATAATGCAGCAGACAACATGATGCACAGATAATAATAGTAATAGTATACCAAATCTTCGTCTTCGTCCTCCAGAATAGATCTTCAAAAATCTGAAAACTCAGGACTGACCCGAGCGTAATGAAAAGACAAAACACTCGAGTCAGGACTAAAATATCCATATGAAAGTTAAATCAATCGTAAATAAATATGAGTGTGACGGCGTCAGAGATGTTTACGGGGTTTGACATCTCATATCCAGTGTCAACGTGCGTGCAATAACTTAAGAGATGTTACGGGATTTTCCACCTTTCAAGGATCCGTTAAACTATCTACTAGGTAGTAATGTACGCTAAGTAGATAATGTCTATCAGTAATATAAAGTATCAAAATAGCATTAAGGCGTTACCATAACCCCCCTTAACACATTTTATATTCCCAAAAGCATATACAAGACCGTAGTTTCTCCAAAACCGGAAGTCACCAGAGGGCAATCCATATACTCAAGGTACAAACCAAAACGTAGTGGTCGCGAATAGGATAATCAGTATGACAAGGTACATGAGGCGATACCAACTAGGATACTAGTAGTTGCGTGATCCGGACTGATGTTGAGCATAGCACCTACTACCTCAACACCGCGAAACAACACTCCCAAATCAAGGGGTGCACCCAAATCAAATCACAAATGTAATAGATATGGTATCGAAGAAGTGTGTCCGCTAGAGGTGGCGAACCTCAATGGCCCGGCGCGGCTCCTGTTTTAGTCATGTCAGGGGTCATCCAATATCGTTCTCTTTCTTCAGTCAACGCGTTCACCAAACCATCCACTTCATTCTGGATCAACACTCCGCGTATAATAGTTATTAAAGTGGTTTTCGGTATCGACAGAGAGTATGTCCATATCTGATCCCGGTCTCTTTAATAACTACGTATTATTACACTGATGGCTTTTTTATATTTCAAATTGATTCATGATTGATAACAAAATTCATATTCGCTTTAAAATCAAATCCATTTCAAAATCATCATATATTCAAATTTTCAATTTTGTCCGATAAATCAATTTCACTTCAAAATTTGATTCGAATTCAATTTAGGTTATAATCTCTACTTTAACCCAGTTCGTATTTAAACCAAAGGTTTAAATATAAACATTTCCGTCTCTTTAACCAGTTTGAATTTAAGAAAATAGTTTAAAATAGTTAAATAATTCAAAATAGTTTAATAGAAAATATTTAAATAGTTTAATCGAAAATAATTTGAATATAAAATGGTTTATATATAAAATAGTTTGGAAAAAATCAAAAATTATTTGATAAATAATTCCAAAGTCAAACCGGTCAACTTTCCAAATTTCCTATCCAAAACAAATCCAAATTCCATTTCGATTTAATCGATTTATTCCAATTTCAACTTGAATAAATTTCTATTCCACGTAAATTTCGATTTCAATTCACAAATTTCTTTAAATTTCAATTCAATTCCAAATTAATTTAAATCTAAATTTCAAATAAATTTTCAATTCCAAACTCAAACTTGAAATATCATTTCATATCAATTTTCTTAGAAATATTCAGAGTTCGATTAAAAGTCCAATCTTTTAAAACAAATCAACTTTCAAAAATTTACACCGTATTTCAATTTTCAATTTAAATCTAAACTTCGATTTTATTTAATAATTTTGTTTACCAAGTTTAAATTCTAACATTTCGAGCTCCAATTCAAAATAATTCAATTTCCATAAATTGGATTTTATTCTTAAAATCAATTCATTTAAATAATTTCAAAACAACTTTTAAAATCATTTAATTTATCCAACTCGGTGTCCGTATATAATTTTCTAACCTATGGCCAAGTGATTAGTTATTACAATTAAATGTCAGGGATGAATATATCATTTAAATCAATCACAGTGTCATATGTATGCATAGCAGGATATATATAAACAAATAAACATCCAAACATTTAAATATCAACCAATAACATCCATCGAAATACATCAGCCAATAGGCAATACAATTCATGGCAATTTCATATTTATCAATGTCAGGTAATTTAATCGCAATTCAATTTTAATTTAAATTTAACTGTCAATTTAATTTTTTTAACGGTGAATTCAAATGACAATCAATATGATAATTAAATTTTATCAAACAATAACAAATAAAAATCATAACTATGCATAATGTCAAATTTAACTAGCATAAAGATATTCAGTACGTTGTGAGCGTTGTAAAACACTCACCTTGATTTTACGATTTTAAATCAAATCGAACGACGTTCGATTTAACATAAAATTTTAATGAGCTCCAAACACTTTCGGATCTGTACTGCAGCGCAGCTCTCATCTCCGTGATTCCGGCGCTTCTTCCCCAACGTGAAATTCACGTATGCAAACCCATTAGCCGCCGATCTTCAAGCAATTTTCATGACCACCTCGTCGACTTCCAGAACGATCAGCTAGCGCCACCACGAAGCCCTTCACCAGAGCCACCTACGCGCCAAGTTTCATCCCGTCATTCGCCGTCGTTTGCACGCAATCCAAGGAAATACGTACACACTTCCAAGTCAGATTTGGACGAATCCAAGAAAAATTAGCATACATCAACCATATGGATTTGAAGAGCTCGTCGAGATTTACACTTTTGCTTTTGGAATTTTTCGATTTCGTCGAACGGGTTGAGAGATATTAAGGAAAGAAGATCGGCAATTTCTGGCCATGGAATAGGTGGCGGCCATGATTTAGAATTAGGGTTGGTTTAAAATAATAATAAAACTGTCTCGGTTTGCGTGCGTATTTATATAGGTAGGTCCAAAATCATACGAACTCCAATCGAGACGTGCCGCCAGGCGTTTATAAGGTTTTACCTCCATTCCGGACGCAATGGAACTAGTTTCAAGGCCTAATTCGATCATATCTGGAAGATAGCTTTTCGAAGTCGATTATTTTAATTAAATTCGAAATTAAATTTCTACGCGTTTCAAGCTCGCACGGCCAAACGACAAGTCCATTTGCTACGAAAATTGAAATCCTACCATAATTTACTATTACGGATCCGATGAAACAAGTTTCGTCGAAATCCGAGACTGTTTGAAAAATGGCTATTTTAACTCGTCAATTAAATATTAAAATATTCAATTTTCACAAATTTACTTTTAATTCGATTTTAAAAGTTCTACGACATCATTCTAACTTTAATATGATAAAATAGAATTTTACAAATCATTTTTAATCATATTAAACCCGTTATCCAATTATTCAAATAATTTCAAATATTAAATTATTCAACAAATTACATTAATAATCATTTTCCTTCAATAATCACCTTAAATTTTCTAATTAAAATAGCTAAAAATACGGGTCGTTACATACATAGAGCTGAACAAGCTCACTATGAAAAACAGATATCCAATGCCTCGTATCAATGATATGTTTGATCAGCTTTATGGTGCGACTGTTTTCTCTCAGCTTGATCTTGCCATAGGTTTCCACCAGCTCAGGGTTGTTGAGGAAAGCATTCCCAAGACTGCTTTCCGTACTGAGAATGGGTTTTATGAATGGTTAATCATGCCTTTCGGTTTGACTAATGCTCCTGCTTTCTTTGTTGATTTGATGAATCATGTTTTTCGTGATGTGCTTAATAAATTTGTTCTAGTCTTTGTTGATGATATCCTTGTCTTTTCTAAGACCAAGAAAGAGCATGAGTCGCACTTGAAATAAGTTCTGGAGATTCTTAGAAATCATCAATTGAAGGCTAAATTTTCTAAATGCCATATCTAGAAAGGTAAAGTCCGATTCCTTGGACATATTGTTCTGGTAATGGAGTATCTGTTGATCCAGTCAAGATCGCTGCGATCAATGTAAGTCTTTCTTTATTTCTCTTTTTCTTTCGTCATTTAATTATTCTATCTTTTCTGTTGTTCTTATTTTTGCCTATTCTGTTATAGGATTGGGAAACTCCTAAGACTCCATCTGATATTCATAGTTTTCTGGGCCTTGCCGGTTATTACCAAAGATTCATTGGGAATTTTGCTCGGGTTACTGCACCTCTCACTGCTTTGACTCGTAAGAATGCTAAGTTCATCTGGGATAAGAAGTGTGAAGCTGCATTCGATGAGTTAAAGAGCAAGCTAACTTCCGCACCAGTTCTTACCGTTCCGAGTGGAAATTAGGGATTGACGGTATACACTGATGCTAGTCATGAGGGATTGGGTGTTGTTCTCATGCAGGATGGTAGGGTCATTGCCTATGCCAGCTGTCATTTGAAAACCCATGAGGCAAATTATGCTGCTCATGATTTAGAGTTGCTTGCTGTTGTCTTTGCTTTGAAGCTCTGGAGGCATCATCTTCTGGGAGCTAAGTTTGAGCTTTTCACCGATCATCAGTCTCTGAGATACATCTTCACCCAGAAAGATTTGAATCAGAGGCAAGTTCGTCGGCTTGAGTTTCTGGCTTCTTACGACCTCGATATTAGCTATACTCCTGGTAAAGCTAATGTTGTGGTCGATGCTCTGAGTCGGAAGAAGGCTTTGTTCAGTCAGCTTGTTGTTTCTTCTTCTCCTCTTCTGGATCATATCAAGGATAAGCAGGATGAGGATGGGATGCTCAGATTGATGAAGGAGAGTGTTCGTAGCAGGGTTGGTGGTAGTAGCAGTGGTAGTTGTGGAGCACATATCAATGATAGTGGGATTTTTAGGATTAATGGTATGATTTGTGTCCCGAATGTTGATGGTTTGAGGCAGGAGTTGCTTCGAGAGAATCATCGATCCAAACTTTCTATTCATCCTAGTGTCAAAGATGTATCAGGATATAAATAGGCTTTATTGGTGGAGAGGGATGAAGAGGGATATCTCTATCTTTGTTAGTCAATGTGTGACTTGTCAGCAAGTCAAGGCCGATCATCTAAAGACCCCTGGTTTGTTGCAGCACCTTGAGATTCCCAATTGGAGGCGGGAACAAGTTTCCATGGATTTCATTGATGGATTACCGAGGACTAAAAGGGGTAATGAGGGTATCTGGGTTATTGTAGATAGACTGACCAAGTCCGCTCATTTCATTCCGGTCAGGTCTACCCGTTCTGCTTCTAGCTTATCTGAGATTTACATAAGAGAGATTGTTCGTTCCATGGTGTTCCTCTCAGTATTGTTTGTGATCGTGATCCTATCTTTACCAGTCAATTTTGAAAATCTTTTCAGGAATCTTTGGGTACTCATCTGAATTTGAGCACTACTTACCATCCACAAATCGACGATCAAACGGAAAGAGTGAATCAGATTCTCAAAGATCTTCTTCATGCTTGTGTGCTTGATTATGCAGGATCTAGGGAAGATCATCCCCATCTTGTCGAATTCACCTACAATAGTAGTTATCAGGTATAATCTAATCTTCTATTTTAAGCTTATCTTAATCCTTTGTCTATCTCATTCCATCTTTGAATTCAGGCCAGTATCAAAATGTCTCCATTTGGTACTCTTTACAGACGACCTTGTAGATCTTCATCTTGCTGGATTGAATCTGGTAATCTTTGATTCTTGGTCGTGATTTGGTTTTGGAGGCTTCTGAGAGAGTTGAGGAGATTAAGAGGAAATTGAGAGTTGCTCAGGATAGACAGAAGAAGTAAGCTGATAGGCATAGGCGGAGTTTAGAGTTTGCTGTTGGTGATTAGGTTTTCCTTAAGGTCTCTCCCTTAAGGAATATCATTCGTTTCGGTCGTAGAGGGAAGATTTCTCCAAGGTTCATTGGTCCTTTCTGAATTGTGGAAAGAGTTGGTTCTTTGGCTTATCGTATGGATTTGCCCAAGAAGCTTTCTGGAGTGCATGATGTATTCCATGTCTCTCATCTTCGTCGGTGTCTTCGTGACCCATCTCTTATTGTTCAGCCTTCTGCTCTTGATTGTTTGGATATTGAGCCTAATCTGACTTTCGAGAGGAAGCCACTTCGTATTGTTGATAGAAGTACGAAGCGGCTAAGAAGGAAATCTATTATTCTGATCAAAGTACAGTGGAGTATTGATGATCAAGATTGTACCTGGAAGACGGGCTTCGAACCGAAATAGTTCGTTTCAGGTACTATTTTCCTTTCTATCTTGCTTTACTTATTTTCCTTCTTCGTTCTTTCGAGGATGAAAAGATTTGAGTGGGGGAGAGAGTAACAACCCTAGATTTTGAAATATTTTTAAATTTGATTTTTATTTAATTTTGAAAATATTTTAAAATTCATTTTATTTCAAGATTTTATTTTTAAACATTTTTAAAAGTGAAGTTATAATTTTCCAATGCTTATTGTATTTTGTTTACAATTTTTAAATTTTAGTTTCAATTATTCATCTATTTTCATAATTATTTACTATTTTTCCTAAAAATAATTATTTATTTTATTTTCTACTTTATTTTGTTTTCATTTTTCTATTTATTTACTTAAGTTTTATTTTTTTAATTTGAATAAAGAAATAAGAAATACAAAGAGACAAAACCCTTTCATTTGCACATGACTTTCCATTTATCTTTTATCTTTTATCTTTTCATTTTTCAATTGACTTTTCATTGAGTAGCCGTCCATTTTCTTTCCTTAGCTGTATATTTTCCTCTTCATTTTCACGTGAGAAAAACTTCTGTTCATCTTAAAACTTCGGCCATTTCTTTTCCTGAAAATTTTGGGTAAGTTCATGGCATCTTTTCTCTTCCTTTTCTTCTTAGTTTCATTGATTTTTTGCCTTGCGTCTACCTAGTGTTGCTCGGCCATAAACCCCTTCACCACCACATCACCTTCACCACCACCATACATGGTAGCACCACCTCCTCCTCCTCTGACCAAGATAGGCCGTGGCATCCCTATGATGCAAACTCCTCAAAAATTGCAAACACCCCTTGAAAAAAATGCCTAGACCACAAAACTTCACCATACCCTTCACATATTCATCTCGGCCACCCCTTAGAACCACCACCGCCAGCAACTACATTACCTCTGGCCGGTGCTGCACCATCACAAGATTTGAACCATGTAAGGCTGAGCCACCACTTGCCTATGGCCGAGCCTTATGTGCACCAAAACTCCATTGTTTTGCCTTGTTCTTATGAATGCTTCATGTTATCACCACTACCCCTTCATCTCCTTGCTAGCTGAGCCATATTAACCCATACTCGATCCAAACATACAGCCATGGCCGAGCACAGAAACCCCTATGGCCGAGCATATAAGTGGTAAAAGCAAGGTCGAGTTATTTAGCTCTTTGTTGTTTTTTTATCTCAAGTTGTTTCAATGATATTTTGTGTTGTAAATATATGTTTACAATGTCTTGTTTTGGTTGTTGTTACAAGATAATCATCTTGGCTCTCCACTCACTTGAATCTGCAGTCGTGCTATCGTGCTTTCTGGATTTTATTTGTGTGTCTTGATTTGCTAACTCCAGCGTAAAGAGATGAGTATTCACTCATGACATTTATACTTATATAACTGTGAATTGATAGCAAATGAATGTGTAGAATAATATTATCATGTTATACCCACCTGTGATATGAATCATATGATGTTAACCCTGTTTATAAACCTGTCACATCATCTGATACTGATATATGATGCTATATTGTTTAATTTATGCTATTCTCACACTGCAAGTTCCCTATAGAATAGAATCACTATGGGTTGAAATGATACATACCCAAATGGACTTTAGAATAGGGAAAAATTGTTATGGGCTGAAATGATAGGCCTGAATGATATTTATTTATTTTATTGAACCTGTGATTGTGGGTTTGAAATGATAGAACCCGAATTTTTATTTATAAATTATGGATTGAAATGATATATTATCTATATCACTTGACCTTGGTTAGAAAATATTATACAGACCCGTGGTTATTATATATATTTTCTAGAATTTTTAAAGTATTTTTAAAAATGTAAATTTATGATAATTTAATTTAAATTGAATTTAAAATGATTTTTATAAAGTGTTAATGATTTTTGTACAAGTTAAAATATTAAATAGATAAATCGTTAAGTTGAAATTTGAAATATAACTTAAATTTGAAATTTGAGAATTTTTTTTAAAGTGAATTTTAAATTAAGTAAATAATATGAAAATAAGTTAAATTTTTGAAATGGAAATTTAAACTTAAGTGTTAAGTTAATTTTTAAAATATAAAGAATAGAAATTGGTATGCTTGAATTTAATGAGTGAATTATTAAAAATTGGATTTTTGTACGAAATTTCAATTTATAAAAATCATAAGTTAAAGGGTATTTAAATGAATATTTTTGAGTGAAAAATATGATTTTCATAAGTTAAAAAGGGTTAAAACAAAGTTTAACTGTTTCTGAAACTGTATTGAAAATCTGGAAATTGAATTAACAGCATTTCAGCAATGCTATCGTTTGTGAAGTTAACTTAAAATCTGAAGTATAGGATATTACAGCATTTTTAAGTGTTGTAGTTGATACAAATGAACTATAGATAAAATTTACTAAGTGATATTACAGCAATTTGTAAGTGCTGTAGTTGTAGAAAATAAAACTTGAACCTGAACTATTACAGTAGTTTTCAAATGCTGTCTTTGCTGAATTGAATTATTTTCAAATGTAACTTACCGTAGCATTTTCTAAGTGCTGCGAAAGCTGAAATTTCGCTGTTTTAATGAATTTAAGTGAATAAATGAACTCTGAAATGGCTAAAATTTTGGGAATTTAATATTTGATTATTAAGTATAATAACTTCACTTTTAAATGGTTTAAATGGAGTATTTTGATTTGAAATATAAATCATTTTGAAATGTGATTTGGAAAGGTATTTAAATTGCCTCGTGTGCCATGTCACCTACCATAGCGAGCCTTACTACGATAGCGAGCCTTACTACGAGTTTTGATTTGTGTCATACCTATGGAGTATCTTCTCATAGTCTCCCGATCAGGAGATATGCAGGTACTGTATAGAGTATTGGCACTATTACGTGTTAAGGGCTATATAGGTAACCCCTTAATGCTATTTTAAAGTTATTTTATTTTACCGTAGACATATTATACTAGTGCAATATTACTACGTAGTAAATAGTTTAACGGATCCTTAGAGGATGGGTGGTCCCAACCATCCTTTAGGTTACTTGTTCATTTACTATAGTTCACTTGAGTTGATTTACATTGTATAAGTATGTATGTTCTGACTCGAGTGTTTGTGTTTTTGCTTTATGCTCGGGTCAATCTGAGTATTCACAGCTTTGGATTTCTCTTTCTGGAGCTAGGAATTGCTGGAGATTCTGCTTTTCTAGTTATCTATCTATTTCAGTTTCAGTTGTTCTATTTCAGCTCTTGTATTAGTGGACTTCTATGTATTTGGGATTTCTATTATGTTGTTTTCAAACTGATATTATGTATTCGTTTTGAGACTTTGTTATGGTAGCTTCATGAACTACTATGGCATTTTATTTCCGCTGTGAGTTATTCTGATATTTCTGTGTCTGTAATTCTGTATGATTGATTTTATTTGCTCCAAATTTTATTACAATATGTTATTTTGGATTATTCAAGTTTGACATGTGTGGATTATTGTCGATTTAAATGGTCCAAAATAGTGGTTCCTTACATTTTTAGTGATGTCCTCAAACTCAGTTTTGAGATTAGTATTTTTCAGTTCAAGAATTTTGATATTTGATTTTAAATCATGATTTTCTGAAACTAATGTCATATTCCTTTCTTTTTGCACTTTTACTTCATTTAATAACATATTGCGTTGAGAAGAAACATTAGACAAAGATTCTTGTGTATTAACAAGTTCTTCTTCGAAGATTTTCTTTTCATTTCTTAGTATATCAACTTCTACTTTAGTCTATTTAATTTTTCTATTGCATCTTTACACTTTCTTTTAACTTCTTTGAGTTTATCTAATAATTCTAAATTCACATCAATTAAATCATCAAAAGTTAAATCACTTACATCGTTAGTCGAAGCCATAAAGCAGACGTTGGCTTGTTCAGAATCACTGTCTATGTCATTGCTTGATTGTGAAGATGATTCCGAATCATCCCATGTAATTGAGAATGCTTGCTTCTTTTTGTACATGTCCTTCTTATTCTTGAATCTGTCTTTCTTTCTGTCAAGACAGTCTTTCTTTATGTGGCCCTTCTTATGACATTCGTAACATTCGAGGTTTTAAACTGGCAGTTTTCAGGAGTTGTCTCTCCTATTGTTTCCAAACTTCTTGTTCTTTCTAAACTTTAAAAACTTTTTGAAATTCTTCACAATTAATGTCATATCATCTTCATTTGAATCTGAATCCTCTTATTCAGCTTTGAAGGCAATATTCTTTTTAACTTGTGCTTGATCTCACTTAGCCTGCAAGTTCACTTCATATGACATGAGATTTCCTATTAACTCTTCAGGTTTGAAGGTAGAAATGTCACTAGCTTCTTCAATAGCTAAGAATTTTCGTTCCCATTCATCCATTAAAGGGTTTAGAATTTTTGAGACAAAATCAGCTAAATTTTTTTCTCCTAATGCCAATAGTGAATGATGTATATCTTGAAATCTAGAATACATGTCATTTATAGTCACATTCTAAAATTTTGAAACTGATTTTTGACCATAGAAATCTTACTTTGTTTAACTTTGTTAATTCCTTCATGTGTGACTTTAAGAGTTCTCCAAATTTCATAAGCAGTTGTACACATGCTAACTCTATTAAATTCATTTTTATATAAGGCACAAAACAACATATTCATGGATTTTGCATTTGATGTAGCATCTAACTTTTGTGCATTTGACCATTTTTCAAATGGTGTAGTGGGTATAGTGTATTCACTTTGAGTGATATTGCAAGTATCATACCCATTTGCTTGCATAAAAATTCTCATCGATTTGACCAATAATTGTAATTCAAACCATTATATTATGGTGGTCGTGCAGTAGATTGACCTTCGACAAAACTTGTGTTAGTGTTATTTTCCATATTTACCGACTATCAAATAACTGTGTTATGGTTATATAATGGTCTTGCTTCGATACCAAATGAAAGTGTTGCTAAGGATCGTAATATGAAAGAGTAACTAAGTTAACTACTAATGCGGAATAAAAATATAAAAGGAAAATAGTAAAGTAAATAAAGAGATTTTTATACTGGTTTGAACTCTCGTTCTACGTCCACTCCCTGACTCCTTCTGGAATTAAACCATCAACTCTCTCTTAACCCAGAGGAATAGGTATTACACCACCTAAGCAATCGAATAGAACTTCTACCATCTAGACAACTGAATTAGGCTTCTACCACCTGAGCAATTAAACGGGACTTCTACAATGCTGAGAATTTTCTTGACTGATTGTGCTCTTTGGATAGCATGGGTAAGTCTTTAGAGTATACCCTTCCTATAATCTTCTTCTTTGTGGTATATAATGTAGTTCATGAAGATTGAAAGTTAATTTAATCACAAATGAATTTGTGCTTGAATGTGCAAGTGATTAGAATGAGATTTGAAAGAAAATGGAAGAATATTTTAGATAATAAGTATATGAGAATAGAATTAGAAATTAAGTGATTAAAACAACTAAATTAAAGGCTATATATAGAGTTTAAATGATGAAATTCTTCGTGAAGAGTTATGGGTAAAAGATATGGAAATAACTCTTGAATCAAGGGTTGTTTCTGTTCGTTAAATGGAAGTGACCGTTCAGAAAAATAGCCTTATGAATATTCAGTCGAGCGAGGAAAAGATTTCAGTCTTCTGAGTATTTAAAAATTTCAAAATTTAGAATTTAATATTTAAAAGACACAAAGTTCAGTCGACCGAACCTTCATGTGCACTGTGCATGCACACATGTATTAAGTCAACTGCAACTACTCATCCAGTCGACTGAATTTAGAGTTTCTTCCAGATTAAAGTATTTGTGAAAACTTTTTGGTAAGGAAATTTTCAAATAATGAAATAATTTATGTGTATATGATTTGAAATAATTTTAAATACTTGTGTGCGTGCATATACAACCTAGGAGAGATTTTAACAATGATTAACTACAAAACTAAAATACAGACAAATCATTAATAAATTTTAAAACTTCTTTCTGAATTCTTGGTCTTCAATCTATTGTCGAGTAGAATAGTATTTTTTCCTGCAAATATGGTTAGTTCATATAATATTTACTTACATAGTTGTCAAGATCAAAACATAAGGTTCTAACAGAAGGGTTATATGATGAATGCCAAAGTCATTTATTTACGACTAAATATCTGGTTTTGAATTACTATATTAATTGTATACATTCAAACAAATAATTGACTGTTTGAATGTAATTATGCTCTAAATTTTATTGATTGTTATGAAATTGCTTATAGGGAGAACTAATGGACTGATTCGAGCTTTTCATACAAGATATGTCCATGCTCAGATGTTAGTATGTTACATACTTTAATACATCTTAGATGATCATAAATGTTCAGTATATCAATTTTCAAATATAGTTGGCTACTATAGTTGTACATAGTAATAATTGGTGAGTATAATGTATAACAAACTTACGTAACCCAATCCGTCCAAGAAAAATAATGAACAAATTAATGACTATTACATGTCCATACATTGTGTATTTTCTCTTGAAAACTTGTATTTTAAATTACCTTGACCATTAAAACATTATCGTAATTGAAATAACGAGGACGACATTGTGTATTTCCAATGAATAACACCAAACAAACTTACGGTCAACTTTCAAACATAATGTGGTACTTAGCAATAGGTCTGCAAACCTAACTTCTATTGGTGTTGCTAAATGTAGAGCTAGAACTGCAGTAGTTATAAGGGTATTGTCACAATGACAATTTATTATGATATAATGTCTAAACATCAAATAACTATTTACTATGTTCTTTAGGTTGACGCAAAGAAGTTAAAGTTACTAAGAATAGACATGGAAGAAATAAGGATAAAAAAGAAAGACATGGCCATGCAGACCAGCTTCAACTTGAAACCAACTTCAAGTTTGAACCACTACTACTATGTAAATGTTCTCCAATACATTGTTTATTTCCATTTGCAACATTAAATTTTGTTTCCTAAATGTATGTCAATACACCTATGAACGAATTATTTGCTTTTAAATATAATTTTAAATTTATATTTCATGGAAAGAGGGTAACTTATTTCCATCCTTTTTGTTATCCAAAAATATATTCATCACACTTTGTTTGCCTACCATAGCATTTATACATCTCGAACTGAAAAGAACATAGATGGTGGTTCTAACAGTTCAAATTTATTTGCTTAACAATTTTTTGATTAAATGTAGCGATAATTCGTGTATTGGGATGCAGGTGTGTAAATTGTAAAATTTGATTCGAAAAAACAAACTAAATGAGCTAGATAGTTGCAACACGTACATAAATTTTATAATTTCATATTTCAAAGTAAAATGGATGAATAGGCATTTCTTATGCTACGAATAAAAGACAATATATGAAGTTAAAACTCTGTTGGTTCAGGCTTGAACAGAATAGGATTAATGGACGGTATAGTATTATTTGGAGATAATTTTTAGGCTAATTACATAAAAATAAGACAACAAATTATATTTCCACACATACCTTACACTACTATTATTATCTCCTTTATATTTAATACATAAACATTTCCAACCTCGAATCTACTCCCTTTTAAAACTGCTCGGCGTAGGGAAAATTAACTATATAACACATAAAATCCTAATACATTTGTAAATTCACTTGCACTATAAACCTAAGTAACAACAATATCACAACAAAAACACCTATCTTTTAGTATACAACTTAAAAACTAAAAACCGACTAACACACTTTATAGACTATAGCAAATCAATAAACATTACATCAGAAAAACCAAACATTAATTGTAAACATATGACTATCTACCACTACTCAACTGCCTATGTGCATATCATAGCCACACTCTAATACATAAATATATACCATAGTCACATTACCATAACATTGTTTACAAAATCAAATAATATGTCTGAATAATACAAATACAACCCAATCCATGTACATAGTCAACTCTAGTCGCATGTAACAACCAGGATTTTGGGGGTAATTAATAAAAGATAATAATAGTTATTATTTAATTAGATAAAATGGATTTTTGTAAATTAAATACGAATTTTGGAATATTGGAGTTTTATAATAAAATATTCAATGATGAAATTAAAGGGTTTTGAGAATGATTAGTTGCTTAGTGGACCGTAAAATAAAACAATTTGAAATTATTTAGTATATAGGATTAAAAATGTGAATTTTGGATATCTAAATTTAAATCAATTAAAAAAGGGAAATAAATTCTAAAAGTTTTATAATGTTGAGTGAATAATTAAGTGTTGTAAATATAATTTTATTTGGAATTTTATTGTGATTTGTTTTAAATAGAAATAGCTTGTAAAAAGAAAGAAAATGAAATTATAAAAACTCTAATATCCTATAGCCCAAGCCTAAACTAATGTTTCATAATACTATGTTTCTAGACTTTTCTTTTCTCTGGATACTTCACCTTCTTCTATTAATAAAACCATTTAAGTTCAATTTCCGAGGATAGAAATTAAAATCAAACCAAACCCTCGTCACTTAGAAAATTAAATACAAATTTATTAAATTGTTATAAATCACCAAACTCGAGTATTTCCATCTCGACGCTAATAGGCTCTTACGGCAACATAGGGATGAGGAGTTCGACCTTGGATTGAGATGTTGGAATGAGGGACAATGAAGATGAATGTGAAATGAATATATGTGAGTTTTTCACTCACGCATCTATGTTTATTCTTTTAAATCATGATATATACATATTGTTTGTGTCGTGTATAAGTGATTTAAATTATATGCATTGAGGTATAGTGGAATGATTGAAATCGGGAAAGGATATACCATTAAAAGGTGATCGAATTTTAGGGCGAGGGAAGCATGGTTTAGAGAAATGTTGCTCCAGGCATTGATGACCGATGGACTAATCAGTGTTGACCGATGCACCGATGGTAATTTTTCGTGTGCTAGTGTGTTTTGTGCATGCGTGCATGTGTTTCGGGTGAATTGCTAGATTGATTTGTGTGTATCAATGTATATACTTGCATTTGATGCTATTAATATTTGTGTCAATGTGTACATTGTTATGTATTTGTTTATGAGTGTGTATGAGTGTAATTTTTATGTGTGTTTCACTGGGTGTCCGTGTGCATTTATGTGTACGCAGGCTGTGTTTTTATGAGTGTATGTGCAACTATGTGTTCATGTGTGTGAGTTACTATTGTGTGCATGTGTGTAACCTGGTTGTATGTGCATGTAGTCATGTGCGTGTATGCAACCCAATATATATGTAAGCTTTAGTAACCTATAGTTAAAATATATACATACATATACATATATATATATACATATACATATACATATATCTTTGTGTGTGTATCTATATTTAGAATAAGTTGAATAAATATATTTTAACTCAAATATATATATATATATAAACATATATATTTACTTAGATAAAATGTGAATGTAAATAAAGTTTATAGTTTAATAATGTTAATAAGTGAACATAATAGTATTATTTAAATGGGAAAAATATGACATGGTTTGTAATTGATATTTTATAGTTTCAATGTAAGAAATTTTAATATATAATTCACGTTGTGAAAATGTATTTAGTTGATAATGAATATATATATATATATATAAATTGATTTGGATATTTTATAAAAAAAATAAAATAATGTCTAGTTATAAAAAATTATGAGATAATTATTTCATGTAATATTTGGTTTTATAAACCAATTTTTTGGTTTCAAAAGAAGGCAATGAGCTTTCCAAAGTTATTTTGAATATCAAATTAATAATTAAATTTATAAAAGGTTATGATATTAGTAAATTATTTAAAGGAGAAAATATTTATTAATTTCTAAGTGTTTATTTGTTATAAAAGAATATTTATTGTGAATGATTTATTATTAACATTGAGTTATTAATATTGATTTGTTGATGTATATTTATTTGAATAATCTAATTTATAACTTTTTTGTGCATTCTTTCCTTGTATATTGAATTAGATTATATGAAGGATTCACCATTGATGTTGATTTGCTTATTGATTTGATATGATATGGTGATGACGTCCTTCTATAAGAATTATCGCATTTTATATTTGGTTTGTGAGATTTCGTTTCTGTATGATGAAAAATTTGAATAAAAGGATTAGTGATACCGTTTGGTATGAGACTTTTAGTAAATTTATTCATTGAACTTGTCATATAGAGATATTTAGTGTGGGTCGAGTGTAATTTATGAGCACTAAATAATTATTCGAATAACATGTGGTGCTATGGAACACCGTTGTTTATTTATTTGATTATTCTTTGTAAGTAAATGTCACTCAAACATAGATTAATCATGTGTATGTGATGATACTTTCCGCGGTTAGTATATTGTAGCCAATTGTTGGCTTATAGGTAGAGCCATGCATTGACGATGGATTAGAGCAGTGTATATCTTAGTCATGTCTTGACATATACAAAGTCATGTGTCGGCTTATGTCTAGAGCTATGTGTAAATGTAGGATATGAGTACTATATGTCATCCACTTGTGTCCAGCTCCTTTTATATTTCGAGAGTGAACCAAATTGGCCAGTATGCACCATGATGGCCTAACTATGGAGTCGCACCCCCGATCCATGACATCACCGTTGGTTACTATATTCGATGTGCATCACATGATTGGTTGTCAGTAGCCTCTTGTGACGCATAAGCTAGTAGTTTAACCATAATGGTAAGCGTAGGGTCGTGACCAAGGCTATGCGTTAACGAGCCATTGGTAGATCAGTTTATGATGTATGTTGAGTTAACCGAAGGGCGTAGGAATAAATCCGGCTATTAGCGGGAGGCTAGTAGTAGACCTTGGAGTCCTGGAGCATGTGTGTGCTATCAGTCTCCCTTTATGGTTCGGTGTTATGTGTGTGTTGTGGATTGACATATATTATTCACTACCTAATGAGTTGGCTATACTAGAGACTGTATGTCTAAAGTGTAGTCAGACCCCTTTATATCAATACTCTTGATGTTTTGATATTTTAGATATAGCCTCTGTTGATTGATTGTGGTTTGAATTGCGATTAGTTATCTTTTTGATTTATACGATGTTGGATGTTGTATGGATGATTTGATGGGCAATCTCATATGATATATTAATTATGTGCTTTATGTTATTATATTTGGGCTTCGCGGTGTGTTAGCCCGATTCACTTGATGATTACATTTTCTATGATGATGATTGATTGTATGGATTATTTACCCATTGAATATAGTATTCTTGATTTCTATTGATTTGTTTTATATAGGTGATGAAATCTTTATGCTTGGTTGTGTGTAAATTATGTTATACAATGTATTTGGGGTTGTTAAGAGATCATCAATATATATATAGACATTATGATTATCATTTGAGTTATTTTGTTGGTGTGTTTATATTGTTACACATAGTTTATATTGTGATTCATATGCTTATTACCTTTTGATTTAGACATAGTCTGACCCATGTGTTATTTATATAATGCTCGAGTCAGTCCGAGACTTATATGTTAAGGGACGGTAAGACGGGATTGTATTTATTGGGCGTAGAGGAGATTAGGAATTTTGTATGAGATTTCATCATTTGGTATTGTATTGTTTCATGTATGTATTTCCATGTGATGTATGAAATACATTGTATATTTTATATTATATTTAATGTTGCGATTTTGACTCGGTGTTCTCTGTTACATACTATATATATTATGTATTGTCCTATATATCTTAGAGGCATATGTATTTATTGCATTGTGTTGATACTGAGTACATATAGGTGAGTTACTTATTTAATGTTTTAATATGTACCAGTATTAGCCCAAGGAAATAAACATATATGTACCATATGTAGCCTTATCCTATGTATTATATAATAGTATTACTTAGAAATACTCTTGGATAGTATGGGTATAGAGGTAAGGTGTCATCAAATGGTATCCTGGAGCAAATTCATAACAATACATTGTATGTGTATGTGTATGAGACACAAGTCATTAGCCAAGGAGTTAGGGTCCTTGTCTGTAACGACCCGCCTTTTTGACAGTTTAAACCGACGATCAAATACACATGTCGATTCCAAACCATTAAAAGGGCAGATAGTTATTGGGGTAATTAAGAAAAGAAAAGGAAGGGAAATAAAGGAAATGAAACAACACAGAATCTCACAGCGGAAGGCTAAAGTATAATAATAAAATAACAGTTCATGAAGCTGTTAATTAAATGAATACATTTGAAATGAATACATTTGATTATTATTATACAACATTTATCAGAGTTACATACACAGCAAATATCATACAACAATGCAGCGGAATGGAATGAATATAATAGTAGTACATAATATACCAAATCTTCGTCTTCATCCTCCAGAAATAGATCCTCAAAAATCTGAAAACTCAGGACTGACCCGAGCGTAATGAAAAGACAAACACTCGAGTCAGGACTAAATATCCTCATGTAAGTTAAGTCAATCGTAAATAAATATGAGTGTAACGGCGTCAGAGATGTTTACGGGGTTTGACATCTCCTATCCAGTGTCAACGTGCGTGCAATAACTCAAGAGATGTTACGGGATTTTCCATCTCTCAAGGATCCGTGAAACTATATACTATGTAGTAATATACGCTAAGTAGATAATGCCTATCAGTAATATAAAGTATCAAAATAGCGTTAAGGCGTTACCATAATCCCCCTTAACACATTTTTATATTCCCAAAAGCATATACAAGACCGTAGTTTTCCCAAAACCGGAAGTCACCAGAGGGCAATCCATATACTCAAGGTACAAATCAAAACGTAGTGGTCGCGAATAGGATAATCAGTATGACAAGGTACATGAGGCAATACCAACTAGGATACTAGTAGTTGCGTGATCCGGACTGATGTTGGGCATAGCCAGCAGCTACCCCAACACCGCGAAACAACACTCCCAAATCAAGGGGTGCACCCAAATCGCATCACAAATGTAATAGAAATGGTATCGAAGAAGTGTGTCCGCTAGAGGTGGCGAACCTCAATGGCCCGGCGCGGCTCCTGTTTTAGTCATGTCAGGGGTCATCCAATAATCGTTCTCTTTCTTCAGTCAACGCGTTCACCAAACCATCCACTTCATTCTGGATCAACACTCCGCGTATAATAGTTATTAAAGTGGTTTTCGGTATCGACAGAGAGTATGTCCATATCCGATCCCGGTCTCTTTAATAACTACGTATTATTACACCGTTGGCTCTTTTACATTTCAAATCGATTCATAATTGATATCAAATGTCATATTCACTTCAAAATCAAATCCATTTCAAATATCGACATAGCCATTCAAAATATAAGGTTCCTTTTCAAAAATCATTTTGCGTCTCAATATCTCATTTCGGTTTCAAAATCATTCCGAATTTCAATTTTATGTTGCAACTTCATTTAACCCAATTCGTATTTAAATTCAAGATTTAAACATAAACATTTCACCTTATTAACCAGCTTGAAATTTTTAGAAAATAGTTTTAAGTAGTTTAAAAGTAGTTTAAATAATTAAAATAGTTAAAAATACTTAAAATCTTTAAAATGGATTTAAAATAGATAAATTAGTTTAAAATAATTTAAATTGGGTTAAGTAGATTAAAAATAGATTAAAATAGTTTAAGTATTCAAAATGGTTTATATAACAGAGTAATTTGGGAAAACAAATTAAAACAGCTTCAAAACCAATCCATTTCAATTATAACTTCCCAATTCAAATAAATTTCAATTTCCAATTTACCGATTAAATTTCGATTCCAATTCAAATCAATGTCAACTTTGAATTCAAATTTATTCAATTTTATATTCACTTTCAATTAATTCAATTTCAGTTTATATCGGTTTAGAGCTGGATTTTCAAAATATCAATTTATAACACTTAACAAAATTATCCTTCAATATTCAAATTTAAATCCAAATTTCAAATATGATTCAATTCCAAGCTCATTTCAAAATATCATTTTTATGTCACTTTTACTTGGTAATATCCAAAGCTCAAATTTAATGTTCAATCTTTAAAACAATAAATTTCCGAAATTCAATCATATCCAAATTTTAAATCTCAAAGTCTCCACTTAAATTTTATTCAACAATTTCTTTTAACCAAATTTTATTTCAACATTTCAAACTCAATTTTTCGATAAATTCGATTTCTATAAATTGATTTCTATTTATAACTTTTAAATCGAAACATTTAAATAAATTTCAAATCGACGATTTCAAAAATTATTAATTTAGCCAATTCGGTGTCCGTATATAATTTTCTATCATATGGCCAAGTAATTATTTATTTCAATTAAATGTCAGGGATGAGTATATATTACTTAAATTAAATCACAGTATCATATGTATGCATAACAGGATCTATATAAGCAAATAAACATCCAAACATTCAATTAGCAACCAATAGCATCCATCAAAATACATCATCCAATAAACAATACAATTCATGGTAGTTTCATAGTTATCAATGTCAGGTAATTTAATCGCAATTCAATTTTAATTTCAATTTAACTGTCAATTTAATTTTTCAACGGTTAATGCAAAAGACAAGCTATATGACAATTAAATTTTTATCAAACAACGACAAATAAGATCATAACACTTCATAATGTCAAATTTAACTAGCATAAAGATATTTAGTACGGTGTGAGCGTTATAAAACACTCACCTTGATTTTTACGATTTTAAATCAAATCGAACGACGTTCGATTTAACTCAAAATTTTCTCTAGCACCAAATGATTCCAATCCAGCTCCATTGCGTAGTGCTCGTCCATACGATTCCAACGCAAAAAATTTCGCGCGTTTTCGACCTCGTATGGAAAAAAATACGTCATTTTAAAGTTACACGATTTTAAAAATACAGAAATTTTTTTTTTTTTTTTTTTTATATACAAACCCTAACCAATCCAAGCTGCAAGATCCCTGCATCCAACGCATCAGGCCGCACCCCATCTTCTTCCTTCATCACGTTTCACGCGCCCAGGGTTACAAGAACCCATAGCCGCCATTCAACATTGAATTAACGCGACCACCACACTCCACTTGAAGACGATCAGGTTACACCACTTCGAAGCCACCGCCTTACTCCACCTTCACCACAAATAGCTCCAAGCTCGGCCTCATCCTCTGCCTCGAATTGCGTGAAAAACGCAGCTCCTTCCAACACGATTTCCCGTTGATCCGTGGCTCCGTTTTCGATCATCTCCGTATGGATTTGAAGCTTTCATCGTGCTCTACAACTTTGTAGTTGAGAGTTTTTGCTAATTGTTGATGGATTGAGAGGAAAATGAGGAGGAAGTTTCGAAATTTTCAGGCCATTGAAATGAAAGTGGCGGCTGGTCAAAAGAGTTAGGGTTTGGAGCAAATGAAAGAGGATGGGTCCTTTTATAGAAAATTTCAAAAACACTATTCACCGAAAAAATTTCGAACTCCAAACGAAGCGTGCCGGCAGGCGTTTCTAAGGTTTACCCCACGTTCCGAACGCAATGAAACATGTTTTGGAAGCTAATTCGATCGTATGTGTGAGTTACGGCAATAAACGATCAATTTTAAATTAAACCGATTAAACGATTTTCTATGCGTTTTGGCTTGCCCCGGACAAACGGTAAATCCGTTTGACTTGAAATTTGAAACCTTACAATAATATCACATTACGGATCCAATGAAACTAGTTTCGTCGAAATCCGAGACCGTTTGAAAAATGACTATTTTAACTCGCCAAATTAATATTAAAACAATTTCAACGCGTTTCGAGCTGCCACGGTCAAACGACAACTCCGATTGCTACGAAAATTGAAATCCGATAATAACTAACTATTACGGATCCAATGGAACTAGTTTTGTCCAATTCTGAGACTGTTCAAAAATTGGCTATTTTCCAGTCGATAATTAAATATTAAAATATTCAATTTTCACAAATAAATTTTAAATTCAGTTTTAAAAGTTCTGTAACATCACTATAACTTTCATATGATAAAATAAAATTTTACAAATCATTTTTTTATCATACTAAACCCAATGGATTCAACATTTATTATTATTCCAAACGACTTACAATTTTTTTTCTAACACTAAATCATGAAATCTTATTAAATTAGCTATTTTAATTATCGAAAATTTACGGGTCGTTACACTGTCCCTTGGGTGTGTTGGAAATTTAGTTATTGGAAGATATCATAGGTGTGTGCGTGTATTACTTAGTATATGATGATTACTTGGGGTAACCACCTGCGAGCATATTTGTATTTTTGCATATATAAAATATTTTACAAATATTTATTAAATATCAAATATAAAATGTTTTATCTCTAGTGGCTTGATGTAAATATTTATATTCTGATCCGTTAGTAATAAGATTACATAGCGGAAATGTATGGATTACTTTCATTAGGTATATTGGATGTTTGTTTACATGTATGTTTGATTGGTTGATAATTACTTATATTAAATTTGCAATTATCGATATTAAATCCTTGCCGTATTTTTAGTATTGAAATTATCGCTAAGAGTACGAACAATTTCATTTTCATGGATGTTATCGATTTGTTTACATTATATATACTTTCGTGAAGTAAATTTTAAAGTTTGATGATTGTTTGATAATATTCAAATAGTTGGAAATGATCTGATATTGTAAAGGGTCATGAAAAATATTTAAATGAAAGCAAGATTATAATTTTGATTTATATATAAAATAGGAAGTATGGTTTTTGTAACGACCGATAATTTTCGATAATAAAAAAATTAATTTAATAAGATGTTGGTGTTAATGTTGGAAGAAATAAAAATTTACGATTTATTAATAAGATGATTAGGATGTAATGTTAATAATATTAATTTAAGGCAATTGCTCAGATAATTGAAATGATTGTAAGTTAAAATTGGTAATGAATTCTAAAAAGAAAATAAACCAAATGTTGTATTTAACGGTGAAATTGTATGTAATAATTTAAAATAGATTAGTATAGAACAATTATTCAGCATAAGAACTTATTGGTTTTGTTTGTTAATAATAAACATAGAAGTGTGTTTGAAATCATAAGTTGTAACAGTTGTTTTATTATCGGTTCACTATTTAATCCATTTAAATTTAATTGGAAACCAATTGCAAATAATCTATTTAAATATTGCAGTTAATGTGAATTAAAATGGTAACTGTAGAATATTGATGTAATAAATGGAAAACCAATGTTAACTATGTCCATAAAGTAATGATTGATTGAATAAAAAGATTGAAATCAAAATGAATCGATTTATTTGGTTTTAACTTGTAATTAATGAATTTATTGCAATTGGAATTGGAACATTGTAATTAGCACAATATTAATAGTTGAATTCGACATGGAATTTTTTTTAAAAGATTATAATTACTAGTTAATCAAAAGAGATAAAAATCTGTTAGTTATAAAATTTGAATTTGAAAACTGATAATTTTAATTTAATAATAATTTATTTAATAACGTGAAAATAACCATTTTGGCCACTGCCTCGGATTTTGACGAAACCTGTTTCATCGGATCCGTAATAGTGGATAATTATAGGATTTCAAATTTCATAGTGATCAAATTTGTCGTTTGATCGTGCAGGCTCGAAACACATAGAAATCAATTTAATGAAATCAATTTAAATAAGCTGATTTCAAAAGCCAACCTCTGTATACAATGGAATTAGGACTTGAAACTTGTTCTATTGAGTTTAAAAATATCGAAAACCTATATTTCAATATATTGGATAACCCATTTTCGTTTCGGAAACGAAACGGGCTTCTAAGGTCGTTGTTATCATTTCGATCCAACTCTGCCTATATAAAGGCTGTTATAAACCCTAGCCGTTTCTCATTTTATTAATTATGTACATACGTCTTATTTCTCCTTCTTAAACGAAAGAACATCAAATTTAATTCTCAACTTCCAAAACCTGATTTCAAAAAAAAAAGGTTGCTCCAGGTTTACTTTGAGTCAGGAAGATGTTCGCTTCGGGTTCTGGAGGCGAAAACCCTGCAGCGACTTCGGGTCAGAGAGAGTTCCATGCTGTTAATGCCAAAGTTGGTCACTAGCACCCAAATGAAATGAAAGCACCAACTAACAGTCACGGATAATAGATAAAGTGTATGTAGAGAGCATAAATATGAAGAGCAGTAAAAGTTAAAAAGAAAGCAGAAAAAACAGTGGATTTATAGTGGTTCAGCTGACTCTGGCCTGCGTCCACTCCAAAATTTTCCTTTTTATTGATATGAGAATCAATTACAGTTATAATCTGAAGTTTTCAAAACAATTATGGCAGAGTAGCGTTAATGAGGAAGAAGAAAGGAAACAGAATGAAGATCCCTTTTTTGAAGCCCCGCTTGTTGTATTTATAGGCAAAATCCAAGTTACTGGGCTTCCTGAGTGATCCAGGCCCATTAGTACCATAGTCGAGTCCATATAGACGACCACTGCTTTCTTGGAGTATGCAACATGTCGACCCACTCGAGACTCTAACATGCCGACCCACTCGAGACTCCAACATACCGACCCATTCGAGACTCCAACATGCCGACCCACTCCAGACTCCAACATGCCGACCCACTCCAGACATCAACATGTCGACCCACTCGAGACTCCAACATGCCGACCCACTCGAGACTCTAACATGCCGATCCACTCAAGACTCCAACATGCCGAACCACTCCAGACTCCAACATGCCGACCCGGATCATTACCTTGGATGCCTCGAAGAAACCATCAAGAAAACCCGAAGCAAGTCCAAATACAACTCGAAGCAAATTCCAAGCAACCCGCGACAACTCAACTTTTGTCAAAACTCGTATTAAGAATATCCCACGACTTTTGTCCATCGAATATGTCGAATCCTGACTTGATAATCACGATTACCATCTGTGATTGATTGTCTATACATCTAATTGACTAAAACCCATCATATTCCAGTCTTGACAACCGAGCAATCGATTTAGTTAAATCCACCTGTCTACGGCCTTGCCAAAAGGCAGGTTAACATTAAGGCCGTAGACAGGCGGATTTAACTAAATCGGTTGCTCGGTTGTCAAGACTGGAATATGATGGGTTTTAGTCAGTTGGATGGATAGACAATCAACAAGAGATGGTAATCATGATTATGAAGCCAAGATTCGGCATATTCAATGGACAAAAGTCGTGGGATACTCGAAATACGAGTTCTGACAAAAGTTGAGTTGTCGCTGGTTGCCTGAAGTTTGCTTCGAGTTGTATTTGGACTTGCTTTGTGTTTTCTTGATGGTTTCTCCAAGTCATCCAGGGTGCTCAGGGCCGACATGTTGGAGTCTGGTGTGGTTTGGCATGTTGGAGTCTCAAGTGGATTGGCATGCTAGAGTCTGGAGTGGGTCGGCATGTTGGAGTCTGGGTGGGTTGGCTTGTTGGAGTCTGGAGTGGGTCCGCTTGTTGGAGTCTCGAGTGGGTCAGAATGTTGGAGTCTCGAGTGGGTCAGAATGTTGGAGTCTCGATTGGGTCGGCATGTTGTAGTCTCGAGTGGGTCGGCATGTTGGAGTCATGAGTGGGCCGGCATGTTGAAGTCTGGAGTGGGTCGGCATGTTGGTGTCTGGAGTGGGTCGGCATGTTGGTGTCTGGAGTGGGTCGGCATGTTGAAATCTGGAGTGGGTCGGCATGTTGGAGTCTGGAGTGGGTCGGCATGTTGGAGGCTGGAGTGGGTCGACATGTTGGAGTCTCGAGTGGGACGGCATGTTGGAGTTTCGAGTGGGTCGGCATGTTGGAGTCTCGAGTGGGTCGGCATGTTACATGCTCCAGGAAAGCAGTAGTCGGCTATATGGACTCGACTAAGGTCCTAATGGGCCCGGATCACTTAGGAAGCCCGGTAACTCGTATTTTGCCTATAAATACAGCAAGCGGGGTTTCGGAAAAGGGATCTTCATTCTGTTTCCCTTCTTTTTTCTCATTAAGGCTACCCTGCCATAATTGTTTTGAAAACTCCGAATTGTAACTGTAATTGATTCTAATATCAATAAAAAGGAAATTTTTGGAGTGGACGTAGGCCAGAGTCAGCCGAACCACTATACATCCATTGTTTTTTCCGCTTTCTTTTTAATTTTTACTACTCTTCGTATTTATACTCTCTATATACACTTTATCTATTATCTGTGACTGTTAGTTAGTGCTTTCATTTACGTTTGGGTGTTAGTGACCAATTTCGGTGTTAACACATGCCAAACAAAGCGGATCTAGTCACGCTTCGAGTTCCATAGGCCAAAACTCTAAAGCGAATTCGAGCCAGGAGCCAAATGACTCGGATCTCAGGTCATTTTGGCAAAAACTCAAAGCGAACACTAGGTAATTGAGGGGGCGAACCGAAGCAAGACTCAAAGTAGAAAATTTTCAATCTCCTAACGTTAATAACTTTTTCATATGAGCTTGGATTCATGCACGGTTTTCTCCGTTGCAATCGTATCAAAATTCCAGACATTTTGAAACTAGTTTGGCTACATTCTAAGACTATTAAATTTTTAGGCTAATTTTGGATTTTAAATCAACGACAGATCAAAGGTGAGTGTTTTGGCTCACTCATAACTACTAGATTATCTTATGTTAGTTTAATTAATTTATGATGTGATTAGCAATTGATTGGTTGATGTTTGGTATAATTAAATTGTCATTCCAGTTAAATATAACTTTTATTGAATATTATCGCCATTAATTTAATATTAAATTCTAAATTGCCAGTTAATACCCTTTATTGATATTCTGTCACTTGTTATTGTTTATTGTTTTGTTTGAATGGTGATTATGATGGATGTTGATTGTTGATATTGGATGACTGGATGTCATATTTTAATATTTTTGTAACACTACAAGTTCCCTATGGGTTGAAATGATACGAACCCGAACGATCTGATAGATTAGGAAGAAACCGTTACGGGCTGAATTAATTCGAGCGATTTCATGAATTTGAAGTAAAATTTGGGATTGCAGGTTGAAATAATATATACCCATAATATTTAAAATATTGCCGATTGAAATGATAAATATCTGTATCACTTGACCACAGGGTAGAATATTATATACGGACACCGGATTGGTTAAATTAAATGATTTAATATCCTTAAAGTTGAATTCAGTTAAATGATATTTTGAAATAAATTGGATTTATTTAAACTGGACTATTTTCATAAAATCCAAACTTTAAATGTTTTGACATTGGAACGTTTAAAGGATTTAAATTGAAATTTCGAAGTTGAACTATCAAATAAATGAAATTATCGAAATTGAGTTATTGAAAATGTTAAACATAACTTTGAAATCTAATTAATTTTGTTTGGTTTAAATTGATAATTCAAACATGGATTTGAAATCGATATTGATTAAATGGTTTTAAATAAGAATCTGGATTGAAAGACCAATTTTAGTTGGTCGAATTGAAAGCTGGACATGGTCCAGATGTGTTGAAATGAAAGAAATGGCTTAATTTGATGTTAATTTCAAATTAATTATTTTAACATAAACTGTTTAAAAATATATTATTTTAAATCCTGATTATTTATATTTTCAATTATTAAACTATTTAAAATTATTTTAACCTATTTTAAAAAGATTAAACTATTTTAATCTAATTTAAACTATTTTATTCTATTCTAAACTATTCTAAACTATTTTAATCTATGTTAAACAATTAAAACTATTTTTAAACTATTTAATCTATTTTAAATTATTATAATTATTTAAAACCATAAACTATTTTAAAGTATATTATCTCTTTTATTCTATTTTAAACCATTCAAACTATTTTAAAGTATTTTTAAACTATTTAACTATTTTAAACTATGTATGACTATTTAAACTATACTTCTAAATTCTAGCGGTGCAAGGTTGAACTATTTATTTAAATCCTTGATTTAAAAGCAAATGTGGTTAAATGATGATGTAACCTAAGTTGGGATTTGAAATGATAGTTGCTAACGAAATGACATATTTGAGTAAATATGATGATTAATGAGGATTTAGTTAACATATCTTATCGATGTAATTTCAAAAGTGAATATGATTTCGAAAGTGGATATGATTTCGAAAGTGGTATGATTTCAAAATTGATATGGTTTGAACTGAATATGATATTTTGATATCAATTATGAAACTGTTTTGTAAATTTAAAAGAACCGTCCGGTGTAAAATAAGCGTTTGGTTGTTAAAGAGAACGAGATCAGATATTGTCATATACTCTGCCAGTACCGAAGACCACTTTAACAACTGTGTACGTGGTGGGGATTTCAGAATTAAGTAGGATGGTTTGACGAGTGATTTTCTCTGGTGTAACGTCGCGATTTTTCGACGCTCGAAAACGGACATGAATACGTCCACTGTATCAACTACCGAGCAATCGAATGCCGGAAAACCGAAATGTTATGGTTAAAGAAGAAGAGAGAAAAAGATAGAACAAGATAGAAAGAAACAATAGGACAATATCATAATCTCACAATCGCAGCGGAACAACATATAATAGATAAATGAATAATCTTTAAACAAAAGAACTATATCAGTTATTACATTATATTACATTACATTACATCATTAGAGTGTACAACAACAAACAACAACAAACAACGGAAAAGAAATACTATATACTAGTGAATACGCCATGCCATCCAGCGTGCCTCCAGCAACTCCTGAATTTCAGAATAACCTGATAACCTAACTCTAGACTGTCCGTGCGGAAATTGGTGGGCACCCAGAGTTTAGGAAGGAAAACAATAAACTCCAGGTCATTCATGGGACTGGTGTGAGAATTTAAAACAGTTTATCTTTTTAAAACAAACAAAGGGATATTTTTAAAATAGATTCGCAATGCTTTTTAGAAAATGAAACTACCATAAGGCCTCCCGCATGCACACACAATGCAAATGCAGAATCGGAGGAGATTTCTCCTTATGATAGTCAAAGATGCTTGATACGCATTAAAATGAAACATTTGATATTATTACTAGTGCATAGTGTAGAAAACATTTCGAAAGTAAAGATATAAATCTTAGCCAGCATAGGCATTTCGCACTTATGCCTACTATAGCTACCATCCAAACAGTGGTGACCACCATAAGTGAATGATAGGTTCTACAACTAAAACCGTACAAGATCGTATTGTTTCTTTGGATTTCCAACAAATGGTTAGGTCAAGGAACTTCCCATTGCCACATGGGTACGCCTCTGGAAAGACGTCCCGAGAACCTAACGTTACGGTTAGATCTCTGCCAACACAAGGCCGGGTTACCCTTCAAACTGGGTAACTACTGACACGAATATGTCATTCCCCGATCGTAACCGATCTATATCCGAGGATCCTCGATTCCAACAACCACAAAGTAATAAATTTGTAGCAACAACATAGGTTAAGTATCTGGGCTCCATACCATGATACCACCTCTATCCAGAAGGAATGACATACACTAAAGGGGCGCTACCCCCTAATAACCTTGCTGCATCCTTCCTGTTTTGACCAATTCCGGGGTGTGGGGTCCGATGAAGTCTCGTCCACAAAGCCACGCTTTATACAAAAGCCACGCTTTGCTCAACAAATGCTCAACAGCACTTCGTATGCCACATTACCAATTTGGGAATGTATCACCAGTAACCATCAACTACATAACCTCTAAGGGTGTTAAGCTAAGAGAATAAATTCTCCGCCACCAACGGAAATATATTTGATAGAAACCAGCTTTACATCTCAAATTGTAATGTCAGACACACATCCATACAAGTCCGTTCCGGGATTGAACGTAACTGAAGGCAATTACAAAGAAGTCCTTGCAATCCAGATATTCACTAATCACGACCGGACTTCCCATCACAAAGGGTAATAAATTTCTATATCGGGGATCAGCCAATGTAGAAACATTCGACGGGAATCCTTCCGTTTTCATAAATATCCGGTCTTCAACATCGGTCATCAATGCTATCCATTACGACGTATCACTATTCAAAATGGGTTATACAACTCAGAGGTCCTTTCCCGGCTAACCCGAATAATGAGCGCTTATTATAAAAATAAGTGTGGCATTCAAATTCAAGCAAATCACAAAAAATACCCATTTAAAGTTAAATATTGATGGTCGGTTATTTAACTATCAATAGATATGCACAACATCACCAAGTTCCAAATAATTTTCCAAATTATTTATTTTCCAAAAAAAAATATATCTTTACTAGATATAATATTTCCACACTTCAACCATTTGAAAACAAATTTCAAATCACTTTTCACCTTTACCACTTTTGAAAACAAATTTCAATCATTTTCCTTACGTGGAAATACTTTCATTTCAAAATGGTTCATTTAAACCAATTAAATAAATCCTTACCGATTTACCTTATATTTACGTTCCAAATCCGTAAAAAAAATTTTTTTGCAAAGAAAGCCGGTTTTATAGTGGGCCGTCCACTTTTATTACCATAGTAATAAAGTTGAAGTACAGGAGAAAGGCAAAAATGCCTAAACTACTAAGAACTATAGGAAAATACAACACAGGTATGTGATGGATATGTCACAGTAACTAGGATAATCACCAAGACTAAGACTCCTCCGAAGAGGAGGAATCACCATGATCGGAAGTATCCAAAGGGGCATTCCCACATAGACCAGCAAAGGGGCTGAAACGGCAAGCAAGAGATGGATCGTAACCCAAGGCATCAGGAGAATAAATAAATGAGCGATCCCAAGAAGTATCAGCTAGCATGTCAAAATTCTTACTCGCATACTCACCATCCAAATCAAGAACTAAAGACGCACCAGACGGAATGTAATAGAGGCCTCTAAGGTCCGTGTGACCATCAGAAACAAATCTAAAGAATGAGTCATTCACGGGGCTAAATCTCACATCAGATATGCGATCAACCCAACACCTCTCAGACTCATCCCAATCAATAGGATACCGGGTAGGATCAAGATCAGCTATAAGAGAAGGAAAGGCAACACATGGAACCACCGCAGCAGAAGGAGAGGCAGGCCTAGCAACAGAAAGAGTCGGACCCAGATCAGACAAAGGAGCCGCAGGAAGGGGAGCATGAGAGGCAGCGGAAGGAACCTTAGGAATCCATTTCTGGATAGGGGGACGAGGCAGAGGAATCTTGGGAGGAGCCGCAGAGCCTTCGGAGAGGCGGCAGGAGGTAGGAAAGTGACCAAAAGAGTGACATGAGGAGCATATATCTGGAACCCAACCATAGCGAACACGGACCTCCGCAACATGGCCCACAGCAAGCTGAACATGCATAGTGGCAGGGAGAGGCTTAAAGGGAGATATCTCAATTAAAGCCTTTGCATACATCAGTTTTTCACGGGCAACCGTATTGGTATCAAAGCATTTCAATTTTCCGACGTTGCAAGCCAACCAATTCAACCTAATCAAAGGCTGAAGCGTGGATGGGATTTGAGAAAAGTAAGCCCAAATGGGAATGGAGAGCGCCTGCTCATGGGCTCTCGCCACAGTGGGAGACCATGGAGTAATAATAATGGGCCTACCAGCAAAGAAAGAAGGCTCAGCACCAAGAACTAGCCGACAATCTTCGCAAGAGGAAAACCTGAAATATAAGGAGTCGATCATCTTAACATGCAAATTACTTCGCAGCTTCCAAGCCTTACGCAAAAACGATGCCAGATCACGAAGATGGTGATTTGGTTCCAGAAAGAAACCAACCAAATACACAGACCAAAAATCAACTCTGGCTTGCATGACCAAAGGTGGAGGGATCATAACTCCATTCACTTCAACAATATCAAAATCAACTGGTAAGTAATCACCCGCATTTTATGGCAGTGTTTTGAACAAAGATGACCAAGATTTATGACAATATGGCATTGGATCAGTAGCACATGGCTGAACATCAACATGGGGCAAAACAGAAGAAACATCAAACTTAGAAGCAACTACAGTATTGTCACTGACTGCAGGGTTAATAATCTCAGAGGCAATATGACAAGCAACTGATGCACAATGACGTGAAACACCCGCGGAAACCAAATCCTCATTTCTATCAGTCAAACCACTATTTCCTTCATCTCTGAACACTGCATTCGTGACTTGCAATCTCGTTTCACAAGTTTCGTTCACCTGCGGACACACAATAGCTACAGGAGGAGGCCGAAGCAAACCAGCTGGAGGGGAATGCGATACAGAACCAGGAAGGAGACTACAGGCGACATAATCATGTAACTCATTACTCGAAACTGGATGAGCAATCGGAGAAATAGATGGACGTTTGCAAGCGAGCAGAGGCGGGAAGTCAACTGACGTAAGTAAAGTTGGATTAACGTTCGTGGCTTTAGACTTCATACTCGAAAATAGACGACCAGAGCGCGTGGAAGAGGGAGAGAGAGGGAGCGATGGAAGGGAAGGGGAGAAGTACATAAGAGGCTAGGAGGAGAGACACTGAAAAGAGGAGGACGCAAGTTGGAAGGGGGGGAGGGGGGATCACGGATCGCCTGGAATCCATTGTATAAGTTTCATATACTCATATTGAAAAGTTATTAATTTAATTTCATGTGTCCGTAAATTTATTTCCACACTTCAAAAATAGATCAAAGTTTATTTTTAAACAAATTTCCCTTTATTTTCTAAATTCCATAGTGAATTTACAATTCCAAAATATCTATGAATATACGATTTCAAAACCGATTTCTAATATTCACTTTCAATTTATCTTCAGAAGATAAATTCTCAAAACATTTCATTTCATATTTGAAAAACATTTCCACACTTATTTAATAATAAATAATTCACAAATCTATTTATTTTCAACACTTGGAAAATATTCAATATACTTAAATCGAAATTAAGTATAGATTTCATTCTTTAAAGAAAACGTTCTTTCAAACACATTTATTGGGTCAAAACGATGTTGCTTAAAACATCGTTACGACGACCCAAAATTCCTTGTATAGGGATTCGAAATTAAGGTAGATATATAAATCCCAATACTATATAAAACATTTCCTTTCGGAAATCATTTACTGTAACAACAGTGTTATAGTCCACCATTTCCTTATTTCTCGAAACGTCTATTTCTACAATGAATGTTGAAATCTATGTATTCGATACTTAACACATTTTAAAACATCTTTAAAACAATTAACTTCATTTTATAATATCACTTTCCCAAAAACATATCCATTTTCTTTAATATTATATTCACTGTCCAAAATCGTGAATATACTCCTTTAATAAGCTATAAAAATTTACTTATCAAATTCAATCAATCTTGAATTTATAAATCAATTATAAATTCACATTTATATATTATAAACACTTCAAGTTATAAAATCACTTTATTCACAAATTTTATCCATATCCCATTTACACGCCAAAATCCATTTATAAGTAAATTTAACTATAAATCTTTTATTTTACAAAACCTATTCATTTTATAACTTCTCAATTTATAAATCTATAAATTTCATTACTTACTAATCCATCCATTTACTATTTCATTATAAAACAAAAAAATCGTTTTATAATTCCATTATTTTTAATTTATAAATATCAATTTTATAAATCTTTTATATAAACCGTTTATAAAAATCCAAAAATCTCAATTTAAACTATTTTATAAAATTCATTAACTCCATATTTCAAAAATCACATTTTAACTATATTTTTCAAAAAACATAAATCTTTATAATCTTAAATTTTATAACGTTAATTTATTTAAAATCAATCAATTCTAAAAAATATATAAAACGTATACTTTCAAAAATCACTTTAAAACCCCTTTTAAATTTGAAAATCATCACTTTAAAATCTTTTTATAATTCCAAAATTGGCCCTATGATGCAACACACCAAATAGTCAATCATGACAATCAAAACATCACATATCAATATGATAATCAACAATATCACAATATCTGTAAATAAATCAATACAATTAAGGAATCCAGTTGGATCCCTCCAACCTATTTCCCTGCATCTACAGATGTTAGCACAATACCAATTCTGTTCCAATATGGAATATCGCGATATATAGGATTTATAAAATATTACCCGCTATTATGCGGCGCAATAGGGTCTCATCCGCTATATAATGCGGGAAAATCAACTCCAAGAACATAAATAATACCAATTTCACTTTGCAGTGAAATATTCGCGGTATATGTTTTTAATAAATAACCTCCGCTTAATATACGGCGTACAATGTCTATTTAACACAATAGATAACAATTTATCATCCAATCACACAATCAATCAATTTTAAATCTAACTATTTAAAATTTAAATCGAAATAGTTCGATTGAGTGAGAAGTTCTCACCTTGGTTCCAATAACAGTTTCAGTATTTTATTTCGAATAAAATTAAACGCGCGTTTACTTTTACCCGAAACTCAAACTAGCTTCAAACGACTTCAATCCAGTTCCATTGCGTAGTGTTCATCCACATGATTCCAACGCAACTTGTTTTGTGCGTTTTCGACCTTGTATGAAAAAGTTATACTTGTTTAAAGTTTACACGAATTATAAATATAATAAATTACAATTTCTTTATTTAATTTAAAACCTAGCAAATCTCAGCCGTGCATTACTTGAATCCTTAGATCTCGGCCGCTAATTTTAGCTTCTCCTTCTTCCCAGTTACAACGTTCAAAGCCGAACGTTTTTAACCCATAGCCGCCCCTCTAGGGTTTCGAACGCACCCACCACCGATGTCCTTCACGTTGATCGGCCATAGCCATTCGAAACGCCTCGCCTAGCTCTACCTTCGGACCAAATTTCTCCAAGCTCGGCCTTGCCAACGTCGTGAAAAACGTGCCCGCGCGTTGCGCCTTCCTGCTGGAATTGACGACGATCCATTGCTCCATTTTACATCTTGACCGTTGGATTTGTAGTTCACAACGTGTTCTACAAGTTTGCTTTAGAAAGTTTTTGCTATTAATTGATGGATTTGAAGAAATCAAAGAGGAAAGAAAAGAAAGTATCGGCCATGAAATGAAAACTGGCGGCCACAACCTTAGGGTTTGTTCTTGGTGTAAAATGTGAAAAAGGATGGGCTTTTATAGAAAATTTGCGAACACTGTTCACCCGAAATTTTCCAAACTCCAAACGAAGCGTGCCGGTTGGCGTTTCTAGGGTTTACCCCGCGTTACGGACACGATGGAATAGGTTTCGGCAGCCAATTCGATCATACATGCGAGTTACGGCAATAAACGATCAAATTTAAATTAAATCGATTTAAACTAATTTCTATGCGTTTTGGCTTGTCCCGGACAAACCGTAAATCTGATTGACACGAAATTTGAAATCTTACAATAATATCACATTACAGATCCGATGAAACTGGTTTCGTCGAAATCAGAGACTGTTTGAAAATTGGCTATTTTAACTCGTCAATTAAATATTAAAATATTCAATTTTCACAATTTAACTTTTAATTCGATTTTAAAAGTTCACAAACATTGTTCTAACTCCAATATGATTTAATATAACTTTACAAATCAATTTCAATCATATTTAACCCAATTTCCAATTATTTCTGTAATTTCACTATTAAATTATTGATTTAATCATTCAATTAAATCCAATTATTCGAAATAAAATTTATTCGACTGTTTAATTTCACTTATTAATATTTAAAATCAATTAAATATACGAATTTTAATTGACAGAAATTCTGGGTCGTTACAAACTTCCCCCCTTAAAAGAATTTTGTCCTCGAAATTACCAAGTAAGAAAAAATTACAGAATCCATTAACTTTCCCAAAACAATTCGTTCGAATTAAATTTCAAATTCATTTGAGTGTTTAACTTTCCCAAAATCCAATAGTTAAACCTCTTACAATACTTTACTAAGTTTTCAAATCATACTTAGTTATAGTTTTCAAAATTTTCCAAAATTCCCAAATATTTTCTAACGCCTTAAATTTTCGAAAAAATTCGCCAGCGTCTCCTTTGCGCGGCTCGATCCAAAAAAATGACAGTATATCACAAATATTTATCTCATCAAGTGATGAGGCATCCCGCAGGGAAAAAAAATGTAAAAGTATGATATTTAATCCGAGATATGTACCTTATTTTTTATTAGCGAGCATATACGGCTAATATAGCGTGAAAGCGAGCTCCAACTACGAAGCAAGCGCAATCCGCACCTACTAAACACTCAACAAACAAATGAGAAACATGTATATATGAAAATAATATCAATATACATCATATAGTAACATAACAACTACATGTGCCAACACAGCAATGCATTCAATCAACAAATGCAACCATCAAACAACTATCCAACCAATAAACATCCAACAATTCCATAACCAAATCAATTACATTCACTTCTCATTAATATTCTATGAATTGGTTTTGCATTTTCATTTAACACTTAATGAGTTATATACAATCAACAAATCATCATCTAACAAACAATGTATATCAACACTACCAAATTTATTTACTTCGCTTACATTCATTCAATTTGGTTTAACACTTTTAATTCCAATTGGTTGATATTAAATTGACTTCCATTTAATTTGTTCAATTTCTCAACTTCATTAGCTTCTAATGAATTTACACTTACATTCATTATCCCATATCAATTCTTTTACATTCGATTGATTAATATTTCATCCATTTATCAATTCAATTACTAATTCCTTTAACAATATAAGGTTGAATTTCATTTATATAACTCAAGTTCATATTCATTACTTCTCTTGATTAATTTACTTCGATACCAAAATTAACTTTATTCAACCTCACTTAAGTTATATTCCATTTAAACATCATTTGTTTAACTTAACTTAAAATTTCCACTTATAAATCCAATTCAGATTCCAATTCCAGTTCTATTTACTTACAAATTCGAAATGGATTTCAATTTCATTTCCTTGCACTTGAAAATTTTATTTATTCATTCACAATTTATTTTTCAACTTAATAATTGAATTCCAATCATTTTATATGCCATTCCAAAGTCTTTTCAATCTTTTAAAACCATTTTTGGAACCAATTCAATTATCCTTTGAATTTCAAAACCCAAACCCAAGTTTTCCAAACAACTTTCATTTAAAACAATTTGGCAGCAATCCCTCTTTTGGAAACCCAAAAATGAACACCGATGATGTTGCAATCATCATCGGAATTATTTTCCAGCGACCAAAAAGAGTTTAGAGCTTTAATTTCTCCAAAACAATTTTCCAAAATATCAAATCCTTTCGAAACACTTCTCTGGAATTTTGTTTTTAGATTATAAATCACATTTATAAATATTTTACTTATATAATTTCACTTCTTATATATAAGATTATTTCACAAATGTAAATCATTTTAATTATAACTTCATACTTATAATTCCTTTGCTTATACAATATGTTTCATTTAACCTATTCAAACAACTTTTATTAACTTACATATATCTTACATTTTCAACAATCAAACAATCAATTGATATACACTTTAAAAATTCTGAAAAATTATTCCTTTATATATAAAATATAATCAAGGTAAAATTATTTCATTTACCCTATTTTAAAATGATACTATGTCGACTTGCCTCGTTTAAGAGTTTAGAAACCCCTATCGACAATATGGTGTCCCATATACCGACCAGAATTCACAAACAGCTCAACGGATAAGCAAAGACAATATAAAACATTTTTATATTCACTAACAAATACGCGCTCATAGCTATTATTACACTCACACTCATTCTAGAGTACTACTGACTCTATCTCTAATGAGTAATACCCAACAGAGCTAAGGTTGTCGCTTAACCATAAGCTCTGATACCAAATGTAACGTCGCGATTTTTCGTCCACGAAGGTCGACATCAATACGTCCACTGTATCAACTACCGAGCAATCGAATGCCGGAAAACCGAAATGTTATGGTTAAAGAAGAAGAAAAAGATAGAAGAAGAGAGAAAAAGATAGAACAGGATAGAAAGAAACAACATGACAATATCAGAATCTCACAATCACAACGGAACAACATATAATAGATAAATGAATAATCTTTATACAAAAGAACTATATCACTTATTACATTATATTACATTACATTACATCATCAGAGTGTACAACAACAAACAGCGGAAAAGAAATACTATATACTAGTGAATACGCCATGCCATCCAGCGTGCCTCCAGCAACTCCTGAATTCCAAAATAACCCGATACCTAACTCTAGACTGCCCGTGTGGAAATTGATGGGCACCCAGAGTTTAGGAAGGAAAACAATAAACTCCAGGTCAGTCATGGGACTGGTGTGAGAACTTAAAATAGTTTATCTTTTTAAAACAAACAAAGGGATATTTTTAAAATAGATTCGCAATGCTTTTTAGAAAATGAAACTATCATAAGGCCTCCCGCACACACACACACAATGCAAACACAGAATCGGAGGAGATTTCTCCTTATGATAGTCAAAGATGCTTGATACGCATTAAAAAGAAACATTTGATATTACTACTAGTGCATAGTGTAGAAAACATTTCGAAAGTAAAGATATAAATCTTAGCCAGCATAGGCATTTCGCACTTATGCCTACTATAGCTACCATCCAAACAGTGGTGACCACCATAAGTGAATGATAGGTTCTACAACTAAAACCGTACAAGACCGTATTGTTTCTTTGGATTTCCAACAAATGGTCAGGCCAAGGAACTTCCCATTGCCGCATGGGTACGCCTCTGTAAAGACGTCCCGAGAACCTAACGTTATGGTTAGATCTCTGCCAACACAAGGCCGGGTTACCTTTCAAACTGGGTAACTACGGACACGAATATGTCATTCCCCGATCGTAACCGATCTATATCCGAGGATCCTCGATTCCAACAACCACAAAGTAATAAATTTGTAGCAACAACATAGGTTAAGTATCTGGGCTCCATACCATGATACCACCTCTATCCAGAAGGAATGACATACACTAAAGGGGCGCTACCCCCTAATAACCTTGCTGCATCCTTCCTGTTTTGACCATTTCCGGGGTGTGAGGTCCGACGAAGTCTCGTCCACAAAGCCACGCTTTATACAAAAGCCACGCGTTGCTAACAAATGCTCAACAGCACTTCGTATGCCACATTACCAATTTGGGAATGTATCACGAGTAACCATCAACTACATAACCTCTAAGGGTGTTAAGCTAAGAGAATAAATTCTCCGCCACCAATGGAAATATATTTGATAGAAACCAGCTTTACATCTCAAATTGTAATGTCAGACACACATCCATACAAGTCCATTCCGGGATCGAACGGAACGAAAGTGTAGGATCGATTTCACCGTAGAGGGGGGGGGGGTGAATAGGGTGATGGTATTAATTATAAAAATTAATTGTGGAAGCTTATAAAATATTTAATTCACAGTTCACAGCAGAATAATAGCAGCACAGAAAAAATAGCAGAATAATAAAATGCAGAAATAGAACGACACAGAATTTACCCAGCTTCGGCAAAACCCTGCCTACGTGCTGCCCCCAAGGTTTCTACTAGAAATTAGATAGTCAGACGCTTACACACGTAAACCCGCGACACCTGCTATCGACTAAACCTAACTCTACGCTCAAAACCCTGCCACAAATCAGCCACTGAGTTGCGAATTCTCAAACTACGCCACGTAGTTTGTCACCTAGTCACACGACTAGTAATTTCAATGGTTCAAAAAGGAATTACAAATTAAAAACAAATTAAAAACACAATAAAAATAAAAAACCCTATTTTTAAACTATTTAGCCTTAATGTAAACAAGGCCCGCCCTATCCCCTTTTTCTTTTATTATGTCGACCGTTCCTTTTTCTTGAGAATGGCGGCTTCGTCCTTCGATCCAAATTAAGGCTTCGATCCAAATTAGGGTTTTTGAAGCGCCTGCTTTATGTTGATCGATCGCGTGGATAATTCGCGAGTAGCTTTGATCGATCTTTTCTCATTGCTCACTTTGGCTGCTTCGTTGATCGAGTTCTATCTTTGGTTCGGTATGTAATTTATGCTTTTATGCTTTAATGTTTTCGTACTTGAACTCGATGGTTTTGAAATTGCCAATGATGATTGTTTATATAGGGTTTGTAACCCTTGAGTTCCGTTCGTACAAAATATGTTTGAATTTGTCTTGGCCGATTGATGTTGCTTGGATGCTCATGATTATTCCTGACTTGTTCGTGATCGTATATTCTTCGTTACTTGATGGTCACGGGTTTGATTTTGAAATTGCGATATATTTAGTCAAAACGGAATTTCGATTTCTTTTTGTGATGACCACGGCTTCGACTCCGTTCCTTTTTCTGTGGACTTGTTTGATTAAAAACACGTCTTTGATTTCCTTTGACTTTGGCCAATTTTTGATTTCATGAATTTCTTGTACTGCTTCGGCCTTGACTTAGTTACACACGGCTATGTACATGAATTTTTGTATCACTGTAACCTGTACTATTGCCTGACCTTTGTTGCCTCTGTTCATTGTTTAGCTCAGCTAGATCACTTGTTGGCATTTGGTTGTAGTTGGTCTTGTTGCAGTTTGGCTTTGTGTACATGTATATAGTTGTGTAGCTTCACTTGCATTTGTATTCTGATTCATCCTTCGAGTCAGTGAACATTTGTGGCTGCACTTCATTCGTCCCTTCTGTTTGCTTTGGCTTCATTGACCTAGGCCATGTGTTCATCTGAGTGTTGTTAGCTTTGTGTTTGTTGACCACACATGTTTATGGCCACTGGTTCATTGTTTCATTTGGTTACTGAGTATCTTGTGGCTTTGTTCATCATGGTGTATTGACTGCAGCTCCATGACTTCGACTGTTTGCATTACATCACCACTGTTGGATTGATGTTCTTCATGTTGTTTGGTGAATTGTTGTGAGTAGTTTGTAGTTGTTGTGTTGTCATTTGGGCTTGTAAGTTGTATCATTGTGATGTCTGGTTGACACTTGATGGTCTTCGTATTCATGTGTGTCTTGTTGAAATGGTTTGCTTCATTATTGATTTGTTCAATGGAGTCAGTGGTATTGGTCTTGATCATTTTGATACTTCTGTTGCACTTGCTGTGTACCATGCTGATTCATATTGTACTCTCTGTTTTGAGTTACTTCCATACTTGGTTTTGCTTCATGATAGTCTACAGGCTTCTCTTGTATACTTCACTTGATCTATACATTTGAGTCTGCACTGTTTCATGTGTGCTCAATATCACTTGATGTTGGTCGAGTACAATTGATTGTGGTATGTTTCATTTTGGATCTGTTGGTCATGTCACTCCATTCACTTCATGTTGCCTTGACTCTGCATATACTCTCTGAGTTGCTCTGGCCCTGTTGCATACATGTTGCTTGATATGTTGTGGTCTTCGCTAGTATCACTGGTGCATGTGCTTACGTATTTAGAGTTGAGGCTTGCTTGCATTTTCCACTTCGATATATGTTTGAACTGGCTGAGCTTTGTTATATTACCATATTTCTGCTGCAGCCACATTGTCACTGTCCACTGCCCTTTTTCATATTGATCGATCACTTTGACTTGAGACTGAGTTGAATCCAGCTTAAGTTCGGATTTGACCTTGTGCTGAGAGTTGTGACATTTATTTTATCTCACCTGAGTTGAATCCGATAATTTGGGTTTGACCTGTGCTCACCTGTCCCTGTAAATTTATCAAGTGTATATATATCGGTGTGCATGGCCTTGTGGCATATACAGTGATACACTATGTATGTCACAAGCTGTTCGTGTATGATGAATTTGAAAATTAGATGATGACGAACAACCCAAATAACTGAGGCAAATATTATTTTCAAAAACACGTTTTATTTTAAACTGCAAAAATATTTCCTTTCCAATTTTACTGCGTTAGCGAATATTTTTGCTGATTGCTCAGATGCTGGATTCTAATTGGAATGAAGTTGAAGATAAATACGAGTGTGAGTGATATGTAGTGAGGTCAACTGTAAATGTAAAACAGTGATGTAATTGAATTTGTATCAAAGTTGTATAGTGAATAGTCGGAGCTTGAATTTCAAAATTGCAATAAATATTTGTTTGAATAAAATTTCTGTTTGAATTCAAATTCTGTGTTATTTAATTTTATTCAGCAAATATTTATTTAACCTATGAAAAGTAAAATAGTACATTAACAAATACATTTAAACTAATGTATATATGTTTATTATCATCAAACAAAAATCATATAAGCACATATTCAACAATCTCCCCCTTTTGATGATAACAAACATATATTTAAGATTTTGAATATATTAAATGTATTTGATCATTGATATGCTCTAATTGCTCCCCCTATTTAAATGCTTCCTCTCTACACAATGCTCCCCCTAGATATATGCATACAAATAAAAATATGCAAATGAGCCTAGATGCAAATAGAAAAATTGTTTAACCTTTGCTTAATTTTATTTGACAAAATCTTAACTTTTCTCTCCCCCTTTTGTTATCAGCAAAAGAATAATAGCGTTAGAGAAAATAGAGATAAGGTGATCGATATTAATTCAACATTAAAACTCAATTGAATATAAATATTAAATTTCAATAAAAAATCAAACAAAAATCATAAATATTTTGTTTGGCGCGTATTCCACTTTTAGAATGATGGGAATTATGTCATCATATAAAACCATACAGTTGTGTCTATTTGTGGTATATTTATATCATGAATTTGAATATCTACTAACCATGCATAACCATTAGGACTTTTAAATGAGATTAGTAGTATTCTAATTTTATTTTTTTAAAAATGAATTCAAGTATCTTCTAACCACGCATAACCGTGAGGACTTTTAAATGGGATTAGAATCAACTTGTTTATTTTAAATATCAACTTTTGATATGAGTTCCATACATGCATAACCGTGAGGACTTTTAAATGAGCATGGAAGCACATAACAAATTCCAAGTAATTCACCCATGCATAACCGTGAGGACTTTTAAATGAGAGTGAATACTTTGGTATTTATTTATTATTATTTTTTTACTATATAAATATTTTTTCTATTATTTTAAAAAAAAAATTGAAAAACGAACGATTCCTGTTTAAAGTACCACATATCGACAAACTATATAGAATTTTGATGAGTGATGGTCGTTAGAAATATGATAGATATAGAGATGGTCATGGAATTTTTTCCAATAAAAAGTTTTATAACTCTTGTTTAAATTTCTAAAGAAATTTTCTAATTATACTTTTTCGAGTTATAATATATGATCAATATCAACACTCATAACTTTTTCAATCACTATTTATCTTTTCAGATAATTAGTAGGGAGTCAGATTAGGCAGAGTAATCATCAAAATCAATTTTCCAAAAAAATGACCAATCTGAAAAACAAAGTCAAAAATGATTTTCTAGAAGGGGTTTTATAAGAAGATTTTCTGCTATTGAAAAATTATTTGATTTGAAAAAATATGCAGATATTTTCTTTGAAAAACGATGCAGTTACTAAATGTCTCAAAAATCACATTCAACTAGTAATTTTTCTATCAACTAGATTACTAGTGTAATCTGCATCTGAATTTCTTTTTCACTCAAAATTATCATTAATTAAATTTGATCGACCAAACCATGAACCGTGCACCAAAAATTTCAAACTTTTAATAGTATATTAAATGATATTCTCTTGAATTTGAATTGAAACCATGTTAACAATCAAACAAATATCATAGTGTTAATCTTAGAAGCCATAGGATAAACAACTATATTCATGAGTAATCATCAGTCATTAAAACATCATTATTATCCCAAACAGTTTCTTGAAGTTTCAAAAATTTCTTAAAATCCTTTTTACAATTTTTAGATGAAATTCTTTAGGATTTTAATTGAAGTCGTGTCAAAAGAAATTGTGAATATATAGTTAGCCAAATGTATTATCAATCAATAACACCATTAGTAATCCGAATTAATCTATATTAAGTATTTCAAGGATTGTAGAGTTTTCTGGCATAAAAGGATAATTAGCCAACAATTTTGAAAAATTCCGAATCAAAATCATCATCTTTTCATCATCTTAATATTGGCTGATTTTAATTCAGAATATGGTGCAGATTATCACATTTAATATATTGTTCAAATAAATATACCATTACCTGTTTACCTTTACGATATTTTTCGTTGTTATCCATTGTGATTCTGTCACCTTTATACTAGGCTAAGGAACTTTGCTTTGTCGCTCGGTGTGCTTCTGGAACAGCCAAAATCCAGAGAACACTGTTGTTGTTCCTTAGCCTGCCACCACACCTACACGGGAAAAGATTTATGTGACCTATTTGTTTTTATCGGTCCATGGTTGTTAGTGGCAGAAAATTTTGAAAAACAATTTTGTAAAGACCCAAAACTATTTATAATTGTTCCCTTCGGCACCCAAATTTGTTTAACTTTGAGAGATTTTATATTTGTGCCTTTTGGAACCCAAATCGGTGTAGTTTTCACATGTTTGGGTCTATACCAACAATTATTGTGATTGTGTCCATATTTTCTACAAATCGTGCACATAGAATTAACTTGATTAATATTTCTTTCAACATTTTCAGAATGATTATATCCAAGTCCTTGTCTTACCGTATTAACAGTTTGCTTTCCTAATAGCATATTCAACGATTTTTTACTTTTTGAAAATTTATCTAAAGTCGTTGACAATTGTTGGACTTGTGTTTTGAGAGATTCATTTTCGTTTAACAATTGTGTACGCTTTTTAATAGAATTCTCTCTCCCAGTATTTTCATTTGCTTTTAAAATCAGAATTTCATTTTCAAGCGATTTCATTTTAATTTTTGATTTTTTAATTTCTTCTTCAAATGTTGGACACTTATCACACTTAGGGATCCTACTTTAATAGGTTTTAACTAATTGGTCAAGTTGTTCATTTAATTCTATCAAAGTGTCTTTTTGTGATTCAAGTTTAGCGTATTTTTCCCTAAGTCATTCAAAACAGCCATTTACTTCATGAAAATATATAACAACTCTGAATGAGTAAGTATTGATACCTCGCTTGGCTCATCATCATCACTGTCAGTTATATTACCTCGAAGGCACAAATCTTCTTTTTCGCTCTCACTGCCAGTGCTTTTATCATCCTCATCCATTTCATCCCAAGTGGCTGCAAAACTTTTCCTTTTCTATTTCTCCATGGCTGAATTGATTCTGTGGGCAATTTGGCTTGATATGACCGGGTTTGTTGCACTTGTGACAGATGATTTTCTGTTCTTTTGAGTAGTCTAGTGCTTTAACTATTCTGCTTTTCAATTCCTGATTTCGAGCTGAATTTCCGTATTTGCGATTCCACCTTTTGAATTTCTTTATTAGCAGTGCCAGCTCTGCTACTCCATCATCATCATCGTTATCATCATCACTTTCGGTTGTTCCTTTGAGCGCTATTGATTTCTTTCGAGTATCTCCTCCTTCACGCTCTTCCTTGAATTTCATTTCTAGCTCATAAGTGGTGAGATTTCTGATGAGTTCTTCAACTTTCATTTGTTTTAAGTCTTTTGATTCTTGAATGGCAGTCACTTTCGCTTCAAATTTTCGTGGAAGGACTCTAAGGATTTTTCGGACTATCTCCAACTCTGTGTATGATTTTCCAAGAGCTTTTGATTTATATACGATATTGGAAAGTCGTCCATGCATCTCTTTAACATTTTCTTCCTTCGCCATTGTGAAGTTCTCGTATTCGCTGCTTAGCATGGCAAGGCGAGATTCTTTGACTTGAGATGTTCCTTCGTGAGTCACTTCTAGTGTGTGCCATATTTCCTGCGCAGTTAGACAATGTGAGACACGATTAAATTCAAATTGATCCAATGAACAGATAATAGAATTCATAGTTTTAGCATTAGTATTTTGTAATTTATTTTCTAGTTCTGTCCACTGTTCCTTTGGTTTATCTACTTCCTAATTATCTACAGTTATAGTCGGTGTTCTATAACCTGTCTCAACAATATTCCAAGCGTCAATGGTTTTCAAAAAGATTTCCATCCTATTTTTCCAATAAGCATATTCACCATTGAACATTGGTGGTCTAACTATGGATTGACCCTCAGCAAAAGCAGTATTAAAAGAAGCCATTATAAAAATTCAAATTTTTAAAACAAAAATTAGTTTTTGAAAAACGAATTTTTTAAAACAGAAGTTGACTTCTATTCCCAGCTCTGATACCACTTGTAGGATCGATTTCACCCCAGAGGGGGGGTAAATAGGGTGATGGTATTAATTATAAAAATTAATTGCGGAAGCTTATAAAATATTTAATTCACAGTTCACAGCAGAATAATAGCAGCACAGAAAAAATAGCAGAATAATAAAATGCAGAAATAGAACGACACAGAATTTACCTAGCTTCGGCAAAACCCTGCCTACGTGCTGTCCCCAAGGTTTCTACTAGAAATAAGTTAGTCAGACGTTTACACACGTAAATCACGACACCCGCTATCGACTATACCTAACTCTTCGCTCGAAACCCTGCCACAACTCAGCCACTGAGTTGCGAATTCTCAAACTACGCTACGTAATTTGTCCCCTTGTCACACGACTAGTAATTTCAAAGGTTTAAAAAGAAATTACAAATTAAAAACAATTTAAAAACACAATCAAAATAAAAAACCTATTTTTAAACTATTCAGCCTTAATGTAAACAAGGCCGACCCGATCCCCTTTTTCTTTTATGATGTCGGTCGTTCCTCTATCTTGAGAATGGCGGCTTCGTCCTTCGATCCAAATTAGGGTTTATGAAGCGCCTGCTTTATGTTGATCGATCTCATGGATAATTCGCGAGTAGCTTTGATCGATCTTTTCTCGTTGCTCACTTTGGCTGCTTCGTTGATCGAGTTCTATCTTTGGTTCGGTATGTAATTTATGCTTTTGTGCTTTAATGTTTTCGTACTTGAACTCGATGGTTTTGAAATTACTGATAATGATTGTTTATATAGGGTTTGTAACCCTTGAATTTCGTTCGTACAAATTATGTTTGAATTTGGCTTGGCCGATTGATGTTGCTTGGATGCTCCTGATTATTCCTGACTTGTTCGTAATCGTATATTCTTCGTTACTTGATGGTCACGGCTTTGATTTCGAAATTGCGATATATTTGGTCAAAATGGAATTTCGATTTCTTTTTGTGATGACCACGGCTTCGACTCCGTTCCTTTTTCTGTTGACTTGTTTGATTGAAAACACGGCTTTGATTTCCATTGACTTTGCCCAATTTTTGATTTCATGAAGTTTCTTGTACTGCTTCGGCCTTGACTTGGTTACACACGGCTATGTACATGAATTTTGGTATCACTGTAACCTGTACTATTGCCTGACCTTTGTTGCCTCTGTTCATTGTTTAGCTCGGCTAGATCACTTGTTGGCATTTGGTTGTAGTTGATCTTGTTGCAGTTTGGCTTTGTGTACATGTATATAGTTGGGTAGCTTCACTTGCATTTGTATTCTGATTCATCCTTCGAGTCAGTGAACATTTGTGGTTGCACTTCAGTCATCCCTTCTGTTTGCTTTAGTTTCATTGACCTCGGCCATGTGTTCATCTGAGTGTTGTTAGCTTTGGGTTTGTTGACCACACATGTTTATGGCCATTGGTTCATTGTTTCATTTGGTTACTGGGTATCTTGTGGCTTTGTTCATCATTGTGTATTGACTACAGCTCCATGACTTCGACTGTTTGCATTACATCACCACTGTTGGATTGATGTTCTTCATGTTGTTTGGTGCATTTTTGTGAGTAGTTTGTAGCTGCTGTGTTGTCATTTGGGCTTGTAATTATTGTGATGTCTGGTTGATACTTGATGGTCTTCATATTCATGTGTGTCTTGTTGAAGTGGTTTGCTTCATTATTGATTTGTTCAATGGAGTTAGTGGTATTGGTCTTGATCATTTTGATACTGCTGTTGCACTTGTAGTGTACCATGCTGATTCATATGGTACTCTCTGTTTTGAGTTACTTCCATACTTGGTTTTGCTTCATGATAGTCTACAGGCTTCTCTTGTATACTTCACTTGATCTATACATTTGAGTCTGCACTATTTCATGTGTGCTCAATATCACTTGATGTTGGTCGAGTACAATTGATTGTGCTATGTTTCATTTTGGATCTGTTGGTCATGTCACTCCATTCACTTCATGTTGCCTTGACTCTGCATATACTTTCAGAGTTGCTCTGGCCCTGTTGCATACATGTTGCTTGATATGTTGTGGTCTTCGCTAGTATCACTGGTGCATGTGCTTATGTATTTAGAGTTGAGGCTTTCTTGCATTGTCCACTTCGATATATGTTTAAACTAGCTGAGCTTTGTTGTATTACCATATTTCTGCTGCAGCCACATTGTCACTGTCCACTGCCCTTTTTCATATTGATCGAGCACTTTGACTTGAGACTAAGTTGAATCCAGCTTAAGTTCGGATTTGACCTTGTGCTGAGAGTTGTGACATTTATTTTATCACACCTGAGTTGAATCCGATAATTTGGGTTTGACCTATGCTCACCTGTCCCTGTAAATTTATCAAGTGTATATATATCGGTGTGCACGGCCTTGTGGCATATACAGTGATACAATGTGTATGTCACAAGCTGTTCGTGTATGATGAATTTGAAAATTAGATGATGACGAACAACCCAAATAACTGAGGCAAATATTATTTTCAAAAACACATTTTATTTTATACTGCAAAAATATTTCCTTTTCAATTTTACTGCATTAGTGAATATTTTTGCAGATTACTCAGATGCTGGATTCTAACTGGAATTAAGTTGAAGATAAATACAAGTGTGAGTGATATGTAGTGAGGTCAACTGTAAATGTAAAATAGTGATGTAATTGAATTTGTATCAAAGTTGTATAGTGAATAGTGAGAGCTTGAATTTGTACTATTCAAAATTGTAATAAATATTTGTTTGAATAAAATTTCTGTTTGAATTCAAATTCTGTGTTATTTAATTTTATTCAGCAAATATTTATTTAACCTATGAAAAGTAAAATAGTACATTAACAAATACATTTAAACGAATGTATATATGTTTATTATCATCAAACAAAAATCATATAAGTGCATATTCAACAATCTCCCCCTTTTGATGATAACAAACATATATTTAAGATTTTGAATATATTAAATGTATTTGATCATTGATATGCTCTAATTGCTCCCCCTATTTAAATGCTTCCTCTCTACACAAAGCTCCCCCTACATATATGCATACAAATAAAAATATGCAAATGAGCCCAGATGCAAATAGAAAAATTGTTTGACCTTTGCTTGATTTTATTTGACAAAATCTTAACTTTTCTCTCCCCCTTTTGTTATCAGCAAAAGAATAATAGTGTTAGTGTAAATAGAGATAAGGTGATCGATATTAATTCAACATTAAAAGTCAATTGAATAAAATATTAAATTTCAATAAAAAATCAAACAAAAATCATAAATATTTTGTTAGGCGCATATTCCACTTTTAGAATGATGGGAATTATGTCATCATATAACATACAGTTGTGTCTATTTGTGGTATATTTATATCAGGAATTTGAATATCTACTAACCATGCATAACCGTAAGGACTTTTAAATGAGATTAGTAGTATTATAATTTTATTTTTTAAAAAATGAATTCAAGTATCTTTTAATCACGCATAACCGTGAGGACTTTTAAATGGGATTAGAATCAACTTGTTTATTTTAAAAATTAACTTTGATATGCGTTCCATACATGTATAACCTTGAGGACTTTTAAATGAGCATGGAAGCACATAACAAATTCCAAGTAATTCACCCATGCATAACCGTGAGGACTTTCAAATGAGAGTGAATACTTTGGTATTTATTTATTATTATTTTTTTACTATATAAATATTTTTTCTATTATTTTTTTAAAAAAAGTAAAAATGAAAAACGAACGATTCCTGTTTAAAGTACCACATATCGACAAACTATATAGAATTTTGATGAGTGATGGTCGTTAGAAATATGATAGATATAGAGATGGTCATGGAATTTTTACCAATAAAAAGTTTTATAACTCTTGTTTAAATTTCTAAAGAAATTTTCTAATTATACTTTCTCGAGTTATAATATATAGTCAATATCAACACTCATCACTTTTTCAATCACTATTTATCTTTTCAAATAATTAGTAGGGAGTTAGATTAGTCAGAGCAATCATCAAAATCAATTTTCCAAAAAGATGACCAATCTGAAAAACAAAGTCAAAAATGATTTTCTAGAAGGGGTTTTATAAGAAGATTTTCTGCTATTTGAAAAATTATTTGATTTGAAAAAATATGCAGATGTTTTCTTTAAAAAATGATGCAGTTACTAAATGTCTCAAAAATCACGTTCAACTAGTAATTTTTCTATCAACTAGATTACTAGTGTAATCTGCATTTGAATTACTTTTTCACTCAAAATTATCATTAATTGAATTTGATCGACCAAACCATGAACCGTGCACCAAAAATTTCAAACTTTTAATAGTATTTTAAATGATATTCTCTTGAATTTGAATTGAAGCCATGTTAACAATCAAACAAATATCATAGTGTTAATCTTAGAAGCCATAGGATAAACAACTATATTCATGAGTAATCATCAGTCATTAAAACATCATTATTATCCCAAACAGTTTCTTAAAGTTTCAAAAATTTCTTAAAATCCTTTTTACAATTTTTAGATGAAATTCTTTAGGATTTTAATTGAAGTCGTGTCAAAAGAAATTGTGAATATATAGTTAGCCAAATGTATTATCAATCAATAACACCATTAGTAATCCGAATTAATCTATATTAAGTATTTCAAGGATTGTAGAGTTTTCTGGCATAAAAGCATAATTGGCCAACAATTTTGAAAAAGTCCGAATCAAAATCATCATCTCAATATTGGCTGATTTTAATTCAGAATATGGTGCAGATTATCACATTTAATATATCGTTCAAATAAATATACCATTACCTGTTTTACCTTTATGATATTTTTCGTTGTTGTCCATTGTGATTCTGTCACCTTTATACTAGGCTAATGAACTTTGCTTTGTCGCTCGGTGTGCTTTTGGAACAGCCAAAATCCAGAGAACACTGTTGTTGTTCCTTAGCCTGCCACCACACCTACACGGGAAAAGATTTATGTGACCTGTTTGTTTTTATAGGTCCATGGTTGTTAGTGGTAGAAAATTTTGAAAAACAATTTTGTAATGACCCAAAACTATTTATAATTGTTCCCTTCGGCACCCAAATTTGTTTAACTTTGAGAGATTTTATATTTGTGCCTTTTGGAACCCAAATCGGTATAGTTTTCACACGTTTGGGTCTATACCAACAATTATTGTGATTGTGTCCATATTTCTACAAATCGTGCATATAGAATTAACTTGATTAATATTTCTTTCAACATTTTCAGAATGATTATATCCAAGTCCTTGTCTTACCATATTAACAGTTTGCTTTCCTAATAGCATTTTCAACGATTTTTCACTTTTTGAAAATTTATCTAAAGTCGTTGACAATTGTTGGACTTGTGTTTTGAGAGATTCATTTTCGTTTAACAATTGTGTACGCTTTTTAATAGAATTCTCTCTCCTAGTATTTTCATTTTCTTTTAAAATCAAAATTTCATTTTCAAGCGATTTCATTTTAATTTCTGATTTTTTAATTTCTTCTTCAAATGTTGGACACTTATCACACTTAGAGATCCTACTTTGATAGGTTTTAACTAATTGGTCAAGTTGTTCATTTAATTCTATCAAAGTATCTTTTTGTGATTCAAGTTTAGCGTATTTTTCCCTAAGTCGTTCAAAACAGCCATTTACTTCATGAAAATATATAAGCAACTCTGAATGAGTAAGTTTTGATACCTCGCTTGGCTCATCATCATCACTGTCAGTTATATCATCTCGAAGGCACAAATCTGCTTTTTCGCTCTCACTGCCAGTGCTTTTATCATCCTCATCCATTTCATCCTAACTGGATGCAAAACTTTTCCTTTTCTGTTTCTTTCCATGGCTGAATTGATTCTGTGGGCAATTTGGCTTGATATGACTGGGTTTGTTGCACTTGTGACAGATGATTTTATGTTCTTTTGAGTAGTCTAGTGCTTTATCTATTCTACTGTTCAATTCCTGATTTCGAGCTGAATTTCCGTATTTGCGATTCCATCTTTTGAATTTCTTTATAAGCAGTGCCAGCTCTGCTGCTCCATCATCATCGTTATCATCATCACTTTCGGTTGTTCCTTTGAGCGCTATTGATTTCTTTTGAGTATCTCCTCCTTCACACTCTTCCTTAAATTTCATTTCTAGCTCATAAGTGGTGAGATTTCCGATGAGTTCTTCAACTTTCATTTGTTTTAAGTCTTTTGATTCTTGAATGGCAGTCACTTTCGCTTCAAATTTTCGTGGAAGGACTCTGAGGATTTTTCGGACTATCTCCAACTCTGTATATGATTTTCCAAGAGCTTTTGATTTATATACGATATTGAAAAGTCGTCCATGCATCTCTTTAACATTTTCTTCCTTCGCCATTGTGAAGTTCTCGTATTCGCTGCTTAGCATGGCAAGGCGAAATTCTTTGACTTGAGATGTTCCTTCGTGAGTCACTTCTAGTGTGTGCCATATTTCCTGCGCAGTTAGACAATGTGAGATACGATTAAATTCAAATTGATCCAATGAACAGATAATTGAATTCATAGCTTTAGCATTAGTATTTTGTAATTTATTTTCTACTTCTGTCCATTGTTCCTTTGGTTTATCTACTTCCTGATTATCTACAGTTATAGTCGGTGTTCTATAACCTGTCTCAACAATATTCCAAGCGTCAATGGTTTTCACAAAGATTTCCATCCTATTTTTCCAATAAGCATATTCACCATTGAACGTTGGTGGTCCAACTATGGATTGACCCTCACCAAAAGCAGTATTAAAAGAAGCCATTTTAAAAATTCAAATTTTTAAAACAAAATTTGGTTTTTGAAAAATGAATTTTTTAAAACAGAAGTTGACTTCTATTCCTAGCTCTGATACCACTTGTAGGATCGATTTCACCCTAGAGAGGAGGATGAATAGGGTGATGGTATTAATTATAAAAATTAATTGCGGAAGATTATAAAATATTTAATTCACAGTTCATAGCAGAATAATAGCAGCATAGAAAAAATAGCGGAATAATAAAATGCAGAAATAGAACGACACAGAATTTACCCAGCTTCGGCAAAACCCTGCCTACGTGCTGCCCCCAAGATTTCTACTATAAATTAGATAGTCAGATGCTTACACACGTAAACTCGCGACACCCACTATCGACTAAACCTAACTCTATGCTCAAAACCCTGCCATAACTCAGCCACTGAGTTGCGAATTCTCAAACTACGCCACGTAGTTTGTCCCCTAGTCACACGAGTAGTACTTTCGACGGTTTAAAAAGAAATTACAAATTAAAAACAATTTAAAAACACAATAAAAATAAAACACCCTATTTTTAAACTATTTATCCTTAATGTAAACAAGGCCGACCCTATCCCCTTTTTCTTTTATTATGTCAGCCGTTCCTTTATCTTGAGAATGGTGGCTTCGTCCTTCGATCCAAATTAAGACTTTGATCCAAATTAGGGTTTTTGAAGCGCCTGCTTTATGTTGATCGATCGCGTGGATAATTCGCGAGTAGCTTTGATCGATCTTTTCTCGTTGCTCACTTTGGCTGCTTCGTTGATCGAGTTCTATCTTTAGTTCGGTATGTAATTTATGCTTTTGTGCTTTAATGTTTTCGTACTTGAACTCGATGGTTTTAAAATTGCCGATGATGATTGTTTATATAGAGTTTGTAACTCTTGAGTTTCGTTCGCACAAAATATGTTTGAATTTGTCTTGGCATAATCGTATATTCTTCGTTACTTGATGGTCACGGCTTTGATTTTGAAATTGCGATATATTTGGTCAAAACGGAATTTTGATTTCTTTTCGTGATGACCACGGCTTCGACTTTGTTCCTTTTTCTGTTGACTTGTTTGATTAAAAACACGGCTTTGATTTCCTTTGACTTTGCCCAATTTTTGATTTCATCAATTTTCTTGTACTGCTTCGGCCTTGACTTGGTTACACACGGCTATGTACATGAACTTTTGTATCACTGTAACCTGTACTGTTGCCTGACCTTTGTTGCCTCTGTTCATTGTTTAGCTCGGCTAGGTCACTTGTTGGCATTTGGTTGTAGTTGGTCTTGTTGAAGTTTGGCTTTGTGTACATGTATATAGTTGTGTAGCTTCACTTGCATTTGTATTCTGATTCATCCTTCGAGTCCGTGAACATTTGTGGCTGCACTTCAGTCATCCCTTCTGTTTGTTTTGGCTTCATTGACCTCGGCCACGTGTTCATCTGAGTGTTGTTAGCTTTGTGCTTGTTGACCACACATGTTTATGGCCACTGGTTCATTGTTTCATTTGGTTACTGGGTATCTTGTGGCTTTGTTCATCATTGTGTATTGACTGCAGCTCCATGACTTCGACTGTTTGCATTACATCACCACTGTTGGATTGATGTTCTTCATTTTGTTTGGTGCATTGTTGTGAGTAGTTTGTAGTTGTTGTGTTGTCATTTGGGCTTGTAAGTTGTATCATTGTGATGTCTGGTTGACACTTGATGGTCTTCATATTCGTATGTGTCTTGTTGAAGTGATTTGCTTCATTATTGATTTGTTCAATGGAGTCAGTGGTATTGGTCTTGATCATTTTGATACTGCTGTTGCACTTGCAGTGTACCGTGCTGATTCATATTGTACTCTCTGTTTTGAGTTACTTCCATACTTGGTTTTGCTTCATGCTAGTCTATAGGCTTCTCTTGTATACTTCGCTTGATCTATACATTTGAGTCTGCACTGTTTCATGTGTGCTCAATATCACTTGATGTTGGTCGAGTACAATTGATTGTGGTATGTTTCATTTTGGATCTGTTGGTCATGTCACTCCATTCACTTCATGTTGCCTTGACTCTGCATATACTCTCTGAGTTGCTCTGGCCCTGATGCATACATATTGCTTGATATGTTGTGGTCTTCGCTAGTATCACTGGTGCATGTGCTTATGTATTTAAGAGTTGAGGTTTGCTTGCATTGTCCACTTCGATATATGTTTGAACTGGCTGAGCTTTATTGTATTACCATATTTCTGCTGCAGCCACATTGTCACTGTCCACTGCCCTTTTTCATATTGATCGAGCACTTTGACTTGAGACTGAGTTAAATCCAGCTTAAGTTTGGATTTGACCTTGTGCTGAGAGTTGTGACATTTATTTTATCGCACCTGAGTTGAATCCGATAATTTGGGTTTGACATGTGCTCACCTGTCCCTGTAAATTTATCAAGTGTATTTATATCGGTGTGCACGGCCTTGTGGCATATACAGTGATACACTGTTTATGTCACAAGCTGTTCGTGTATGATAAATTTGAAAATTAGACGATGACGAACAACCAAATAACTGAGGCAAATATTATTTTCAAAAACACATTTTATTTTATACTGCAAAAATATTTCCTTTTTAATTTTACTACGTTAGTGAATATTTTTGCAGATTGCTCATATGCTGGATTCTAACTGGAATGAAGTTGAAGATAAATACGAGTGTGAGTGATATGTAGTGAGGTCAACTGTAAATGTAAAATAGTGATGTAATTGAATTTGTATCAAAGTTGTACAGTGAATAGTGAGAGCTTGAATTTGTACTATTCAAAATTGTAATAAATATTTGTTTGAATAAAATTTCTGTTTGAATTCAAATTCTGTGTTATTTAATTTTATTCAGCAAATATTTATTTAACCTATGAAAAGTAAAATAGTACATTAACAAATACATTTAAACGAATGTATATATGTTTATTATCATCAACAAAAATCATATAAGCGCATATTCAACAGAAGACACTTACAAAGTAGTCCTTGCAATCCGGATATTCACTAATCACGACCGGACTTCCCATCACAAAGGGTAATAAATTTCTATATCGGGGATCAGCCGATGCAGAAACATTCGACGGGAATCCTTCCGTTTTCATAAATATTTAGTCTTCAACACCAGTCATCAATGCTATCCATTACGACGTATCACTATTCGGAATGGGTTATACGACTCAGAGGTCCTTTCCCGGCTAACCCGAATAATGAGCGCTTATTTTAAAAATAAGTGTGGCATTCAAATTCAAGCAAATCACAAAAAATACCCATTTAAAGTTAAATATTGAAGGTCGGTTATTTAACTATCAATAGATATGCACAACATCACCAAGTTCCAAATAATTTTCCAAATTATTTATTTTCCAAAAAAAATATATATCTTTACTAGATATAATATTTCCACACTTCAACCATTTGAAAACAAATTTCAAATCACTTTTCACCTTTACCACTTTTGAAAACAAATTTCAATCATTTTCCTTACGTGGAAATACTTTCATTTCAAAATGGTTCATTTAAACCAATTAAATAAATCCTTACCGATTTACTTTATATTTACGTTCCAAATCCGTAAATTTATTTCCACACTTCAAAAATAAATCAACGTTTATTTTTAAACTAATTTCCCTTTCTTTTATAACTTCCATAGTGAATTTACAATTCCAAAATATCTATGAATATACGATTTCCAAACCGATTTCTAATATTCATTTTCAATTTATCTTTAAAAGATAAATTCTCAAAACATTTCATTTCATATTCGAAAAACATTTCCATACTTATTTAATAATAAGTAATTCATAAATCTATTTATTTTCAACACTTGGAAAATATTCAATATACTTAAATCGAAATTAAGTATAGATTTCATTCTTTGAAGAAAACGTTATTTCAAACACATTTATTTGGTCAAAACGAATCTTGCATAAAACATCGTTACGATGACCCAAAATCCCTAGCATAGGGATTCAAAATTAAGATAAATATATAAATCCCAATACTATATAAAACATTTCCTTTCGGAAATCATTTACTATAACAATAGTGTTATAGTCCACCATTTCCTTATTTCTTGAAACGTCTATTTCAACAATGAATGTTGAAATCTATGTATTCGATACTTAACACATTTTAAAACATCTTTAAAACAATTAACTTCATTTTATAATATCACTTTCCCAAAAACATATCCATTTTCTTTAATAATATATTCACTGTCCAAAATCGTGAATATACTCCTTTAATAAGCTATAAAAATTTACTTATCAAATTCAATCAATCTTGAATTTATAAATCAATGTTTATAAATTCACATTTATATATTATAAACACTTCGAGTTATAAAATCACTTCATTCACAAATTTTATCCATATCCCATTTACACGCCAAAATCCATTTATAAGTAAATTTAACTATAAATCTTTTATTTTACAAAATCTATTCATTTTATAACTTCTCAATTTATAAATCTATAAATTTCATTACTTACTAATCCATCCATTTACTATTTCATTATAAAACAAAAAAATCGTTTTATAATTCCATTATTTTTAATTTATAAATATCAATTTTATAAATCTTTTATATAAACCGTTTATAAAAATCCAAAAATCTCAATTTAAACTATTTTATAAAATTCATTAACTCCATATTTCAAAAATCACATTTTAACTATATTTTTCAAAAAACATAAATCTTTATAATCTTAAATTTTATAACGTTAATTTATTTAAAATCAATCAATTCTAAAAAATATATAAAACGCATACTTTCAAAAATCACTTTAAAACCCCTTTTAAATTTGAAAATCATCACTTTAAAATCTTTTTATAATTCCAAAATTGGCCCAATGATGCAACACACCAAATAGTCAATCAAGACAATCAAAACATCATATATCAATATGATAATCAACAATATCACAATATCTGTAAATAAATCAATACAATTGAGGAATCCAGTTGGATCTCTCCAACCTGTTTCCCTGCATCCACAGATGTTAGCACAATACCAATTCCGTTCCAATGCGGAATATCGCGGTATATAGGATTTATAAAATATTACCTGCTATTATGCGGCGCAATAGGGTCTCATCCGCTATATAATGCGGGAAAATCAACTCCAAGTACATAAATAATACCAATTTCACTTTGCAGTGAAATATTCGCGGTATATGTTTTTAATAAATAACCTCCGCTTAATATACGGCGTATAATGTCTATTTAACACAATAGATAATAATTTATCATCCAATCACACAATCAAACAATTTTAAATCTAACTATTTAAAATTTAAATCGAAATAGTTCGATTGGGTGAGAAGTTCTCACCTTGGTTCCAATAACAGTTTCAGTGTTTTATTTCGAATAAAATTAAACGCGTGTTTAATTTTACTCGAAATTCAAACTAGCTCCAAACAACTCCAATCCAGTTCCTTTGCGTAGTGTTCGTCCACACGATTCCAACGCAACTTGTTTCGTGCGTTTTCGACCTCGTATGAAAAAGTTATACTTGTTTAAAGTTTACACGAATTATAAATATAATATATTACAATTTCTTTATTTAATTTAAACCTAGAAAATCTCAACCGTGCATTACTTGAACCCTTAGATCTCGGCCGCTAATTTTAGCTTCTCCTTCTTCCCAGTTACAACGTTCAAAGCCGAGCGTTTTTAACCCATAGCCGCCCCTCTAGGGTTTCGAACGCACCCACCACCAATGTCCTTCACGTTGATCGACCATAGCCATTCGAAATGCCTCGCCTAGCTCTGCCTTCGGACCAAATTTCTCCAAGCTCGGCCTTGCCGACGTCATGAAAAATGTTCGCGTGCGTTGCGCCTTCCTGCTCGAATTGACGATGATCTATTGCTCCATTTTACATCTTGACCGTTGGATTTGTAGTTCACAACGTGTTCTACAAGTTTGCTTTAGAAAGTTTTTGCTATTAATTGATGGATTTGAAGAAATAAAATAGGAATGGAAATAAAGTATCGGGCATCGAAATGAAAACTGGCGGCCACAACCATAAGGTTTGTTCTTGGTGTAAAATGTGAAAAAGGATGGGCTTTTATAGAAAATTTGCAAACTCTATTCACCCGAAAATTTTCGAACTCCAAACGAAGCGTGCCGGCTGGTGTTTCTAGGGTTTACCCCGCGTTCCGGACACAATGGAATAGGTTTCGGGAGCCAATTCGATCATATGTGCGAGTTATGGCAATAAATGATCAAATTTAAATTAAATCGATTTAAACTAATTTCTATGCGTTTTGGCTTGTCTCGGACAAACCGTAAATCTATTTGACACGAAATATGAAATCTTACAATAATATCACATTACGGATCCGATGAAATTGGTTTCGTCGAAATCCGAGACTGTTTGAAAAATGGCTATTTTAACTCGTCAATTAAATATTAAAATATTCAATTTTCACAATTTAACTTTTAATTCGATTTTAAAAGTTCACAAACATTGTTCTAACTCCAATATGATTTAATATAACTTTACAAATCAATTTCAATCATATTTAACCCAATTTCCAATTATTTCTATAATTTCACTATTAAATTATTGATTTAATTATTCAATTAAATCCAATTATTCGAAATAAAATTTATTCGACTGTTTAATTTCACTTATTAATATTTAAAATAAATTAAATATACGAATTTTAATTGACAGAAATTCTGGGTCGTTACATCTGGGGTATTATTGTAGCCTTGACTCCCATGAGTCGACTTGATGTGACTAAAACAGGAGCCACGCCAGGCTAAGTGAGGTCGCTCCTCCTATCGGACACATTTCTTTGATACCATGTTATGACTTTATGATTGATTCGATGGCCACCCATCAATTTTGATTATGTGATTGTTTTCCAAGGTGGGCGGTAGTAGTTGTTATGCGTTACCACCAGTTCAGATCTGCAAAATGATAGTATCCTATCCGGGCATTACCTCGCGTGCCTTGTCGCATGCCTTATCGCGCCTTCTATGAGTTTGGTTTGTACCGTACCTATAGAGTGCCCTCTGATAGCCCTCCAATTTACGAGGAATTATGCTACTGTATAGACTATGGGAATATATAAAACTGTGTTAAGGGGGATATTGGTAACGCCTTAATGCTATTTTAGTACTTTACTTTACTGTAGACACTATTATATTAGCGTATTGTACTATGTATGTAGATAGTTTAACGGATCCTTAGGAGATGAAATCTCAAACATTTCTTAAGTTATTGCACTCATGTTAGACATTGGATAGGAGATGTCAAAACCCATAAACACCTCCGACGTCGTTACACTCGTATTAATTTACTGTTGATTTAACTTACATAAGATCTTTTAGTTCTGACTCGATTGTTTTATCCTTTCAATTCTCTTGGGTTAGTCTGAGCTTTTCAGTGTACTAAAGACTGCTTTTTCTAGAGGACGAAGATGATGATTTGTATACTGTATTATTTATTTTATTTATTCCACTACATCATTTTGTTCCACTGCATTGTTATTTATTTCTGTTGTATGTAATTCTAATTTTGTATTGTAAAAGTGTAATCAAATGTTATTTGTAAAACAGCTTCATGAATTGTAATTTGCTTATTATATTTTGTCATTTCACTATGAGATTCTGTGGTTGTTTCATTTCTTTCTCTTCTTTTCTTATTTACTTCATAACAATCCTCCCTTTTGAATGGTTTGAGTTCGACATATGTGGTTTATTGTTGATTTAAACAGTCCAAAAAGGTGGGTCGTTACATTTGGTATTAGAGCCTTGGTCTAGCGATAACCTTAGCTTTATGGGGTCTAACTCATTAGAGAATAGGGTAGCAATACCCTAGAATGAGTTGTGTAGTGTGTGTGTGTGTGTGTGTGTATGAGAGTGCATACTTGTTAGTGTTATAAAATGATTTATATTGCGTTAATTTGTTCTGTTTAGTATTTATAAATTCTAGTTGATACATGGAATGCTATGGCATTGATAGAGATTTCTAAACACTTAATAGGGCAGATTGACACAATATTGTTTTGAAATATGGGTAAATGAAATAATTTTACCTAGTATTATTTTGTGTATGAAAGAATAAATTTTTATAAATGGACACAGTTATCTATAATATGATGTGTGTTAGGTAGAGAAATTTTATAAATATTGATTGTAAAATAGGATTTACAAGTAAATATAAATTGGAATTTGAGAACTTAATTTCTAGGGTTTTGAAATTTGTTTTCAAAGGATTTTGGAATATAATATTAGTATTATTTGGAATATTTCCAATGTGATTTAGAATAAATGTTTTAAAGAAATTTTAAAAGGAAATAAGTTTTGTACTCTCCTCTCTATCGTTGGAAAATAAGTTCGGTGATGAGTGCATGCATCATCGATGTTCATTTTCGAGTTCAAAGTGGGAAGAACATTGTAGTAGTTTTACTCCACATTCGTTTTGAAAATAAATCTATATTTTAATTTTTAAATATGATTTGATATATATATATATATAAGTTATGAGTATATATATATATATATATATATATATATATATATATATATATATATTATTTTAGATGATTTGAAAAGAAATCCGGAATTAGTTTTTAAAACTTTATGATAATAGTAGTTTTCAATTATAGTAATAGAATGAAATCTTAACTATTTTAATAAATGGAGGCTGCTAAAATGGAAAATAAGAAATTATGAGTTAAGTGATTAATGAAAAAAACATAAGAAATGTAAATGGAATTTAATAACTTGTAAAATAAGCATAATGATTTTAAGAAGATGTAAAAGGTTGAAATTTTGTTATTTGAAATGAATAAGATAAACTTATGTTGTAACGACCCGTTAAATTCGATGATATTAAATGAGTTAATTTAATATGATTTCTAATCTAATTTAGAATGAAATAAAAGTCTTAAGATTTTATTTGAGTAAATGTAGGAATTAGATATAGTAACTGTAATTAAAGGTTAACATTTTAAATGTTTATATGGCAATAGATTGAAATAACGTAAATTGGCGTTTGTGGTTATAAGTTATAATTTGTTGATTAAATTGGTTTGTGAAATTAATACTGGAAGATATAAGCGGAAATAGTATTAATGAAATAATAACTGAATCGAATTGCAACTATATAAATGAAAGTAAATTTTATTTAGTGGATGTCAACATTGAATAAATTTATTTAAAATAAAAAGATTTAAATGCATGTTGGATAGAATATATGATTGATGGATTAAGTGGTAAGTAATTAGAATTTAATTCTATAAAATTTGGAACTGAATATATGTAAATAATTTTGTAGGAATAAGTTAATTTACAATTTATTTGTGCATACCCGATTTAATTGAAGTAACAGAAAGGACAAGATCTTAATTTGCCTAGGTATGTATATATTGATAAACTATAACTAAGTAGGAAGTTTGGTAGTAAATAGGAAATAAGATGACAAAGGCAACTAGTAAATTAATAAATGAATTCATAATAATAAGTAGTAATTAATGCATAAATATATTTGGCATTTGGGAAAATTACAAAGTTTTACCCATTCATCTAATTTACTTAATTGAATCTAAATCTATGGCAACATTGTAGTTATTGATGTTGTAAGTGAATTTGAATATAAAAGGGTAACATTTTTTTTAGTTAACCATTTATTTAGTATATTAAGTTAAGAATGGAAATCGATTGAAAAAAATCTAAATTTATTATTTGTGGTGTGATAATGTGTTCTAGTTAATAAAAGGGAATTTGTAGGAAATGAAACATGCACTAATGAAATGTATTATAATTCAAATGTTATTTATACCCATAAAATGTCTATTTACTGAATAGAAAGATTTTTAAATCAATAAACGAATTTATTGAGGTTCCAATTTATAATTTATAACATTTAATGTAGACTCAATTACAATTTATTTGACTTAAATCGTGCAGTTAGCGTAGATTTGTTGGTAATTGTAGTAGTTAATTCTATAAGATGAAGTTAATGTTAATTCTATTTATAATAGAACCATTGGTTGATTTAAAGTATACAAAGCAGGATTTATAAATTTAATTTGAGTATCAAAATTCAACAATTGCATTTATTGCAAATAAAGTGGAATTAAACGTTTAAATATTACATTATTGAAATTAAAATGAAATGTGTGGATAATTAGGTGAAGTCATGAACCAATGTTAGTGGCATCCTTATTTTGGATAAAAGGTGAGAATATAAAAGTTGAAATCTAATAAATGGGTTTTTGAGAATTTAATTTATAATTTCTAAATATAAGGAAGTGGAGAAATTAACACTGAAATTGATAGACTTATCAACTTTTAATTCACATCTAAACTTGTTAAATCATTGAAATTGATTAAGGAATATATAAGCGGTAAAAATTTGGTTAATTTTAGAATTTAGATATAAAATTGGATTTTTATAATTTATTTTAATTTATTTAATGAATATAAAAATAGCCTTTTTGGCCACGGACTCGGATTTCAACGAAACTAGTTTCATCGGATCTGTATCGGTGAATTATTGTAGGGTTTCAAGTTTCGTATCGATCGGACCTGTCGTTTGATCGTACGGCCGCGAAACGCCTTGAAATCGATTTAATTAAAATCAAATTTGAAATCAATTTGGAAATTTTGTTTTCAGCATAACTTCTTCATAGGATCGAATTTGGACGTGAAACTTTTTCCATCGCGTTCAGAATATTTTAAAATACCTAGTTGGATGTATGGGTTAATAAATTTCGTTCCGGGGTTAGAACGGGCTTTTTGGGCCATAGTTTGTTCCGTACGTTCATCTATCTGGTCTATCTACTCTAATCCAACCCTTACATATAAATAGACGATTATAAACCCTAACCTCCATCTTTTATCATTTGTCTGTACGTTCATTTTCTTCATCTCTTCCTCTTCCTCAATGGTTGCAAAACCTAGATCTATTTCAATTCAAAATTTCAAGTGAAAATTCAAACTCTCCAGAAAAATTCCTGAAAAATATATGTTGAAGCTTTTGGCAAGCGCAACTCAGATCTGCAATTGGTTTCTCGATTCGAGTTATTGTTTGTACAGAAATGGCAAATAAACGCTGGCCGTTCGTTTGAGAAATTGATTGATTCAATAGTAGATCGAAAGCTAATCGACGATCGGTTTGTGTCGTCGCGAAGGTAACGACGAGCAGCACACATCTGTACGGCTAGAGTATCGAGATGGTCATCGGATTCGCCGCAAATTTGAGGGGAATAGCCGGTTTTTCGCCTCAGCCTGGGGATGATAGGGCACGTCGCGACTTTGGAGGTGGGGCGCGGCAGCTAGTGGTGACGAGGCATGGTCGTTGGTAGCCTCGGATCTGGTCAACTTCGGTCTGGAGGTGGCCGTTTTTTCTCGAGCGCGTGCGTCTGTTAGGTTTTGAATCTGGAAGACGATGTCGCGTAAGGTTCTGTAGGAGATGAATTAGCATAGTTGATGTGGCTTTTGTTTGTAAGTGATATTGGTCCATCCTTTGTTTATTTTAAATTGAAATTCAAGTGAAATTTTCGCAATAACTTCCACTTACGAACTCCGATTCACGCGATTTTTCTTTTGTTAGGATCGTAATTAAATTTCGGATCTGTTGACGCTGGATTGGTTGGATTTGGAGACTGTGCAATTTTTGGGTTTAAATCGGATTTAAATTCGATTTAAATTCAAAAGGTGAGTGTTTTAACCCACTCACAACTTCTAAAAGTTTTTATGTTTGTTAAATTTATTTTAGACATGAGTAGAGATTTATTTATGACTGTTTGACATGTTTTATTCATCATATCTGTTAAATCGCATTATTTAATTTAACTGTTAATTTATTTTATTTATTGCATAAAATTTGACAGTTAGAATTTATTTTTGCGTATAAACTGCTAGATTACAGTCATTAAATTTTTATGGAATATAAACTGTTAGTTAATATCTGTTATTGATTCCTGTATAATTCATATGCTCTGTATCGATGATTGTTTAAAATTGGATGATGATTGCAATTGATGATTGATGATTGATATTTGGATGAATGAATGCTATAATTATATTGTATAAACTGGAAGTCGTCATGCATTTTCATTTCATTCGGGATTGTGGTTTGAAATGATATACAACCGCATTTTTATTTTTGGCGGATTGAAATGATAAATATCCGTATCACTTGACCATAGGATAGAAAATTATATACAGGCACTGTGGTCTATATATATATAATATTTTTTAAAGTGAGTTCTATGGTTTGGATGGGATACGGTTTATAAGAATTTTTAATTTTGATATTTTATAAATATTATTCTTCTATATATAAACATATGAAGTTAAAAATTTTAAATTTAAGCTATGTATAAATCTGTTAAAAATGGAAAATTTGAGAAAATGGAATTTGATAATTTATATTTTATGTTAAGTTTGGAAAATTTTAAAGGTATGATATTTATAACTGGATTTTTCCAAGATAAATTTAAATGAATATTCTAGTATAATTAAATTTAAGAAAATATTTAATTGCTAGAAATTGGAGTTGTATCTATGGATTTTTATGTGAATATTCAAGACTAAATAATAGAACATTTGATTTGTTTTAAGAATAAAATTCCAACTTTAGTTTTGAAATATCAATACTCCTAATGGATATATATATATATATATATATATATATATATATATAGAAATTGAAGGGTTTTGGAACTTGAAAGTGATATTTAAATTATGGTTTAGACTTTAAATAAAGAAATATATTTGTAAAGTCATGGAAATTATTTTTCTTTACAAAGTAACCTTAAAGTTAAACCATTTATTTTATATATCGTTGAATATCCAAACCATTCAAGTTTTAGAAGTTATGGTTCTAAAATTTGGAATTTTGAAATATTATGTTTTGAAAGTATAATTCAATGTTTGGTTTCCAGATATTATAAATTTTTAAGCAGTATGACATGGAAAAGAAATATATTTGAAAAAAAATGATATCATTTTGATTTGGGTTTTAAAGGGAAATGATATCGTATTTATATGGTTTTGAAATGGATATATTTTTTTCTTGTTTTAAAGTATAATTATTTTAAATGACCGCGGTGTTATAATAACGATTGGTTGGCAAAGAGACCAAGATCGGATATGGACATACTCTCTGTCGATACCGAAAATCACTTTGACTAACCGTGTACGCGGTGGAGATTCCAAAATGAAGTAGGTTGGTGGCGACGTTTCCTGTAAGGTAAATACGTGGACCCAACTCCCATGAGTTGGCATAAGGTGGCTAAAATAGGAGCGATCGACGGGTTAATGAGGTCATTCCTCTTATCGGACACTCCTCTTCGATATTATACTTTGACTTTGGATTGATTCAGTGGCCACTTTTACTTTGATTTTGGGGGAGTTCGTCCGAGGTGGGCGGCAGCTGCGCGCTGCGCGTTTCCATCGGCCCGGAAGCGTAATTGGTATATCTACCCTGGCATTGCCTAGTTGTGCCGTGTCACCTACCATACCGAGCCTTTTACGAGTTTGGATTTCTCCCGTAGCCCGTGTGGTATCCTCTGGTGGCTTCCCGATCAGGAGGGACTATGATATTGGATGGACTACTGGGACTATTACGTGTTAAGGTGGAAAATGTAAAGCCTTAATGCTATTTAAAAGTATGTTTATTTTATAATTAGACACTATTATAATAGCACAGTATACTACATAGTAAATAGTTTAACGGATCCTTAGGAGAAGTAAATCCCGAGCATCTTTTGAGTTACTGCACTCATATTTATTTCTGTTAATTTAACCTACATAAGATCTTTTAGTTCTGACTCGAGTGTTTTTGTCTTTTCAAATTCGCTCGGGTCAGTCCGAGCGTGTCAGGATTTGAAGATTTAGCTTTGGAGAATGAAGACGAAGATTTGTATTATTATTATTTATACTATTGCACCACACTCACATTGTTCCGCTGCATTGGTATTTATTGGTATGTGAACTTTGATATTAAATTGTATAAAGAAGAATCAAAAGTTTTGTAAACAGTTTTATAAACTGTATATTTTATTATTATATTTTATCCTTCCACTGTGAGATTCTATTTTGTTTTATTTCTTCTCTGTTTTTCTTATTTACCCATAACAATCCGCCCTTTCGTATGGTTTGAATCGACATGTGTGTCGGTTTTAAGCGTGCGAAAAAGGCGGGATGTTACAGTTGGTATCAGAGCCAGGTTTAGCGATAAACTTTGGCTTTGTGGGGTTTACTCTTTGTTAATAGGGTAGTAATATTCTATGGGAGTCGCTGAGTGTATATTTATGAGAGAGCGTATTTGTTAGTGTTATAAAAAGATTTTGATATTGTGTTAATCTGTTCCGTTTTGTATTTATGAATTCTGGTTGATGCATGGGACGCTATGTCATCAATAGGGATTTCTAAACACTTAATAGGACAGACCGACATAATATTTGTTTTTAATATAGGTGAATGAAATAATTTTGCCTATTATATTTTCTGTATGTAAAAAATATTTTATGAAGATATATATATTTGGTTGCTATAGATTTGGTGTTAGGTAATAAAAATATTTATACTAATTGTAGCTAAGTTGAAATTATAATAAATCAAATTGGAGATTTTAGAACTTAAGTCCGGGATTTTGAAAATCTGCTTTCAAAGTATTTATGAAATATAATGATTTGGTTTATAAGTATTTTCTTATATAAATATTTAGTATAATTCGGAAGGATTGTTTTAAAGAAGATTTTGGAGAAATAAATTGTGTACTTTCCTCTCTGTCGCTGGAAAATAATTTCGGTGATGGCGGCCGCATCATCGACTTTCATTTTCGAGTTTCGAAGGGGAAAGGCCACTGTAGTAAATTCTACTGCAGATTTATTTTGAAATTATCTAAAATTTTAATTGTTCTAAATATAATTGAGATATAAAAGTTGTAAGAAATTCTTTATCTATTATTTTTAAAAATATTTGAAATTTGACCCGGTATTTAATTCTTAGATTTCCATTAATTAATTGTTTAATTTATTTTAGTGAAATAAAAGGTAAGTAATTAATGAATTGAAACCTCTAATTTAGGTAAGAGAAATTAATGCAAAGTTGTAAAGGGAAATTTGAAATTTTAACATATGAGACAAAAAGTAATATTGTTGAACATTAAATTTAATTAAAAGAAGAGATAAAATTTGTATAAGTTCTTTTGCATTTTCTTTAACATATATAACTTACCAAATATGAAAAGTTGAAATGTTAAATAAGAGATTTGAATAGAATATTATACAAGTAGAAAATTTTGGGAAAAATGAAGTATTCAATGAATTGCTATTATAAATAAGAATTTAATGGTTATAAACTTAAGTATGATATAAATGCTACTAGTTTAATATAATGGAAAGTAGGAAATATAAATAAATGACTGCAAACCATAGTTAATGAATAAATAAAATCCTTTACTTATAAGAATGAATGTTATAAGGTTAAGAATTTAGTGTAATTAAAAAGGGTTACTGTAATTAAATATAATAGAATGTAAGCATTTAATAAATGATTGAAATTGAGAAGTGCATTAAATGTAATACAAATAACAGAAACTTACATAACATGAATAGATATAAATGGATAATTGTAAGTAATAAATAGAAATAAGGAAACAACCATTGAATGAGAAATAAAATTTGAAGTTTGTTAGAAATAAATGTTAAATTATAAAAAGGAAAATTTATGTGGTATGAATAAAACAAAGGAAATCAAACAACTAAAGTATGAAATGAATTTATATAAGTTAATTTGATTTGTTGGTTTGAATTGTTATTGTTTGATCTATAGTTGGTCGGGTAAGGAAATTTGAAGTTGTTGGATGAATAAATAATCTATTTTGTTCCATCTAAGACTGTTGAGTAAATGATGCACTTGATAGTTATTTTTCATTCCGTACAATTTCAAGTTTGAACCCGAACAACTACTTGTTTGTTCGACTGAATGGTTGTTTTGTTTTGCTGTGTATGCTGTTTGTTGAAATTGATGATTGTGTATTGATTTGTTGTTAGTGATTGAAACCACTTAAATATTTCACTTTATATAAATAGTTAACCTTTTGGATTTTATAAGTGAAATGCAGGTTATGGAAACAATTGCTACTGCGTTTGGTTCCATAATAATAAGCGTAAATTGCCCGACAAATAGGTACGTTTTTGGATTACGTTTTGTAGCGCTATTTTATATAAATTTTCCCGTGTTGGGATATTTTATTTTGATAATATATGTAATATATTTGTTATATTTTGATATTATATTTTTCTCCCAAACCACTCCATACAAAGGAGACTCTGCCAAAAAAATTCGTAAATTTTGGACTTAGAATTATGTTGAAAATGTTTCCAAACTCTAATTATTTAAGTATAAAAAGATATAATGATTATAAAACGGGTATATTTCATTTAAGGAAATTAATTTAGTAAATTATTGTTTATAAGTTAATATTTGAAATAAGATGTACTGTTTTTTTTTCTTCTCCCTTTTTTTCCTTTTCGGGGACGAAAAGTTTTGAGTGGGGGAGAGTGTAACGACCCGTTAAATTCGATGATATTAAATGAGTTAATTTAATATGATTTCTTATCTAATTTAGAATGAAATAAAAGTCTTAAGATTTTATTTGAGTAAATGTTGGAATTAGATATAGTAACTGTAATTAAAGGTTAACATTGTAAATGTTTATATGTCAATAGATTGAAATAACGTAAATTGGCGTTTGTGGTTATAAGTTATAATTTGTTGATTAAATTGGTTTGTGAAATTAATACTGGAAGATATAAGCGGAAATAGTATTAATGAAATAATAACTGAATCGAATTGCAACTATATAAATGAAAGTAAATTTTATTTAGTGGATGTCAACATTGAATAAATTTATTTAAAATAAAAAGATTTAAATGCATGTTGGATAGAATATATGATTGATGGATTAAGTGGTAAGTAATTAGAATTTAATTCTATAAAATTTGGAACTGAATATATGTAAATAATTTTGTAGGAATAAGTTAATTTACAATTTATTTGTGCATACCCGATTTAATTGAAGTAACAGAAAGGACAAGATCTTAATTTGCCTAGGTATGTATATATTGATAAACTATAACTAAGTAGGAAGTTTGGTAGTAAATAGGAAATAAGATGACAAAGGCAACTAGTAAATTAATAAATGAATTCATAATAATAAGTAGTAATTAATGCATAAATATATTTGGCATTTGGGAAAATTACAAAGTTTTACCCATTCATCTAATTTACTTAATTGAATCTAAATCTATGGCAACATTGTAGTTATTGATGGTGTAAGTGAATTTGAATATAAAAGGGTAACATTTTTTTTAGTTAACCATTTATTTAGTATATTAAGTTAAGAATGGAAATCGATTGAAAAAAATCTAAATTTATTATTTGTGGTGTGATAATGTGTTCTAGTTAATAAAAGGGAATTTGTAGGAAATGAAACATGCACTAATGAAATGTATTATAATTCAAATGTTATTTATACCCATAAAATGTCTATTTACTGAATAGAAAGATTTTTAAATCAATAAACGAATTTATTGAGGTTCCAATTTATAATTTATAACATTTAATGTAGACTCAATTACAATTTATTTGACTTAAATCGTGCAGTTAGCGTAGATTTGTTGGTAATTGTAGTAGTTAATTCTATAAGATGAAGTTAATGTTAATTCTATTTATAATAGAACCATTGGTTGATTTAAAGTATACAAAGCAGGATTTATAAATTTAATTTGAGTATCAAAATTCAACAATTGCATTTATTGCAAATAAAGTGGAATTAAACGTTTAAATATTACGTTATTGAAATTAAAATGAAATGTGTGGATAATTAGGTGAAGTCATGAACCAATGTTAGTGGCATCCTTATTTTGGATAAAAGGTGAGAATATAAAAGTTGAAATCTAATAAATGGGTTTTTGAGAATTTAATTTATAATTTCTAAATAGAAGGAAGTGGAGAAATTAACACTGAAATTGATAGACTTATCAACTTTTAATTCACATCTAAACTTGTTAAATCATTGAAATTGATTAAGGAATATATAAGCGGTAAAAATTTGGTCAATTTTAGAATTTAGATATAAAATTGGATTTTTATAATTTATTTTAATTTATTTAATGAATATAAAAATAGCCTTTTTGGCCACGGACTCGGATTTCGACGAAACCAGTTTCATCGGATCCGTATCGGTGAATTATCGTAGGGTTTCAAGTTTCGTATCGATCGGACCTGTCGTTTGATCGTACGGCCGCGAAACGCCTTGAAATCGATTTAATTAAAATCAAATTTGAAATCAATTTGGAAATTTTGTTTTCAGAATAACTTCTTCATAGGATCGAATTTGGACGTGAAACTTTTTCCATCGCGTTCAGAATATTTTAAAATACCTAGTTAGATGTATGGGTTAACAAATTTCGTTCCGGGGTTAGAACGGGCTTTTTGGGCCATAGTTTGTTCCGTACGTTCATCTATCTGGTCTATCTACTCTAATCCAACCCTTACTTATAAATAGACGATTATAAACCCTAATCTCCATCTTTTATCATTTGTCTGTACGTTCATTTTCTTCATCTCTTCCTCTTCCTCAATGGTTGCAAAACCTAGATCTATTTCAATTCAAAATTTCAAGTGAAAATTCAAACTCTCCAGAAAAATTCCAGAAAAATATATGTTGAAGCTTTTGGCAAGCGCAACTCAGATCTGCAATTGGTTTCTTGATTCGAGTTATCGTTTGTACAGAAATGGCAAATAAACGCTGGCCGTTCGTTTGAGAAATTGATTGATTCAACGGTAGATCGGAAGCTAATCGACGATCGGTTTGTGTCGTTGCGAAGGTAACGACGAGCAGCACACATCTGTACGGCTAGAGTATCGAGATGGTCATCGGATTCGCCGCAAATTGGAGGGGAATAGCCGGTTTTTCGCCTCGGCCTGGGGATGATAGGGCACGTCGCGACTTTGGAGGTGGGGCGCGGCGGCTAGTGGTGACAAGGAATGGTCGTTGGTAGCCTCGGATCTGGTCAACGTCGGTCTGGAGGTGGCCATTTTTTCTCGAGCGCATGCGTCTGTTAGGGTTTGAATCTGGAAGACGATGTCGCGTAAGGTTCTGTAGGAGATGAATTAGCATAGTTGATGTGGCTTTTGTTTGTAAGTGATATTGGTCCATCCTTTGTTTATTTTAAATTGAAATTCAAGTGAAATTTTCGCAATAACTTCCACTTACGAACTCCGATTCACGCGATTTTTCTTTTGTTAGGATCGTAATTAAATTTCGGATCTGTTGACGCTGGATTGGTTGGATTTGGAGACTGTGCAATTTTTGGGTTTAAATCGGATTTAAATTCGATTTAAATTCAAAAGGTGAGTGTTTTAACCCACTCACAACTTCTAAAAGTTTTTATGTTTGTTAAATTTATTTTAGACATGAGTAGAGATTTATTTATGACTGTTTGACATGTTTTATTCATCATATCTGTTAAATCGCATTATTTAATTTAACTGTTAATTTATTTTATTTATTGCATAAAATTTGACAGTTAGAATTTATTTTTGCGTATAAACTGCTAGATTACAGTCATTAAATTTTTATGGAATATAAACTGTTAGTTAATATCTGTTATTGATTCCTGTATAATTCATATGCTCTGTATCGATGATTGTTTAAAATTGGATGATGATTGCAATTGATGATTGATGATTGATATTTGGATGAATGAATGCTATAATTATATTGTATAAACTGGAAGTCGTCATGCATTTTCATTTCATTCGGGATTGTGGTTTGAAATGATATACAACCGCATTTTTATTTTTGGCGGATTGAAATGATAAATATCCGTATCACTTGACCATAGGATAGAAAATTATATACAGGCACTGTGGTCTATATATATATAATATTTTTTAAAGTGAGTTCTATGGTTTGGATGGGATACGGTTTATAAGAATTTTTAATTTTGATATTTTATAAATATTATTCTTCTATATATAAACATATGAAGTTAAAAATTTTAAATTTAAGCTATGTATAAATCTGTTAAAAATGGAAAATTTGAGAAAATGGAATTTGATAATTTATATTTTATGTTAAGTTTGGAAAATTTTAAAGGTATGATATTTATAACTGGATTTTTCCAAGATAAATTTAAATGAATATTCTAGTATAATTAAATTTAAGAAAATATTTAATTGCTAGAAATTGGAGTTGTATCTATGGATTTTTATGTGAATATTCAAGACTAAATAATAGAACATTTGATTTGTTTTAAGAATAAAATTCCAACTTTAGTTTTGAAATATCAATACTCCTAATGGATATATATATATATATATATATATATATATATATATAGAAATTGAAGGGTTTTGGAACTTGAAAGTGATATTTAAATTATGGTTTAGACTTTAAATAAAGAAATATATTTGTAAAGTCATGGAAATTATTTTTCTTTACAAAGTAACCTTAAAGTTAAACCATTTATTTTATATATCGTTGAATATCCAAACCATTCAAGTTTTAGAAGTTATGGTTCTAAAATTTGGAATTTTGAAATATTATGTTTTGAAAGTATAATTCAATGTTTGGTTTCCAGATATTATAAATTTTTAAGCAGTATGACTTGGAAAAGAAATATATTTGAAAAAAAAAATGATATCATTTTGATTTGGGTTTTAAAGGGAAATGATATCGTATTTATATGGTTTTGAAATGGATATATTTTTTTTCTTGTTTTAAAGTATAATTATTTTAAATGACCGCGGTGTTATAATAACGATTGGTTGGCAAAGAGACCGGGATCGGATACGGACATACTCTCTGTCGATACCGAAAACCACTTTGACTAACCGTGTACGCGGTGGAGATTCTAGAATGAAGTAGGTTGGTGGCGACGATTCCTGTAAGGTAAATACGTGGACCCAACTCCCGTGAGTTGGCATAAGGTGGCTAAAACAGGAGCGATCGACGGGTTAATGAGGTCATTCCTCTGATCGGACACTCCTCTTCGATATTATACTTTGACTTTGGATTGATTCAGTGGCCATTTTTACTTTGATTTTGGGGGAGTTCGTCCGAGGTGGGCGGCAGCTGCGCGCTGCGCGTTTCCATCGGCCCGGAAGCGTAATTGGTATATCTACCCTGGCATTGCCTAGTTGTGCCGTGTCACCTACCATACCGAGCCTTGTACGAGTTTGGATTTCTCCCGTAGCCTGTGTGGTATCCTCTGGTGGCTTCCCGATCAGGAGGGACTATGATATTGGATGGACTACTGGGACTATTACGTGTTAAGGTGGAAAATGTAAAGCCTTAATGCTATTTAAAAGTATGTTTATTTTATAATTAGACACTATTATAATAGCGCAGTATACTACATAGTAAATAGTTTAACGGATCCTTAGGAGATGTAAATCCCGAGCATCTCTTGAGTTACTGCACTCATATTTATTGCTGTTAATTTAACTTACATAAGATCTTTTAGTTCTGACTCGAGTGTTTTTGTCTTTTCAAATTCGCTCGGGTCAGTCCGAGCGTGTCAGGATTTGAAGATTTAGCTTTGGAGGATGAAGATGAAGATTTGTATTATTATTATTTATACTATTGCACCACACTCACATTGTTCCGCTGCATTGGTATTTATTGGTATGTGAACTCTGATATAAAATTGTATAAAGAAGAATCAAAAGTTTTGTAAACAGTTTTATAAACTGTATATTTTATTATTATATTTTATCCTTCCGCTGTGAGATTCTATTTTGTTTTATTTCTTCTCTGTGTTTCTTATTTACCCATAACAATCCGCCCTTCCGTATGGTTTGAATCGACATGTGTGTCGGTTTTAAGCGTGTGAAAAAGGCGGGATGTTACATATGTAGCATTCAATTACATTCTAAAAGACATATATAAACTTACCAAAATGTTAAAAGTTGAAAAGTTAATAGAAATATGTAATCGAATATTATACAAGTAAACTTAAGTAGTGAAAGTGTTCAATGAAATTATTTCCATAATTAAGAATTTTAATGTTATAAAAATGTTATGAATTTTAGTTAATAATTTGAAATGCTAGTGATTAAATTTAATATAAAAGTGAATATTGTAAGTAAATGATTTTAAAATTAAGTTAATGGTTGAAGCCATTTATAAGTAAAAATGAATAGTAAGGGTGAATCCTATATTAAGTAAATGATTATAACTTCAGAAAATTGTAAAATGATTTAAAAATGGATTTAATATTCAATAATACTATATATGGAAGAAATGAGTGTGAAAAAGAAATAATCTATTAACGATAAAGTAAATTGGAAAGAGGCTTACATAATAACGGATAATCTAACAATTGAAATGGAAATAACTTATGTAAGCAAATGAATGTAAAGTAATGAAAAGAGAAAATGGCATTGTATGAATAAATGGGAAATGCATTTGTAAGTAATAAAGTCAAATTAATGAGCACTTTACGAATGAATGAAACCGATGAACAATAAATAATGTGGAAAGAGATTTATAAGAATGAACTTAACGATACTTGAAATTATTGTTTGTTTAGCTATGGAATGATTGGGAAAGGATGCTTCTAACTGTATAAAGATTTATAAATAATATGTTAAGTTTTATCAAAGACTGTTTAGTATATGGTATACTTAGTAGTTTGTTTATTATTTTATACGATTAAAAGTTTTGAACCCGAACAAACCATTTTCTTTGCTTGCTATGGATGGATGGCTGATTACTTTGATTGTATGTGATGATTGTATGGTTTTGTTTGCGAGTGATTTTTGATATGTTATATTGATTTGTTTTTTATTAATTGAAACAATATAAACATTTCTCTTTTTATATAATCATTAACTTCTTTGGATTATATAAGTGAAATACAGGTTATGGAAGCAATAGCTACTGCTTTTGGTTTCATAAATAAGCGTTGTTTGCCCAATAAATAGGTACGTTTTCAGATTACGATCTCGTGGTTTGGAATATTTTATTTTTGAAATATGATATACATATATGATATTATTGATATTATTATTTCTCCCGGTCCTCTCCGTACAAAGGAGACTCTGTCGAAATTTTTCTTGAATTTAAGGCTTAGAAAATTTTGTGAAAAGTGAAAATATTTTCAAATTTCAGTAAACTTGAATATGAAGATTTGATTGTTATTAATTAGTATATTTTATTTAAAATACTCAGTTGTGTGAATTAATTGTTTATAAATTGAATGCTTTGAATAAAATATATTAATTCCTTCTTTTCCCTTTTCGAGGACGAAAAGTTTTGAGTGGGAGAAAGTGTAATGACCCATAATTTTCGATAATAAAAAATATATTTAATTTATTAAGATAACGGTGTTAATATTGGAAGAAATAAAAAATTTGTAATTTATTAATATGAAAGATAACTAGGGTGTAATGTTAATAATGTTAACTTAAGGCAATTGATAACTATTTTAATGCAATCTCAATTAATTGGAGTGATTGTCAAGTTAAAATTGGTTATGAATTCTAAGTAAGGAAATAAACCAAATGTTGTATTTAACGGTGAAATTGTATGTAATAAATTGAAATTGGTTAATATAGAATAATTAATCGGCATGTGAATTTATTAGTTTTGTTTGTTAATAATAAACATAGAAATGTGTTTGAAATCATAAGTTGTAACAATTGTTTAAATATCGTTTCACTATTTAATCCGTTGAAATTTAAATGAAAATCAATTGCAATTAATCTATTTAAATATTGCAGTTAATTTTAATTAAGATGGTAACTGTAAAATATGGATGTAATATATGGAAAACCAATATTAACTATGTCCATAAAGTACGATTGATTGAATAAAATGATTGAAATCAAAATGAATCAATTTATTTGGTTTTAAATTATAATTTATTTATTTATTGCAATTGGAATTGGAACGCTGCAATTAGCGCAATTTAATTTATTTGGATTCAAATTATTTGATTCGTAAAGGTATTGATTTTCTAGAAATGGAAATTTTAATATTTTGGGTTTTCTATATATATCTTGGAAAAGTTTTGGAGAAGATAGTTCTATGAACTATTTTATGTCATCGTTTTGAGAATAAAAGTGATGATAAAATGGTTTGAATACTTATAAATTTATTAAGAGTTTCTGTATCACTAAAAAAATTATTTGTTGAGGTAATAAAATAAAAATTTATATTGATAAGTATATATATTGTTTGTATGTGTTACGTATTTTCGGAAGTTTGCATACCTTGGAGTTTATTCTAGAGTTTTCCAAGAATTTCAATGTTTGAATTATACTTTTGATTAGAATTCGTGGATGTTATTCCAAAAGAGTTGTTCAATTCATAGCCCAGTACCACTGACGTTGGGAACGGGATGGTTAGCCATTGCAATTTGTGACCACTGAAGAATTTAATGATTAATGTTATTCTAAAATTGTTGGTTCTACTTTGACAATTATATATAAATTTGTAAATTGAGAAGGTGAAGTAGAGCTAATTATTTTAGATTGTTACACATTTTTTCTATAGAAAATTGCAAGGAGGAAATTCTCCTAAGGGAGGAGTCTGTAACTATCTGGTTTTAGGTGTACATAATAAAAGGTAATAATAATTATATAATTGGATAAAATGGATTTTTGTAAATTAAATATGAATTTAAAATATTGGAGTTTTCTAATAAATTATTTAATGATTAAATTAAAGGGTTTTGAGAATGATAATTTGTTTAAAAGACTGTACAATGAATTAATTTGGAAATTATTTAGTATGTGGGATTAAAAATGTGAATTTTGGATATCCAAATCTAAATGAATTAAAATAGGGAAATAAATTCTATAAAATTTTATAGTGTTGGGTGAATAACTAAGTGTTGTAAATATAATTTTTATTTGGAATAATATTGTGATTTGTTTTGAATAGAAATAGCTTGTAAAAGGAAAAGAAGAAATAATAAAAATGAATATATATATATATATATATATATATATATTTCTAATCTAAACCCAAGTCCGATATCTTATAGCCCAAGCCCAAACTAATGTTTCATAATACCTATGTTTCCAAACATTTCTTTTCTTTAGATACTTCACCTTCATCTATAAATAAAACCATTCATGTTCATTTTCTAGGCATAGAAATTGAAATCTAACCAAACCTTCATCACTTAGGAAACTAAATACAAATTAAATAAATTGTTTTAAATCACCAAACTCGAATATGTCCATTTCAACACTGATATGCTCTTACAGCAATTAGTGATGAGGAGTTCGACCTTGGATTGAGATGTTGGAATGCACGACAGTGAAGATAAGCGAGGAAACATGTGTACAAATGTGTATTTTCACTCATACATCTATGTTTAATCAATTTATATCATGACATATACATATATATTGTTTGTGTCGTGTATGAGTTATTTAAGTTATATGCATCGGGTTGTAGAGGAATATATAAAATCGAGAAAGGATTCTCCATTAGACGATCAGATTTTGGGTTGAGGGAAGCACGGCCTGGAGCAGAGTTGCTCCAGGCATTGAAGATCGATGGATTGGTCGGTGTTGACTGGTGCACTAGTGGTGAGTTTTCGTGTGCCGATGTGTTTTGTGTGTATGTACGTACGTTTCAGATGCAATGCAGGGTTGAGTTGTGTGTGTTAGTGTGTATATACATGTGTTTGCTGCTGTTATGTTAGTGTCAGCGTTAATATTATTGTGCATTTGTCTGTGCGTGTGCGTGTGAGTGTAATTAATTTGTGTGTGTGTGTGTTTCACTATGTGTCTGTGTGCATTTATGTGCATGCATGCAATGTTTTGTGAGTGTATGTGCAACTATGTGTGAGTTGTGTTTGTTCATGTGCATGACTTGCTGTTGTGTGTGTGTTTAACCTTGTTGTGTGTACGTGTAGTCATGTGTGTGTACGCAGTCAATATATATGTATAAGCTTTGGTAACTTATAGTTAAAGTGTATGTGTATATATATATTTATTTGTATTTAAACTAAGTTGAATAAATATATTTTAAATTATATATTTATATATATTTATTTACTTAGGCAAAATGTGAATGTAAATACAGTTTATGATTAAATAACATTAATAAGTGAACCTATTAGTAGTATTTAAATGAGAAAATATGATATGGTTTGTAAATTCATGTTTTTTAATATATGAAATTTAAATAAATAATTCACATTTTGAAAATGTATTTAATTAATAATAAATATATATAAATTGATTTAGATATTTTATAAAATCTTTTTAGAACAGTGTTTAGTTATAGAAAATTACGAAATAATTATTTCATGTAATATTTGGTTTTACAAACCAATTTTTAGGCTTTAAAAGAAGGAAAAGAGCTTTCCAAAGTTATTTTGAAAATTAAATTAATAATTAAAGTTATACAAGGTTATGAAATTAGTAATTTATTCAAAGGAAAAGATATTTATTAATTTCTAAGTGTTTATTTGTTGTAAAATAATATTTGCTATAAATGATTTATTATTAACATTGATTTATTAATATTTATTGTTGATGTACATTTATCTGAATAATCTATTTTATAATTTTTATATGCATTCTTTCCTTATGTATTGAATTGGACTATTTGAAGGATTCACTGTTGATGTTGATTTGCTTATTGATTTGATATGATATGGTGATGACATTCTTCTATATGAATGTGGCATTTTATATTTGATTTGCGAGATTTCATTTTTATGTGACGAGAAATTTGAGTAAACAGGTTAATGATACCATCTGGTATGAGACTTTTGGTAACACTTGGTTATTCGTCGGACTTGTCATATAAAAATATCTAGTGTAGACGAGTGCAGTTTACAAGCATTGAATAATTATTCGAATAACATGCAGTGGTATGGGATGTCGTTATGTAATTTGGTTGATTATTCTTTGTAAATAATTGTCACTCAAACGGGGATTACTTATGTATATGTGATGATACTCGTTGTGCTGAGTATATTGTAGCCATGTGTTGGCTTATGGGTAGAGTCGTGTCTCGGCAAGGGATTAGCACTATAGTATATCATAGTCATGTGTTGACCTATACGTAGCCATGTGTCGGCTTACGTCTAGAGCTATGTGTAGATATTGGATATGAATATTATATATCATCCACTTGTGTCTAGCTCCCTTTATGTTTCGGGTGTGAGCCAGATTAGCCAGTATCCACCCTGAAGGCCTGATCGTAGGGTCGCACTCCAAATCCATGACGCCATTGTTAGGTATTGTATTCGATGTGCATCACATGGTTGGTAGTTGGTAGCCCTTTATGTCAAGCTAGTGGTCTGCTGCCATAGGGGTAGGTGCAGGGTTCGTAATCGAGGCTAAGCATTAATGAGCCATTGGTGGATGGGGTCATGATGTCCGTCGATGTAACAGAAGGCTGTAGGAATGGATCCGGCTATTGACGGGAGGCTAGTAGACTCTAGGGTACCGGAGCGTGATGTGTGCTATCGGTCCCCCTTTTTGGTTCGGGGTTATGTGTGTGTTGTGGATTGACATATATTATTCACTATCTAATGAGTTGGGTATACTAGAGACTATATGTCTAAAGTGTAATCAATTCCCGTTATATCTGTACTCTTGTGTTTTGATATTTTAGAGATAGGTACTGTTTATTGATTGTGGTTTGAATTGTGATTAATCATCTTTATGATTTATATGATGTCGGATATTGTATGGATGATTTGATAGGCTATCTCATATTATCTATTAATTATATAATTAAATTCTTTTATGAGATTTTATTAGAGCTTTATGGTGTGTTAGCCCGATTCACTTGATGATTTCATTTTCTATAATGATGATTTATTATATGGATGATTCACCAATTGAATATGGTATTCTTGATTTCATTTATTTATATAGGTAATGACATCTTTATGCTTGGTTGTGTGGTAATTACATTTTATAATGTATTTGGGGTTGCTAAGAGATCATCATTATATATAGACATTATGATTATCGTTTGAGTTATTATATTGGTGTGGTTATATTGTAATTTCAGCTAGTTTATGCAACGACCCACCTTTTTGGACGGTTCAAATCGACAATAAACCACACATGTCTAACTCACACCATTTAAAAGAGAGGATTGTCAGTGGGATTTAATAAGAAACTAAGAGAAAAGAAGGAAAAACAAAATACAGAATTTCGCAGCGGAATGATAAAACATAATAATCACATAAACGGTTCATGAAGATGTTTTACAGTATACATTTGATTACACAATTTTTTACAACATAATCAAAGTGCAAACAATAACATACGAAATGATGCAGTGGAATACTACTAATAATATAATATACTGAACTCTGTCTTTCTCTTCCATAAGTAATGTCATCAAACACTAAAATTCTCAGACTGGCCCAAGCGAAATGAAAAGACAAAACATTCGAGTCAGAACTAAAAGTTCTTATGTAAGTTAAATCAACCACAAGTAAATATGAGTGTGATAACTTCAGAGATGTTAACAAGATTTTACATCTCATATCCAGTCTATGACATGCATGTAACAACTTAAGAGATGTTACAGGGTTTTCCTTCTTCTAAGGACCCATTAAACTATCTATATGTAGTAAGATACGCTATGTATATAGTGTCTGCTCAACAGAATAAATATTTTTTCTGGCATTAAGGCTTTACATTAATCCCCCCTTAACACATTTTTAAGGAGGTAGTCTATACAAGTCCTGTAATACAAGTAGTAACGTCGGTAGCCAGTGATTCCCCTATAGAAACCATATTAAAACAAAATCATGGTGGGCATGAATAAGGATAAAGAGTACGACATGGCACGTGAGACAATGCCCAAGGCAGGATACTACCGTTCTGCGTTTCCTGACTAGTGGTAACCCCTAACGGCCCACTATGAACACCCATCCTATAATCAAATCAAGGTGCACCAATCAAGTCAAAATAAATATAATAATACGAAGACCAAATGTTTTCTAGAGGTTGCTAGCCTCATTGGTCATGTATGTCTCCTGTTTTAGTCATTACAAATTGATATAGTGTCGGGATCATCTATCATCGTTCTCTTTCTTCAAATCCAGCAAACACCTTCAATTCAACAACTTCACTCTGGATAACATCTACAGCGTACACATTTATTAAAGTAGTTCCAATATTGATAGAGAGTATGCCAATAAGATGCCCCGATCTCTTTAACAACCAAACGTCATTTTTCACACTGGTTGGTTCTTTTACATTTCGAAAACGATTCATTATAGATATCAAAATATCATCTTTACTTCAAAATTATCACTTCATTTCAAAATATCATATTTACTCAAAATATGCCATTTTCACTTGAAAATATCATTTCAGATTCCAACTTAAGGTAAACCTCATTTAACCACATTCGCATTTAAATCAACGATTTAAATATAAACATTCCAATTTTGCACAGTTTGAATTTTTAGAAAATATTTTGAATAGTTTAAATAGTTTACAGTAGTTTAAATAGTTTAATGATTTTAAAACACTTTGGTATAAAATGGTTTGAGTATTGAAAGTGGTTTGCATAGTAAAATAGTTTGGAAAATCTAAATAATTTGAATATTAAAATGATAGATTTTAAATAGTTTATACTAAAATAATTTATTTTGAAAATAGTATCAAATCAAACTATTTTCTTCCATTTTAACAAATCTGGACCATGTCCAAATTTCAAATAACCAAAATTCAATTTCTAATCTTTCAATTCAATTGACTCAATTTTGATTTAGTTTCAAATCAACTTGATTTCAATTTCAATTCGAATTAACTATAATTTTTCGAAAAATTCATTTTTAACTTCAAATTCAATTCAACAATTCAATTCAATGATTTAAAATTCCAATTCAAACCTTATTTTAAACCATTTCAATTCATATTGATTTCAAATCCAATATCAATTTATTGATTCAAACCCCATAAATCAATTTAAACTTCATTGTTCAATTTAAGGTTCAAACTTAAAAATAATCGATTTTCACAATTCATTCATATATCAATTATAACTTCACAATCAATTTTAATTCATTAAAAAAATTTCTTATAACCAATTTCGAATCCAACATTTCAAAGCTTGAATTAGAAATAATTATATTCATATAAATCAGAACTTATTTTCTTTAAAACAAGATCCTTTAACCAAAATCAAATTTCAAGATTTTAAAACCATTTAATTTAATCAATCAGTTGTCTACATATAATTTCTATCCTATGGCCAAATTAATAGTTATTTCAATTTTTAATTTCAGGGATGGATATATATCATTTCAATCCAAATGAAAGTGTCATAGGTATATATCGTTTCAACCTATTTCTTAATTTATTCAAAATAATTCAAATAACAATTTATATATTATCACTTAATATACAGAGTGATAACAGAGATATATAAAAATGAATAAGCATCCAATAATCCAAAACGTCAACAAATAGACATTCATCACAATCAACATACAAACCAGCTAATAAATCACACAATTAACCGGTTATCAATATTAGGTATTTAACTAACAATTCAATTTCAATATTAATCTAAATAGCAATTTATTTCAATAAAATTCAATTCCAATTAAAGTGTCAACTTAAGCTATTAAACAGTAACCAACAACATTCTTATTGCTTTATAAATTTAATTTAACTAACATAAAAAGATTTAGTATTGCGTGAGTGACTTAAATCACCCGCCTTTGGTTTATAGTCGATTAAAAATCCAATAAAAGCACAAAATTCCAACGATCTACAAATTCAATCAAACAAGTTCCATGTTGACCGGAATTTCGATAAAAAACCAACGGAAGAAACTACGCGCAATCGGAGTTCGTATGCAAAAGTTATGCAAGTTAGAAGATTTGAAATTTGAAATTAAAAACAAATCAGAAGCAAAGTAGTAATTATCCTCACCTCCAACCCTGCAGACGATCGAACCACGTTCTCATCCATCGGCCGCCGCCCTTTAGCCTCCCACTGTCGTGCCTACGGCCATCATTGCTCTGATCCATCATCACCATGGCACTCACCAAGCCAAAGCACACCACCACCGTTTGCGCAACCATCCATCTCGCCCCCAAACAAGTCACCTCCGCCACCGCTTCTATGCCCAGATCCGGCGAATTTCATTGCCGATGACATGATCCAACTCGATGGATGAACCCATCTCATCGCCGTCTACACTACAGTGCCCTTCGATCATCGTATGGTCGACGATCCACCATTGAAATCAAAATCCTAAGATGGACGACCGAAAATGTTGTGTTGATTTCTGAACAAACTGAGCCTCCAATCGAAAAACGAATTGCAGATGTAGTGTGACGCCCCACCTCTATACTTACACTAGCCAAGGACACTACGGAGTAATGCCGTCAACTAGCACGAAGAATAAGTCTGTTGAGGAGCGACCATCCATGTAATTGCTTTGTGCAAGCACCGATATGTCAAATAGTATAACATGCATTTCATTTCAAGAGAAAATGCGACATATCAAATCCAAACTCAAAGCTGCTACATAGTGGCTATGTGGTCTTCGGAAACAAGTATAGAAATAAACATAACACAAATCAGTCACAAATGTTCATATCTCAAAGACGGAAACAGATAAGAATACAACACGTAGAAGTGTACATCAGAGTTGTGGTCAAACATGATCCACAATATCACAAAAGAATAGATACAAGTGCTAGACAAAGAATAAATATACATCAAGGAGTCTCTATCTCGAATGTATACAAAACAAAAACTACCAATCTAAAGTAGTGAGTCAAAAATCAGGCGATGGCCCTAATAAGAATTCAAGTAGAAGCACCTGTAATATCTTGGTCTGACCCGGGTATTATTTAAGAAGAAAATAATAAACGGATCAGTCTAGCTATAAATATCAGGTAAAACGACATAGAATAAGAGATATGATAAAAATGTATGATAACAAAAATGTCATACTACAACAAGTATACATTAAATAACAACAAAAATCATACAATATCTCAAGAAATCTCGAAGCACTAGAAAGAATGTCGTGTTCTTTGTTTTTATTCAATAAACCTCAAATATTGACAAACTTATCAATGCCAATCGTAAAAATTGTTGAAACACAAATTCACAAAAGTTAGTGAAACATAAATTCACCAATGCACAAATATTGATAAACCTTATCAATATAAATCATGAATTTTGGTGAAACACAAATTCTAGAAATCATCAATAGAAATCCAGAATACACATAAAGGGGAAGGCCTATCACAAAATGGGAGCATGGAAACTCACCAACACGTGCATCACAAACGGAACACTATTCCATGGTTGCTAACCATCAATTTGAGCCGAAGCTCCACAAATGGCCCGAAGACCATTGGTCGCTAACCCACCAATTTGAGTCGAAACTCCATAAAATGGGGTTTAGTCTCCCTCGCAGACAAAGAGACATCACACATCGCTAGTCAAAACCACAAAAATGATCCTCATCGATCATCTAGAAGTGTCAATTACACTAAGCTAGTAAATAAATGAGTTTAGCTTCATGTCCCATAACCACTGGCTTAACTTAAGTATTTACGAACAAATTGTAGATCTCCACTCATAAAAATTATCACAAGAGTTTCAATAGAACGAGTCTAAGAATTATCCGACAAAGTAAACGCAAGCGTTTCATACCACTTGTTTTGCTAAGTCGTTTAATTGGGTTTCTCGAACGAATGAGATAAAGGTTTGTATATACTAATAGATTGGAAAATGGTTTTATAAAGGACTTTGTATTAAAAATAGAGTTGAAATCATCTTTAAGAAAGAGTTTGAATATTTACTACTAGTACAGAAACCTTTGCGTTTTAAAGTGACAAACCATAAAGTAATTGTAAGAACAATCAATCACCAAAATTTCAGGTTCAAAGACGTGAATTAAATCCAGAGAAATCGATTCTAAACCCATCAAAATGGATATACCCAAAAATTCCAAAATAGAAGTCATTAAGGTCGATAATAAATGATAACAATAAATCGGAAAACCACGAATCAACAAAAATTGGAATTTCAAGCAAAATAGGCTAAATAGGCAAAAACAAGCAGGTCAGTCGACTGATTACAGAGGCCGGTCGACTGATTACAGGAAACAGTGACTTCCAGCCTCTACAGACAGTCCCGGAACATTCATTTGCTACAGCCAGTCGACTGACTGCAAAGGTCAGTCGACTGACTGGCACTGGTGCAGTTTTTCAGCCTATCAAATGAAGAGCAGCTCCTCCAAAATTGCAACCGGACGAGCAATGGGCGCTAGGGGTTTATGATAATCGACGACCAGGCCCTATAGGCCCTTCGATGCGTCACCAAAAACATGTTCAAACATCAAAGTTAGGATTTTTAAGGATTTGACTTCAGAACGCCAAAAATCGAAATATTCACCAAATCAATCCAAACAAAAAGCAAATGCACATGAATAAGTGTTAGAAATTCATACCCAACAAATCAAAGATAGTTATAGACATAGATGTGAGATAAAAATCTCACCTTTTACACAAAAACACGAAAGCAGAAGCTTGGAAGTAAAGGAGGATCAACCACTCTTCAACACAGCCCAAGGAGCTTGAATCTAAGCTCAAAAGAAGAACATTTCCTAAATTAGGTTTAGGAATTTCTGAAATTGAAGGTAGAATGAGTTGGAGAAGAAGAGGATGCTTACCAATAGCTTCTCTTTGAATTTGGAGTTGGAGCTTGGATTTGCAATAGAACTAGGGCTTAGGAATTCTTTTTCTTTTTCTCTTCCCCCATTTTTATCTAAAGCTTGAAGGTATTAGGAAATAAAAGTGAATGAAGAGAAGTGAGGGTGGAGCTAGAGTTAATAGTTTAGGCTAACCCAAACCCAAAGTCCAAAGTGGAAAGGTCAAATTTTTAGCTAGCTCCAAACATATCAAAGTTTATACTCAAAAAGGTTGCAATCGCCATTTTGGACTCAATGGAAGTGGTCTCGAGTCCTAATTCGGCTGTTTGCAAAAAGTAGCTTTTCGGACTTAAATCCGACTAACGATGCTATATTTAAATAAAATATTTAATTATACAATCGTAAAATATGCGGGTTGTTACAGACTCCCCTCCTTAAAGAAATTGCATCCTCGCAATACTTAGGAAGAAAGATAAAAAGTAACAACCATAAAAGCCTATCAACATAAAAGAAATTTGAAATAAGAAGTTTGCCTTAAGGAGCTCAAGAGAGTAAGTCCGGATGTGTTCGCTCGATGAATTCTCTGGATTCCCAAGAACAATCCTTAGGATTTGAAGACGATTGAACTTTCACAAAAGGAACATTTTTATTTCGAAGGCGTTTGACCTCCATAGCAATGATTCGAATAGAATGTTGCTCATAAGTCAAATTAGGTGAAACATCTATTTCTTCCACAACACCGGGCTCAAGAATAGAATCGGAATCTCGAAGGCATTTACGTAACTGAGAGACGTGGAATACATCATGAATAGAAAAAAACTGAGCCAGTAATAAAAGGTGATAAGCCACGGAACCAATACGTTCGGTGATGGGAAATGGACCAATATATCGAGGTGCTAATTTTCCTGATCGACTGAAACGCATAACACCCTTCATAGGTGAAACACGAATAAACAATAAATCTCCCACAGAAAATTCTAATTTTCTTCTTCGGTTACCGACATATGATTTTTGCCTACTTTGAGCCTCTTTCATCCTATGGCGGATAAGGTCAATCTTTGCTGTGGAATCACGAATAAAATCTGGACCTAAAACCAGCTTCTCACCGGCCTCAAGCCAACAAGAACGAGATCGGCATGGCCTTCCATAGAGTGCCTCAAAAGGTGTCATACCAATACTAGATTGGAAGCTATTATTATAGGAAAACTCAACAAGAGAAATATGATCTTTCCAACTTCCACCAAAATCAAGAACACATGCACGAAGAAGATCTTCAAGAGTTTGATTCACACGCTCAGTTTGTCCATCGGACAGAGGATGATAAGCGGTGCTAAAATTAAGCTTTGTTCCCAAAGCTTTTTGAATACTCTTCCAAAATCCACTAGTAAACAATGGATCACGATCGCTAACAATAGAAGTAGGAACTCCATGTAATTTAATAATTTCTTTAATAAAAAGCTTGGCCAAAAGAGGTACGGTCCGATTGGACCGAACGGGAATAAAATGGGCGGATTTTGTAAGTCTAGCAACTATCACCCATAGGCTATTATGACCCGAACGAGAACGGGGAAGGCCATCAATAAAATTCATGGAAATTTGGTCCCACTTCCAAATTGGAATGTCCAAAGGTTGCAATAACCCACCGGGTGGCCTTAACGAGTTGGCAAGTCATGCAGCGCTTAACAAAGTTAGCAATATCGGATTTCATTCCATCCCAATAATAAAGCCGCTTCATATCCGCGTACATTTTACTACTGCCGGGATGAATGGTGAATTTAGAATGATGAGAATCTTCTAAAATGTCTTTACGAAGATCACAATTATTTGGCACGATAAGTCTACCAAATTTTCGAATGCCGCCACGAGCATCGATATCAAAGTCTTTCAAACCTTCAATATCAATTTTATCCCAAAATCTTTGGCTAAGAAAAGCCAATTCGGGATCTAGCTTTTGAGTTTCAAGGATGCGGTCTAAAAGAGAAGGATGAGCCTCAAGGCTACATAAAACAAGAGATGCACATAAGTTGGATTCACGATCTCGAATCTCACAAGTGGATAAAGTCTCGAGATTATTCCACTCAGATATCATCATAGAAACAACCACTTGTTGCTTACGACTAAGTGCATCGGCAACACGATTTCCCTTTTCGGGAGTATAAAGAATATCAAGATCATAAGATGCAAGAAACTCGAGCCAACATTGTTGACGCAAATTAAGTTCCTTTTGGGAAAATAAATACTTTAAAGATTTATGATCGGTGTAGAGAACAAATTTCTCTCCCAAAAGATAATGATGCCAAATTCGAAGGGCGAAAACAATAGCCACAAGTTCTAAATCATGAGTGGCATATCTAGTCTCGGCAGGCTTTAATTACCTAGAAGCATAAGTAATAACACGTTCTCTTTGCATAAGAACGGCACCCAACCCAACACGACTGACATCGGTATAAACAATAAAATCTTGGTTCCCTATGGGAATCACAAGAATAGGAGCATCAAAAAGGAGTTCTTTTAATTTCTGAAAAGAAGCTTCACATTTTTCCGACCAAATGTATTTAACTCCTTTCTTTGTCAAGCTAGTAAGAGGCACGGAAATTTTAGAAAAGTCTTTGATAAAACGATGGTAATAGCCCACCAATTCAAGAAAACTACGGATTTCCGTCACACTTTTCGGTCTCTTCCAATTTTGTATTGCTTCAATCTTTGAAGTATCCACGAAAATTCCGGATTCAGAAATAATATGGCCGAGAAATTTCACAAGAGATTGCCAAATATGGAATTTAGAAAAAAATTCTTTCAATTGATTGCTCCTAAGAGTTTCCAACACAATCCGAAGATGCTTTTCATGATCCTCCTTGGTTTTAGAATACACAAGAATATCATCTATAAAGATGAGAACAAATCGATCAAGGAAGTCTTTGAAAACTCGATTCATAAGGTCAACGAAATAAGCCGGAGCATTCGTTAAACCAAATTGCATAACAAGTCATTCATACGATCCATAACGAGTACAGTATGATGTCAAAGGAATGCTATCCTCTGCAATGCGAAGCGGTTGAAAACCGGTTGCTAAGTCTAATTGTGAAAAGACTCTAGCACCACTATATTGGTCGAATAAATCATCAATCCGAGGTAAAGGATATTTATTTTTGATAGTAAGATCATTAAGCTTGCGGAAGTCAACACAAAGTGTAACAAACCGATTTTATCGGGATCCGAAGGTCGGCATTCTTACGTCCACTGTATCAAATGCCGCATAATCGAATGCCGGAAAACCGAACTATTATGGTTAAAAAAGAAGAGGTAGAAGAAAAAGATAGAAGAAGTAAGGAAACAGAAAAGAAACAATATCAGAATCTCACATATCGCAGCGGAACAACATATAATAGATAAATGAATAATCTTTAAATCAAAGAAATATATCAGTTATTACATTACATTATCATCAGAGTGTACAACAATAATATACAACACAACTGGACAATGGACAGTTATACAAGCATGTCCTTACAAGTGAATACACGGTGGAAAAGATAATATCATATACAAGTAATGCGTCTCACCATCCAGCTCGACACTTGAGCTCCAAAGCACTTCTGAATCCAGAATGACCTGATAACCTGACTCTAGGCTGCCCGTGTGGAAAATTATGGGCACCCAGAGTTTAGGAAGAGAACAATAAACTCCAGGTCTGTTATGGGACTGGTGTGAGAACTCAAAACAGTTATTTATCTTTTAAAACAACAAGAACAACAACAAGGGAAGTGAAAAACATCCGCAATGCTTTTGGAAAATGAAACTACCATAAGGCCTCCCCGCACATACACAATGCAAACGCAGAATTGGAGGAGATTTCTCCTTATGGTAGTCAAAGATGATTACTACGCAAAACAAATCATTTTTGATATTATTATTAGTGCATAGTGATGAAAGCATTTCGAAAATAGAATATAAATCTTAGCCAGCATAGACATTCCAAACTATGCCTACTATAGCTACCATGTTTTGTGGCAGGTTACCGCCACGCAGCATGGCAGGTTATACAACTAAAACCGTACAGGGCTCGTATTGTTTTGTTTGGATTTCCAAAAAATGGTCCGGCAAAGGAACTTTCCAAATAAAATGGAACGCCTCTGGGAGGACGTCCCCGGATCCTAACTGGATCTCTGCTACACAAGGCCGGGTTACCTCTGTGACTAGGTAATAACTGACCCAAGTATGCCACTTCTCCATCGTTACCAACCTTTATCTGAAGCGCTTCTCAACCAACAACCACAAAGTAATAAGTTTGCAGCAACCACAAAGTAAGTATCTGGGCTCCATACCATGATACCACTCATGATCCAGAAGAAATAGACATACCCTTAGGGGAAGCTATCCCCAAATAACCTTGCTGCCACGATTCCTGTTTCGACCATTTTCGGGGTGTGAGGTCTGACGAAGTCTCGTCCACAAAGCTAGGCATAAAGCCATGCTTTGATCAACAAATGATCAATAAATAATCATCACACAGCAACACTCAGCATACCACATTACCAAGTTGGGAGTATATCGCTGATAACCTTCAAATACAAAACCTCTGAGCTCGTACGTCTCAGAGAAGGGTGTTAAGCTAAGAGAATAAATTCTCCGCCACCAACAGAGATGTATTTGAAAGAAATCTACTTTATATCTCAAAATGTAATGTCAGACACGTAACCATACAAGTCTGTTCTGGGTTCGAACAGAACCGAAGGCACTTCCAAAGAAGCCCTTGCAATCCGGGTATCCACAATCCCGATCGAATTTCCCATCACAAAGGAAATCTCCATACCATAGCTAACGGTGCAGAGACAATGGATAGGTCATCTTATCGTTTTCACAAATACCCGGTCTTCAACACCGGTCTTCAATGCTATCCATTACGTCGTATCACTATTCGAAATGGGTAATCCGAATAACGAGCGCAATAATTTAAAATAAGTGTAGCATTCAATTTCAACCAATTCACAACAAATAGCCATTTAAGGGTCAATATTGATAGTCGGTTATTTAACTATCAATTAATATTCACAACATAACCTGATTCTAAATAATTTCCCAAATCATTTATTTTCAATAATATCTTTCAAAGATATAATTTCCACACTTCAACCATTTGAAAACAAATTTCAAATCACTTTTCACCTTTACAACTTTCATTTCAAAATGGTTCATTTAAACCAATCAAATAAATCCATACCGATTTATTAAATTTGCGTGCCAAATCCGTAAATTTATTTCCACACTTTTAAAAATAAATCAATTTTTATTTTTAAACAAATCTCCCTTCCCTTTATATATTCCATGGTGAATTTAAATTCTCAAATATCCACTGATATACAATTTTCAAATTGATTTCAAATATTCACTTCCTATTTATCTTTAAAAGATATAATCTCAAAACATTCACTTCATATTGGAAAACCTTTCCATACTTATTCAATAATAAGTAATTCACAAATCCATTTATTTTCAGCATTTGTAAAATTTTCAATATACTTAAATCCAAATTAAGTATATATTTTATTCTTTAAGGAAAACTTCTTTTAAACGCTTTTATTTGAGTCAAAACGAATGTTGCGTAAAACATTATTACGACAACCCAAAATCACTAGTATAGGGATTCGAATTTAAGATAGAGATATAAATCCTAATACTATATAAAACATTTCCTTTCGAAAATCATTTACTATAACAACAGTGCTATAGTCCACCATTTCCTTCTATTTCTCGAAATGTTTATTTCAACAATGAATGTTGAAATCTACGGTTTTGATACTTAATATATTTTGAAACATCTTTAAATCGTTTTAAATTCTATTTAAAATATCACTTTCCCAAAATATTTCTTTACTATACTATTCACTGTCTAAAATCGTGAATATACTTCATTTACCAAATTCATCATTTCTACATATTTTATTTAAAGGATTATTCACTGTCCAAAATCATGGATATATTTCCATTAATAAGCTATAATAATTAAACTTATCAAAATAAGTCGATTTCTGATTTATAAAACAACGTTTATAAATTCCATTTATACTTTATAACAACTTTAACTTATAAAATCACTTTATTAACGAATTCTATCCATATCCCATTTACACGCCAAAATCCAGTTTATAAGTTAATTACTTATAAATCTTTTATTTTACAAAATCTATTCGTTTTATAACTTCACAATTTATAAATCTATAGATTTCATCCACTTATGAAATCCATTTATACTTAATTTTAATACTTATAGAAAATCATTTTATAATTCCAACATTTTGATTTATAAATATCAATTTTATAAACTTTTATAATAATCATTTATAATAATTCAAAAATCCCAATTTAAACCATTTTATAAATTAATCAACTACTTATTTCAAAAACCAAATTTTATTTATTTTCGGCGTCTAACGATACCAAAAATATATTCGGCTAAATTTTAGCCTTTAACGATTTCAATCACGCAGATTATAAATAGATCAACACATAACATTGAAACAAATTCAAATGTTTGAGGAATCTAGTTGGATCCCTCCAACCTGTTTCCCTGCATCCAAAGATGTTACCACAATACCAATTCCGCTCCGAGACGGAATATCGTGTTATATGGGATTTATAAAATACTATCCACTGCGCAATAGGGTCTCATCCGCTATATAATGCGGGAAATCAACTCCAAATACATATATAATACCAATTCCATACAAGTTGGAATTATCGCGGTATATGTTTTTAATAAATAACATCCGCTTAATATACGGCGTATAGGGTCTATTTCAATACAACAGATAATAACTTATCATCCAATCACACAATCAAGCAATTTTAAATCTAACTATTTAAAATTTAAATCGAAACAATTCGATTGAGTGAGAAGTTCTTACCTTGAGTTTCCGATAACAGTTGTAGCGTTTAATTTCGGGTAAAATTAAATGCCTTCGGATCCTGAAAAAATCGATTTGTTACAATGTGGTATCAGAGCATATGGTTAAGTGACAACCTTGGCTCTGTTGAGGATTAATCATTAGAGATAGAGTCAGCAGTACTCTAGAATGAGTTGAGTGTAATAATAGATATGAGAGCATATTTGTTAGTGAATATGAAATTGTTTTATATTGTGTTGACTTATTAGTTGATTGTTTATAGATTCTGGTCGGTGCAGTCTGGCTAACTGTATCGATAGGGGTTTCTAAACTCTTAAACGAGATAAATCGACATAGTATGGTTTTAAATTGGGTAAATGAAATAATTTTACCTCGATTATATTTTATGTATATAAAGGAATAATTTTTCAGAATTATCAAAGTGTATGTAAAATTGAATTTTTTGATTGTTGAAAATGTAAGAAAATATATAACTGAATCATAGTTGTTCGAATAATCTGAATAATTAAAAACAATAATTGTGAAAGAATAAATTATATAAGAGCAACAATTGTATAAGTATAGAATTATAATTGAAATGATTTACAATTGTGGAATAATCTTGTATAAGTAAAGTTAAATAGTGAAATTGTATAAGCAAGATTTATAAATGTGATTTATAAATAAAAGAAAATTTTGAAAGAATTTAAAGCACTGGATTCACTACTGTTGCTGGGGAATAATAAGGATGATGACTGCATCATCATCAGTATCATTTTCGAGTTTCTGTGTGATGGATTTGCTACCATAGTAAATTGAAATTTGTTGTGATAAACAAATTCGAAATTAAAATCCAAGTTGTAATTGATAAATACAAGTAAAATGAGTTCTGAACTTATAATATGAGATAATAACGATTTAACTTTAGTAAAGTTGAAATAAATTTAAATTAGTATGATAAAATGTATGATGTGAAATTTAGCTAAAGGAAGTTAAATAAATTAAATCAGATTTGGAAGTTGAATAATAATTTTTATAACTTATTAAATGTGAAGATGTAAGTAAAACCAATTATTAAGATGGTTAAACAACTTTGTTAAGAAAAACGAGGTATGAATCTGAATAAGTGATAAGATTGACTTTGGTAAAAGTTAAATAGAATTTACTTTGGAGTTGGAATTTGAATTGGATTTTAACTGGATTAGATATGTTGTTGAAATGGAAATTTAAGTTAAGTTAAACAAATGATGTTTAAATGGAATATAACTTAAGTAATGCTGAACGAAGTTGATTTTGGTATCGAAGTAAAATAATGAAGTGAATTAAAAGAATATGAACTTGAATTATGTAAAGGAGAATCAACTTTATTTGTAAAATAAATTAGTAATTGAACTAATGAATTGAATGTAAATCAATCGAATGTAAGTAAATTGATACGGAATAATGGATATAAGTGTTAATTCATTTAAGGCTAATTGAATGGTAAACCAAATTGAAGGTAAACAAAGTGAATATGAATGTTGAATGTAAAGTGAATAAATTCGGTTGTATTGGATATACATTGGTTGTTAGATTATTGTTAATTGATTGAATAGAAATTCATATGCAATTGAATGAATAAAATTGAAAGCTAAAGCAATCAAATTCAAATTGGAAGTTAAGTAAATTTAAATTGAATAGAAATTGATTTGAATTGAAAGTGAACCAATGTGAATGTAAATTAGTGAATGTAAACTAATTGAAAATGAATAATTGAATGTCGTTGTATATAAATTGGTTGTAAACAATTACAAGTAATGTTGAAATCATATAAGTTGCTTATAAACTTTGTTTAGTATGCATTTCTTTTAATATGCACGTGTTGTAGTTGTTTAAAAGAGTAAAATGTTAATAACTTCTTATATATGTCACTTATATATTTATATTGAGTAAGTACAGGTACCAAGGCTACCGTTAGCGGGATTTGGTTGCGCAAAATGCTAAATAAATAACTGTTTTGCTTAAAAATGCTAAAAAGGTACGCCTACGCAATAAAAATAGGAAATATGAACTGTTTTTTTGTTTTTCCGACCGGGTGGGTCGATCTATACATATATATATCTGTTGTGATCCTACTACGATCGAACCGCGCAAAGGAGGTTATGGCGAAATTTTCTGAAAATTTAAGGCGTTAGAAAATTTTCGAGAAATTTTGGAATTTTTTTTTTGTGAAAACTAAGTTTCGATTTGAAGTTAAAGGCTAAACGATATAGTTGCTTTTGAAAAGATAACTATATATGGATTTGAAAATATTAGTGAAGTTTTGTAAGAAGTTTAACTATTGAATTTTTGAAAAAGTTAAAACACTTAAGAGACTTGTAAATCAAATTTGAATGGGTTGTTTTGAAAAGTTAATGGATTTCAAAACTTTTTCCTACTTCGTAATTTCGAGTAAGAAATTCTTTTAAGGGGGAAAGTTTGTAACGACCCAGAATTTCTGTCATTTGAAATTCAGATATTTAATTGACTTTAAATGTCAACAAGTAAAATTTATAAGTCGAATAATTTATTTTTCGAATATTTAGATTTAATTAGATAATTAAATCGACAATTGAATATTTGAAATTACAAAAAAAAATTGGAATTTGGGTTTAATGTGATTAAAAATGATTTATAAAGTTATACTAAATCATATTGGAGTTAGAACAATGTTTGTGAACTTTTAACATTGAATTAAAAGTTAATTTGTAAAAATTGAATATTTTAATATTTAATCGACTAGTGAAATTAGTCATTTTTCAAACAGTCTCGGATTTCGACGAAACCAGTTTCATCGGATCCGAAATGTTATATTATTGTAAGATTTCAAATTTCGTGTCAATCGGATTTACGGTCTGTCCGACGCAAGCCAAAACGCATAGAAATTGGTTTAATAGATTTAATTTAAATTTGATCGTTTATTGCTGTAACTTGCACATATGATCGAATTAGCTCCCAAAACACATTCCGTTGTGTCCGGAACGCGGGTTAAACCCTAGGAATGCCAGCCGGCACGCTTCGTTTGGAGTTTGAATTTTTTTGGATGAATAGTGTTTTGGCGAATTTTCTATAAAAGGGCCTCCATATTTCTAAACTGCACTCAGAAACCCTAACCCTAATTGCTAACCTTCAGCCGCCAGTTTTGTTTTTCAATGGCCGAAAAACATTTATCTTCTCCTCCTCTTTTCTTCAAATCCACCAATTATTTCAAGAAACTTCCTAAATGAAAATTGTAGAGCGTATCAAGCTCTATATTCTCGACGATCAAGATCGTTTTTAGAGCTACGGATTGTCGGCAATCCTTGCTTGAATGACCAACGTTCATCCACGTTTTTCGAGATAACGGGGGAGGGGGCGAGCTTCAAGCTTCTCTGGCCGAGCATGGAGTAGGCGATGAGCTATCGCTTGATGGTATTCGATCAACGTGAAGTCATGTATATTGGCCGCGAGATTTAGGGCATAGGGGGGCAGCAATTGGGTCCGGTTGCGTTCATTACCTGGTATCACGTAAGGGAAGAAGAAGTAAAACATGCGGCTCTGATACCACATTGTAACAAATCGATTTTAGCGGGATCCGATGGTCGGCATTCTTACGTCCACTGTATCAAATGCCGCATAATCGAATGTCGGAAAACCGAACTGTTATGGTTAAAAAGAAGAGGTAGAAGAAAAAGATAGAAGGAGTAAGGCAACAGAACAGAAACAATATCAGAATCTCACATATCGCAGCGGAACAACATATAATAGATAAATGAATAATCTTTAAATCAAAGAACTATATCGGTTATTACATTACATTATCATCAGAGTGTACAACAACAATATACAACACAACTGGACAATGGACAGTTATACAAGCACGTCCTTACAAGTGAATACACAGCGGAAAAGATAATATCATATACAAGTAATACGTCTCGCCATCCAGCTCGCCACTTGAGCTCCAAAGCACTTCTGAATCCAGAATGACCTGATAACCTGACTCTAGGCTGCCCGTGTGGAAAATTATGGACACCCAGAGTTTAGGAAGAGAACAATAAACTTCAGGTCAGTCATGGGACTGGTGTGAGAACTCAAAACTGTTATTTATCTTTTAAAACAACAACATCAACAACAAGGGAAGTGAAAAACATCCGCAATGCTTTTGGAAAGTGAAACTACCATAAGGCCTCCCCGCACACACACAATGCAAACGCAGAATTGGAGGAGATTTCTCCTTATGATAGTCAAAGATGCTTACTATGCAAAACAAATCATTTTTGATATTATTATTAGTGCATGGTGATGAAAGCATTTCGAAAATAGAATATAAATCTTAGCAAGCATAGACATTCCGAACTATGCCTACTATAGCTACCATGTTTTGTGGCAGGTTACCGCCACGCTGCATGGCAGGTTATACAACTAAAACCATACAGGGCTCGTATGGTTTTGTTTGGATTTCCAACAAATGATCGGGCAAAGGAACTTCCCATATAAAATGGAACGCCTCTAGAAGGACGTCCCCGGATCCTAACTAGATATCTGCTACACAAGGCCGGGTTACCTCTGTGACTAGTTAACAACTGACACGAGTATGCCACTTCCCAGTCGTTACCAACCTTTGTCCGAAGCGCTATTCAACCAACAACCACAAAGTAATAAGTTTGCAGCAACCACAAAGTAAGTATCTGGTCTCCATACCATGATACCACTCATAATCCATAAGAAAATGGACATACCCTCAGGGGAAGCTATCCCCAAATAAACTTGCTGCCACGATTCCTGTTTCGACCATTTCTGAGGTGTAAGGTCTGACGAAGTCTCATCCACAAAGCTAGGCACAAATCCATGCTTTGATCAACAAATGATTAATAAATAATAATCACACAGCAACACTTAGCATGCCATATTACCAAGTTGGGAGTCTATCGCTGATAACCTTCAACTACAAAACCTATGAGCTCGTACGTCTCAGAGAAGGGTGTTAAGCTAAGAGAATAAATTCTCCGCCACCAACAGAGATGTATTTGAAAGAAATCTGCTTTATGTCTCAAAATGTAATGTCATACACGTAACCATACAAGTCTGTTCCGGGTTCGAATAGAGTCGAAGGCACTTCCAAAGAAGCACTTGCAATCCGGGTATCCACAATCCCGACGAATTTCCCATCACAAAGGAAATCTCCATACCGTAGCTAACGGTGCAGAGACAAACGATAGGATGACATTACATTTGTGATGGGAAATTCCTTTTTGATGGGAAATTCGATCGGGATTGTGGATATCCGGACTGCAAGGGCTTCTTTGGAAGTGCCTTCGGTTCTGTTCGAACCCGAAACAGACTTATATAGTTACGTGTCTGACATTACATTTGAGATATAAAGAAGATTTCTTTCAAATACATCTCTGTTGGTGGCGGAGAATTTATTCTCTTAGCTTAGCACCCTTCTCTGAGACGTACGAGCTCAGAGGTTTTGTAGTTGAAGGTTATCAGCGATATACTCCCAACTTGGTAATGTGGCATGCTGAGTGTTGCTGTGTGATGATTATTTATTGATCATTTGTTGATCAAAGCATGGCTTTGTGCCTAGCTTTGTGGACGAGATTTCGTCAGACCTCACACCCCGGAAATGGTCAAAACAGGAATCGTGGCAGCAAGGTTATTTGGAGATAGCTCCCCCTGAGGGTATGTCCATTTTCTTCTGGATTATGAGTGGTATCATGGTATGGAGCCCAGATACTTACTATGTGGTTGCTGCAAACTTATTACTTTGTGGTTGTTGGTTGAGAAGCGCTTCGGATAAAGGTTGGTAACGACCGAGAAGTGGCATACTCGTGTCAGCTGTTACCTAGTCACAGAGGTAACCCAGCCTTGTGTAGCAGAGATCCATTTAGGATCCAGGGACGTCCTTCTAGAGGCGTTCCATTTTAGTTGGGAAGTTCCTTTGCCCGACCATTTGTTGGAAATCCAAACAAAACAATACGAGCCATGTACGATTTTAGTTGTATAACCTGCCATGCAGCCATGGCGGTAACCTTCCACAAAACATGGTAGCTATAGTAGGCATAGTTCGGAATGTCTATGCTGGCTATGATTTGTATTCTATTTTCGAAATGCTTTCATCACTATGCACTAATAATAATATCAAAATGATTTGTTTTGCGTAGTAAGCATCTTTGACTATCATAAGGAGAAATCTCCTCTAATTCTGCGTTTGCATTGTGTGTGTGTGCGGGGAGGCCTTATGGTAGTTTCATTTCCAAAAGCATTGCGGATATTTTTCACTTCCCTTGTTATTGTTGTTTTAAAAGATAAGTAACTCTTTTGAGTTCTCACACCAGTCCCATGACTGACCTGGAGTTTATTGTTCTCTTTCTAAACTCTGGGTGCCCATAATTTTCTACACGGGCAGCCTAGAGTCAGGTTATCAGGTCATTCTGGATTCAGAAATGCTTTGGAGCTCAAGTGGCGAGCTAGATGGCGAGACGTATTACTTGTATATGATATTATCTTTTCCATTGTGTATTCACTTGTAAGGACGTGCTTGTATAACTGTCCATTGTCCAGTTGTGTTGTATATTGTTGTTGTACACTCTGATGATAATGTAATGTAATAACTGATATAGTTCTTTAATTTAAAGATTATTCATTTATTTATTATATGTTGTTCCACTGCGATATGTGAGATTCTGATATTGTTTCTGTTCTGTTTCCTTACTTCTTCTATCTTTTTTTCTACCTCTTCTTTTTAACCATAGCAGTTCGGTTTTCCGGCATTCGATTATACGGCATTTGATACCATGGATGTAAGAATACCGACCTTCGGATCCCGATAAAATCGATTTGTTACAATGTTGTATCAGAGTCGCACGTTTTACTTTTTCTTCCCTTACATGATACCAGGTGATGAACGCAACCGAACCCAATTGCCGCCCCCTGTGCCCTAAATCTCGCGGCCAATATACACGACTTCACGTTGATCGAATACCATCACGCGATAGCTCATCGCCTACTCCATGCTCGGCCAGAGAAGCTTGAAGCTCGCCCCCCTCCCCGCTCTCTCGAAAAACATGGATGAACGTTGGTCGTTCAAGCAAGGATTGCTGCCAATCCATAGCTCTAAAAACGATCTTGGCCGTTGAGAATATAGAGCTTGATACGCTCTACAATTTTCATTTAGGAAGTTTCTTGAAATAATTGGTGGATTTGAAGAAAAGAGGAGGAGAAGATAAATGTTTTTCGGCCATTGGAAAACAAAACTGGCGGCTGAAGGTTTGCAATTAGGGTTAGGGTTTCTGAGTGTAATTTAGAAATATGGAGGCCTTTTTATAGAAAATTCGCCAAAACACTATTCGTCCAAAATTTTCCGAACTCTAAAAAAAACGTGCCGGCTGGCGTTTCTAGGGTTTATTCCACGTTTCGGACGCAATGAAAAGTATTTAGGAAGCTAATTCGATCATATGTGCAAGTTACAGCAATAAACGATCAAATTTAAATTAAATCGATTAAACCAATTTCTATGCGTTTTGGCTTGCGCCAGACAAACCGTAAATCCGATTGACACGAAATTTGAAATCTTACAATAATATAATATTACGGATCCGATGAAACTGGTTTCATCGAAATCTAAGACTGTTTGAAAAATGACTAATTTCACTAGTCGATTAAATATTAAAATATTCAATTTTCACAAATTAACTTTTAATTCAATGTTAAAAGTTCACAAACATTGTTCTAACTCCAATATGATTTAATATAACTTTATAAATCATTTTTAATCACGTTAAACCCAAATTCCAAAAAAAATCTGTAATTTCAAATATTCAATTGCCGATTTAATTATCCAATTAAATCTAATTATTCGAAAAATAAATTATTCGACTTATAAATTTTACTTGTTGATATTTAAAATCAATTAAATATCTGAATTTCAAATGACAGAAATTCTGGGTCGTTACACAAAGCCTAAGTGTACCATCGGATTTCTTCACAAAAATAGCAGAAGCTCCCCAAGGAGAAGAACTAGAACGAATAAATTACTTCGTCTCCAATTCGGATAATTGTTTGCGCATCTCCTCATTTTCTTTATTGGACATACGATAAGGAGGGCGAGTGATAGGTAGAGCTCCAGGGATTAGATTAATTCTGGACTCAATTGCTCGCTTAGGTGGTAATCCTAAAATGGGCTCAAATATGTCAGAAAATTCATGAACAACGTGAATAAGAGAAATGACATCTTCCTCATCATCATTATCGTCGTCATGAGGATTTGAAGAATATAAAGATGCAGTGAAGTTGGAATCCGAATCTTTAAGAACAATAGAAATCTGCTTAACATATTGAGGATGTCGAAGATGAATAATCCGCTCAGGACATAGGATATGGGCTTCGTAACGGTTAAGCCAATCCATTCCCAAAATCATTCTGAAGCCCAAGTAACGCATGACATGCAAATCGGCTCGGAAAGAAAAATCACACAAAATAATCTCGACATCTTTACAAAGCAAACTATGTGTTGCGGATCCACCGACCAGATTCGCAATTCTCAAAGAAGTCATTAAAGCCATAACATTTAAAGAAAAAGTATCAACAAGTTCTTTAGATATAAAAGAATGGGATGCACCCGTATAAAAAAAAACTCGAATAGGTTGATCACGAAACATAATAATACCATCAAGGAGAGAATGAGAAATAGCTTGACCATGAGAAGTGTCACTAGGGGCTTGTACAACATTTAGCTTTCCCTCCTTCTTACTTTGAAGTTTGGGACATGAAGATATATAATGGCCTGAGCTTTTGCAATAGCGACAAGTAAGGGGCTTTGAACACTTATTTGCATAATGGTCCTTAGAACCACAATTGTAGCATTCTCCACGGCTAGAGTTAGGAGTCATTTCTACATGTTTCCCTTTCTTGTTGGGATAAGGACCCTTGAACTTATTAGGCCTCTTCTTGTTGTTGTTGAAGTTCAGTTTGGCACCCATAACTTCAACATCACTCTCTTTATCAGCCCCTTCAAGTCGAAGAGCGATATCAACAAGCTGATCGAAAGCAACCTCCAATTTCAGAAGTAATGGCTTCTTGATATTCTTATTCAATCCATAGACAAATCTCTGATTTTTCTTCAATGGAGTATTTATATACTCGACCCCATAATTAGAGAGAGATTCAAAAGATGTGACATATTCTGCCACAGAAGATTCACCTTGAACAAGGTCCGTAAAATGACGGGATAAATTCACTTTCTCAGCTTCTGGTACAAACTTCGATTGAAATCTTTCCCGGAATTGCTCCTAAGTAAGATCCACTTCCATAATTTCAGAAATTAGAAGTTCGTACCAATCTAATGCTCTCTCTTGGAGCATACTAGAAGCCACTTGAACTCGATGAAAATCAATAAGATTCATGCGAGTAAAGATGCGATCACATGTTCTAAGCCAAGCTTGGACTTCAATGATGTTTTCGGTACCCTTGAATGGCTTCCTACCCAAGTTGGTATAATCACTGCACAAACGTGCAAACCCAGATTTAGGGTGAGTAGGCTCTGGAATGGGTCCGACAACTTGAGCATTCTTTATAAGATTAAGAAGCTATTGGGCATACATAAATACTCTATCCTGGGGAGTAGCACTAGATTGATCGACGGTGGGACGGCCTGCTCTAACCATTTCTCTTCTTTAAGAAAGAAAGAAAGAAGAAGAAAAAGGTTAATCTTAGAATGAATATCAAACAAATCTTGATTTATAAAATAAGGCATCACAAAGAAAATAGGATAGAACGGGTCCAATGACTCGAATAAAATCCTAAGGCACGTCTCCTAAGATGGACTTAGGACGATGATCCTTGTTAAATTATTCTACATTGTTTCGAAGTTTGGCTCTGATACCATGCTGTGACGCCTCACCTCTATACTCACACTAGCCAAGGACACTACGGAGTAATGCCGTCAAATAGCACGAAGAATAAGGCTGTTGAGGAGCCACCATCCATGTAATTTCTTTGTGCAAGCACCGATATGTCAGATAGTATAACATGCATTTCATTTCAAGAGGAAATCCGACATATTAAATCCAAATTCAAAGCTACTTCACAGTGGGGTCTTCGGAAACAAGTATAGAAATAAACATAGCACAAATCAGTCACAGATGTTCATATCTCAAAGGCAGAAACATATACGAATATAGCACATAGAAGTGTACATCAGAGTTATGGTCAAACATGATCCACAATATCACAAAAGAATAGATACAAGTGCTAGACAAAGAATGAGTATACATCAAGGAGTCTCTATCTCGAATGTATACAGAACAAAAACTACCAATCTAAAGTAGTGAGTCAAAAATCAGGCGATGGTCCCTAATAAGAAGTCAAGTAGAAGCACATGTAATATCTCGGTCTAACCCGAGTATTAAAAATAATAAACGGATCAGTCTACCTATAAATATCAAGTAAAACGAGATAGATTAAGAGATATGATAAAAATGTATGATAACAAAAATGTCATACTACGACAAGTATACATTAACTAACAACAAAAATCATACAATATCTCAAGAAATCTCGAAACACTAGAAAGAATGTCGTGTTCTTGGTTTTTATTCACTAAACTACAAATATTGACAAACTTATCAATTCCAATAGTAAAAGTTGTTGAAACACAAATTCACAAAAGTTAGTGTAACACAAATTCACCAATGCACAAATATTGATAAAGCTTATCAATATAAATCACGAATTTTGGTGAAACACAAATTCTAGAAATCATCAATAGAAATCCAGAAATCACATAAAGGGGGAGGCCTCTCACAAAACGGGAGCATGGAAACTCACCAACACGTGCATCACAAACGGAATGCTATTCCATGGTTGCTAACCATCATATTGAGCCGAAGCTCCACAAATGGCCCGAAGACCATGGGTCGCTACCCCACCAATTTGAGTCAAAACTCCACAAACAGGGTTTAGTCTCCCTCGTAGACAAAGAGACATCGCACATCGCTAGTCAAAACCACAAAAATGTACCTCATCGATCATCAGAAGTGTCAATTACACTAAGCTAGTAAATAAATGAGTTTAGCTTCATGTCCCATAACCATTGGCTTAACTTAAGTATTTACGAACAAATTGTAGATCTCCACTCATAAAAATTATCACAAGAGTTTTAGTAGAACGAGTCTAAGAATTAACCGACAAAGTAAACGCAAGCGTTTCATACCACTTGTTTTGCTAAGTCGTCTAATTGGATTTCTTGAACGAATGAGATAAATGTTTGTATATACTAATAGGTTGGAAGATGGTTTTATAAAGGACTTTTTATTAAAAATAGAGTTGAAATCATCTTTTAGAAAGAGTTTGAATGTTTACTACTAGTATAGAAACCTTTGCGTTTTAAAGTGACAAACCATAAAGATGATTGTAAGAACAATCAATCAACAAAATTTCACGTTCAAAGACGTGAATTAAATCCAAATAAATCGATTCCAAACCCATCAAAATGGATATACCCAAAAATTCCAAATAGAAGTCATCAGGTCAATAATAAATGATAACAACAAATCGGAAAACCATGAATCGATAAAAATTAGAATTTCAAGCAAAATAGGCTAAATAGGCAAAAGCAAGCAGGTCAGTCGACTGGTTACAGAGGCCAGTCGACTGATTGCTGGAAACAGAGACTTCCAGCCTCTGTAGACAGCCCCGGAACATTCATTTGCTACAGCCAGTCGACTGACTGCAAAGGTCAGTCGACTGACTGGCACTGGTGCAGTTTTTCAGCCTATCAAATGAAGAGCAACTCCTCCAAAATTGCAACCGGACGAGCAATGGGCGCTAGGGGTTTATGATAATCGACGACCAGGCCTTATAGGCCCTTCGATGCATCACCAAAAACATGTTCAAACATCAAAGTTAGGATTTTTAAGGATTTGACTTCAAAACACCAAAAATTGAAATATTCACCAAATCAATCCAAACCAAAAGCAAATGCACATGAATAAGTGTTAGGAATTCATATCCAACAAATCAAAGATAGTTATAGACATAGATGTGAGATAAAAATCTCACCTTTTACACAAAAACACGAAAGAAGAAGCTTGGAAGTAAAGGAGGATCAACCACTCTTCAACACAACCCAAGGAGCTTGAATCTAAGCTCAAAGGAAGAACATTTCCTAAATTAGGTTTAGGAATTTTTACAATTGAAGGTAGAATGAGTTGGAGAAGAAGAAGAGGATGCTTACCAATAGCTTCTCTTTGAATTTGGAGTTGAAGCTTGGATTTGCAATTGAACTGGGGCTTAGGAATTATAATTCTTTTTCTCTTCACCTATTTTTATCTAAAGCTTGAAGGTATTAGGAAATGAAAGTTAATGAAAAGAAGTTGGGGTGGAGCTAGAGTTAATAGTTTAGGCTAACCCAAACCAAATGTCCAAAGTGCAAAGGTCAAATTTTTAGCTAGCTTCAAACATATCAAAGTTTATACTCAAAAAGGTTGCAAACGCCATTTTGGACTCAATGGAAGTGGTCTCAAGTCCTATTTCGGCTGTTTGCAAAAAGTAGCTTTTCGGACATAAATCCGACTAACGATGCTATATTTAAATAAAATATTTAAATATACAATCGTAAAATATGCGGGTTGTTACATGTAGATTAGATTTATCGAGAGCTTCGTGATGATATATTATATGATAGGATTTGAGTTGTTGGATTTTCGATTTGATTTGGAATTGTAATTTAGGGTTTGGGATATTCACCAATAAGGAGGAGCAGTTAAGGACAAAAATTGTACGTATAGAAAATAGAATAGAGCTGTTATGGTTTATAACGACATATATATTGGTAGAGATGGATAAGAATGGACGGAACAGATCGAATGGGTCGAAGAGACAACAAAGACCCAAAAAATCCCATTTCGTTCCCGAAATGAAATTAGGTCATCCCATATGTCGAAATGTAGGTCTTCAGTATTTTTAATCTCAATGAAACTAATTTCAAACCCTAATTCTATTATATATAGAAGTTAACTTTTAAAACCAAATTATATTCATTTAAACCCCTTTAATTGATTTCTACACATTTTGAGCTCGCACGATCGAACGATAAATCCGATCGCTACGAACTTGAAATCCTATAATAATTCGCTATTACGGATCTAACGAAATTGGTTTCGTCGAAATCTGAGACGATGCCCAAAAAGGCTAATTTTACACGTTAATTAAAACAATCTATTTTAGAAATCAATTTAATCACTTTTGAATTCTAAATTAAAAGTTTTCTATCATCATTCTTGATTAAACAGGAATTTATAATCTTTCAAAATGTAATTTTTCTATGTTGAATTCAAGATTTAAATATGTTTATTAATTTCAACATTTAATTACAACAATAATAAAAATCAATTCATTATAATTTAAATTCCAAACAAATTCTTCTATTTTGATTTAACTTCTTATTATTAAATCAAAAAATACCTTAAATGTTTTATATTTAACATTAGCATACATTTTATTTCACTCATTACTCTACAATTAACGTCTTCTTATACTGATTGCAATATTTCAATTGCATTAAATTCTCATTGATTTCCAAATTAATTTCAACGGATTTTAAAAATACGATGGGAAATAAACAATTGTTGCAACTTAATAATTAACACATTTCAAAATTTATTGTTTAGAAACAAAGTTTATTAAATCTATACACTAAATGATTGATTTCTTACTGCGTGTTAAAACCAATTAAATTAAATAACCTTTTATTTCTCTTTTGCATACAATATTTAATTTATTCCTTAATAACCTTTATTATTACCATTAATAGAAATTATATTAAACAGTTGTCAATATTATTAAATCAATATTATTAATTTTTATTCTAATAAAAATTTTCCATTTATAAGTCATAAGTTTTTAATTTCACATAATAATAAATTTCAAAAATCTTATTAAATTTAATATTTTTATTTATCAAAAATACGGGTCGTTACTATCTCCCCCGCTCAAAACTTTTCATCCCCGAAAAGGAACAAGAAGGAAGAAGCTTGATATATTATATTTAAAATAATTAGTTTATAAACAGTCACTTACATATTTAAGTTTAATATAAATTTGAAAATAACTCAACTTCCATAAAATTTTCTAAGTCATAAATTTATGAAAAATTTCGGCAGCATCTCCTCTGTGCGGTTAGGTCCGAAAAAAATAATAATGTCAATAATTACATTCCATATATCTTATTTCAATAATAAAACATCTCAAACTATGGGAAAAATAAAATACCATTACAAAAACCGTAATCCAAAAACATACATACTTGTCGAGCAAACAAAACTCTATTTATGAAACCAAAAGTAATAGCTACTGCCTATATAAACCTATATCTTACTTACATAATCCAAAATAGTTAAAATTATGTCTAAAGGGTAATATCAGCTATTTTAATTAATAGCACAAGCAATATATAATCATATGCAAACAAAAGCAGTATGACCATTATACGTAATAAAAGAATCCATCACATTTCATAACAACCAAAAACTAATGGTTTGTCTAGGTTTAGAAACTTTTCATCATACAAAGGTGATAAATAAACTACCAAGTGTACCTTACGCTCAACAACCTTAGATGATTACTTAAAAGATTATTCATACAATCTAAAAACAAATTGAAGTATCATTTCCCAAACATCCCATAGGCCAAACAACAAAGAATTTTATTATTTAAGTTTATTCTGTTGGTTTCTTTCCACATCATTTACTTTCCATTTATTTTCAAACATTCATACAATGTCATCTTTTTTAATTTACATTCGTTACTTAGATAATTTTCCCCCATTCAATATTGAAATCATCAATGAATCCATTATTAACGTATCATACATTTCATTGCACTTAATTTACATTTATTATTTACTTATATACTTGATTTCCATTTAATATTAATATTCATTAATAAAGCATTTCATATATAAGTTCCACTGCCCTTTGATTCACCTTTATATCTTCATATATAGTATCATTTAATATTAAATACATTTATGAATCGTTTTTATTACATAAGATTTCACTTGTATAATATTCTATTACATATTCATATTTAACATTTCAAATTTTTTAACATTTCTGGAAAGTTTTATATATGTTTTTAGAATGTAATTGAATGTTATACAAATTTATCTTATTCATTTTAGTTAGCAAAAATGTTCAGTAATTTACAACTATTAAAATTTAACTTCTCATATTTCATTTAAACATTTAGCTTCAATGTCTTATTTCTCATATAGAAGTTTCCAACTATTAGAATTTTACTTTATTTCAACAACAAGAAATCATTAATTAACAGGAATTTAAGAATTCAAATGTCGGGTTCATTTCAAATCATTTAAAATAATATATATACATATGTATTGTAATGACCTGATATTTTGAACCATTCAAATTGACAATCATCCACTCATTTCAGAATTGAATTGCTCAAAACAACAGATTGTTAATTTATATTTAGCAAAACTTAGCATATACAGTAAATAAATCAATCACAGAATCACAGACACAGAGTAGTACAACAATAAGTAGCGGAATAGATAAACAATAGTTCATGAAGCTACTATAAACATTAGAGTTTAAAACAAAATACAACAAAAATCTCAAATATAGAGTAGTCTCAAATGCAAAGGTAACTGACAAGACTAAACAAAAGAAACTGGAGATAACAGAAAGCTGAACAGAGATAAGACAGATCTTCAAGCAAAGCTCCAAGTTTCAAAGTTGAGTCTCAAATGATGTGACACTCAGTTTGGCCCGAGCATAAAGCAAAACACAAAACACTCGAGTTAGGATTAACATTCTTATACCAGTAAATTCAACTCAAGTAAAATGTCAACTGAAATACCATATAACTTAATGGATGTTTAGGATACCCATCCTCCAAGGATCCATTAAACTATCTACATACATAGTACAATACGCTACATATATAGTGTATAGAGTAAAGTAAACTATTAAAATAGCGTTAAGACATTACCCATATCCCCATTAACACATTTTTATATATTTCGGTAGTCTATACAGTATCATAAATCCTCCATAAACTGGAGGGCCATAAGAGGGCACTCCATAGGTATGGTACAAACCAAACTCGTAGAAGGCGCGATAAGGCATGTGAAAGAAGGCAATACAAGGGTAGGATTCTACTGTTTGCACTCCCAGATTGGTGGTAACACATAGCAGCTACTACCGCCCACCTTGAGACACACTCCCAAATCAAAGGTGCACCCAATCAAATCACAAAGTAATATAATGATATCGAAGAAACATGCTCGATCGGAGGTGTGACCTCCCTTGGCTCAGTTTTGCTCCTGTTTAGCCACATCAAGCTGGCTCGTGTGAGTCCGGGTTGCGTTAAATACCTCACATAGAATCATCGCCAAACCATTCTACTTCGTTCTAGATTCTCCACCACGTGCAAAGTTGTTAAAGTTGTTTACAGTATTTGCAGAGTGTATGACAATATCCGATCCCGTTCTCTTTAACAACCAAATGCTTATATCACATCGTGGTCATTTTATTTCAAAATAGCTCATACTTCATATCAGAATATCATACTTATTTCAAAACCATATCACCTTTGAAATCGTATTCACTTTTAAAATTATCACCTTCGAAATCATTACTACAAAAATAGATTAAACCATCATATCAAAATATTAGTATTAAATCCATTAAATCTAAATCATAACAATTCCAACTAAAATAGTTTACATATTGAAAATAGTTTACATACTGAAATAGTTATAAAATTAAAATAGTTTATATTTAAATACAAGTTATGGATTAATAGTAGTATATATTTTAAAAGAGTTTATATCGAAATAATTTCAAATTAGAATTGTTTCTTCCAATTTCACAAATCAATTTAAATCAATTTAAGTTCCAAAATTCAACTTAAATCAATCTCAGTTCATCAATTTCAATTAAAAAGATTCAATTCAAATTCTCATTAAAATCATTTTTAATTCATATCGATTTCAAATCTAGGTTTGAACTACAAATTTAAACCACTTCAAATTCAATAGGTTTCAAAGTCTAATTATTCAAACATTTACAATAGCTCAATTTGATAAATTTAATGTAACGACCCACCTTTTTGGACGGTTTAAATTGACAATAAACCATACATATAAAACTCCAACCATTTAAAAGAGTGGATTGTTATGGGGTAAATGAGAAACGAAGAGAAAGAAAGAAAACAACACAGAATCTCGCAGCAGAATGATAAAATATAATAATCAAATAACAGCTCATGAAGCTGTTTTAAAATAACGTTTGATCATACTTTTACAATACAGATCAGAATACATACAAAGGAATAAATAAATAATACAGTGCAACAACATAATGCAGTGGAATAAATATAATAAGTAACAATAGTACTAAATCTTCATCTTCATCCTCCAGAAAAGCTGCATTCGATACACTGAAATGATCATACTGACCTGAGCGAATTGAAAAGAAAAAATACTCGAGTCAGAACTAAAAGATCTTATATAAGTTAAATCAATAGTAAGTAAATATGAGTGGAACAGCATCGCAGATGTTTATGTGGTTTGACGTCTCCTATTCATTGTCTAACATGGGTGCAATAACTTAAGAGATGTTCGAGATTTCCATCTCTAAGGACCCGTTAAACTATCTACATACATAGTATAATACGCTATTATGATAGGGTCTACAGTAAAGTAAAATATTAAAATAGCGTTAAGGCATTACCCGTATCCCCTTTAACACATTTTATATAATACCGTAGTCTATATATACTGTAAAAATCTACCGTAAACTAGTGGGCTATCATAGAGCATTCCATAGGTATGACACAAACCAAGGCGCGATAAGGCATGCAACAAGGCACGCGAGGCAATGCCAGGGTAGGATTCTAACATTTGCAGAACTGGGCCAGTGGTAAAGCATAGCAACTACTACCGCCCACCTCGGAACACACTCCCATAATCAAATCGAGGGGTGGCCACCAAATCAATCATAAATTCATAATATGGTATCAAAGAAGCATGTCCGATCGAAGATACGACCTCAGTTGGCCCAGGTATAGCTCCTGCTTTAGCCACATCAAGCTGACTCGTGGAAGTCAGGGTTATGTTAATACCTCATACAGAATCATTCGCACAAGATAGTTCTTTTACAACCAAACGCTCATTTAACAACCAAACGCTCATTTCACACAGGATTGTTCTTTTACTTTTCCAAAATCAATTCATAGTTGATATCAAATTATCATATTCTCAAAACTATAGCACTTTCGAAATCATATTTTCTTTCAAAATCATACTTTCCAAAAATAGGTTAAGACCTCATTTAAAATCATCATATTTACTCAAAATATGTTATTTCACTAAAATATCATTTCAAAACCCAACTTAGATTATATCATCATTTAACCGCATTCGCTTTTAGATATTTCCACTTTACACAGTCTGATACTTAGAAAATAGTTTAGATAGTTATAAGTGGTTTAGCATAGTTTAAAGTAAATTTTTAAATAGTTAAAATACCCTGAAATGGTTAGGAAATAGATTAAATAGTTTAAATAGATTTAAGATAGATTAATAGATTTAAAATAGATTAAAACAAATTAAAATATATCAAATAGATTAAATAGATTTAAAATAGATTAAATAGATAAAAATAGATTATAATAGATAAAATAGATTAAAGTAAATAAAAATAGTTTTAAATTGATTACACTTGCTTTTAAAATAGTTTGAAAATAGATTAAATTAGTTTAATAGTTTGAAAATCTTAAAAATCGGGATTTTTAAAATAATATATTTTTACATAGTTTATATTAAAATAATAAATTTGAAGTATCAAATTTTAAATTATTTCTCCATTTCAACAAATCTGGACCATATCCTGATTTCTACAAAAATAAATTTATTTCAATTTAAATTCCCATAAAAATCATTTCAATTTATATCGATTTCAAACTCAAGTTCGAATTTAAAATTTTAAAGCACTTTAATTTCATAGATTTCAAATTTTAATTAGTCAAACTTTTCAATAGCTCAATTTTGATAAATTTCATTTACATTTCAAATTTCAACTTTGAAATTTCCATTTGTTCTTTAAACAATTCATTAAACCAACTGCAACTTCAACATTAAAAACTTGGATTTTCGAAAATAATTCAGTTTATATAAATCAAATATTATTTCCAAATATCATTTAACTGAATACAAATTTAAGGATTTAAAATCATTTAATTTAATCAATCTGGTGTCCATGTATAATTTTCTACCCTATGATTAAGGGATACGGATATTTATCATTTCAATCTGCAAATATTTTTAAAATTACGAGTATATATCATTTCAACCTGCAATCTCGAATTAACGTTCAAAATCCATAAAATCGCTTAGGTTTATCATTTCTACCCATAATGATTTTTCCCAATTTATAGATCGTTCGGGTATGTATCATTTCAATCCACAGTGATTTTCCTAGCAATAACTAAGGGAGCTTGCAGTATTATAACAATATAAATATAGCATCTAGTCATCCAATATCAATAATCAAACATCCATCATAATCACCATGCAAATCAACAAATAAATAACAATAATTGTCTGATTATCAATAACAGGTATTTAATTGACAACTAAAATTCAATATTAAATCAAATAGTGATTAAGTTCAATAAAAGTCAAATTTAACTGGAATGAAAATTTAAATATACCAAATAGCACTCAATCAATTTCTAATCACATCATAAATTTAATTTAATTAACATAAGATAATTTAGTAGTTGTGAGTAAGTTAAAACAATCACCTTTGATTCCAAATTGATTTGAAATCCAAAATAAGGCCCAAAATTCAATAGTCTCAGATTCGTCCAAACCAGTTTCATAATGTTCGAAATTTCGATACGATCGTAGCGGAGAAAACCGCACCCAAATTCGAGCTCATACGGAAAAGTTATGCAAATTAGAATGTTCGAAATTAAATTAAAATAGAAGAAAGGGCAATATAGTAAATATTTATACCGTCTTCCTCTCAACACATAACCCTAGCTGAGCACAGTAATCATGCACGCAAACCACCAGCCGCCTCCATTAAGATGTTACCGTGCCATGCCACGCCATCCACCTCCAACCGAGCCTCCTTACCCGCGCCACCATCCCACGACCACCCATGACCCTAGATGCCGTTGGATGATGCCCAAAATTGAGCAGCTACTACCACCATTTTAAACCTTAATTGGATCATTCACGTCGATCCAACCACCAAACTTCCAAGCGATCACCTAAGATGCACTCCTCACTCCACTATCCACAGTACCATACCCCCGAATCGATGATCCATCATTGTTGATCAACCACCAAAATCGTTGGCTAAGAATGCTTTGGCCAATTGTGGACACCAAAACTCGATTGCCAAAATGAACAACAGATCTAGATTACGCACATTGAGTGCTTTCCAACGATATAAAATATGACATAGTTTTGAGAAGTTTGAACTTTTAATTTGGTTTTGAAATTGGATATAGGGTTTGTTATTTGAAATTGGTTTCTGTCATTGAAGAAAGGAACAGACAAAAGTTAATGTACATACAGAATAGACTAAAAGACTACAAGGGTGTTAGAAACAAAGTCTATTTATACGGACAAGGCCCGATATGAATAAACAACATATTTAATTCGTTCGAATGACAAGAACGACCCAAAATCTGTTTCGTTCTCGAAACGAAAATGGATCATCCAATCTATCAAAATAAATATTTTCAATATTTTTAAATTTAATGAAACAAGTTTCAAGCCCTAATTCCATCGTATGAAGAAGTTACCTTTTAAAATCAGCTTATTTCAACCGAATTCAATTAAATTGATTTCGATGTGTTTCGATCTCGTAGATCAAACGACAAGTCCGATCGCTATAAAACTTGAAATCCTATAATAATTCACCGTTACGGAACCGATGAAACTGGTTTCATCGAAATCCAAGAAAGTGGCCAAAATGGCTATTTCAAATTAGTTAATAAAATTATTATTAAATTAATAAATCACTTTTCAATTCAAATTTTGTAATTGACAAATTTTACTATTTTTTATTACCTGGTGATTTGTAATATTCTAAAGTAAATTTCCAAGTCAAATTCAATATTGAATGTTGCACGTTCAATTTCAATTGCAATAAAAGTCCAACTAATTATATTTTAATTTCAAGTAAATTCCTTTATTTTGATTGATATCTCATTATTCACTCAACTATCTTCCTATGGATATAATTAACATTGGTTTATATCTTATTAGACTAATATTCTACAATTATCATTTTAATTCCTATTAACTGCAAAATTAATAAATCAATTTCAGTTGATTTCCAATTTAATTTCCATGGATTAAATAGATAGGTGCTAGATGACAATTGATACCTTTTACTTAATTTAACCACATTTATAAGTTTATTATCTACAAACAAATGTTATAACTACTTACACAACACTGATTTTGTCCAACTGCAATTAATTACATATTATCTCACCAATTAATACAACATTTGGTTTAATTCCTTATTTGCAATTTGTAACAAATTTTATGTTTGCTTTCACTTCAATGAATTGAAATTTTACTAAAATAATTATCAATTTCCTTATTAACATTGTTTAATTTCATTCTAGTTATTATTCTCATTAATAAATCACAAATTTTAATTTCTTCCAATACTAAATTACAAAATCTTATTAAATTCAATATTTTAATTATCAGAAAAATGTGGGACGTTACACTCTCCCCTTCTTAAAACTTTTTTTCCTAGAAAAGTTAAAAGAAAAAAATTTAAGGAACTAATATATCTTATTTAAATTATTCAATTTATAAAAAATTAATTTACATAATTGAATAATTTAAATAAAATTTATCAATTTATAAATAATTAAAACTTTTCATATTCAAGTTCAATAAAAGTATGAAAAAGATTTCCTCTTTTACAAAAAATTTCTAAGTCCAAAATTCACAGAAAATTTCAATAGAGTCTCCTTTGTACGGAGAGGTCCGGAAGAAATAACAATACCAATAATAACAATATATATACCATATTTCAAATAAAATATCCCAAACCATGGGAAATAATACAATATCGCTATAAAACTGTAATCCGAAAACTTACCTATTTGTTGGGCAAACAACGCTTATTTATGAAACCAAAAGCAGTAGTTATTGCTTCCATAACCTGTATTTCACTTATAAAGAATTATGTATAAGGGAGATATTTAAGTTGTTTCAATTACTAACAAGACAAATCAATACAACAACAATAGTCACTTGCAAACAAAACAATACAAACATCATATTCAACAAAGTCATCAATCATCCATCTATAGCAACCAAAACAAATGGTTTGTTCACGATAGACTTTTAATCGTACAAGGTGATAAATAACCCATCAAGTGTATCCTACACTCAACAGCCTTAGATAATTACTTAATAGATTACTTGTACATCCTTATACGGTTAGAAGTATCCATTCCAAACATCCCATAAGCCCATACAACAAATATTTCAAGTAGTATTTAAGTTTATTCTTATTAATTTCCTTTCACATCATTATTTACTTATTATTTATTTTCATTTATTTATATAATATCTTATTTCCCATTTATATACTTATATAAGTTATTTCCATTCAATTATTTAGATCATCCATAATCAACTCTTAAAATATTATGTAAGTTTCTTTGCAAATTTAATTCACGTTGATTTCCTTCTTATATCAATATTCATTTGTAAAGCAGCTCATACTTAATTTTTTTCTTTTCACGTTTATTTCTTTCATATATAGTATTCGCTTTTACTATTCACTTCAATTATAAATAGCTTCAATATTAACTTATGTTCATAATCATTTACCTATAGTATTCCCTTTTTTTATTAAATTTAATTAGTAGCATTCAAATTATTAATTTAAGTTTATAATATTCTTATACATCTTAATTCTTCATTTAAAACATAATTTCATTGAACACTTTCATTTCCTAAGTTTTACTTATATAACATTCTATTATATATTCTTATTAACATTACAACTTTTTAATATTTTTGGCAAGTTATGTTTATATGTTTTAAGAATGCAATTGAAAGTTACACAAGTTACCTCATTCACTTTACTAAACAAAATGTTTAATAATTACATCTTCTAGAATTTCATTATTTTTAACCTGTAAGTTACCAATTTCCAATTTCTTATCTATTTCATTTGTCACTTATTTTCATTTAGAAGTTTCCAATTATTAAATAGTTAAGATTTCATCCTATTTCAATAATTGAAACTACTAATTTACAGAAATTTAAGAACTAAATACCGGTTACATTTCAAATAATTTTACCTTAATATACACACACTCATGACTTATATATATCGAATCATATTTAGAAATAAAAAATCAAGCTTGTTTATCAAAACAAACGTGTAGTAAAACTACTATAGCAGTCTTCCCACTTTGAAACTCAAAGTTTAACATCGATGGTGCACGCACTTATCACCAAAATTATTTTCCAGCGACGGAGAGGGAAGTACAGAAAAAAAATTTCCTTCCAAATTCCTTTAAACATTTCTTTCAAATTATATTGAAATATTTATATCAGAAATAATTCCAAATAATACTAATATTATATTCCAAAATCTTTCGAAAGAAATTTTAAAAATCCCAGAACTTAAGTTCTAACATTTCCAATTTATATTCATTTTATCTGCAAATTTTATTTTACAACCAATATTTATAAAATTTCAAATCCTAACAACCAACCAATATATCACATACAATTATATACCTTTATAAATATCATTCTTTTATATATAATATAATACTAGGAAAAAAAAATCATTTACCTATATTTCAAAACGATATTGTGTCAATATGCCATATTAAGTGTTTAGAAATCCTTATCAGTGCCATAGCGTCCCATGTACCGAACAGAATTTATAAATACTGAACAGAACAAATTAACACAATACAAAACCTTTTATAACACTAACAAATACACTCTCTCATATATATACACTTACTACACTATTCTCTAATGAGTCAGACCCCACAAAGCTAAGATTATCGCTAAACCTTGCTCCAATACCAAATGTAATGATCCACTTTTTTGAACGGTTTAAATTGACAATAAACCACACATGTCAAACTCAAACAACTCAAAAGGGCGGTTGTTACGGGGTAACGAGAAAAATAAGAGAAAGAAAACAAATACAGAATCTCGCGGCGGATATAATAATCAAATAACAGTTCATGAAGTTGTTTTACAAATAACATTTGATTATACTTTTACAATACAGATCAGAGTACATACGGAAGGAATAAATAAATAATGTAGTGGACAACATGATGCAGGGGAATAAATATAATAAGTAATAATAGTACTAAATCTTTGTCTTCGTCCTCTAGAAAAACAGTCTTCGATGCACTGAAAAGCTCAGACTGACCCGAGCAATTTGAAAAGACAAAACACTCAAGTCAGAACTAAAAGATCTTATGTAAGTTAAATCAACAGTAAGTAAATATCGGTGGAATGGCGTCGAAGATGTTTACGGTGTTTTGCATCTCCTACCCAGTGTCTAACATGAGTGCAATAATTTAAGAGATGTTCGTGATTTCCATCTTCTAAGGATCCGTTAAACTATCTAAATACATGGTACAATACGCTATTATAATAGTATCTACAGTAAAGTATTAAAATAGAGTTAAGGCATTACCCATATCCCCCTTAACACATTTTACATAATGTCATAGTCTATACCGTACTGTAAACTCCATGGTAAACTGGTGGGCTATCAGAGAGCACTCCATAGGTACGACACAAACCAAACTGGTAAAAGGCACGATAAGGCATGTGATAAGGCATGCGAGGCAATGACAAGGTAGGATTTTACTATTTGCAGAACTTGACAGGTGGTAACGCATAGCTGCTGCCACTGCCCACCTCGAAACACACTCCCATAATCAAATCGAGGGGTGGCCATCAGATCAATCACAAAGTCATAATATGGTATCAAAGAAGCATGTCCGATCAGAGGTGCGACCTCACTTGGCCCGGATATAGCTTCTGTTTTAGCCACATCAACCTGACTCGTGGGAGTCAGGGTTACGTTAATACCTCATATACAGAATCGTTCATTGAACCATCATACTTCATTCTGGAATCTTCACCACGTACATAGTTGTTATAATGGGTTTCGGTATTGGCAGAGAGTATGACAATATTCGGTCACAGTCTCTTTAACAACCATACGCTCATTTCACACCGGATGGTTCTTTTACATTTCCAAAATCAATTCATAGTTGATATCAAAATATCATATTCTCAAAACCATATCACTTTCAAAATCATATTTTCTTTCAAAATCATACTTTCCAAAAATAGACCCTCATTTAAAATCATCATATTTACTCAGAATATGTTATTTCACTAAAATATTATTTCAAAACCCAACTTAGATTATATCATCATTTAACTGCATTCGCTTTTAAATACTATCCACTTTACACAGCCTGAAATTTAGAAAATAGTTTAGTTATAAATAGTTTAGCATAGTTTAAAATAAATTTTTAAATAGCTAACATGCCCTAAAATAGTTTAGAAATGGATTAAAATAGTTTAAATAGTTTTAAGGTAGATTAATAGGTTTAAAATAGATTATATAGATTAAAAATAGATCAAATGGATTTAAAATAGATTAAAAGAAATTAAAATAGATTAAATAGATTCAAAGTAGATTAAATAGATAAAAATAGATTATAACAGATAAAATACATTAAAGAAAATAAAAGTAGTTTTAAATTGATTAAAATAGTTTGAGCATAGATTAAATTAGTTTAATAGTTTGAAAATCTTAAAAATCAGGATTTTTAAAATAATATATTAAACAGTTTATTTTAAAATAATAATTTTGAAATTAATATCAAATTTTAAGTTGTTTCTTCCATTTCAAAAAATCTGGACCATATCCTGATTCCAACAAAACTAACTTTCTTTCAATTCAAATTTATTTAAAAATCATTTCAATTTATATCGATTTCAACTCATGTTTGAACTAAAAAATTCACTGTAACTCCCCACTTCGAGATCCATATTAGCAAAGAGTATTACAAGGTAATACCGTCTGCTAATACAGAGAATAGAGCTGTATCGAAGCGACTATCTATAGCCTTGTCTTAACTATCTACTGAATACGTCGATAAATGACGCATATTTTTTTCTCAGGTGGATCGACTTATCCAATAGATATTTACTACAAAACTATAATGGCTATAACATCTAACAGAATAAAATATAACAACTCAAATGTAAAACACATCACAGAACAGTAGATCATCACATACATATACACATATGCAGATACATCACAGGGTATACAAAATGATACATGTCAAGTGGTGTAGCAACCACAATATACAGGCGAGTCAAAAGAATATACATATCAGAGTTACAACCAAAAAGGACTACACAAAAAGCTATAACAAAAGGAGCAAGCAGAATAGTCCATGCGGAAGCAGAATAGGCTAAGTCCAAATGTACCTAACCTGAAACACCTCGGTCTGACCCGAGTATAAAATACACGGGTCAGTCTAGCTAAACAAATCAGTAAGATAAGCTAAATGATGATGAACATGCAAGGTCATAAAGTATCACAAATATCTCTAAAAAGAGATAATTCGATCATGTAACAAAAGATGAATCGTAACAAGCCTCATATCATCGGCAACTCAAATAAAAAAGGATATGAATATCCCAAATCAAGCCAAAAAGGCAAATAACAAATACCAATAAAGGTAACACTAGTTTCCACAAGGTAATCGCTATGTATCGAGTGATTCAAAATACCTACTCCGAAAGGCGATACTCTCGGGAAATATAAATATCAATGAAACAAAAGATGCACGTGCTCAGTACTGTATAAACAAGGATCCACAAGCCCGAAGGCGACAAACCCAAGTATCTCTCGAGCGGTGACGAAGGACCAACTCCAAAAGTGATACTATAGGGCAACAAACCCGAAGGCAACAAATACGAAGGCACAAACCCGAAGGCAACAAACCGTAGTGGCGAAGGTCCGGAGGCCCAGTACTGGACACTACTAGCTGGCAATATGTGTCACAAACTCTCGAAAAGGAACCCAAAAAGTGTTAACGTGTGTCCCATACCACACGTTCGAACTAAACAGTTTACTAACCATTAGTCAATTCCACACTTAAATCAGTACAAAGTTTACCTCATCTCATCGGTAAACCAGACTCGAAGGTCAAAACGATCAAACGAATAGATTAGGAATTAACTGAAAAGATAAACGCACGTGTTTTATCCAATCATTTAATTCTTCTCCCTCTTCGCTTGAAGTGCAAAATTGTGTATTTTATACAGAAATTAAGTTGAAGAAAATGAGTTTTAGGAACGCTTCAAAATTGCTTTAGAAATTGCCTTTGAAATTCTCCTATTATGGAGTAATTAATTAAATACTTAAAAATAATATTAAATAATAATTTCAAAAGTCAATTTGCTTGAAAAACACTTTGTAATACTTTATAAAATCCCGTGTACGAAATGTAGAGAAAAATCTCAAAGAAATCGGAAAATATCATAAAAACCTGAAATTATTCCAAGTATAAAAAAAACCCGGTGAAAACACGCTGTGAACCCAAGTTCGACAGCAGGTTTGGACCTGCAAACTGAGTCCGAATGACATAATATTTTGTAGGAATATTTTTTAACATTCCTACTCTAATCTGCAAAAGATTCACCCAATTAAGACTTGAAATGAATAAACCGCGTCGTTCCGAAGTTTGTAAATCAACACTTATACTTCAATCTGCAAAAAGAATCACTCAAATTCGATATGAAACAAATGAGTTATGCTGTCTCAAACATGAACTCAGGCCATGTTTGTAACAGTTCAAAAACCTAATAAACGTGCAGGCCTAAAACCATCCTGGGTTCAATTTCCAGGCATAAAACAGAGGAATAAATGAAATTAGATTGAGCTCAACATTGGTAATATTATACTAGAAAACTTTATCTTTCAAACAAAAAAAGAATCATTGAATTCCAGTAAGAAATGAGTGAGTTATGCGGTCTCAAACATGTACTCAGGCCATGTTTGCAGCAACTCAAAACAATTACAGACAAAAATATGTGCCTGAGTCAATTTTGCAGTAACGTTTTGAACATTCAAACGACAATATATTTCAACCAAAATTTGCAGAAATGAAGTTCAACATACAAGCTGTCAAATGCAAGAAATACGGTAGCATTTCGTTGCCGGAATCGAAAAATACATGCATTCAAAGTGGAAACCAGAGAAGGTTTTGACAGAAACAAAATTGAAAGTAAAAACAGATTACAAAGCAAATTTTGATGATTTTGAGCTTAGCTTAGCTAGTTTTTGTGAGTTTTGTAACTCACCTTGTTGTTGCAATGAAAAGACTTGGATTTGTGCTGCAAATTTGAAGCTTTTTGCTAGATTGGAGCCTCTAAGAATCTAAAAGAAACAATTACGGTACATGCAATAGAAAACATAAAGTAAATTAGAAACCTAATTCAAAAATCAGATATTTTTGATGAAATAATGATATCTGGAGTTTGATTACCTTTGATTTACCTCTAGATTACAAAAAGACTTTGGTTTGGTGAATGTTAATTGAGAATTTGGATGGATTTTGATTTTTGAGGAAGAGGTTTACTGTACTTTGTTTTTATGGTGAAGGAGGAAGGAGTTGAGAAAGAAAAAGACAATGAACATACAGTTTGTTTTCTCATTTTCTCAACCAGGTTAAATCCTAATGGGCATTGGATCCATTAGTAGAAAGAAGTAAAATGACCTATTAGTTAAATAATCAACTCTAAATTAGAAATGTATACATATTTACACTATTTAAACAAACAAATGTCATTTTCTTTCAAATTCACACAACAAAGTATGTAATTTTACATACTTATGAAGTAACACATTATATACTATATAAAAAGATTAATTTTAATTTTTAAAACATTTTTATCATTAAAATCCCTTATTTTACAATAAAAAAAATTCACCAAATAAATGTAAAAGTCAGCATTTTTAACTTCTAAAATTCAACAAAAATATTTTTCTTGCTTAGAAAAATATAACTAACTATGCTAAATTCAAATTTATAATTAAAACTCATTTTTAAATCAATTTCCACCTTTTTATTTGATTAAACAACCTTCATAAATCAAATACTTCTTTTAAAAAATATTAGAAGAAGTAATTGGTAATAAAAAATACAATTATTGCATTTTTTCTAAATAAAAACTATTTTCCATTTATTATTAACCCAAACAAATAAAATAAAGTTCCAAAATTTATTTTCTTATTTTTAATTTTCAAAATCCATTGTTTATTCCAAATAAACAATTTAATTTCTGAAATTTATTTAATTCACAATATCAAATCAAAACTACTGTTATAATTTAATACTTACAGGTAATCTCCAAAACCGAGGTTGTTACAGACTCCTCCCTTAACAAAATTGTGTCCCCGCAATTCCTAGTGGAAAGGATGTATGCAACCATGTCTTTCATCACTTCAAAAGATAGAAAAACAAGCTTGAAGTAAAAAGAATTTCTCACCATCGCTATGATAAGCTAGAAAAACGGGATAGGATCGCTCGATAAACTCTTTGGTTTCCCAAGTGTAGTCATTGGGTTTAGTGGACCATTGAACTTTAACGAGCGGCACGTCCTTATTTCGAAGGCGTTTCACCTCCATAGCAAGTACGCGAATAGGCTGCTACACAATAGATAGGTCTGGTGAGATCTCAAGGTCTTGCAAATCAGGAGAATCGATGCCAGAATCCGACTCTCGAAGACACTTCTGAAGCTGAGAGATGTGAAACACGCCATGAATGCCAGATAGATGAGTTGGAAGCGAAACTCTATAAGCCACGGGGCCAATACGTTCAGTAATAGGAAATGGTCCTATAAAGCGAGGAGCCAATTTCCCAGTCGTACTAAAGCGCATAACCCCTTTCAAAGGAGAAACACGAATAAAGACGAGATCACCAACCGAGAACTCGAGAGGCTTCCTACGGTTGTCCTTGTGGGATTTCTGGCGGCTATATGCCTCTTTCATTCTTTGACGAATAAGATCAATCTTCTCAGAAGAATCACGAACAGAATCTGGGCCAAGAATAAGCTTCTCACCAGATGCCAACCAATAAGAAGGTGATCGACATTGCCTTCCGTATTAGGCTTCGAAAGGAGCCATACTGATTCTCGACTGAAAACTATTATTGTAGGAGAATTCTACAAGGGGTAAATGATCCTCCCAACTACCTCCAAAATCAAGAATACAAATACGGAGGAGATCTTCCAAGATATGAGTCACCCGTTCAGTCTGTCCATCGGTCTACGGATGATATCCTGTGCTGAAATTAAGCTTTGTTCCCAAAGCTTGCTGAAGACTCTGCCAGAAATGACTCGTGAACAGCTGGTCATGGTCACATACAATCGAAATAGGAACACCGTGAAGTCTCACGATTTCCTTGACATATAACTTGGCCAAATGAGAAGCACTCCAATTAGACTTAATAGGAATAAAATGAGCAGACTTGGTGAGGCGATCAACAATAACCCAAACACTAGAATGGCCCGATCTCGAACGAGGTAGGCCATCAATGAAATCCATTAAAATTTGATTCCATTTCCACGATGGAATTTCTAGAGGCTGAAGGAGACCAGAAGGGCGCTAATGTTTGGCCTTGATACGTTGAAAAGTAATGCAATTACTCACATAACTCGCCACATCACGCTTCATGCCTTCCCAATATTAAAGGCGATGCATGTCGGCATACATCTTACTACTGCCAGGATGAATGGTATACTTTGAACGGTGACAGTCATCGTGAATGTCATGCCTAAGTGAAGAATCAGATGGCACAATAATGCGGTTCTTCTTACGAAGATACCTATGAAAATCAATGCTGAAATCCTGCAATGCCTCATCACAGGATTCAGACTCACAAAGCTGAATAAATGCAACAACTCTGGATCTTGTCGTTGAGCCACGGCAATACGATCAAATAGAGAAGGTCGAGCTTCCAAACTGAATAATAATATTAGAGAATCAGAAGACGGAGCTCGATAACGAATATCACAAAAGATAGAGTCTCAAGAACATTCCACTCGGCTAGCATCATAGAAACAACAGCCGAGTGTTTGCGACTAAGCGCATCAACAACACGATTACCCTTACCAGGTGTATACTGGATATCGAAGTCATAGGAGGCAAGGAACTCGAGCCAACGTTGTTGCCTCATATTGAGATCCTTTTGAGTGAACAAACACTTCAAGAATTTATGATCGGTATAGAGAATAAAGCGCTCACCTAAGAGGTAATGGCGCCAAATCTTTAAAGCGAAGACAATGGCAGCTAACTCAAGATCATGAGTGGCATAGTGAACTTCATTCGAACGCAGTTGCCTAGAAGCATAAGCAATTACCCGATCCTTCTGCATAAGAACAGCACCGAAACCACTTCCACAAGCATCGGTGTAGACGACAAGATCATGATTCCCCTCTGGAACCACAAGAATAGAAGCATTGGTGAGAAGCTCCTTCAATTGCTGAAAAGAAGCTTCACACTCGTCGGACCAAATATAATGAACGCCTTTCCGAGTAAGGCTAGTAAGGGGAAGCACAACAGGGGAAAAATCCTTAATGAACCGACGGTAATAACCCGCCAATCCAAGGAAACTACGAATCTCATGAACATTCTATCGCCTCTTCCAATTCTGGATAGCTTCGATCTTTGAAGGATCGACTGAAATGCCCTCGGAAGATACAACATGGCCTAAGAACTTAACCTTATTCTCCCAAAAGTGGCACTTGGAGAATTTGGCTCTAAGCTGATGTTGGCGAAGAGTATCCAAGACAATCCTCAAATGGTGGGTATGCTCTGTCTCGAACTTAGAACAAATAAGGATGTCGTCAATAAATACAAGGACGAACTTATCGAGATATTCCCGGAATACTCGATTCATGAGATCGACAAAGAAAGCAGGAGCTTTTGTCAAACCGAATGGCATTACGAGCCACTCAAAAGAACCATAACCAGTGCGAAAAGCTGTAAGAGGAATGCTATCCTCCGCAACTCGTAACTGATGAAAACCAGTGGCAAGGTCGAGCTGAGAAAAGGCCTTAGCACCACTCAGCTGATCGAACATATCGTCGATCCTAGGTAATGGATACCTATTCTTGATGGTCAACTCGTTAAGCTTGCGATAGTCAATGCAAAGCCTAAGAGTACCATCGGACTTCCATACAAAGACGACCGTGGCACCCCTCGATGAAGAACTAGACTGAATAAATTGCTTTTCTTCAAGCTCTAAAAGCTGCTTCTTGAGTTTCTCATTTTCCTTTGTAGACATCCTCGTGGGAGGATGACTAACTGGCTGCGTGCCTGGAGTGAGATCAATGCGGAACTCGATAGCCCGCTTGGGTGGCAAACCCGAAACAGGCTCAAATACATCAGAGAAGTCATAAACAATACGAATACGAGATATATCATCAACATCTTGTGAGTCTAGAGAATATAAAGCTACTTCGGAATTATCCACATTTTGAAGGGCAAGAGATAGCTGAGATGGAGAATCGGGATGTCGAAGATATTACATCTGCTGAGCACAAATAATCCTGGCATCATATCGCACTAGCCAGTCCATACCAAAAATCATGTCAAATCCCAAATAAGAAATAACATGCAGATTCGCACGAAAAGAAAAGCCACATAAAGCAATCTCAACATTACCACAAAGCATGCTAAGGGTTGCAGATCCCTCGATAGGATTCGCAATCCTTAATGAAGTAACCATACAAGAAACATCCAAAGACAAATCATCAACGAGCTTCTTCGATAGAATGAATGCGAAGCACCCGTATCGAAAAGAACTCGAATACTGCGGTCATAAAATAAAATAGAACCTTCCAAAATAGATGGAGATATACCTCTGGGCTGAGAAGAAACTCCAGAGGCCTTAGCAACATAAAGCTTGCCAGACTTGGCATTAGCTGGAATAGTAGGGCAGGTGGAAACATGATGACCTTCCTTCTTGCAGTAGCGGCAGAAGAGAGGCTTAGGACAAGCCTGAATCATATGATCAGGAGAACCACAATTGAAACACTTCTAAATGGAAAGTGTTCCAGTAGACCGAGTCTGAGAGTTAGAACCACCATTCTTCTTCTTGGAAGGAAAAGACTTGGACTTCTGAAATGGAAACTGCTTCTTCTTGGGGTTCTTGCGAACCTCAACATCATCACCACTATCAATCTCTTTCTCGACGTCTTCAAGGTAAAGCGCCGAGTCAACTAGCTCCTCAAAAGAAAGCTTAAGCTGTAACATTAAAGACTTTTTCAAATACTTCCTAAGGCTGGAAACGAACTTGAGGTTCTTCTTGTATGGAGTGTTAATATACTCAAGGCCATACTTAGAAAGAGCCTGAAAGAAGACACATAATCAGAAACAGAAGATTTCCCTTGCTTTAGCTTGAGGAAGCGACAGGAAAGAGATGCTTTCTCAGACACAGGAACGAACTTAAGCTCGAATCGTTCCCGAAACTAAGTTGTAACGCCCCGGAAATCTTCGACTTTCGAAAATTCAACATCGATACTCACTTTATCGACTGCCGAGAAATCGAAGGCCGGAAACTCGAAATGTTATGGTTTTAAAAAAAATAAAAGAGAGAGAAGGAGAGATAAGAAGATAGAAAATAGAGGGGAAAGAAAATAGAAAATAGAAAATAGAACGGAACAGAAAGAAAATAACAGAACAACATCAGAATCTCACAATTCGCAGCGGAACAACATATAATAAATAAATGAATAATCTTTAAACAAAGAACTATATCAGTTATTACATTACATCACATTTCATTACATCATATCATATCATCAGAGTGTACAACAACAACAAACAGTGCAGCGGAAAAGAAATACTATATACTAGTAATACGCCATGCCATCCAGCTTGCCTCCAGCAACTCCAGAATATCCAGAATATCCTGATAAACCTTAACTCTTGACTGCCCGTGTGGAAATTGGTGGGCACCCAGAGTTTAGGAAGGAAAACAATAAACTCCAAGTCAGTCATGTGACTGGTGTGAGAACTCAAAACAGTTTATTTATCTTTAAAATCAAAATAGAGGAATATTTTTAAAGGCAATTCGCAATGCTTTTAAAAATGAGACTACCATAAGGCCTCCCGTACACACACACAATGCAAACGCAGAATCGGAGGAGATTTCTCCTTATGATAGTCAAAGATGCTTGATACGTATTTAAAAGAATATTTGATATTATTACTAGTGCATAGTTTAGGAACAGTTTATTTCGAAAGTAGAATATAAATCTTAGCCAGCATAGACATTCCGAACTATGCCTACTATAGCTAACTATGTTCAATAGCAGGTTACCGCCACATTCCATAGCAGGTTATACAACTAAAACCGTACAAGTCTCGTATTGTTTCTTTGGATTTCCAACGAATGATCAGGCCAAGGAACTTCCCATTGCCACATGAGAATGCCTCTGGATGGACATCCCCGAGAACCAAACCGGATCTCTACCAACACAAGGCCGGGTTACCCCTAACTGAGTAACAACTGACCGAATATGCCATCCCCCGGTCCTTTGGGACCTTTTCACCGAGCGCTCGTAATCAATTCACACAATCATAACAAAGTGTTTTCAACATGAGTAAGTATCTGGGCTCCATACCATGATACCACTCTTTTCCAGAAGGAAATGCACACATCCTAAAGGGCGCTACCCCTCATAACCTTGCTGCTTCTTTCCTGTTTTGACCATTCACGGGGTGTGAGGCTCGACGAAGTCACGTCCACAAAAACATACTTTATACAAAAGCCATGCTTTGGGTCAACAAATGATCATAGAAATGATCACAAAGATAGACGATCAAATAAACGATCCTATCACAAATAATCAACACAATGATCATTTACAGCAACACTCAGCATGTCACGTTACCAAATTGGGAATATATCGCTGATAACATTCAACTACATAACCTCCGAGCTCGTACGTCTCAGAGAAGGGTGTTAAGCTAAAAGAATAAATTCTCCGCCACCAACAGAAATATATTTGAATGAAATCGGCTTTACGTCTCAATTTGTAACGTCAGACATACTATCCATACAAGTCTGTTCCGGGCTCGAACAGAACCGAAGGCACTTACAAAGAAGTCCTTGCAATCCGGATATTCACAATCCTGATCGGATTCACCATCACATATGGAGAACTCTATACCGGAGCAACTCGGTGCAGAGTCAATCGACAGGTCATCCTATCGCTCTCGCAAATACCGGGTCTTCAACACCGATCTTCAAATGCAATTCATAACGACGTATCACATATTCGGAATGGGTTATACGACCCCATGGTCCTTTCTCGGTTAACCCGAATAGTGAGCGCTTATTCAAAAATAAGTGTGGCATTCAAATTCAAACAAATCACATCAATTACCCATTCAAAGGGAAATATTGATAGTCGGTTATTGAACTATCAATGGATATGCACACATCATCAGTTTCCAAATAATTTTCCAAATTATTTATTTTCCAAAATATCTTTACAAGATATATAATTTTCACACTTCAAAAATAAATCAATATTTATTTTTAAACAAATTCCCCTTTCTTTTATAAATTCAATAGTGAATTCATATTCCAAAATATCCATGCATATACGATTTCAATTATTCATTTCAATTTATCTTCAAAAAGATAAATTCTCAAAATATTCACTTTATATTGGAAACCATTTCCATACTTACTTATTCATAAGTAATTCACAAATTTTATTTATTTTCAACACTTAGAAAATAATCAATATACTTAAATCGAAATTAAGTATATATTTCATTCTTTAAGGAAATCATTCTCTTAACATATTTATTTGGGCCAAAACGAATGTTGCGTAAAACATTGTTACGACAACCCAAAATCACTAGTATAGGGATTCAAAATTAAAATAGATATATAAATCCCAATACTATGCAAAACATTTCCTTTCGAAAATCATTTACTATAACAACAGTGTTATAGTCCACTATTTCCTTTTATTTCTCGAAACGTCTATTTCAACAATAAATGTTGAAATCTATGGTTTCGAATCTCAACACATTTTAAAACATCGTTAGATCGTTTTAAGTCTGTTTAAAATATCACATCCTAAACATTTTCTTTAACATATTATTCACTATTCAAAAACGTGAATATACTACGTTAATGAATTTCATCATTTCTATACATTTTATTTTAAAGGATTATTCACCGTCTAAAATGTGAATATAACTCCATAAATAAGTTATAACAATTTACTTATCAAAATAAGTCGTTTGCGAATTTATAAAACAACGTTTATAAATTCTATTTCTATTTGTTTTATAACTACTTCTTTTATAAATTCCTTTATTAACCTATCTCAATTCATATCTCAATGATATACTAAAGATTCATATTATAAGTTAAACACTTATAATTTATTTGTTTACAAGAATCGTTCTTTTTTTTTCGTTCTTTTAAACATCCCAATTTATAAATCTTATAACTTATAAGATTCATTTATTTATCAAAAATCCATTCTTCAAATAACTTTTCAAATTTTATAAACCTACTGCTTATAAAATTCCATTTATAACTTCACCGTTTATAATTCTATGAATTTCATTCATTTATGAAATTCATTCACAATTCATTCTAACACTTATAAAAACTCGTTTTATAATTCTAATATTTTAATTTATAAATTAACAATTTATAAATCTTTTATATAAGTCAATTTATATTAATATTTTAAAACGTCTTCAAAGTCCTTTATGATTTCACCATTTTGATTTATAAAATAGTCAAATTTTATAAATCCTATATTTCAACTTTTCATAATAAATTCAAAAATCCCAATTTAACTTTTTTTTTTAAAATCATTAGCCTCATATTTTCAAAAATCAACCTTTAACTATATTTCTCAAAAATCTTAATTTTTATAGCATTAAAAATTATATCGTTTATTTATTTAAAATGGATCAATTCCAAACATATAGTATATTTTCAAAAATCACTTTAAAAATCATTTTAAAGTTTCAAAACTTGGGCTAGTGATGCTACACACCAAATAGTCTATCACGACAACAACGATATCATATATCGATATGATAATCCATCAAATATCAAAATATCTGAATTCAAATAAATACTGTTGAGGAATCCAGTTGGATCCCTCCAACCTGTTTTCCTGCATCCACAAACATTAGCACAATACCAATTCCGCTCCAGTACGGAATTATCGCGGTATATGGGATTTAAAATATTATCCGCTTAATAGACGGCGCAATAGGGTCTTATCCGCTAAACAAATGCGGGAAATCAATAACTCCAATATATACATATGCCAATATATATCTATTGCTATTATATATAATACCAATTTCACTGTTTATGAAATATTCGCGGTATATGTTTTTAATAAATAACATCCGCTTACTAACGGCGCATAATGTCTATTTTAACAATCAATAGATAACAATCATCATTCAAAAATGCATTCAAATATTTTAAATCTAAATATTTAAAATAAAATCGAAACTGATTCGATTGAGTGAGAAGTTCTCACCTTGGTTTTAATTTCGTTTTAGCGATTTATTTCGAATAAAATTAAACGCGCGTTTAATTTTACCCAAAATTCTCACTAAATCCAAACGACTCCAATCCAATTTCACCGCGTAGTGCTCGTCCATATGATTCCAACGCAACTGGTTTCGCGCGTTTTCGACCTCGTATGAAAAAGTTATGATTTTTATAAGTTTACAGGATTTTAACTTAATAAATTTACAACTTTAATTATAATTTTTAACCTTCATCAATTCCTAGCCACTGGATCCCATCATCCTCAACATCAGGCCGTCCATCACCTTTCTTCCTCTTGCGTTCCTTCTACAGGTAAGAGCCGAAACACATAACCCATTCACGTATATTAGGGTTTAAATTTGCACCCTCCTCGACGATCTATAGCACGATCAGGTAGCTCCATCGCGTAGCCCTCACCACAAGCTACTTTCGGCCTCAACCTCATGAAGCTCAGCCACCTCGTGATGCGCGTGCACGAAGGTGAACACATGATGAACGCGGCCACTTTGCACCTTCCACACTGCTCCATTTTTAATCATAGCCGTTGGATCTCTAGCTCTCTTCATGCTCTACCACTTCCTAGTTGGAAGTTTTCTCTAATTGTTAGTGGATTGGAAGAAATCGAGGGAGGAAGGTTGCGAATTTCTGGCCTTTGAAATCTGGGGTGGCGGCTGCGTTTGTAGATTAGGGTTTATTATATATTTTTTTCTTGAGAATTCTGGGCTATTCATAGAGAATTTTCGAACACTATTCATCCCGGAAATTTCGAACTCCGATTTACGCGCCGTAACAAGCGTTTCTAGGGTTTACCCCACGTTCCGGACACAATGGAATAGGTTTCGAAAGCTAATTCGGACATCTGTGCAAGTTATGGCAACAAACGTTCAATTTAAATTAAACCGATTTAAACGATTTTCTAGGCCTTTTAATTCGTACCGGACAAACGGTAAATCCAATTGACACGAAATTTGAAACCTTACAATAATATCACATTACGGATCCGATGAAACTGGTTTCGTCGAAATCCGAGACTTTTTGAAAAATGGCTATTTTAACTCGCCAAATTAAAATTAAAAATAATTCGATGCGTTTCGAGCTGCCACGATCAAACGATAGCTCCGATTGACACGAAAATTGAAATCCAGTAATAACTAACTATTACAGATCCAATGGAACTAGTTTCGTTCAATTCTGAGACTGTTCAAAAATTGACTATTTTACAGTCGATTATTAAATATTAAAATATTCAATTTTCACAAATTAACTTTTAATTCGATTTTGAAAGTTCTAAAATATCGTTCTAACTTCAATATGATAAAATAAAATTTCCCAAATCATTTTCAATCATATTTAACTAAATTTTCAATTATTTCCATAATTTAACATATTAAATTATCGATTTAATAATCCAATTAAATCCAATAATTCAAAATAAAATTTATTCGACTTATAAATTCACTTATTAATATTTAAAATTAATTAAATATTCAAATTTTAAATTAATAAAATTCTGGGTCGTTACAATCTTCCCCCCTTAAAAGAATTTCGTCCTCGAAATTTACAAGTAAGAAAAGTTATAGAATTTGTTAATTTTCCAAAATTCATAGTTAAACTTCTTACAAAAACTTACTAAGTTTCCAAATCATACTTAGTTATCTTTTCAAAAACAACTACTATTGTTTAATTTTCAATTCTAAATCAAAGTTAAAGTTTTCAAAAATTTTCCCATTTTCTCAAATTTTTTCTAACGCCTTAAATTTCCGGAAAAATTTGCCATAGTCTCCTTTGCGCGGCTCGATCCGGAAAAAAAATGACAGTATATATATCACAAATATACATCTCATCAAGTAATGAGGCATCCCGAAGGGAAAAAATGTGTAAAAGTACGATATTTAATCCGAGATATGTACCTTATATTTTATTAGCAAGCATATACGGCTAATATAGCGCGAAAGCGAGCTCCAAATGCGAAGCAAACGCGATCCGCACCTACTAATCACTCAATAAACAACATGAGAATCATGCATATATGCAATAGTATCAATATACAACATATAGCAACATAATAACTATACATGTCAACATAGCAAATGTAACAAAAGCAATATATTCAACCATCAACCAACTAGCATCCATAACAAATAAATATTCATTCATATTCTCATTAATATTCAATGAAATAGGTTTTCAATTTAATCACATTTGATTCATTAACAGTGGATGTTATTACTAACATTCATTTTCAATTAGTTTATATTCACTAATTCATATTCAAGTTGGTTCACTTCCAATTCAAATTCAATTCTATTTAAGATTCACTTAACTTCCAATTTCATTAATGCTTAATGAATTATAAACAATCAATCAACTAACAACCATATAACAATCAATGTATATTAATTACAACCAAATTCCTTTGCTTTCAATTGGTTTAATTAAATTGATTTGCATTCAATTATTCAACTTTCAATAATATTAGATTTTAATGAATTAACACTTATATTCATTATTTCATATCAACTTAATTCACATTTAATTGATTAACATTTAATCCATTCATTCAATTCAATTACAAAAGTTGAATTTCATTTATATAACTCAAGTTCACATCCACCACTTAACTTTATTAATTTACTTTGATACTAATATCAACTTCATTCAACATCTCATCAGTTATACTTCATTTACAAACATCACTTTGTTTTACTTAACTTAATTCATTTTTTATTACAACTCATATTCATAAATATATCCATATAGTTTCACTTCTTATATATATAAGTTTATTTCACAATTGTAGATCACATTAATTATAATTCAATTCTTATAATTCATTTGCTTATACAATTATTCTTTTATTTAGATTATTCAAACAACCAAACAATCAACTTATATTCACTTTAATAATTTTGAAAAATTATTTCTTTATATATAAAAATATAATCAAGTAAAATTATTTCATTTACCCAATTTTTTTAAACAATACTGTGTCGAATTGTTCTATTCAAGTGTTTAGAAACCCCTTCGGCATAGTCTTGCGGACCACGCTGACGAAAGTTCATATGCCACTCAACAAACCAATCATCACAATATAAAACAATTTTATATTCACTAACAAATACGCTCTCATAGCTATTATTACATTCAAATCATTCTAGAGTACTACTGACTCTATCTCTAATGAGAAATACCCAACAGAACCATGGTTGTCGCTTAACCATATGCTCCGATACCAGATGTAACGCCCCGGAAATTTTCGACTTTCGAAAATTCAACATCGATACTCACTTTATCGACTGCCGAGAAATCGAAGGCCGGAAACTCGAAATGTTATGGTTTTAAAAAAAGAAAAGAGAGAGAAGGAGAGATAAGAAGATAGAAAATAGAGGGGAAAGAAAATAGAAAATAGAAAATAGAACGGAACAGAAAGAAAATAACAGAACAACATCAGAATCTCACAATTCGCAGCGGAACAACATATAATAAATAAATGAATAATCTTTAAACAAAGAACTATATCAGTTATTACATTACATCACATTTCATTACATCATATCATATCATCAGAGTGTACAACAACAACAAATAGTGCAGCGGAAAAGAAATACTATATACTAGTAATACGCCATGCCATCCAGCTTGCCTCCAGCAACTCCAGAATATCCAGAATATCCTGATAAACCTTAACTCTTGACTGCCCGTGTGGAAATTGGTGGGCACCCAGAGTTTAGGAAGGAAAACAATAAACTCCAAGTCATTCATGTGACTGGTGTGAGAACTCAAAACAGTTTATTTATCTTTAAAATCAAAATAGAGGAATATTTTTAAAGTCAATTCGCAATGCTTTTAAAAATGAGACTACCATAAGGCCTCCCGCACACACACACAATGCAAACGTAGAATCGGAGGAGATTTCTCCTTATGATAGTCAAAGATGCTTGATACGTATTTAAAAGAACATTTGATATTATTACTAGTGCATAGTTTAGGAAAAGTTTATTTCGAAAGTAGAATATAAATCTTAGCCAGCATAGACATTCCGAACTATGCCTACTATAGCTAACTATGTTCAATAGCAGGTTACCGCCACATTCCATAGCAGGTTATACAACTAAAACCGTACAAGTCTCGTATTGTTTCTTTGGATTTCCAACGAATGATCAGGCCAAGGAACTTCCCATTGCCACTTGAGAATGCCTCTGGATGGACATCCCCGAGAACCAAACCGGATCTCTACCAACACAAGGCCGGGTTACCCCTAACTGAGTAACAACTGACCGAATATGCCATCCCCCGGTCCTTTGGGACCTTTTCACCTAGCGCTCGTAATCAATTCACACAATCATAACAAAGTGTTTTCAACATGAGTAAGTATCTGGGCTCCATACCATGATACCACTCTTTTCCAGAAGGAAATGCACACATCCTAAAGGGCGCTACCCCTCATAACCTTGCTGCTTCTTTCCTGTTTTGACCATTCACGGGGTGTGAGGCTCGACGAAGTCACGTCCATAAAAACATACTTTATACAAAAGCCATGCTTTGGGTCAACAAATGATCATAGAAATGATCACAAAGATAGACGATCAAATAAACGATCCTATCACAAATAATCAACACAATGATCATTTACAGCAACACTCAGCATGTCACGTTACCAAATTGGGAATATATCGCTGATAACATTCAACTACATAACCTCTGAGCTCGTACGTCTCAGAGAAGGGTGTTAAGCTAAAAGAATAAATTCTCCGCCACCAACAGAAATATATTTGAATGAAATCGGCTTTACATCTCAATTTGTAACGTCAGACATACTATCCATACAAGTCTGTTCCGGGCTCGAACAGAACCGAAGGCACTTACAAAGAAGTCCTTGCAATCCGGATATTCACAATCCTGATCGGATTCACCATCACATATGGAGAACTCTATACCGGAGCAACTCGGTGCAGAGTCAATCGACAGGTCATCCTATCGCTCTTGCAAATACCGGGTCTTCAACACCGATCTTCAAATGCAATTCATAACGACGTATCACATATTCGGAATGGGTTATACGACCCCATGGTCCTTTCCCGGTTAACCCGAATAGTGAGCGCTTATTCAAAAATAAGTGTGGCATTCAAATTCAAACAAATCACATCAATTACCCATTCAAAGGGAAATATTGATAGTCGGTTATTGAACTATCAATGGATATGCACACATCACCAGTTTCCAAATAATTTTCCAAATTATTTATTTTCCAAAATATCTTTACAAGATATATAATTTTCACACTTCAAAAATAAATCAATATTTATTTTTAAACAAATTCCCCTTTCTTTTATAAATTCAATAGTGAATTCATATTCCAAAATATCCATGCATATACGATTTCAATTATTCATTTCAATTTATCTTCAAAAAGATAAATTCTCAAAATATTCACTTTATATTGGAAACCATTTCCATACTTACTTATTCATAAGTAATTCACAAATTTTATTTATTTTCAACACTTAGAAAATATTCAATATACTTAAATCGAAATTAAGTATATATTTCATTCTTTAAGGAAATCATTCTCTTAACATATTTATTTGGGCCAAAACGAATGTTGCGTAAAACATTGTTACGACAACCCAAAATCACTAGTATAGGGATTCAAAATTAAAATAGATATATAAATCCCAATACTATGCAAAACATTTCCTTTCGAACATCATTTACTATAACAACAGTGTTATAGTCCACTATTTCCTTTTATTTCTCGAAACGTCTATTTCAACAATAAATGTTGAAATCTATGGTTTCGAATCTCAACACATTTTAAAACATCGTTAGATCGTTTTAAGTCTGTTTAAAATATCACATCCTAAACATTTTCTTTAACATATTATTCACTATTCAAAAACGTGAATATACTACGTTAATGAATTTCATCATTTCTATACATTTTATTTTAAAGGATTATCCACCGTCTAAAATGTGAATATAACTCCATAAATAAGTTATAACAATTTACTTATCAAAATAAGTCGTTTGCGAATTTATAAAACAACGTTTATAAATTCTATTTCTATTTGTTTTATAACTACTTCTTTTATAAATTCCTTTATTAACCTATCTCAATTCATATCTCAATGATATACTAAAGATTCATATTATAAGTTAAACACTTATAATTTATTTGTTTACAAGAATCGTTCTTTTTTTTTCGTTCTTTTAAACATCCCAATTTATAAATCTTATAACTTATAAGATTCGTTTATTTATCAAAAATCCATTCTTCAAATAACTTTTCAAATTTTATAAACCTACTGCTTATAAAATTCCATTTATAACTTCACCGTTTATAATTCTATGAATTTCATTCATTTATGAAATTCATTCACAATTCATTCTAACACTTATAAAAACTCGTTTTATAATTCTAATATTTTAATTTATAAATTAACAATTTATAAATCTTTTATATAAGTCAATTTATATTAATATTTTAAAACGTCTTCAAAGTCCTTTATGATTTCACCATTTTGATTTATAAAATAGTCAAATTTTATAAATCCTATATTTCAACTTTTCATAATAAATTCAAAAATCCCAATTTAACTATTTTTTTTAAAATCATTAGCCTCATATTATCAAAAATCAACCTTTAACTATATTTCTCAAAAATCTTAATTTTTATAGCATTAAAAATTATATCGTTTATTTATTTAAAATGGATCAATTCCAAACATATAGTATATTTTCAAAAATCACTTTAAAAATCATTTTAAAGTTCCAAAACTTAGGCTAGTGATGCTACACACCAAATAGTCTATCACGACAACAACGATATCATATATCGATATGATAATCCATCAAATATCAAAATATCTGAATTCAAATAAATACTGTTGAGGAATCCAGTTGGATCCCTCCAACCTGTTTTCCTGCATCCACAAACATTAGCACAATACCAATTCCGCTCCAGTACGGAATTATCGCGGTATATGGGATTTAAAATATTATCCGCTTAATAGACGGCGCAATAGGGTCTCATCCGCTAAACAAGTGCGGGAAATCAATAACTCCAATATATACATATGCCAATATGTATCTATTGCTATTATATATAATACCAATTTCACTGTTTATGAAATATTCGCGGTATATGTTTTTAATAAATAACATCCGCTTACTAACGGCGCATAATGTCTATTTTAACAATCAATAGATAACAATCATCATTCAAAAATGCATTCAAATATTTTAAATCTAAATATTTAAAATAAAATCGAAACTGATTCGATTGAGTGAGAAGTTCTCACCTTGGTTTCAATTTCGTTTTAGCGATTTATTTCGACTAAAATTAAACGCGCGTTTAATTTTACCCAAAATTCTCACTAAATCCAAACGACTCCAATCCAATTTCATCGCGTAGTGCTCGTCCATACGATTCCAACGCAACTGGTTTCGCGCGTTTTCGACCTCGTATGAAAAAGTTATGATTTTTATAAATTTACAGGATTTTAACTTAATAAATTTACAACTTTAATTATAATTTTTAACCTTCATCAATTCCTAGCCACTGGATCCCATCATCCTCAACATCAGGCCGTCCATCACCTTTCTTCCTCTTGCGTTCCTTCTACAGGTAAGAGCTGAAACACATAACCCATTCACGTATATTAGGGTTTAAATTTGCACCCTCCTCGACGATCTATAGCACGATCAGGTAGCTCCATCGCGTAGCCCTCACCACAAGCTACTTTCGGCCTCAACCTCATGAAGCTCGGCCACCTCGTGATGCGCGCGCACGAAGGTGAACACATGATGAACGCGGCCACTTTGCACCTTCCACACTGCTCCATTTTTAATCATAGCCGTTGGATCTCTAGCTCTCTTCATGCTCTACCACTTCCTAGTTGGAAGTTTTCTCTAATTGTTAGTGGATTGGAAGAAATCGAGGGAGGAAGGTTGCGAATTTCTGGCCTTTGAAATCTGGGGTGGCGGCTGCGTTTGTAGATTAGGGTTTATTATATATATTTTTTTCTTGAGAATTATGGGCTATTTATAGAGAATTTTCGAACACTATTCATCCCGGAAATTCCGAACTCCGATTTACGTGCCGTAACCAACATTTCTAGGGTTTACCCCGCATTCCGGACACAATGGAACAGGTTATGAAAGCTAATTCGGACATCTGTGCAAGTTATGGCAACAAACGTTCAATTTAAATTAAACCGATTTAAACGATTTTCTAGGCCTTTTAATTCGTACCGGACAAACGGTAAATCCAATTGACACGAAATTTGAAACCTTACAATAATATCACATTACGGATCCGATGAAACTGGTTTCGTCGAAAGCCGAGACTTTTTTAAAAATGGCTATTTTAACTCGCCAAATTAAAATTAAAAATAATTCGATGCGTTTCGAGCTGCCACGATCAAACGATAGCTCCGATTGACACGAAAATTGAAATCCGGTAATAACTAACTATTACGGATCCAATAGAACTGGTTTCGTTCAATTCTGAGACTGTTCAAAAATTGACTATTTTACAGTCGATTATTAAATATTAAAATATTCAATTTTCACAAATTAACTTTTAATTCGATTTTGAAAGTTCTAAAATATCGTTCTAACTTCAATATGATAAAATAAAATTTCCCAAATCATTTTCAATCATATTTAACTAAATTTTCAATTATTTCCATAATTTATCGATTTAATAATCCAATTAAATCCAATAATTCAAAATAAAATTTATTCGACTTATAAATTCACTTATTAATATTTAAAATTAATTAAATATTCAAATTTTAAATTAATAAAATTCTGGGTCGTTACATAAGTCCATGTAAGAGTAGACTCGTCGAGCTCGGCAGTGTATAGCTCGTACCAATCAAGAGCACGCTCTTGTAACATGTTGGATGCTACAAGAACCCTGTGATAATCCGAAAGATCCATGTGAGAAAATATCCGCTCACAAGAACGAATCCAAGCCTAAACCTCTAAAACAGACTCGGAGCCTTTGAATGGCTTGCCTTCGAGATGTGCAAAGTCACTGCACATGCGCGCGAAAGGAGACTTGCGCGAAGGAGAAGCTGGAGTAGGAGCTGGAGGCTGGATGCTCCTAAATAATTCCATAGAATGATCGGCAGATATATATACACCATCCGGATGGGAGCCACTGGACTGCCCCGCATCCGAACGTCGTCCTCTGCCTCTTCCAGCCATTAACTGAAAGTTAAGATAAGGTAAAGATTATTCGCATGGTAGATATCATTAATTCAAATATGGAATACTATGGAATAAAAATGCATTCCTAGATGTATTCCCAAAATTCTATCTACCCCAAGGGAATGAAAATAATAAAGGCACGATGATTCAGGGATTCGTAACACTTGTATTACACTTTCATGTACCGTAATATGTGATTCCATTATGTGTTTATCATATTTTGTTTTGAATTCAGCTCTAATACCAAGCTGTAACGCCTCACTCCGAGACCCATATTAGCAAAGAGTATTACAAGGTAATACCGTCTGCTAATACAAAGAATAGAGCTGTATAGGAGCGACCATCTATAGCCTTGTCTTAACCATCTACTGAATACGTTGACAAATATCGCATATTTTTTTCTCAAGTGGATCGACTTATCCAATAGATATTTACTACTAAACTATAATGGCTACAAGATCTAACAGAACAAAATATAACAACTCAAATGTAAAACACATCACAGAACAGTAGATCATCACATATATATCGCATATAGAGATACATCACAGAGTATACAAAATGATACATGTCAAGTGGTGTAGCAACCACAATATACAGGCGAGTCAAAAGAATATACATATCAGAGTTACAACCAAAAAGGACCACACAAAAAGCTATAACAAAAGGAGAAAGCAGAATAGTCCATGCGGAAGCAGAATAGGCTAAGTCCAAATGTACCTAACCTGAAACACCTCGATCTGACCCGAGTATAAAATACACAGGTCGGTCTAGCTAAACAAATCTGTAATATCCCGGAATTTTGGACAATATAAATTTGATAATCTGTGTTTAAATTTATATTGAATTGATAATTTTTGTTAATAAATTTGATATTGATTTAAATAATCTTCTTTATTTAAATATTTAATTTGTGAAATTATTTTTAATAAGTTAATAAATTGTTTTCTATTTAATAATGTATATGTATTTGTATATATTTTAAATAGATAAGTTGTTCTTAATTAAATTAGTATAGCATAATTTTAATGTTTTAAAAATGGAAATTTTGATTTGTTTTTAATTTAAGCTTTTCAAAAATATTTAATAAAATACTATATGATGTTAAATATGAGATAAATGCTTTAATTAGTTTAAAATTAATTTTTATTTTAAAGTTTGAATATTAAAATAAGTTACAAAAATGTTGTGTTATTCTTTTTAAAAATGATGATTTATAAAATGTGATTTGTACATTCAAAATACAATTTAAAATGTGAACATGTATTCAATAAGTTACAAACTCTTGTGTAAATTTATTTTAATTGTTTAAAAGTTTCTTTTTCAAATAGTTAATTTGTATATTGTTTTCATAATACTTTGTCTTGTTCTTTAAAAATAATTTACTAAGTTTAAACATTTATTAACATTTAATTTAAATAACAAAACATTTTAAAGACACATTTATGCATAGTTAAACATGTGTTAAATATTTAAAAGAGTAAGTTAACAAGTGTTAGTAATTTTGTACAAGTGTCATGTTTCAATATTTATTTATCTTTAATTTTAATTCATCATAAATAAGCTATATAACTTGCATTTACTCATTTCTTTTCTCCTTTTCAATCTTCACTCTAAAAAGAAATCTGAAATCTGAAACTCCTCTTCATGATCAAGCAAACACTTGCATTTTTTTTTCAAACCTGTAAATGCATTGAATCCAAACTCCTCTTTTTCAAAATAAAAGTCTGCATCTTCCAAAATACAAAACCTGCAGTTCTTCTGAAATATGCAAGACTACTGCAATTTCAAGTTTAATGACCTGCATGCAACAATTTGAAGCCTGCATGTAAAAACTGAAAGAATGTATTAATCAAGATTAAAAGCAAGCATAGGTATGCATTTCTTTGCATCTGGAAACAAAGGGCCTGCATGCATAAATTTTCAAATCTGGAACATGCAATTGGAAATGTACTCTGCATTTTACAAATACAGGTGAGTAACACTTTATTTAAAATAAATTAAGTAGGATTGCATTTTTGTTTATCTGCTGAGTTAAGTTTTTGTATATGTTTTTTTTAAACTGCCTGTGTATATATAAAATGCAATGCATGTTTGATTTCAAGGTTCTGATTGTTATAGTTTAAGTTCAAATTTGATAAATAGTTTTTCTTTCTTGATCTGGTTGCTATTATGGATTAGCATTTGAATGGAATTTGTTTATTACATGATAAAATAAATTTTTAAAGGCTTTTATGAGTTGTTTAGTTTCTGTATTGTCTGAAAACATAAAACACAACTAAATTCTGTAAAAATTGGAAAATGTACGTATCATGGATTAATGTTTCAAGTTTACTAATAGAATTATTAAGTGAATTCAGGAATTTTAAAACTAAAATTAAAATTTACAGTGTTAAAAATAAAATGCAGTTCCAAATTAACTGTATTTTACATTTTGGTCAAGATCAGTTGATTCTTGAAATTGAACTAGTTGAATTTGTTTCTGGTGATAGTTTATCTATCATAGATCATAGGAAAATTACTGAATTGATTTACAATTCAAGTTTGAGATCGAAATTTGGCATTTCTGTTATGAACGCTAGTTTATTGGGTTACTGTTTTTGGGTCGATTGTGGACTCCACAGTGATTCAAGTTCAAAGATATTGTGGGTAATGGTAGATGGTGTATTGATGGAGTGGTCGCCGGAGTATGGATGTTGATGATGGTCGAGAAGTGGAGAGATTGGTGATGACAGGTTTTAAGTGATGGGGTTTGGCCTGTTTCAGGTTTTGTTTTTAAAACTTGAAATTCAAATTCAAGTTGAGTTTTGGGAATTTGAGTTTTGAAGGGAGTTGTGGGTTTACTGATCGATGGAGGATGGCCAGAGTTGATGGCCAGTGATGGCCGGAGAGAGGAGTTGGGTGCACACTGATGATGTTGTGCAGGTTTGTGATGTGTTTTGGTTGCATGGTTTGTTGCTCGGGATTTCCTCGGTAATTTTTGTTGTGACTCGAAGTATTATGGCTTCTGTCTCGAAGTAACTTTTAAGGTGGCTCGAGTATACAATGTTTCAGGTAGGAAACAGAAACCTGTTTTCCAGGTTTCTAAATTTTGAAATAAAAGTAAATTTCAAACAAAAGTCTGAAAAAAACTAAGTTAAATCTGAAATTTAAGTATAAAAGAAATTAATTTAATTTTGGGCTTTTGAAATAATTTAAGTTTTGAAGTTATTAATTAGTTTTAAAGTTTGGTTAGAAACCTGTTTTTTCAGGCTTATTAAAATTTAAGTAAAAGAAAATGCAAACTACAATTTTAACTTAGGATTTTAAAAACTGAATTTAACTATGAATTTAAATAAGTTTCAATTATGGTCTTTTGGAATAATTTAAATTCAGAAAATTTTCAAAGTTTGGGTTTTTAAATAAAACAGAAACTGTATTCTGTTTTTAAATATAAAGGTAAATTTAAATTTGCAAGTGGAAATTTAACTGATTTTTTAATTTGAAATTTGAATATGAATTCAAATTTGATTTTTTGAGATTTGAAATCATTTATGTTTTTAAATTTAAATTTGGTTTTCAAACTCACAAGTGTAAATGCATATGTGATTTGCATTTGAATTGGAAGGTTAAATATTTAAATTAGAAATTCAAAAAGAATTCAAATCCGAGTCATTAAATCTGGATTTAAATCTAAACTTCAGTTTTAAAATAAAGTTTTAAATTTAAATTGCTTTTAAATGATTAAATGATTTGCATTTGAATTGAAGGTGTAGATTTGTAGGAAGAATTTTAAAGAGATAAAACTAGAATGAGTTTGGAAGTTGTATTTCAATTTTGAAATTTTAAAGTAATTTTAAATTGATTTGAATTTAAATTGAATTTGTAATTTAAACTGTTTTAACCTATTGATAAGGTAGATGTTTTAACATATAAGATTAAGTTTTGTATTGTTTAAGATAAATTTGAGTCTTAAGTTTAAAATGAAATGTTAAATGGGATTTAAAGTAAATTTTAAAAACATTTTGTTTTTAAATGCTTGATTAAATAGAGATGTTTATTTAAAAGATAAATAAAAGTTTAATGATTGGAATCATTTAATAATTAAGGTAATTAAGATGAATATTAATTATTTAATTAATTAATAATGTGGATGATTAATTAAGTAATTAATAATTTTTAAGTTAATTAATTTAAATTGAGATTAATTAATTAAGTTTAATTAATCTATAATTAAGGGTGATGAATTAAACTTTAATTTATGATAAAAATTCATTAATCAAGTGATTAATGCTAATTAAGGTTTTAATTAACACTTAATTAATTAACAATTAAAGATTAATTAAATGATAATTAAATATTATTTAATTGATAATTAATAATGATTAATTTAAGTTAATTCTTAATTAAGTAATTAAGAAATGTTAATGAAGTCATTAACTTAAGATTATTTAACAATTAATTAATGTGATTAATTTTGATAATTAATTAGATTAATTAATTAATAATAATCAATTGTTTAAGTTTAATTACTTATGAAAGTAATTAATGAATTGATTACTTAGTGTAATTAATTTAATGAATGTGATTAGTTTAGATTAATTAAGTTAAATTAATTTAAACATTTGTGGATTGTTGATAATTACTTTATGTAATGTATGAATTTGTAATTACTTAAGGAAGTAATTAATAATTACAGGATGTAATTAAAGATATTTGATATAGAAGTAAATTGGATTTAAATTACTTTGAAATTAATCAAGGGGATTAATTTAGATAATTAATTAAGGGTAATTAATTATGGGATGAGTAATTAAAGTAGTTAATTACTGAATGGTTATTAATCATGGGTGATTAATATATATGTGGATTAATTTCAGATTAATTACTAATGTAATTAATTTATAATTTATTAAATGTAATTAGAATCATTAATTAATTAGTTAATTATGTAATTTGGAATTGATTAATTAAGGTATAATTAATAATGAATAAATAATTAATGTAATTAATTTAATTAGTTTAGTAAATTATTTGCTAAGGGTTTAAGTAATTAACTTGTGTGACTAACTTATAAGCTAATTACTTATTGTAATTAAAGATAGTTAATCAATATTAATTAAAATATTGAGATGATGATTTATAAATTGATTTGAAATCAATTGATGGTTAAGTTAAGCAGAATTTTAATGATGAAGTAATTAATTTAATTCATTTTAAATTAATTTGAGATTGAGTAATTAGTTTAATTCATTTTAAATTAATTATAGAAAGTGTGATCATTAAATCATTTCTTATGTTGATGATTGGTATTGGTTGCTTGGTATGGTTTGTAATCTCAGTAATGAGATGAGTAGTGTATGTGATATGGATGCATTGGTTGCTTTTGGATGATAATATGGATTATATGATTATGATATGAATTATCTGTTGATAATGATAAAGTTGATTATCTGTTGTGTTGTGAATTATCTATCTGTGTATATTTAGATAATAAATTGAATTGTTTTAAACTTAAAACAACTTGGACCTAAAAGACACGCTTTGGATTTCGATGAGACAAGGATCGGGTTTCCATATTTGGAATTCCGAAAACCACATCGATTCCAATTAAACGTTAGGTCGTTAATCCAAGTGGAGTGAGTGAAGACTCGAGGTGTAAGGGCTATACGTCAGTATAACTCTGTGGGTGATTCCGTAATGAGTTTGACGGAATAGTACTTATAGATTCGAGATGGTGATTCAGAGTGCAAGGGTTATTGTCGTTAACTCTGAGGGTGATTCCAAAATGAGTGTAACGAGATAATGCCTTCGGTTTCGTTCGAACCCGGAACGAACTTGTATGGATTGAATGCTTTCAGAACATCGTCAGGTGGACGATGAGCATTCTAAGATTGATATGTCCTATAAAGGTAATCGTAACCTCAAGCCTCATCAACCGGGAATGGCTAAAACAGGGGAGGTGGAGCAAGGCTTCGTGGGTAGTCCCCACTTGAGAGTAAGATTTACCCCTGTCTAGAGGTCCCTTTATATTTCGGCTGTGTGGACGGTTGATCATGACAACCGTCAGGGTTGTCTTATTCGGAACTGTTCAGTAAGGATGGGTCCGGCTATGTGTTGCACGGGAGCTAGGGTGGCTCCTCGGTACGGTGATCTAGGCCACGTACTGTGGCGGGCGGTACCCCAGTAGCCCTGCCATTGATGGAATCCAAAATCCAATAAGTGCCGTACGTATTGGTTGTGCCCAACTATGCTGGAACGTGAGATGTAAGCATTCCAGCTATTTCTGTATTTTATTCTGAAAACCCTAGACCCTATTATAATATCACCAGATTTCCTATCAAATGTTTTGGTTAGCGTAAGGTAAAAACTTTTCCATGTTAATGTGTGGGAAGTCTTACGTGATACCCTTTCTTTTCAAAGGTTTTCCAAAGTTAAACAACTTTAACCTGTTACTCACACCAGACCCATGTCTGACCCGGAGTTATTTCTGTTTTTCTTTAACTCTTGGGTACTCAAATTTTTATGAGTAGTCAAGAGAATTCAGGTTAGGACTCAGGTTAGCTTTGACGAATTGTGGAGGAGCAATGGAGCAGGAGGCTTCTGCGTATAGATATATAGTTCCGCTGTGTTGGTATCTCTGAGTGTTTCTGTATTATGATTGAGTTGTAATAACTAGACAGGTGTTATAACTGTCTAGTATGTGTTGTATATTTTTGTGTAACTCTGATATTTGATGTATACTATGTAATACTTATGTTATTAATATAATTTATTCGTTCCGCTGTTGAGATTCTTGTGTTGTTTCTTCTTTCTCTTCTTCCTTTCTCTTTTCTATCCCTTTCTTTCTTAATTCATGATGCGATTTTCTGGGAGTAGAAAGTCGGGTCGTGACAGTTGGTATCAGAGCGTTAGGTTGAGTGAATACCTAGGCTCTGGAGTGGTGTCTATCTTGAGAGAGCGTATTTGTATTTTTAATATATATATATATATATATATATAATTGGTTCTACCTATTTGTTGGGTTACCCGTTCAAGTTTTTCCAATATATGTTATAAAGGTAGATGAGGTAGAAGTGTGTGTAACACGACTACCATTGGTGGGAGTTTGATGAATAAGGTTGGAAGTGTATTTGTCGAGACCGTAGACCTAATACCGTCTCGAGTAAGTTTTCTTGGTTTAAGGACTTCATCGATCTATGAAGGAAACCTGTAAAGGTTCGGAGTTCATCTTTGAAGTGCAGAATTGAGTTTGGATTTGTCGGTTGGACAGAAGCAAGCAAGTGAGGGTATCCTAATATCTCAGGAAATAGTAGTTGCGTGATGAGATGCAGTGACTATGGATGTTTCCGAAGATGTTTCTTTGGAACAAGAGTAAGAAGTGAGTCTGCTCGGTGATGTGGCTGAGTTTAGCAGAGTATTCTGAATTGGTAGGGAGTCTTCTGGCTGAGTAGTTTTTCTGAAGTGGAGTTCAGAAGCAGCAGAGTGGATCCGATTCTCTGGTAAAGTTGGTTAGGCCAGCATAAGTTGTTCTGTTTGCTAAAGAGAGAGCAGTTTTCTTTGGATTTAGGCTGAGTTGATCGCAAAAGTGACTTGCGATAGTATGTTCTCTTGTGTTTGTTGGAGATTGTCCGGATTTCTTCCAGGAAGTCAAAAGTTTGTTAGCATCTGGAGATCGAGTTTTCTTTCCAGGAACGGAACAGGTGGTTCAGTTAATAGATGGATGGTTCCTTGAGATAGAAGTTGGTGAAGTAACTCTGGTTTCGGAGAAACATCTGAGTTTTCTTATGGATCTGTGGAACCATATTTCTGTGCTGGGTTGTTTAGTCTGTGCTTGTGCTCTTCGTCAGCATTTTCTTCTGTTTCGGATCAGAGTTGTGCAGCGGAAGCAGTTTGGGAATGTTTCTTTTCCGGATAAGAAGAAATTTGTTCTGTCTTTTGTTGAGAAGCAGGGTGTGTTCTTGGTTTTTGAGTGATCTTGAGGAGATCATTGGATTGTTTTGATCTAGTCTGTTTCTTTTGGAATCAGCAAGAGTTGAGCTGATTAGGAGTGATGTTGGTAACCCAGGATCGTCCGAAGAGTTTTTATGGAGAAGAGACAGAGAAATTTGGATTCTGGAATTGGAGATTGGATTTTGATTAAGTTTTTCTCTGATCCAGGAAGCTATAAGTTTGGAAAGCTAGCTCCGTAGTGTTTTGGTTTCTTCTGTGATTGGTAAGATCAGTGTTTGGTTTTCTAGAGTTGAATTGCCAGTTTGGATAACTGGGATTCAGTATGTTTCACGTATCTCTGAGGGAGTACGTGTTTGATATTTCTGGTTGTAGAACCAGCAGTTTAGGTTGGTTTGTTTGTTGAGTCAGACTCGTTTGTAGTCTAATATTCTGTTTAGAGTTGTTGTTAGGAGCTCTATAAGTTAATAGCATTGATTGATTGGATTCTATAGAGCGAGTATCCCGATATATATATATATATATATATATATATATATATATATATATATATATATATATACTGGGGAAACTCGTAAAGTTTTATCCAAAATTCTTTTGGATAATTAGATTTGTTCTGATTGTGTGAATTGGTTGCTTTGGTTGTTAGCATATGATTAGCATATGCTGTGGTTTACAATAAAATCTGTAAATAGATTATTAAATTACCTTTGTTTTAAATTTCGGGGACGAAATTCTTTTAAGGGGGAAGGATTGTAATATCCCGGAATTTTGGACAATATAAATTTGATAATCTGTGTTTAAATTTATATTGAATTGATAATTTTTGTTAATAAATTTGATACTGATTTAAATAATCTTCTTTATTTAAATATTTAGTTTGTGAAATTATTTTTAATAAGTTCATAAATTGTTTTCTATTTAATAATGTATATGTATTTGTATATATTTTAAATAGATAAGTTGTTCTTAATTAAATTAGTATAGCATAATTTTAATGTTTTAAAAATGGAAATTTTGATTTGTTTTTAACTTAAGCTTTTCAAAAATATGTAATAAAATACTATATGATTTTAAATATGAGATAGATGCTTTAATTAGTTTAAAATTCATTTTTATTTTAAAGTTTGAATATTAAAATAAGTTACAAAAATGTTGTGTCATTCTTTTTAAAATAATGATTTATAAAATGTGATTTGTACATTCAAAATACAATTTAAAATGTGAACGTGTATTCAATAAGTTACAAACTCTTGTGTAAATTTATTTTAATTGTTTATTTCTTTTTCAAATAGTTAATTTGTATATTGCTTTCATAATACTTTGTCTTGTTCTTTAAAAATAATTTACTAAGTTTAAACATTTATTAACATTTAATTTAAATAACAAAACATTTTAAAGACACATGTATGCATAGTTAAACATGTGTTAAATATTTAAAAGAGTAAGTTAACAAGTGTTAGTAATTTTGTACAAGTGTCATGTTTCAATATTTATTTATCTTTAATTTTAATTCATCATAAATAAGCTATATAACTTGCATTTACTCATTTCTTTTCTCTTTTTCATTCTTCACTCTAAAAAGAAATCTGAAATCTGAAACTCCTCTTCATGATCAAGCAAACACTTGCATTTTTTTTTCAAACCTGTAAATGCATTGAATCCAAACTCCTCTTTTTCAAAATAAAAGTCTGCATCTTCCAAAATACAAAACCTGCAGTTCTTCTGAAATACGCAAGACTACTGCAATTTCAAGTTTAAAGACCTGCATGCAACAATTTGAAGCCTGCATGTAAAAACTGAAAGAATGTATTAATCAAGATTAAAAGCAAGCATAGGTCTGCATTTCTTTGCATCTGGAAACAAAGGGGCCTGCATGCATAAATTTTCAAATCTGGAACATGCAATTGGAAATGTACTCTGCATTTTACAAATACAGGTGAGTAACACTTTATTTAAAATAAATTAAGTAGGATTGCATGTTTGTTTATCTGCTGAGTTAAGTTTTTGTATATGTTTTTTTTTAAAACTGCCTGTGTATATATAAAATGCGATGCATGTTTGACTTCAAGGTTCTGATTGTTATAGTTTAAGTTCAAATTTGATAAATAGTTTTTCTTTCTTGATCTGGTTGCTATTATGGATTAGCATTTGAATGGAATTTGTTTATTACATGATAAAATAAATTTTTAAAGGCTTTTATGAGTTGTTTAGTTTCTGTGTTGTCTGAAAACATAAAACACAACTAAATTCTGTAAAAATTGGAAAATGTAGGTATCATGAATTAATGTTTCAGGTTTATTAATAGAATTATTAAGAGAATTCAGGAATTTTAAAACTAAAATTAAAATTTACAGTGTTAAAAATAAAATGCAGTTCCAAATTAACTGTATTTTACATTTTGGTCAAGATCAGTTGATCCTTGAAATTGAACTAGTTGAATTTGTTTCTGGTGATAGTTTATCTATCATAGATCATAGGAAAATTACTGAATTGATTTACAATTCAAGTTTGAGATTGAAATTTGGCATTTCTGTTATGAACCCTAGTTTATTGGGTTACTATTTTTGGGTCGATTGTGGACTCCACAGTGATTCGAGTTCAAAGATATTGTGGGTAATGGTAGATGGTGTATTGATGGAGTGATCGCCGGAGTATGGATGTTGATGATGGTCGAGAAGTGGAGAGATTGGTGATGACAGGTTTTAGGTGATGGGGTTTGGCCTGTTTCAGGTTTTGTTTTTAAAACTTGAAATTCAAATTCAAGTTGAGTTTTCGGAATTTGAGTTTTGAAGGGAGTTGTGGGTTTACTGATCGATGGAGGATGGCCAGAGTTGATGGCCAGTGATGGCCGGAGAGAGGAGTTGGGTGCACAGTGATGATGTTGTGCAGGTTTGTGATGTGTTTTGGTTGCAGGGTTTGTTGCTCGGGATTTCCTCGGGTAATTTTTGTTGTGACTCGAAGTATTATGGCTTCTGTCTCGAAGTAACTTTTAAGGTGGCTCGAGTATACAATGTTTCAGGTAGGAAACAGAAACCTATTTTCCAGGTTTCTAAATTTTGAAATAAAAGTAAATTTCAAACAAAAGTCTGAAAAAAACTAAGTTAAATCTGAAATTTAAGTATAAAAGAAATTAATTTAATTTTGGGCTTTTGAAATAATTTAAGTTTTGAAGTTTTTAGTTAGTTTTAAAGTTTGGTTAGAAACCTGTTTTTTCAGGCTTATTAAAATTTAAGTAAAAGAAAATGCAAACTGCAATTTTAACTTAGGATTTTAAAAACTGAATTTAACTATGAATTTAAATAAGTTTCAATTCTGGTCTTTTGGAAAAATTTCAAAGTTTGGGTTTTTAAATAAAACAGAAACTGTATTCTGTTTTTAAATATAAAGGTAAATTTAAATTTGCAAGTGGAAATTTAACTGAGTTTTTAATTTGAAATTTGAATATGAATTCAAATTTGATTTTCTGAGATTTGAAATCATTTATGTTTTTAAATTTAAATTTGGTATTCAAACTCACAAGTGTAAATGCATATGTGATTTGCGTTTGAATTGGAAGGTTAAATATTTAAATTAGAAATTCAAAAAGAATTCAAATCCGAGTCTTTAAATCTGGATTTAAATCTAAACTTCAGTTTTAAAATAAAGTTTTAAATTTAAATTGCTTTTAAATGATTAAATGATTTGCATTTGAATTGAGGGTGTAGATTTGTAGGAAGAATTTTAAAGAGATAAAACTAGAATGAGTTTGGAAGTTGTATTTCAATTTTGAAATTTTAAAGTAATTTTAAATTGATTTGAATTTAAATTGAATTTGTAATTTAAATTGTTTTAACCTATTGATAAGGTAGATGTTTTAACATATAAGATTAAGTTTTGTATTGTTTAAGATAAATTTGAGTCTTAAGTTTAAAATGAAATGTTAAATGGAATTTAAAGTAAATTTTAAAAGCATTTTGTTTTTAAATGCTTGATTAAATAGAAATGTTTATTTAAAAGATAAATAAAGGTTTAATGAATAGAATCATTTAATAATTAAGGTAATTAAGATGAATATTAATTATTTAATTAATTAATAATGTGGATGATTAATTAAGTAGTTAATAATTTTTAAGTTAATTAATTTAAATTGAGATTAATTAATTAAGTTTAATTAATCTATAATTAAGGGTGATGAATTAAACTTTAATTTATGATAAAAATTCATTAATCAAGTGATTAATGATAATTAAGGTTTTAATTAACACTTAATTAATTAATAATTAAAGATTAATTAAATGATAATTAAATATTATTTAATTGATAATTAATAATGATTAATTTAAGTTAATTCCTAATTAAGTAATTAATAAATGTTAATGAAGTTATTAACTTAAGATTATTTAACAATTAATTAATGTGATTAATTTTGATAATTAATTAGATTAATTAATTAATTAATAATAATCAATTGTTTAAGTTTAATTACTTATGAAAGTAATTAATGGATTGATTACTTAGTGTAATTAATTTAATGAATGTGATTAGTTTAGATTAATTAAGTTAAATTAATTTAAACATTTGTGGATTGTTGATAATTACTTTATGTAATGTATGAATTTGTAATTACTTAAGGAAGTAATTAATAATTACAGGATGTAATTAAAGATATTTGATATAGAAGTAAATTGGATTTAAATTACTTTGAAATTAATCAAGGGGATTAATTTAGATAATTAATTAAGGGTAATTAATTATGGGATGAGTAATTAAAGTAGTTAATTACTGAATGGTTATTAATCATGGGTGATTAATATATATGTGGATTAATTTAAGGTTAATTACTTATGTAATTAGTTTATAATTTATTAAATGTAATTAGAATCATTAATTAATTAGTTAATGATGTAATTTGGAATTGATTAATTAAGGTATAATTAATAATGAATAAATAATTAATGTAATTAATTTAATTAGTTTAGTAAATTATTTGCTAAGGGTTTAATTAATTAACTTGTGTGATTAACTTATAAGCTAATTACTTATTGTAATTAAAGATAGTTAATCAATATTAATTAAAATATTGAGATGATGATTTATAAATTGATTTGAAATCAATTGATGGTTAAGTTAAGCAGAATTTTAATGATGAAGTAATTAATTTAATTCATTTTAAATTAATTAGAGATTGAGTAATTAGTTTAATTCATTTTAAATTAATTATAGAAAGTGTGATCATTAGATCATTTCTTATGTTGATGATTGGTATTGGTTGCTTGGTATGGTTTGTAATCTCAGTAATGAGATGAGTAGTGTATGTGATATGGATGCATTGGTTGCTTTTGGATGATAATATGGATTATATGATTATGATATGAATTATCTGTTGATAATGATAAAGTTGATTATCTGTTGTGTTGTGAATTATCTATCTGTGTATATTTAGATAATAAATTGAATTGTTTTAAACTTAAAACAACTTGGACCTAAAAGACACGCTTTGGATTTCGATGAGACAAGGATCGGGTTTCCATATTTGGAATTCCAAAAACCACATCGATTCCAATTAAACGTTAGGTCGTTAATCCAAGTGGAGCGAGTGAAGACTCGAGGTGTAAGGGCTATACGTCAGTTGTCACGACCCGAACTCGATGTCCAACAAACAACATCAAATTCGTTTCGCGGGAGCTTGCAACACCATTAAATGATAAATAACACAGCGGAAATAAAAGATGATATCACTGATATAACATGAATACAATATCTGATACATCAATTTGATACAATGATAATCATCAACATCAGAGAATATACAACATAGAATACAGCGGAACACGATACAATATGAAATAAATCTTCTCAGAATATAATACTGCAACTCTGATCCAAAAAGCTCCAAAGACAAAGCTCCAAAAATCCTATCTCGATCCACTATCAAGATTGCACCAAGCTAAACAAGTCTCGTCCATATCCAAAGAAAATTGAACTAGCTCCAGATAATCTACTGAATCTAATTATCTCAAAAACCAAACTCTAGACTGCCCGTGTAGAAAAATTTTGAGCACCCAGAGTTTAGGAAATAAACAATAAACTCTGGATCAGTCATGGGACTGGTGTGAGCAACAAAAACAGTTTATCTTTTTAAAACATTCAACAAAAGAATTTCAAAGTCAATTCGCAATGCTTTTTAAAAATGAGACTACCATAAGGCCTCCCGCGCACACACACAATGCAAACGCAGAATCGGAGGAGATTTCTCCTTATGATAGTCAAAGATGCTTGATACGCATTAAAAAGAACATTTGATATTATTACTAGTTCATAGTGTAGAGAAAATTCATTTCGAAAATAAAGATATAAATCTTAGCCGACATAGACATTTCGAACTATGCCTATTATAGCTACCATCCAAACAGTGGGGCGCCACCATAAGTGAATGATAGGTTCTACAACTAATACCGTACAAGGTACGTATTTGAAGAATGAATTTCCAACAAATGGTCAGGCCAAGGAACTTCCCATTGCCACATGGAAACGTCTCTGGAAGGACGCCCCGAGAACCACCGTTCTCTGCTAAACAAAGCCGGGAATCCCTTTTCCCAAGGGATATTACAAACCCTCAGATATACCACTCCCGGTCCTTTGGGACCTTTAAACGAGAGCTCTCTAACCAACATCACACCATAATAATAAGTGTTTCAACATGAGTAAGTATCTGGGCTCCATACCATGATACTACCCCTTTCCAGAAGGAATGGTCATACCCTAGGGAAGTTATCCCTGAAAACCTTGCCGCACAATTCCTGTTTCGACCATTACCGGTTTGTGAGGCTCGACGAAGTCACGTCCACAAAAACACACTTTATACAAAAGCCGTGCTTTGGGTCAACAAATGATCATAGAAATGATCACAAAGATAGACGATCAAACAAATGATCCTATCACAAATAATCAACACAATGATCATTTCACAGCAACACTCAGCATGTCACATTACCAAATTGGGAATACATCGCTGATAACTTCAACTATATAACCTCTGAGCTCGTACGTCTCAGAGAAGGGTGTTAAGCTAAAAGAATAAATTCTCCGCCACCAACAGAAATATATTTGAAAGAAATCGGCTTTATATCTCAATTTGTAATGTCAGACATACTATCCATACAAGTCTGTTCCGGGCTCGAACAGAACCGAAGGCACTTACAAAGAAGTCCTTGCAAATCCGGATATCCACAATCCTGATCGGATTCCCCATCACATATGGAGAACTCTATACCGGAGCAACTCGGTGCAGAGTCAATCGACAGGTCATCCTATCGCTCTTGCAAATACCCGGTCTTCAACACCGGTCTTCAAATGCTATCCATAACGACATATCACATATTCGGAATGGGTTATACGACCCAAAGGTCCTTTCCCGGCTAACCCGAATAGTGAGCGAAAAATTTAAAACATATGGATATGGGATTTCGATTAAGTCACAACTTAATAATTCCAAAGTTTCTTTCAAATGGTTTAAACCAATTACCATTTCAAATCTTTTAAACAAAAAGATTTATTTCACAAAGTTTACTTAGTTTCACAAGGATTCATTTGCAGGTTTCAAAACAATTTCCATTTGAATTGGATTAATTCATTTAAATCTTTAAATCAAAGATTTATCTCATAGCTTTCAAAAATTGTTTCCAAAGATTCATTCATAACTTGAAAAATCATTTTCGATTCAAACTTGAAATCTCTTTAATATTAATTGGAAGTTCATTACTCATATGAAAGCTTTTTATCACTTAGAAACTATAGTTTTATTTTGGAAAAACCCCGATTCCATTTATACAAGTTATAATCTTTGGTTTAATTCAAATTTCCAAATCAACGCTTAAACATGGTTTAAACCCGTATAACTTGTAAAGTTCTTTTTAAATCATAAATATTGAATATAGAATTCAATTTCAGATTTCTTTTGAATTTCAATCTAAATCCGATTATTTAAATTCCAAATCTTTATTAGTTATTCAAAAATAACTTTTATTCTTAAAACAGCTTTTCAAAAGCTTTTCCACATTAAAACTTAATTTATTTCCAAAAATATTTGAATTAAAAATTCAAATTCAAACTTATTTAAAAATCTGTGACTTAACCGATTTCCACGTGAAATCCATATTTGTGTGTGTATAGTGTGGTCTAAGGATTTTACACAATAGTGCACAACAATCATCACAAATATATCAATATCGATAAGCGGTATAACCAATAACGCTTATCTTCATTCACAGTTTCACAGATAAAATATATTTATCAATCACGAAGATTCATCATTACAATTCGATGTGGGTTTCGGATAACCAACTAGAATCCGATTCCCTGTCGCATCGAAATTCACGTGTCGTATACAGGTCAAGGGTTTACAGAATAAAATTACCAATCATAATCCAGCACAGGGTAAATCAAATCTCACACATCACAAATTTCAAAACAGAAATATCAATTCCTTTTACAATGAATCGGATATCCTACATAATCCATAAGTAATCATCTTTAATTCTTATTGTGATAAATTCAATTAAAAATAATTTCTTAGGAATTAATTACTTAGCCCTGTATAATCAATCGTTAATTCATTATCAATTAATTACATACTTCATTTCAAATTATTTAATTAACCAATAAATTCTTAATCAATCATAAAGTCTTAATTACTTAATTCCTTTATTCACTTTATTAAATTAATTACTTCATAATCAATTTATTTAACCTTGATTAACTATTCTTTAACCATAAATTTATAACTTTAATTAGTAATTCATTTACCATTAACTACTTAGTTAATCGATTCTTAGTTCTTAATTAAATTCTTTAATTAATTAATTACTAATTTCCCACAAATTTACTTGAGTAGTTAATTGAAATTTACTTATCACTTAAACATTAATTTATTCAAACTCTAATTATAATTAAAATGAAATTATTCTTATTTACTTTCTAAAATAATTACTTAATATTAATTATTCGCTAAATAACATTTCAAAAGAAATCTTCTTCAAACTTTGAAAATCAATTTAATAATAACTACAACTTTAAGTGTTAATCAATTTCATATTCAACTTAATTACTTGATTAAAAATAATAATTAGATGTTAAAACTTTGTTGAAGCATTAACTAAAACAATTCTTAATTAACTTATACTTAGATAGATTAAACATCTTATAAGCCAACTTTTCTTAATAAATTTCAAATCAAATTTTTAACTTAACTTACTAATATTATTAATTTAATTATACTAAACTTGTTAATCAAATAGCTTAAAGAAATATTAGCTTAACCCCTAATGGGCCGAGACCAAACTGCATCACTCGAGTAGTCCTGATCCCCTACCTTCTTCTACTACCCGTTCCATTCTTCTTCTCTTTTTTTTTTTTTATATCAACCTGATGATACCAGATGCTCACGCAAAACCAAAAAAAAAACGCGAGCCAAAGCATCACGTACTCGAGCGTTCTCTCGAGTTTTCCCCCCTTCCCACTCGGCTCAAACTTCCCTGACACAAATCAGTGTCGTGCACGTGCACACGGCGGCGACGCCACTCCGGTCGAGTCGCCACCCACCACCAAGTCACAAAACTCTCCTTCGTTCCAAGACAAGGGTCACCATGATGCCAAAACTCGAAAACCAAAATATAGCCATTCGTTCGAACCTGGACCCAAAACCCACGAAACAAAATCACCTCGCGCCGCCTCATGTCGTCGCCAGAAATTCAACCGCTCCACCCTGAGCATCCCCATCCACTCGAGCTTCGATCCCCATGGGTCCGGCCACACTCGATCCCCCCACGGCAACAAACAAACCCAAAAAAAAATCATCACTGGAAAACGAGTTTCAAACCCTAAATTCAATTCAACTCATCTATCTATTCAATAGAAATTTTTTTCAATATTTTTCCCATGATACTTGACATTGAATCCTTCTTCTGACCAAAATTCGAAGAATTTAGTTTCACCAATTGGAGGAATTTGACGAAAAAACATTTTTTATTCAACCCGCTCATACTCGAGATTTAGTAACTTAAAAATCATGGGGCTTTCACCTAAAATCATCATTTTGCAATTCAAACATGCTTGTGTGGTCAGAATTTAAAATTAAAATACTCGAATTTACTGGTTCATGATGATTTACTGTAAATGTATATACTTAACATAATATCCACTTAGTATTCTTTCCTGTAACTATAAAAAAAAAATTCCCTAACTTTATTATAAATAATCTCCTTTCAGAAATCATGGTAAAAAAAATCTAAGCATGAAGATATGGATTTATAAACAAGTTTAAAACCTGTAAAGTAAAAACAGGGGCATGTTTCCTTGCCTGTATACTAATATGCCCACAATCATTAATATTTATAAAAGCATGTAACACATTTACAGCATCATCCCAACATAATTCATCTTATACATAAAAGATACAAATCCAGGCATCACAGATATAGCAGGGTCAGGGGTTTTGCTCACCTGTGAGATTGAAGAAACAGAGAGTTGTTGCTTTTGAAAACTGCATATGATTTCCTTTTTTTTTTTCTATTTGCAGTTTGCTTTGGTTGAATGATATTGCTTACTATTTTTTTTCTTCTGGTTTGCTTACTCATGAACGAACTAGAATGAGGGTTTGATGCATATAAAAAGGAAGTATGCAATATCATTTGTACAAAAAGCATGTTAAGGATGCTTGCATTTAATGCAAAGGTCTAACTTCATGTTTACAAGCTTACTTTGTACAGTTCATTATTTTACTTTGTACTTGGCTGAGATGATTTCAATGGTGCTGAGAGGATTTTGACATTAAATGCATGAGTTATTAGGTGTACAAGCTATACTATTCTTTTTATTTTATTATTATGTATATACAGTTCATTTGCAAGCTTTTATACTTTAGCTTTATACAGTTGTTTTAGTTATGTTTGTTGCTTGTATTGTATTACTTTGTATTGCATACTTAAGTTTTTAATATCTTTCTTTCTTTTTCAAGTGTTCACATTTATGTTTGGTCTTACACTTTAACTTTATAATATTACTTATAATATAAATAAATTTCCATTTAAATTTGTTATTAGATTTCATTTTACGTGTTAGTTCTTTTTTTTTTTTTTAAGTGAACGAATGGGAATGATGTATATAAAAGAAAGGATTACAGGTTAATATAATTTATTATGTACTGGAAATATTTGGTAAAGATTTGGCCAGAGCTTTTTCTATCCTTGTTTTGACTATATGTTACTTTGGTGGCTGATAATAGTGCTAGCATTAATTGCTAGAGATGGAAACATGCAATGTGTATGTACTTTAGGTTTTCATTTGCAAGCTATTACCATACTTTGTTTACAGCCTAGCTTACTTGTATTATTTTTCTTCTTTAGTACTTGTTTATGCTTACCCATATTCTACTTCACAGCTACATGTTTTATTTGTCTGGAAAAGATGGAAACATTTAACTTTGTTTTGTTTATTTTCTTGCTTGCCTATTGTAATTGTATATGCAGTTTTGTTTTCTTATTACTTTGTACTGACTTTTTTTTTTAACATGATGTTAGGATTTTAGTTAATGTGCTGTTTTGAAATTTAACTATATGTATTTAATGTGTATATTTTATTCTAGTTTTGTTTGTTTTTATTTGCTTGGTAATATAATGACATTTTATATTAATATGTTGTTATAGTTTTACTTTGTAGTTCGATTCAGTTTAATGTTGCCTTATATCCATAAAATTTCATTTGCATTTCTTTTGTTATTATTCTATAATTTTATTATTAACATAAATGCATAAATTTGATTTCTATTTATGGTTTAACTATCAGGTATACATATATTTTATTTTATACTTTCACTTATATTCAATATTGATACGTAGTTTTATTTTTATTTTATTTTAAACACTTTATTTCAATTCCAATTCAATTACATTTAAAATAAGTTTCAAATCCCATTTATAAAATAAATAAGTATACATATCTAATCAAAATTGAAAAATTCAAACAAATCTATAATTTAATCCAAGAATTCAATTAAATTATAAATTTAAATTCGCCTTAAAAATCAGGATCGTTACAGACTTCCCCCCTTAAAAGATTTTCGTCCTCGAAATTCGCCAGAGAAAGATAACGAAGATAGATGAAAGATAGAGAAATATCTTTCCAGATCAACTGGATATCAATTCTGCATTTGGCTTACCAAATCAGAATTATCAACAATAGATATGAGAACAAACTCCATCAACTACGAAACAATTGGGTTATTTGATCTACGAAGTATACAGGGGTATTGGTTAGTCCGAAGGAATAACTAACCGTTCGTAGAATATATCGAAACCGAATGAAATAGATAGAAATAGATTCGATTACGATTTCAGATTCAAGATTTAACTTATTTACGATTTACTGAAAAATACAACTAAGGATAGTCCCAGTGTCGAACAAAATTCGAATAATTTAATCGTAAACGTGAAGATTACCTTATAAATTCATTTCCTTAATCAGATGTTGAGGTTGAAGAATCGTCTCTGATTGCATACACTTTCTTTACTAAAGTCTGGTTCTTTGCTGGACAGTTGTTGATCCTATGTCCCGGCTTGCGGCATTTATAGCATCCCGTAGATTCCTCATCTGGCCTCATAAATGGCTCTCTCATTCCTGGCTTCCAATCATTCTTACATTTATTCGAGTAGTGGCCTTTTTCCAGGCAATTGAGACAAGTAACATCCTTCTTTTTCTTTGGTATACTCTTCTTTCCTTTATCTTTCTTCGATTTCTTATTGCCAAACTTCCTTTTTCTCCAATTCAATTTATTTGTATCTCCATTCTCCTCCGGATCTTTTTTCTTTTCCAAAGTATCGTATCGATAGCCCATATCAATTAATTCAGAAAAAGATTCCTTGACATGAGTAGTCATCCTTTCCTGAAACTCCTTGTTCATTCCCCGAATAAACTTTTCATTTTTCTTTAACGGTGTATTCACCAATTCTGGACCAAATCGAGATAATTCAATAAATTTGTTCAAGTACTCCTCAAACGATAAACTCCCTTGCTCTAAATCCATAAACTCCTGATACACTCTAGAGATACCAGCAGACGGCATATATCGCTGCTCAAACACTTCCTTGAAATGACTCCAAGTAAATTCATCTGCCAACTCATCCACGGTAACAGTTTCCCACCAAACTAAAGCCTCTTCCTGGAGTTGCCATGAAGCTATCAGTCGCATCTGATCATCTTCTAATTTTAGTCCTTTGAAAATCTTTTCGCACGATCGAATCCATGCTTGTGCTTCGATAACGGTTTCTTTGCCTGTGAATGGCTTTCCACCAAGTCTAGAAAACTTTTGATATAAATCGGCCAAATTCAATTGAGATTGAATGGGAATATCTGTTGTTGCAGGGTTTTGACCAGCTAAAGTAGTACTTTCCTGTCTCCTATTTCGTCCTCTTCTTCCGCTCATTCTTACTATCTGTAAATAGTAAGAAATCCGATTTAGGCATTCAGACGAAATGTCTTAGAGAATAACAACAGATAAAGAGAATAGATTAAGAAATTTGTATTTTGGTTCCACAGGTCATACTCATTCTAGGGTATACTTCACCCTATCTCTAATGAGCCATCTAATGTGTTACACTCCGTAGCTAAAGTTCTTACTCAACCTTCAGCTCTGATACCAATCTGTCACGACCCGAACTCGATGTCCAACAAACAACATCAAATTCGTTTCGCGGGAGCTTGCAACACCATTAAATGATAAATAACACAGCGGAAATAAAAGATGATATCACTGATATAACATGAATACAATATCTGATACATCAATTTGATACAATGATAATCATCAACATCAGAGAATATACAACATAGAATACAGCGGAACACGATACAATATGAAATAAATCTTCTCAGAATATAATACTGCAACTCTGATCCAAAAAGCTCCAAAGACAAAGCTCCAAAACTCCTATCTCGATCCACTATCAAGATTGCACCAAGCTAAACAAGTCTCGTCCATATCCAAAGAAAACTGAACTAGCTCCAGATAATCTACTGAATCTAATTATCTGAAAAACCAAACTCTAGACTGCCCGTGTAGAAAAATTTTGAGCACCTAGAGTTTAGGAAATAAACAATAAACTCTGGATCAGTCATGGGACTGGTGTGAGCAACAAAAACAGTTTATCTTTTTAAAACATTCAACAAAAGAATTTCAAAGTCAATTTGCAATGCTTTTTAAAAATAAGACTACCATAAGGCCTCCCGCACACACACACAATGCAAACACAGAATCGGAGGAGATTTCTCCTTATGATAGTCAAAGATGCTTGATACGCATTAAAAAGAACATTTGATATTATTACTAGTGCATAGTGTAGAGAAAATTCATTTCGAAAATAAAGATAAAAATCTTAGCCGACATAGACATTTCGAACTATGCCTACTATAGCTACCATCCAAACAGTGGGGCGCCACCATAAGTGAATGATAGGTTCTACAACTAATACCGTACAAGGTACGTATTTGAAGAATGAATTTCCAACAAATGGTCAGGCCAAGGAACTTCCCATTGCCACATGGAAACGCCTCTGGAAGGACGCCCCGAGAACCACCGTTCTCTGCTAAACAAAGCCGGGAATCCCTTTTCCCAAGGGATATTACAAACCCTCAGATATACCACTCCCGGTCCTTTGGGACCTTTAAACGAGAGCTCTCTAACCAACATCACACCATAATAATAAGTGTTTCAACATGAGTAAGTATCTGGGCTCCATACCATGATACTACCCCTTTCCAGAAGGAATGGTCATACCCTAGGGAAGTTATCCCTGAAAACCTTGCCGCACAATTCCTGTTTCGACCATTACCGGTTTGTGAGGCTCGACGAAGTCACGTCCACAAAAACACACTTTATACAAAAGCCGTGCTTTGGGTCAACAAATGATCATAGAAATGATCACAAAGATAGACGATCAAACAAATGATCCTATCACAAATAATCAACACAATGATCATTTCACAGCAACACTCAGCATGTCACATTACCAAATTGGGAATACATCGCTGATAACTTCAACTATATAACCTCTGAGCTCGTACGTCTCAGAGAAGGGTGTTAAGCTAAAAGAATAAATTCTCCGCCACCAACAGAAATATATTTGAAAGAAATCGGCTTTATATCTCAATTTGTAATGTCAGACATACTATCTATACAAGTCTGTTCCGGGCTCGAACAGAACCGAAGGCACTTACAAAGAATTCCTTGCAAATCCGGATATCCACAATCCTGATCGGATTCCCCATCACATATGGAGAACTCTATACCGGAGCAACTCGGTGCAGAGTCAATCGACAGGTCATCCTATCGCTCTTGCAAATACCCGGTCTTCAACACCGGTCTTCAAATGCTATCCATAACGACATATCACATATTCGGAATGGGTTATACGACCCAAAGGTCCTTTCCCGGCTAACCCGAATAGTGAGCGAAAAATTTAAAACATATGGATATGGGATTTCGATTAAGTCACAACTTAATAATTCCAAAGTTTCTTTCAAATGGTTTAAACCAATTACCATTTCAAATCTTTTAAACAAAGAGATTTATTTCACAAAGTTTACTTAGTTTCACAAGGATTCATTTACAGGTTTCAAAACAATTTCCATTTGAATTGGATTAATTCATTTAAATCTTTAAATCAAAGATTTATCTCATAGCTTTCAAAAATTGTTTCCAAAGATTCATTCATAACTTGAAAAATCATTTTCGATTCAAACTTGAAATCTCTTTAATATTAATTGGAAGTTCATTACTCATATGAAAGCTTTTTATCACTTAGAAACTATAGTTTTATTTTGGAAAAACCCCGATTCCATTTATACAAGTTATAATCTTTGGTTTAATTCAAATTTCCAAATCAACGCTTAAACATGGTTTAAACCCGTATAACTTGTAAAGTTCTTTTTAAATCATAAATATTGAATATAGAATTCAATTTCAGATTTCTTTTGAATTTCAATCTAAATCCGATTATTTAAATTCCAAATCTTTATTAGTTATTCAAAAATAACTTTTATTCTTAAAACAGCTTTTCAAAAGCTTTTCCACATTAAAACTTAATTTATTTCCAAAAATATTTGAATTAAAAATTCAAATTCAAACTTATTTAAAAATCTGTGACTTAACCGATTTCCACGTGAAATCCATATTTGTGTGTGTATAGTGTGGTCTAAGGATTTTACACAATAGTGCACAACAATCATCACAAATATATCAATATCGATAAGCGGTATAACCAATAACGCTTATCTTCATTCACAGTTTCACAGATAAAATATATTTATCAATCACGAAGATTCATCATTACAATTCGATGTGGGTTTCGGATAACCAACTGGAATCTGATTCCCTGTCGCATCGAAATTCACGTGTCGTATACAGGTCAAGGGTTTACAGAATAAAATTACCAATCATAATCCAGCACAGGGTAAATCAAATCTCACACATCACAAATTTCAAAACAGAAATATCAATTCCTTTTACAATGAATCAGATATCCTACATAATCCATAAGTAATCATCTTTAATTCTTATTGTGATAAATTCAATTAAAAATAATTTCTTAGGAATTAATTACTTAGCCCTGTATAATCAATCGTTAATTCATTATCAATTAATTACATACTTCATTTCAAATTATTTAATTAACCAATAAATTCTTAATCAATCATAAAGTCTTAATTACTTAATTCCTTTATTCACTTTATTAAATTAATTACTTCATAATCAATTTATTTAACCTTGATTAACTATTCTTTAACCATAAATTTATAACTTTAATTAGTAATTCATTTACCATTAACTACTTAGTTAATCGATTCTTAGTTCTTAATTAAATTCTTTAATTAATTAACTACTAATTTCCCACAAATTTACTTGAGTAGTTAATTGAAATTTACTTATCACTTAAACATTAATTTATTCAAACTCTAATTATAATTAAAATGAAATTATTCTTATTTACTTTCTAAAATAATTACTTAATATTAATTATTCGCTAAATAACATTTCAAAAGAAATCTTCTTCAAACTTTGAAAATCAATTTAATAATAACTACAACTTTAAGTGTTAATCAATTTCATATTCAACTTAATTACTTGATTAAAAATAATAATTAGATGTTAAAACTTTGTTGAAGCATTAACTAAAACAATTCTTAATTAACTTATACTTAGATAGATTAAACATCTTATAAGCCAACTTTTCTTAATAAATTTCAAATCAAATTTTTAACTTAACCTACTAATATTATTAATTTAATTATACTAAACTTGTTAATCAAATAGCTTAAAGAAATATTAGCTTAACCCCTAATGGGCCGAGACCAAACTGCATCACTCGAGTAGTCCTGATCCCCTACCTTCTTCTACTACCCGTTCCATTCTTCTTCTTTTTTTTTTATATCAACCTGATGATACCAGATGCTCACGCAAAACCAAAAAAAAAACGCGAGCCAAAGCATCACGTACTCGAGCGTTCTCTCGAGTTTTCCCCCCTTCCCACTGGGCTCAAACTTCCCTGACACAAATCAGTGTCGTGCACGTGCACACGGCGGCGACGCCACTCCGGTCGAGTCGCCACCCACCACCAAGTCACAAAACTCTCCTTCGTTCCAAGACAAGGGTCACCATGATGCCAAAACTCGAAAACCAAAATATAGCCATTCGTTCGAACCTGGACCCAAAACCCACGAAACAAAATCACCTCGCGCCGCCTCATGTCGTCGCCAGAAATTCAACCGCTCCACCCTGAGCATCCCCATCCACTCGAGCTTCGATCCCCATGGGTCCGGCCACACTCGATCCCCCCACGGCAACAAACAAACCCAAAAAAAAAATCATCACTGGAAAACGAGTTTCAAACCCTAAATTCAATTCAACTCATCTATCTATTCAATAGAAATTTTTTTCAATATTTTTCCCATGATACTTGACATTGAATCCTTCTTCTGACCAAAATTCGAAGAATTTAGTTTCACCAATTGGAGGAATTTGACGAAAAAACATTTTTTATTCAACCCGCTCATACTCGAGATTTAGTAACTTAAAAATCATGGGGCTTTCACCTAAAATCATCATTTTGCAATTCAAACATGCTTGTGTGGTCAGAATTTAAAATTAAAATACTCGAATTTACTGGTTCATGATGATTTACTGTAAATGTATATACTTAACATAATATCCACTTAGTATTCTTTCCTGTAACTATAAAAAAAAATTCCCTAACTTTGTTATAAATAATCTCCTTTCAGAAATCATGGTAAAAAAAAAATCTAAGCATGAAGATATGGATTTATAAACAAGTTTAAAACCTGTAAAGTAAAAATAGGGGCATGTTTCCTTGCCTGTATACTAATATGCCCACAATCATTAATATTTATAAAAGCATGTAACACATTTACAGCATCATCCCAACATAATTCATCTTATACATAAAAGATACAAATCCAGGCATCACAGATATAGCAGGGTCAGGGGTTTTGCTCACCTGTGAGATTGAAGAAACAGAGAGTTGTTGCTTTTGAAAACTGCATATGATTTCCTTTTTTTTTCTATTTGCAGTTTGCTTTGGTTGAATGATATTGCTTACTATTTTTTTTCTTCTGGTTTGCTTACTCATGAACGAACTAGAATGAGGGTTTGATGCATATAAAAAGGAAGTATGCAGTATCATTTGTACAAAAAGCATGTTAAGGATGCTTGCATTTAATGCAAAGGTCTAACTTCATGTTTACAAGCTTACTTTGTACAGTTCATTATTTTACTTTGTACTTGGCTGAGATGATTTCAATGGTGCTGAGAGGATTTTGACATTAAATGCATGAGTTATTAGGTGTACAAGCTATACTATTCTTTTTATTTTATTATTATGTATATACAGTTCATTTGCAAGCTTTTATACTTTAGCTTTATACAGTTGTTTTAGTTATGTTTGTTGCTTGTATTGTATTACTTTGTATTGCATACTTAAGTTTTTAATATCTTTCTTTCTTTTTCAAGTGTTCACATTTATGTTTGGTCTTACACTTTAACTTTATAATATTACTTATAATATAAATAAATTTCCATTTAAATTTGTTATTAGATTTCATTTTACGTGTTAGTTTTTTTTTTTTTTTTTAAAGTGAACGAATGGGAATGATGTATATAAAAGAAAGGATTACAGGTTAATATAATTTATTATGTACTGGAAATATTTGGTAAAGATTTGGCCAGAGCTTTTTCTATCCTTGTTTTGACTATATGTTACTTTGGTGGCTGATAATAGTGCTAGCATTAATTGCTAGAGATGGAAACATGCAATGTGTATGTACTTTAGGTTTTCATTTGCAAGCTATTACCATACTTTGTTTACAGCCTAGCTTACTTGTATTATTTTTATTTTTCTTCTTTAGTACTTGTTTATGCTTACCCATATTCTACTTCACAGCTACATGTTTTATTTGTCTGGAAAAGATGGAAACATTTAACTTTGTTTTGTTTATTTTCTTGCTTGCCTATTGTAATTGTATATGCAGTTTTTTTTTCTTATTACTTTGTACTGACTTTTTTTTTTTAACATGATGTTAGGATTTTAGTTAATGTGCTGTTTTGAAATTTAACTATATGTATTTAATGTGTATATTTTATTCTAGTTTTGTTTGTTTTATTTGCTTGGTAATATAATGACATTTTATATTAATATGTTGTTATAGTTTTACTTTGTAGTTCGATTCAGTTTAATGTTGCCTTATATCCATAAAATTTCATTTGCATTTCTTTTGTTATTATTCTATAATTTTATTATTAACATAAATGCATAAATTTGATTTCTATTTATGGTTTAACTATCAGGTATACATATATTTTATTTTATACTTTCACTTATATTCAATATTGATACGTAGTTTTATTTTAATTTTATTTTAAACACTTTATTTCAATTCCAATTCAATTACATTTAAAATAAGTTTCAAATCCCATTTATAAAATAAATAAGTATACATATCTAATCAAAATTGAAAAATTCAAACAAATCTATAATTTAATCCAAGAATTCAATTAAATTATAAATTTAAATTCGTCTTAAAAATCAGGTTCGTTACAGACTTCCCCCCTTAAAAGAATTTCGTCCTCGAAATTCGCCAGAGAAAGATAACGAAGATAGATGAAGGATAGAGAAATATCTTTCCAGATCAACTGGATATCAATTCTGCATTTGGCTTACCAAATCAGAATTATCAACAATAGATATGAGAACAAACTCCATCAACTACGAAACAATTGGGTTATTTGATCTACGAAGTATACAGGGGTATTGGTTAGTCCGAAGGAATAACTAACCGTTCGTAGAATATATCGAAACCCAATGAAATAGATAGAAATAGATTCGATTACGATTTTAGATTCAAGATTTAACTTATTTACGATTTACTGAAAAATACAACTAAGGATAGTCCCAGTGTCGAACAAAATTCGAATAATTTAATCGTAAACGTGAAGATTACCTTATAAATTCATTTCCTTAATCAGATGTTGAGGTTGAAGAATCGTCTCTGATTGCATACACTTTCTTTACTAAAGTCTGGTTCTTTGCTGGACAGTTGTTGATCCTATGTCCCGGCTTGTGGCATTTATAGCATCCCGTAGATTCCTCATCTGGCCTCATAAATGGCTCTCTCATTCCTGGCTTCCAATCATTCTTACATTTATTCGAGTAGTGGCCTTTTTCCAGGCAATTGAGACAAGTAACATCCTTCTTTTTCTTTGGTATACTCTTCTTTCCTTTATCTTTCTTCGATTTCTTATTGCCAAACTTCCTTTTTCTCCAATTCAATTTATTTGTATCTCCATTCTCCTCCGGATCTTTTTTCTTTTCCAAAGTATCGTATCGATAGCCCATATCAATTAATTCAGAAAAAGATTCCTTGACATGAGTAGTCATCCTTTCCTGAAACTCCTTGTTCATTCCCCGAATAAACTTTTCATTTTTCTTTAACGGTGTATTCACCAATTCTGGACCAAATCGAGATAATTCAATAAATTTGTTCAAGTACTCCTCAAACGATAAACTCCCTTGCTCTAAATCCATAAACTCCTGATACACTCTAGATATACCAGCAGACGGCATATATCGCTGCTCAAACACTTCCTTGAAATGACTCCAAGTAAATTCATCTGCCAACTCATCCACGGTAACAGTTTCCCACCAAACTAAAGCCTCTTCCTGGAGTTGCCATGAAGCTATCAGTCGCATCTGATCATCTTCTAATTTTAGTCCTTTGAAAATCTTTTCGCACGATCGAATCCATGCTTGTGCTTCGATAACGGTTTCTTTGCCTGTGAATGGCTTTCCACCATGTCTAGAAAACTTTTGATATAAATCGGCCAAATTCAATTGAGATTGAATGGGAATATCTGTTGTTGCAGGGTTTTGACCAGCTAAAGTAGTACTTTCCTGTCTCCTATTTCGTCCTCTTCTTCCGCTCATTCTTACTATCTGTAAATAGTAAGAAATCCGATTTAGGCATTCAGACGAAATGTCTTAGAGAATAACAACAGATAAAGAGAATAGATTAAGAAATTTGTATTTTGGTTCCACAGGTCATACTCATTCTAGGGTATACTTCACCCTATCTCTAATGAGCCATCTAATGTGTTACACTCCGTAGCTAAAGTTCTTACTCAACCTTCAGCTCTGATACCAATCTGTCACGACCCGAACTCGATGTCCAACAAACAACATCAAATTCGTTTCGCGGGAGCTTGCAACACCATTAAATGATAAATAACACAGCGGAAATAAAAGATGATATCACTGATATAACATGAATACAATATCTGATACATCAATTTGATACAATGATAATCATCAACATCAGAGAATATACAACATAGAATACAGCGGAACACGATACAATATGAAATAAATCTTCTCAGAATATAATACTGCAACTCTGATCCAAAAAGCTCCAAAGACAAAGCTCCAAAACTCCTATCTCGATCCACTATCAAGATTGCACCAAGCTAAACAAGTCTCGTCCATATCCAAAGAAAACTGAACTAGCTCCAGATAATCCACTGAATCTAATTATCTGAAAAACCAAACTCTAGACTGCCCGTGTAGAAAAATTTTGAGCACCCAGAGTTTAGGAAATAAACAATAAACTCTGGATCAGTCATGGGACTGGTGTGAGCAACAAAAACAGTTTATCTTTTTAAAACATTCAACAAAAGAATTTTAAAGTCAATTTGCAATGCTTTTTAAAAATGAGACTACCATAAGGCCTCCCGCACACACACACAATGCAAACACAGAATCGGAGGAGATTTCTCCTTATGATAGTCAAAGATGCTTGATACGCATTAAAAAGAACATTTGATATTATTACTAGTGCATAGTGTAGAGAAAATTCATTTCGAAAATAAAGATATAAATCTTAGCCGACATAGACATTTCGAACTATGCCTACTATAGCTACCATCCAAACAGTGGGGCGCCACCATAAGTGAATGATAGGTTCTACAACTAATACCGTACAAGGTACGTATTTGAAGAATGAATTTCCAACAAATGGTCAGGCCAAGGAACTTTCCTGTAACGACCCAGAATTTTTATAAATTAAAATTTGAATATTTAATTAATTTTAAATATTTATAAGTGAATTTATAAGTCAAATAAATTTTATTTTGATTTATTGGATTTATTTGGATAATTAAATCGATAATTTAATACGTTAAATTATGGAAATAATTAAAAAATTGAGTTAAATATGATTGAAAATAATTTGTAAAATTTTATTTAATCATACTGGAGTTATAGAAATATTTTAGAACTTTTAAAATCGAATTAAAAGTTAATTTGTGAAAATTGAATATTTTAATATTTAATAATCGACTGTAAAATAGTCAATTTTTGGACAGTCTCAGAATTGAACGAAACCAGTTTCATTGGATCCGTAATAGTTAGTTATTACCGGATTTCAATTTTCGTGTCAATCAGAGCTATCGTTTGATCGTGGCAGCTCGAAACGCATCGATTTATTTTTAATTTAAATTTGGCGAGTCAAAATAGCCATTTTTCAAAAAGTCTCGGAATTCGACGAAACCAGTTTCATCGGATCCGTAATGTGATATTATTGTAAGGTTTCAAATTTCAAGTCGTTTGGATTTACCGTTTGTCCGGTACAAATTAAAACGCCTAGAAATCGATTTAAATCGGTTTAATTTAAATTGAACGTTTTCAGCCATAACTCGCACATGCTTCCGAATTAGCTTCCGAAACCTGTTCCATTGTGTCCGGAACGCGGGATAAACCCTAGGTACGCTGGTTACGGCGTCTAAATCGGAGTTCGGAATTCCCGGGATGAATAGTGTTTACGCTTGCTTTTCCTATAAATATCACCTTAGATCTAAAATAAAAAAAAAAAAACCAAAACCCTAATTTTAATCTACAGCCGCCTCCACCAAATTCAAGGGCCAGAAAACTCTCAACTTCCACCTCGTTTTTCTCTTCATCCATCAATCGATTCGCGAAATCATCAACATGAAAGTTGGAGAGGGGAGTGAGAGCTACAAGTTGAACGGCTATGATCTAAAATGGAGCAGTGTGGAGGGTGCAAAATGGCCGCGTTCATCACGTGCTGGCCTACGTGCGCGCGCGTCATAGGGTGGCCGAGCTTCATGGTGGAGGAGGTGGAGATAGCTCGCGTCGAGAGCTTCGCGTTGGCGTTGGTGTGATCGGATTTTGTCGAGTATCGGGGGAGTAAAATGAAACCCTAGTTGATCAAGTTGGGTTCGGCCGTGTATTCTTAGACCTGGAGATAGAACGTGAGTTGAGGGAGATGAAGGAGAGACCTTGGATGCAGATCTCACGGCCAGGATTTGCTGTGGGTTAAAAATAGTTAAGTTATGTTATAAATTGTGTATATAAATCGTGTACGAACTTCATAAATTCGTAACTTTTTCATACGAGGTCAAAAAAATGCAAACTCAGTTGCGTTGGAATCGTATGGACGAGCACTACGCGATGGAGTTGGTTTGGAGTCGTTTGGAGTTAGTGAGAATTTCGGGTAAAATTAAACGCGCGTTTAATTTTATTCGAAATAAAAGCTAAAACGGAAATTAAAACCAAGGTGAGAATTTCTCACACAATCGAATAGATTTCGATTTTATTTTAAATAGTTAGATTTAAAATATTTTAATGCATGTTTGAATGATGACTGTAAATTATTGATTGTTAAAATAGACATTATGCGCCGTTATTAAGCGGATGTTATTTAATACAAACATATACCGCGAATATTTCATAAACAGTGAAATTGGTATTATATATAATATCAATATATATATATTGGCATATGTATATATTGCAGTTGTTGATTTCCCGCATTTTTTGTTTAGCGGATGAGACCCTATTACGCCGTTATTAAGCGGATAATATTTAATAAGAACATGTACCGCGATAATTTCGTACTGGAGCGAAATTGGTATTGTGCTAATGTTTTTGGATGCAGGAAACAGGTTGGAGGGATCCAACTGGATTCCTCAACAGTATTTATTTAATTTCAGATATTTTGATATTTGATGGATTATCATATCGATATATGATATCGTTGTTAGTCGTGATTGACTATTTGGTGTGTAGCATCATTGGACCCAGATTTTGGGATTTTAAAATGGTTTTAAAGTGATTTTTGAAGATATGCTATATTTTTGGAATTGATCCATTATAAATAAATAAACGTTATAATTTTTAAAGTTATAAAAATTATGGTTTTGTGAAATATAGTTAAAAAGCTGATTTTTAGAAATACGATTAAAAGTCGTTTTTTTTGAGAAATATGAACTAATGATTTTATAAAATAATTTAGATTGGATTTTTGAATATATGATAAAAGTTTAAATATAGGATTTATAAAATTTGATTATTTTATAAATCGAAATGATGAAATTATAAAGGAATTTAAAGACGTTTTAGAATAATAATATAAATTGATTTATATTAAGAGATTTATAAATGGATATTTATAAATTGAAATATAGACATTATAAAATGAGTTTTTATAAGTGTTTGAATTAAGTGAAAATGAATTTCATTAAAGAATGAAATTTATAGAATTATAAACCGTGAAGTTATAAATGGAATTTATAAATAGTAAGATTTATAAATTTGGTGAAATTATTTGAAGAATAGATTGGATAAATCATTAAATCTTATAAGTTATAAGATTTATAAATTGGAAAGTCTTTAAAAGAACGATCTTATAAAATAATCGTTTTATAAGTATTTAACTTATAATATGAACGTTTAGTTTCTAATTTAGTTATAAACTGGAATAGGTTAATAAAGGAATTTATTAAAGGAAGTTTTTATAAGTAAATAGAAGAGGAATTTATAAACGTTGTTTTATAAATTCGCAAACGACTTATTTTGATAAGTTAATTGTTATAACCTATTATGGAGTTATATTCACATTTTTGAATAGTGAATAATCCTTTAAAATAAATTGAATAAAAGGATGGAATTTGTTAACGAAGTATGTTCACGATTTTTGAATAGTGAATAACACGTTAAAGAAAATGTTTTAGAATGTGATATTTTAAACAGGATTAAAACGATCTAACGATGTTTTAAAGGTGTTGAGATTCGAAACCATAGATTTCAACATTTATTGTTGAAATAGACGTTTTCGAGAAATAAAAGGAAATGGTAGACTATAACACTGTTGTTATAGTAAATGATTTCCGAAAGGAAATATTTTTAATAGTATTGGGATTTATATATCTATTTTAATTTCGAATCCCTATACTAGTGATTTTGGGTTGTCGTAACGATGTTTTACGTAACATTCGTTTTGGCCCAAGTAGATATGTTTAAGAAAGGATTTTCTTAATATAATGAAATATATACTTAATTCGATTTAAGTATATTGAATATTTTCTAAGTGTTGAAAATAAAAGAGATTTGTGAATTACTTATAAATAAATAAGTATGGAAATGTTTTCCTATATGAAGTGAATAATTAGAATTTATCTTTTTCTGAAGATAAATTGAAATGGATTATTGAAATCGAATATGCATGGATATTTTGAAATATAAATTCATTATGGAATTTATGAATGAAAAGTGGAATTTGTTTGAAAATAAATATTGATTTATTTTTGAAGTGTTGAAATTATATATCTTATAAAGATATTTTGGGAAAATAAATAATTTGGAAAATTATTTGGAATCTGGTGATGTATGCATATCAATTGATAGTTCAATAACCGACTATCAGTTTTCCCTTTGATTGGGTATTTGATGTGATTGTTTGAATATGAATGCACACTTATTTTTGAATAAGCGCTCACTATTCGGGTTAACCGGGAAAGGACCATGGGGTCGTATAACCCATTCCGAATATGTGATACGTCGTTATGAATTGCATTTGAAGATCGGTGTTGAAGACCGAGTATTTGTGAAAGCGATAGGATGACCTATCGATTGTCTCTGCACTGGGTAGCTCCTGGTATAGAGATTCCTTAAGTGATGGGAAATTCGATCGGGATTGTGAATACCCGTATTGCAAGGGCTTCGTAAGAAGTGCCTTCGGTTTTGTTCGAGCCCGGAACAGACTTGTATGGATTGTATGCCTGACATTACAATTTGAGATATAAAGCCGATTTCTTTCAAATATATTTCTGTTGGTGGCGGAGAATTTATTCTTTGCTTAACACCCTTCTTTGAGACGTACGAGCTCAAAGGTTATATAGTTGAAGTTATCAGCGATATATCCCATTTTGGTAATGTGACATGCTGAGTGATGCTGAAATGATCATTGTGTTGATTATTTGTGATAGGATCATTTATTTGATCGTCTATCTTAGTGATCATTGTGTTGATCATTTGTTGACCCAAAGCACGGCTTTTTGTACAAAGTGTGTTTTTGTGGACGTGACTTCGTCGAGCCTCACATCCCGGAAATGGTCAAAACAGGAAAGATGCGGCAAGGTTATTAGGGGTTGCTGTAGCTCCCCTTAGGGTATGTGCATTTCCTTCTGGAAAGGGGTGGTATCATGGTATGGAGCCCAGATACTTACTCATGTTGAAAACACTCTATTTATTATGGTGTGATGTTGGATATCGAGCGCTCGGTTGAAAAGGTCCTAAAGGACCGGGGGATGGCATATTCGGTCAGTTGTTACTCAGTTAGGAGTAACCCGGCCTTGTGTTGGCAGAGATCCGGTTTGGTTCTCGGGGATGTCCATCCAGAGGCATTCTCAGTGGCAATGGGAAGTTCCTTGGCCTGACCATTCGTTGGAAATCCAAAGAAACAATACGAAAATTGTACGGTTTTAGTTGTATAACCTGCTATGGAATGTGGCGGTAACCTGCTATTGAACATAGTAGCTATAGTAGGCATACGATAATGGTCGTATGTTGGCTAAGATTTATATTCTACTTTCGAAAGGATTTGTTATACATTATGCACTAGTAATAATATCAAATGTTATTTTAAATGCGTATCAAGCATCTTTGACTATCATAAGGAGAAATCTCCTCCGATTCTGCGTTTGCATGTGTGTGTGTGCGGGAGGCCTTATGGTAGTCTCATTTTTAAAAGCATTGCGAATTGATTTAAAAATATTCTTCTATTTTGATTTTAAAGATAAATAAACTGTTTTGAGTTCTCACACCAGTCACATGACTGACTTGGAGTTTATTGTTTTCCTTCCTAAACTCTGGGTGCCCACCAATTTCCACACGGGCAGTTAAGAGTTAGGTTTATCAGGATATTCTGGATATTCTGGAGTTGCTGGAGGCAAGCTGGATGGCATGGCGTATTATTTATATAGTATTTCTTTTCCGCTGCACTGTTGTTGTTGTATGTTGTTGTACACTCTGATGATATGATATGATGTAATGAAATGTAATGTAATAACTGATATAGTTCTTTGTTTAAAAATTATTCATTTATTATTATATGTTGTTCCGCTGCGAATTGTGAGATTCTGATGTTGTTCTGTTGTTTCCTTTCTGTCCGTTCTATTTTCAAATTCTCTTTTTCTAATTTTAAAATTCTTCTATCTTCTGTTTTTCTAATTTTCTGTTTTCTAAAAATTGTCTATCTTCTTTTCCCTCTATTTTTCTTTTTCTTTCTTCTTTTTTTCTCTTCTTTCTTCTCTTTTCTTTAAAAAAAACCCATAACATCTCGGTTTTCGGCCTTCGATTTCTCGGCAGTCGATAAAGTGAGTGTCGATGTTGAATTTTCGAAGAACGAAAATCCGTACTGTTACATTTGGTATCGGAGCTTATGGTTAAGCGACAACCATGGTTCTGTTGGGTATTACTCATTAGAGATAGAGTCAGCAGTACTCTAGATTGAGTTTGAGTGTAATAATAGCTATGAGAGCGTATTTGTTAGTGTATATAAAATTTGTTTTATATTGTGATGATTGGTTTATTGAGTGGCATATGAACTTTCGTCAGCACAGCCTCGAAACTGAGCCGAAAGGGTTTCTAAACACTTGAATAGAACAATTCGACATAATATTGTTTTAAATTGGGTAAACGAAATAATTTTGCCTTGATTATATTTTATATATAAAGGAATAATTTTTCAGAATTATTAAAGTGTATATAAGTGATTGTTTAGTTGTTTGAATAATCTAAATAAAGAATAATTGTATAACCAAAGGAATTATAAGAATTAAATTATAATTAAAGTGATTTACAATTGTGAAATAAACTTATATATACAAGAAGTAAAATTATATGAATATGAGTTGTAAATAAAAATGAATATAAGGTTAAATGAAATATAACTTAAGTGTTGTTGAATGGAATTGATTTTGGTATCGAAGTAAATAAGGTATCGAAGTAAATAATCAAGTGGATTAAAAGAATATGAACTTAAGTTATGTAAATGAAATTCAACTTTGTAATTGAATGAGAATGAATATAAGCAAAGGAATTTGGTTGTAATTGATAAACCTTGGTTGCTATATGGATGTTGATTGTGTATATAATTCATTAAGTATTAATGAAATTGAAAGCTATGAAATTGAATTCAAATTAGAAGTAAATAAATTTGAATAGAATTGAATGTGAATTGGATTTAATTAGTGAATGCAAACTAATTGAATTGAGAATGAATGATTGATAAAATCCAATGTAAACAAATCAAATGTAATTTAAAGTGGAAAACCAATTCATTGAATATAATGAGAATATGAATGAAAATTCATTTGATTATGAATGGTAGTTGGTTGATGTTTGCATTTGTTGTTTAGTTGCATTTGCTATGTGATATATATAGTTGATATGTTACTATATGTTGTATATCGATATTATTTGCATATGAGCATGTTCTCATGTTGTTTGTTGAGTTTAGTAGGTGCGGATCGCGTTTGCTTCGCATTTGGAGTTCGCTTTAGCGCTATATTAGCCGTATATGCTCGCTAATAAAATATAAGGTACATATCTCGGATTAAATATCGTACTTTTACACTTTTTTCCCTTCGGGATGCCTCATTACTTGATGAGATGTATATTTGTGATATATATACTGTCATTTTTTTTTTCGGATCGAGCCGCGCAAAGGAGACTATGGCGAATTTTTCCGAAAATTTAAGGCGTTAGAAAAATTTGAGAAAATGGGAAAATTTTGAAAACTTTAACTTTGATTTTGAAGTTGAAAGTTAAACAATAGTAGTTGTTTTTGAAAAGATAACTAAGTATGATGTGAAAACTTAGTAGAGAATTGTAAGGAATTTAATTATGAATTTTGGAAAGTTAATAAATTCTGTAACCTTTCTTACTTATAATTTCGAGGACGAAATTCTTTTAAGGGGGAAAGATTGTAACGACCCAGAATTTTTATAAATTAAAATTTGAATATTTAATTAATTTTAAATATTTATAAGTGAATTTATAAGTCAAATAAATTTTATTTTGATTTATTGGATTTATTTGGATAATTAAATCGATAATTTAATACGTTAAATTATGGAAATAATTAAAAAATTGAGTTAAATATGATTGAAAATAATTTGTAAAATTTTATTTAATCATACTGGAGTTATAGAAATATTTTAGAACTTTTAAAATCGAATTAAAAGTTAATTTGTGAAAATTGAATATTTTAATATTTAATAATCGACTGTAAAATAGTCAATTTTTGGACAGTCTCAGAATTGAACGAAACCAGTTTCATTGGATCCGTAATAGTTAGTTATTACCGGATTTCAATTTTCGTGTCAATCAGAGCTATCGTTTGATCGTGGCAGCTCGAAACGCATCGATTTATTTTTAATTTAAATTTGGCGAGTCAAAATAGCCATTTTTCAAAAAGTCTCGGAATTCGACGAAACCAGTTTCATCGGATCCGTAATGTGATATTATTGTAAGGTTTCAAATTTCAAGTCGTTTGGATTTACCGTTTGTCCGGTACAAATTAAAACGCCTAGAAATCGATTTAAATCGGTTTAATTTAAATTGAACGTTTTCAGCCATAACTCGCACATGCTTCCGAATTAGCTTCCGAAACCTGTTCCATTGTGTCCGGAACGCGGGATAAACCCTAGGTACGCTGGTTACGGCGTCTAAATCGGAGTTCGGAATTCCCGGGATGAATAGTGTTTACGCTTGCTTTTCCTATAAATATCACCTTAGATCTAAAATAAAAAAAAAAAACCAAAACCCTAATTTTAATCTACAGCCGCCTCCACCAAATTCAAGGGCCAGAAAACTCTCAACTTCCACCTCGTTTTTCTCTTCATCCATCAATCGATTCGCGAAATCATCAACATGAAAGTTGGAGAGGGGAGTGAGAGCTACAAGTTGAACGGCTATGATCTAAAATGGAGCAGTGTGGAGGGTGCAAAATGGCCGCGTTCATCACGTGCTGGCCTACGTGCGCGCGCGTCATAGGGTGGCCGAGCTTCATGGTGGAGGAGGTGGAGATAGCTCGCGTCGAGAGCTTCGCGTTGGCGTTGGTGTGATCGGATTTTGTCGAGTATCGGGGGAGTAAAATGAAACCCTAGTTGATCAAGTTGGGTTCGGCCGTGTATTCTTAGACCTGGAGATAGAACGTGAGTTGAGGGAGATGAAGGAGAGACCTTGGATGCAGATCTCACGGCCAGGATTTGCTGTGGGTTAAAAATAGTTAAGTTATGTTATAAATTGTGTATATAAATCGTGTACGAACTTCATAAATTCGTAACTTTTTCATACGAGGTCAAAAAAATGCAAACTCAGTTGCGTTGGAATCGTATGGACGAGCACTACGCGATGGAGTTGGTTTGGAGTCGTTTGGAGTTAGTGAGAATTTCGGGTAAAATTAAACGCGCGTTTAATTTTATTCGAAATAAAAGCTAAAACGGAAATTAAAACCAAGGTGAGAATTTCTCACTCAATCGAATAGATTTCGATTTTATTTTAAATAGTTAGATTTAAAATATTTGAATGCATGTTTGAATGATGACTGTAAATTATTGATTGTTAAAATAGACATTATGCGCCGTTATTAAGCGGATGTTATTTAATACAAACATATACCGCGAATATTTCATAAACAGTGAAATTGGTATTATATATAATATCAATATATATATATTGGCATATGTATATATTGCAGTTGTTGATTTCCCGCATTTTTTGTTTAGCGGATGAGACCCTATTACGCCGTTATTAAGCGGATAATATTTAATAAGAACATGTACCGCGATAATTTCGTACTGGAGCGAAATTGGTATTGTGCTAATGTTTTTGGATGCAGGAAACAGGTTGGAGGGATCCAACTGGATTCCTCAACAGTATTTATTTAATTTCAGATATTTTGATATTTGATGGATTATCATATCGATATATGATATCGTTGTTAGTCGTGATTGACTATTTGGTGTGTAGCATCATTGGACCCAGATTTTGGGATTTTAAAATGGTTTTAAAGTGATTTTTGAAGATATGCTATATTTTTGGAATTGATCCATTATAAATAAATAAACGTTATAATTTTTAAAGTTATAAAAATTATGGTTTTGTGAAATATAGTTAAAAAGCTGATTTTTAGAAATACGATTAAAAGTCGTTTTTTTTGAGAAATATGAACTAATGATTTTATAAAATAATTTAGATTGGATTTTTGAATATATGATAAAAGTTTAAATATAGGATTTATAAAATTTGATTATTTTATAAATCGAAATGATGAAATTATAAAGGAATTTAAAGACGTTTTAGAATAATAATATAAATTGATTTATATTAAGAGATTTATAAATGGATATTTATAAATTGAAATATAGACATTATAAAATGAGTTTTTATAAGTGTTTGAATTAAGTGAAAATGAATTTCATTAAAGAATGAAATTTATAGAATTATAAACCGTGAAGTTATAAATGGAATTTATAAATAGTAAGATTTATAAATTTGGTGAAATTATTTGAAGAATAGATTGGATAAATCATTAAATCTTATAAGTTATAAGATTTATAAATTGGAAAGTCTTTAAAAGAACGATCTTATAAAATAATCGTTTTATAAGTATTTAACTTATAATATGAACGTTTAGTTTCTAATTTAGTTATAAACTGGAATAGGTTAATAAAGGAATTTATTAAAGGAAGTTTTTATAAGTAAATAGAAGAGGAATTTATAAACGTTGTTTTATAAATTCGCAAACGACTTATTTTGATAAGTTAATTGTTATAACCTATTATGGAGTTATATTCACATTTTTGAATAGTGAATAATCCTTTAAAATAAATTGAATAAAAGGATGGAATTTGTTAACGAAGTATGTTCACGATTTTTGAATAGTGAATAACACGTTAAAGAAAATGTTTTAGAATGTGATATTTTAAACAGGATTAAAACGATCTAACGATGTTTTAAAGGTGTTGAGATTCGAAACCATAGATTTCAACATTTATTGTTGAAATAGACGTTTTCGAGAAATAAAAGGAAATGGTAGACTATAACACTGTTGTTATAGTAAATGATTTCCGAAAGGAAATATTTTTAATAGTATTGGGATTTATATATCTATTTTAATTTCGAATCCCTATACTAGTGATTTTGGGTTGTCGTAACGATGTTTTACGTAACATTCATTTTGGCCCAAGTAGATATGTTTAAGAAAGGATTTTCTTAATATAATGAAATATATACTTAATTCGATTTAAGTATATTGAATATTTTCTAAGTGTTGAAAATAAAAGAGATTTGTGAATTACTTATAAATAAATAAGTATGGAAATGTTTTCCTATATGAAGTGAATAATTAGAATTTATCTTTTTCTGAAGATAAATTGAAATGGATTATTGAAATCGAATATGCATGGATATTTTGAAATATAAATTCATTATGGAATTTATGAATGAAAAGTGGAATTTGTTTGAAAATAAATATTGATTTATTTTTGAAGTGTTGAAATTATATATCTTATAAAGATATTTTGGGAAAATAAATAATTTGGAAAATTATTTGGAATCTGGTGATGTATGCATATCAATTGATAGTTCAATAACCGACTATCAGTTTTCCCTTTGATTGGGTATTTGATGTGATTGTTTGAATATGAATGCACACTTATTTTTGAATAAGCGCTCACTATTCGGGTTAACCGGGAAAGGACCATGGGGTCGTATAACCCATTCCGAATATGTGATACGTCGTTATGAATTGCATTTGAAGATCGGTGTTGAAGACCGAGTATTTGTGAAAGCGATAGGATGACCTATCGATTGTCTCTGCACTGGGTAGCTCCTGGTATAGAGATTCCTTAAGTGATGGGAAATTCGATCGGGATTGTGAATACCCGTATTGCAAGGGCTTCGTAAGAAGTGCCTTCGGTTTTGTTCGAGCCCGGAACAGACTTGTATGGATTGTATGCCTGACATTACAATTTGAGATATAAAGCCGATTTCTTTCAAATATATTTCTGTTGGTGGCGGAGAATTTATTCTTTGCTTAACACCCTTCTTTGAGACGTACGAGCTCAAAGGTTATATAGTTGAAGTTATCAGCGATATATCCCATTTTGGTAATGTGACATGCTGAGTGATGCTGAAATGATCATTGTGTTGATTATTTGTGATAGGATCATTTATTTGATCGTCTATCTTAGTGATCATTGTGTTGATCATTTGTTGACCCAAAGCACGGCTTTTTGTACAAAGTGTGTTTTTGTGGACGTGACTTCGTCGAGCCTCACATCCCGGAAATGGTCAAAACAGGAAAGATGCGGCAAGGTTATTAGGGGTTGCTGTAGCTCCCCTTAGGGTATGTGCATTTCCTTCTGGAAAGGGGTGGTATCATGGTATGGAGCCCAGATACTTACTCATGTTGAAAACACTCTATTTATTATGGTGTGATGTTGGATATCGAGCGCTCGGTTGAAAAGGTCCTAAAGGACCGGGGGATGGCATATTCGGTCAGTTGTTACTCAGTTAGGAGTAACCCGGCCTTGTGTTGGCAGAGATCCGGTTTGGTTCTCGGGGATGTCCATCCAGAGGCATTCTCAGTGGCAATGGGAAGTTCCTTGGCCTGACCATTCGTTGGAAATCCAAAGAAACAATACGAAACTTGTACGGTTTTAGTTGTATAACCTGCTATGGAATGTGGCGGTAACCTGCTATTGAACATAGTAGCTATAGTAGGCATACGATAATGGTCGTATGTTGGCTAAGATTTATATTCTACTTTCGAAAGGATTTGTTATACATTATGCACTAGTAATAATATCAAATGTTATTTTAAATGCGTATCAAGCATCTTTGACTATCATAAGGAGAAATCTCCTCCGATTCTGCGTTTGCATGTGTGTGTGTGCGGGAGGCCTTATGGTAGTCTCATTTTTAAAAGCATTGCGAATTGATTTAAAAATATTCTTCTATTTTGATTTTAAAGATAAATAAACTGTTTTGAGTTCTCACACCAGTCACATGACTGACTTGGAGTTTATTGTTTTCCTTCCTAAACTCTGGGTGCCCACCAATTTCCACACGGGCAGTTAAGAGTTAGGTTTATCAGGATATTCTGGATATTCTGGAGTTGCTGGAGGCAAGCTGGATGGCATGGCGTATTATTTATATAGTATTTCTTTTCCGCTGCACTGTTGTTGTTGTATGTTGTTGTACACTCTGATGATATGATATGATGTAATGAAATGTAATGTAATAACTGATATAGTTCTTTGTTTAAAAATTATTCATTTATTATTATATGTTGTTCCGCTGCGAATTGTGAGATTCTGATGTTGTTCTGTTGTTTCCTTTCTGTCCGTTCTATTTTCAAATTCTCTTTTTCTAATTTTAAAATTCTTCTATCTTCTGTTTTTCTAATTTTCTGTTTTCTAAAAATTGTCTATCTTCTTTTCCCTCTATTTTTCTTTTTCTTTCTTCTTTTTTTCTCTTCTTTCTTCTCTTTTCTTTAAAAAAAACCCATAACATCTCGGTTTTCGGCCTTCGATTTCTCGGCAGTCGATAAAGTGAGTGTCGATGTTGAATTTTCGAAGAACGAAAATCCGTACTGTTACATTTGGTATCGGAGCTTATGGTTAAGCGACAACCATGGTTCTGTTGGGTATTACTCATTAGAGATAGAGTCAGCAGTACTCTAGATTGAGTTTGAGTGTAATAATAGCTATGAGAGCGTATTTGTTAGTGTATATAAAATTTGTTTTATATTGTGATGATTGGTTTATTGAGTGGCATATGAACTTTCGTCAGCACAGCCTCGAAACTGAGCCGAAAGGGTTTCTAAACACTTGAATAGAACAATTCGACATAATATTGTTTTAAATTGGGTAAACGAAATAATTTTGCCTTGATTATATTTTATATATAAAGGAATAATTTTTCAGAATTATTAAAGTGTATATAAGTGATTGTTTAGTTGTTTGAATAATCTAAATAAAGAATAATTGTATAACCAAAGGAATTATAAGAATTAAATTATAATTAAAGTGATTTACAATTGTGAAATAAACTTATATATACAAGAAGTAAAATTATATGAATATGAGTTGTAAATAAAAATGAATATAAGGTTAAATGAAATATAACTTAAGTGTTGTTGAATGGAATTGATTTTGGTATCGAAGTAAATAATCAAGTGGATTAAAAGAATATGAACTTAAGTTATGTAAATGAAATTCAACTTTGTAATTGAATGAGAATGAATATAAGCAAAGGAATTTGGTTGTAATTGATAAACCTTGGTTGCTATATGGATGTTGATTGTGTATATAATTCATTAAGTATTAATGAAATTGAAAGCTATGAAATTGAATTCAAATTAGAAGTAAATAAATTTGAATAGAATTGAATGTGAATTGGATTTAATTAGTGAATGCAAACTAATTGAATTGAGAATGAATGATTGATAAAATCCAATGTAAACAAATCAAATGTAATTTAAAGTGGAAAACCAATTCATTGAATATAATGAGAATATGAATGAAAATTCATTTGATTATGAATGGTAGTTGGTTGATGTTTGCATTTGTTGTTTAGTTGCATTTGCTATGTGATATATATAGTTGATATGTTACTATATGTTGTATATCGATATTATTTGCATATGAGCATGTTCTCATGTTGTTTGTTGAGTTTAGTAGGTGCGGATCGCGTTTGCTTCGCATTTGGAGTTCGCTTTAGCGCTATATTAGCCGTATATGCTCGCTAATAAAATATAAGGTACATATCTCGGATTAAATATCGTACTTTTACACTTTTTTCCCTTCGGGATGCCTCATTACTTGATGAGATGTATATTTGTGATATATATACTGTCATTTTTTTTTTCGGATCGAGCCGCGCAAAGGAGACTATGGCGAATTTTTCCGAAAATTTAAGGCGTTAGAAAAATTTGAGAAAATGGGAAAATTTTGAAAACTTTAACTTTGATTTTGAAGTTGAAAGTTAAACAATAGTAGTTGTTTTTGAAAAGATAACTAAAAATCTTTATTAGTTATTCAAAAATAACTTTTATTCTTAAAACAGCTTTTCAAAAGCTTTTCCACATTAAAACTTAATTTATTTCCAAAAATATTTGAATTAAAAATTCAAATTCAAACTTATTTAAAATCTGTGACTTAACCGATTTCCACGTGAAATCCATATTTGTGTGTGTATAGTGTGGTCTAAGGATTTTACACAATAGTGCACAACAATCATCACAAATATATCAATATCGATAAGCGGTATAACCAATAACGCTTATCTTCATTCACAGTTTCACAGATAAAATATATTTATCAATCACGAAGATTCATCATTACAATTCGATGTGGGTTTCGGATAACCAACTAGAATCCGATTCCCTGTCGCATCGAAATTCACGTGTCGTATACAGGTCAAGGGTTTACAGAATAAAATTACCAATCATAATCCAGCACAGGGTAAATCAAATCTCACACATCACAAATTTCAAAACAGAAATATCAATTCCTTTTACAATGAATCGGATATCCTACATAATCCATAAGTAATCATCTTTAATTCTTATTGTGATAAATTCAATTAAAAATAATTTCTTAGGAATTAATTACTTAGCCCTGTATAATCAATCGTTAATTCATTATCAATTAATTACATACTTCATTTCAAATTATTTAATTAACCAATAAATTCTTAATCAATCATAAAGTCTTAATTACTTAATTCCTTTATTCACTTTATTAAATTAATTACTTCATAATCAATTTATTTAACCTTGATTAACTATTCTTTAACCATAAATTTATAACTTTAATTAGTAATTCATTTACCATTAACTACTTAGTTAATCGATTCTTAGTTCTTAATTAAATTCTTTAATTAATTAATTACTAATTTCCCACAAATTTACTTGAGTAGTTAATTGAAATTTACTTATCACTTAAACATTAATTTATTCAAACTCTAATTATAATTAAAATGAAATTATTCTTATTTACTTTCTAAAATAATTACTTAATATTAATTATTCGCTAAATAACATTTCAAAAGAAATCTTCTTCAAACTTTGAAAATCAATTTAATAATAACTACAACTTTAAGTGTTAATCAATTTCATATTCAACTTAATTACTTGATTAAAAATAATAATTAGATGTTAAAACTTTGTTGAAGCATTAACTAAAACAATTCTTAATTAACTTATACTTAGATAGATTAAACATCTTATAAGCCAACTTTTCTTAATAAATTTCAAATCAAATTTTTAACTTAACCTACTAATATTATTAATTTAATTATACTAAACTTGTTAATCAAATAGCTTAAAGAAATATTAGCTTAACCCCTAATGGGCCGAGACCAAACTGCATCACTCGAGTAGTCCTGATCCCCTACCTTCTTCTACTACCCGTTCCATTCTTCTTCTTTTTTTTTTATATCAACCTGATGATACCAGATGCTCACGCAAAACCAAAAAAAAAACGCGAGCCAAAGCATCACGTACTCGAGCGTTCTCTCGAGTTTTCCCCCCTTCCCACTCGGCTCAAACTTCCCTGACACAAATCAGTGTCGTGCACGTGCACACGGCGGCGACGCCACTCCGGTCGAGTCGCCACCCACCACCAAGTCACAAAACTCTCCTTCGTTCCAAGACAAGGGTCACCATGATGCCAAAACTCGAAAACCAAAATATAGCCATTCGTTCGAACCTGGACCCAAAACCCACGAAACAAAATCACCTCGCGCCGCCTCATGTCGTCGCCAGAAATTCAACCGCTCCACCCTGAGCATCCCCATCCACTCGAGCTTCGATCCCCATGGGTCCGGCCACACTCGATCCCCCCACGGCAACAAACAAACCCAAAAAAAAATCATCACTGGAAAACGAGTTTCAAACCCTAAATTCAATTCAACTCATCTATCTATTCAATAGAAATTTTTTTCAATATTTTTCCCATGATACTTGACATTGAATCCTTCTTCTGACCAAAATTCGAAGAATTTAGTTTCACCAATTGGAGGAATTTGACGAAAAAACATTTTTTATTCAACCCGCTCATACTCGAGATTTAGTAACTTAAAAATCATGGGGCTTTCACCTAAAATCATCATTTTGCAATTCAAACATGCTTGTGTGGTCAGAATTTAAAATTAAAATACTCGAATTTACTGGTTCATGATGATTTACTGTAAATGTATATACTTAACATAATATCCACTTAGTATTCTTTCCTGTAACTATAAAAAAAAAAATTCCCTAACTTTATTATAAATAATCTCCTTTCAGAAATCATGGTAAAAAAAATCTAAGCATGAAGATATGGATTTATAAACAAGTTTAAAACCTGTAAAGTAAAAACAGGGGCATGTTTCCTTGCCTGTATACTAATATGCCCACAATCATTAATATTTATAAAAGCATGTAACACATTTACAGCATCATCCCAACATAATTCATCTTATACATAAAAGATACAAATCCAGGCATCACAGATATAGCAGGGTCAGGGGTTTTGCTCACCTGTGAGATTGAAGAAACAGAGAGTTGTTGCTTTTGAAAACTGCATATGATTTCCTTTTTTTTCTATTTGCAGTTTGCTTTGGTTGAATGATATTGCTTACTATTTTTTTTCTTCTGGTTTGCTTACTCATGAACGAACTAGAATGAGGGTTTGATGCATATAAAAAGGAAGTATGCAATATCATTTGTACAAAAAGCATGTTAAGGATGCTTGCATTTAATGCAAAGGTCTAACTTCATGTTTACAAGCTTACTTTGTACAGTTCATTATTTTACTTTGTACTTGGCTGAGATGATTTCAATGGTGCTGAGAGGATTTTGACATTAAATGCATGAGTTATTAGGTGTACAAGCTATACTATTCTTTTTATTTTATTATTATGTATATACAGTTCATTTGCAAGCTTTTATACTTTAGCTTTATACAGTTGTTTTAGTTATGTTTGTTGCTTGTATTGTATTACTTTGTATTGCATACTTAAGTTTTTAATATCTTTCTTTCTTTTTCAAGTGTTCACATTTATGTTTGGTCTTACACTTTAACTTTATAATATTACTTATAATATAAATAAATTTCCATTTAAATTTGTTATTAGATTTCATTTTACGTGTTAGTTCTTTTTTTTTTTTTTAAGTGAACGAATGGGAATGATGTATATAAAAGAAAGGATTACAGGTTAATATAATTTATTATGTACTGGAAATATTTGGTAAAGATTTGGCCAGAGCTTTTTCTATCCTTGTTTTGACTATATGTTACTTTGGTGGCTGATAATAGTGCTAGCATTAATTGCTAGAGATGGAAACATGCAATGTGTATGTACTTTAGGTTTTCATTTGCAAGCTATTACCATACTTTGTTTACAGCCTAGCTTACTTGTATTATTTTTCTTCTTTAGTACTTGTTTATGCTTACCCATATTCTACTTCACAGCTACATGTTTTATTTGTCTGGAAAAGATGGAAACATTTAACTTTGTTTTGTTTATTTTCTTGCTTGCCTATTGTAATTGTATATGCAGTTTTGTTTTCTTATTACTTTGTACTGACTTTTTTTTTTAACATGATGTTAGGATTTTAGTTAATGTGCTGTTTTGAAATTTAACTATATGTATTTAATGTGTATATTTTATTCTAGTTTTGTTTGTTTTTATTTGCTTGGTAATATAATGACATTTTATATTAATATGTTGTTATAGTTTTACTTTGTAGTTCGATTCAGTTTAATGTTGCCTTATATCCATAAAATTTCATTTGCATTTCTTTTGTTATTATTCTATAATTTTATTATTAACATAAATGCATAAATTTGATTTCTATTTATGGTTTAACTATCAGGTATACATATATTTTATTTTATACTTTCACTTATATTCAATATTGATACGTAGTTTTATTTTTATTTTATTTTAAACACTTTATTTCAATTCCAATTCAATTACATTTAAAATAAGTTTCAAATCCCATTTATAAAATAAATAAGTATACATATCTAATCAAAATTGAAAAATTCAAACAAATCTATAATTTAATCCAAGAATTCAATTAAATTATAAATTTAAATTCGCCTTAAAAATCAGGATCGTTACAGACTTCCCCCCTTAAAAGATTTTCGTCCTCGAAATTCGCCAGAGAAAGATAACGAAGATAGATGAAAGATAGAGATATATCTTTCCAGATCAACTGGATATCAATTCTGCATTTGGCTTACCAAATCAGAATTATCAACAATAGATATGAGAACAAACTCCATCAACTACGAAACAATTGGGTTATTTGATCTACGAAGTATACAGGGGTATTGGTTAGTCCGAAGGAATAACTAACCGTTCGTAGAATATATCGAAACCGAATGAAATAGATAGAAATAGATTCGATTACGATTTCAGATTCAAGATTTAACTTATTTACGATTTACTGAAAAATACAACTAAGGATAGTCCCAGTGTCGAACAAAATTCGAATAATTTAATCGTAAACGTGAAGATTACCTTATAAATTCATTTCCTTAATCAGATGTTGAGGTTGAAGAATCGTCTCTGATTGCATACACTTTCTTTACTAAAGTCTGGTTCTTTGCTGGACAGTTGTTGATCCTATGTCCCGGCTTGCGGCATTTATAGCATCCCGTAGATTCCTCATCTGGCCTCATAAATGGCTCTCTCATTCCTGGCTTCCAATCATTCTTACATTTATTCGAGTAGTGGCCTTTTTCCAGGCAATTGAGACAAGTAACATCCTTCTTTTTCTTTGGTATACTCTTCTTTCCTTTATCTTTCTTCGATTTCTTATTGCCAAACTTCCTTTTTCTCCAATTCAATTTATTTGTATCTCCATTCTCCTCCGGATCTTTTTTCTTTTCCAAAGTATCGTATCGATAGCCCATATCAATTAATTCAGAAAAAGATTCCTTGACATGAGTAGTCATCCTTTCCTGAAACTCCTTGTTCATTCCCCGAATAAACTTTTCATTTTTCTTTAACGGTGTATTCACCAATTCTGGACCAAATCGAGATAATTCAATAAATTTGTTCAAGTACTCCTCAAACGATAAACTCCCTTGCTCTAAATCCATAAACTCCTGATACACTCTAGAGATACCAGCAGACGGCATATATCGCTGCTCAAACACTTCCTTGAAATGACTCCAAGTAAATTCATCTGCCAACTCATCCACGGTAACAGTTTCCCACCAAACTAAAGCCTCTTCCTGGAGTTGCCATGAAGCTATCAGTCGCATCTGATCATCTTCTAATTTTAGTCCTTTGAAAATCTTTTCGCACGATCGAATCCATGCTTGTGCTTCGATAACGGTTTCTTTGCCTGTGAATGGCTTTCCACCAAGTCTAGAAAACTTTTGATATAAATCGGCCAAATTCAATTGAGATTGAATGGGAATATCTGTTGTTGCAGGGTTTTGACCAGCTAAAGTAGTACTTTCCTGTCTCCTATTTCGTCCTCTTCTTCCGCTCATTCTTACTATCTGTAAATAGTAAGAAATCCGATTTAGGCATTCAGACGAAATGTCTTAGAGAATAACAACAGATAAAGAGAATAGATTAAGAAATTTGTATTTTGGTTCCACAGGTCATACTCATTCTAGGGTATACTTCACCCTATCTCTAATGAGCCATCTAATGTGTTACACTCCGTAGCTAAAGTTCTTACTCAACCTTCAGCTCTGATACCAATCTGTCACGACCCGAACTCGATGTCCAACAAACAACATCAAATTCGTTTCGCGGGAGCTTGCAACACCATTAAATGATAAATAACACAGCGGAAATAAAAGATGATATCACTGATATAACATGAATACAATATCTGATACATCAATTTGATACAATGATAATCATCAACATCAGAGAATATACAACATAGAATACAGCGGAACACGATACAATATGAAATAAATCTTCTCAGAATATAATACTGCAACTCTGATCCAAAAAGCTCCAAAGACAAAGCTCCAAAACTCCTATCTCGATCCACTATCAAGATTGCACCAAGCTAAACAAGTCTCGTCCATATCCAAAGAAAACTGAACTAGCTCCAGATAATCTACTGAATGTAATTATCTGAAAAACCAAACTCTAGACTGCCCGTGTAGAAAAATTTTGAGCACCTAGAGTTTAGGAAATAAACAATAAACTCTGGATCAGTCATGGGACTGGTGTGAGCAACAAAAACAGTTTATCTTTTTAAAACATTCAACAAAAGAATTTCAAAGTCAATTTGCAATGCTTTTTAAAAATAAGACTACCATAAGGCCTCCCGCACACACACACAATGCAAACACAGAATCGGAGGAGATTTCTCCTTATGATAGTCAAAGATGCTTGATACGCATTAAAAAGAACATTTGATATTATTACTAGTGCATAGTGTAGAGAAAATTCATTTCGAAAATAAAGATAAAAATCTTAGCCGACATAGACATTTCGAACTATGCCTACTATAGCTACCATCCAAACAGTGGGGCGCCACCATAAGTGAATGATAGGTTCTACAACTAATACCGTACAAGGTACGTATTTGAAGAATGAATTTCCAACAAATGGTCAGGCCAAGGAACTTCCCATTGCCACATGGAAACGCCTCTGGAAGGACGCCCCGAGAACCACCGTTCTCTGCTAAACAAAGCCGGGAATCCCTTTTCCCAAGGGATATTACAAACCCTCAGATATACCACTCCCGGTCCTTTGGGACCTTTAAACGAGAGCTCTCTAACCAACATCACACCATAATAATAAGTGTTTCAACATGAGTAAGTATCTGGGCTCCATACCATGATACTACCCCTTTCCAGAAGGAATGGTCATACCCTAGGGAAGTTATCCCTGAAAACCTTGCCGCACAATTCCTGTTTCGACCATTACCGGTTTGTGAGGCTCGACGAAGTCACGTCCACAAAAACACACTTTATACAAAAGCCGTGCTTTGGGTCAACAAATGATCATAGAAATGATCACAAAGATAGACGATCAAACAAATGATCCTATCACAAATAATCAACACAATGATCATTTCACAGCAACACTCAGCATGTCACATTACCAAATTGGGAATACATCGCTGATAACTTCAACTATATAACCTCTGAGCTCGTACGTCTCAGAGAAGGGTGTTAAGCTAAAAGAATAAATTCTCCGCCACCAACAGAAATATATTTGAAAGAAATCGGCTTTATATCTCAATTTGTAATGTCAGACATACTATCCATACAAGTCTGTTCCGGGCTCGAACAGAACCGAAGGCACTTACAAAGAATTCCTTGCAAATCCGGATATCCACAATCCTGATCGGATTCCCCATCACATATGGAGAACTCTATACCGGAGCAACTCGGTGCAGAGTCAATCGACAGGTCATCCTATCGCTCTTGCAAATACCCGGTCTTCAACACCGGTCTTCAAATGCTATCCATAACGACATATCACATATTCGGAATGGGTTATACGACCCAAAGGTCCTTTCCCGGCTAACCCGAATAGTGAGCGAAAAATTTAAAACATATGGATATGGGATTTCGATTAAGTCACAACTTAATAATTCCAAAGTTTCTTTCAAATGGTTTAAACCAATTACCATTTCAAATCTTTTAAACAAAAAGATTTATTTCACAAAGTTTACTTAGTTTCACAAGGATTCATTTACAGGTTTCAAAACAATTTCCATTTGAATTGGATTAATTCATTTAAATCTTTAAATCAAAGATTTATCTCATAGCTTTCAAAAATTGTTTCCAAAGATTCATTCATAACTTGAAAAATCATTTTCGATTCAAACTTGAAATCTCTTTAATATTAATTGGAAGTTCATTACTCATATGAAAGCTTTTTATCACTTAGAAACTATAGTTTTATTTTGGAAAAACCCCGATTCCATTTATACAAGTTATAATCTTTGGTTTAATTCAAATTTCCAAATCAACGCTTAAACATGGTTTAAACCCGTATAACTTGTAAAGTTCTTTTTAAATCATAAATATTGAATATAGAATTCAATTTCAGATTTCTTTTGAATTTCAATCTAAATCCGATTATTTAAATTCCAAATCTTTATTAGTTATTCAAAAATAACTTTTATTCTTAAAACAGCTTTTCAAAAGCTTTTCCACATTAAAACTTAATTTATTTCCAAAAATATTTGAATTAAAAATTCAAATTCAAACTTATTTAAAAATCTGTGACTTAACCGATTTCCACGTGAAATCCATATTTGTGTGTGTATAGTGTGGTCTAAGGATTTTACACAATAGTGCACAACAATCATCACAAATATATCAATATCGATAAGCGGTATAACCAATAACGCTTATCTTCATTCACAGTTTCACAGATAAAATATATTTATCAATCACGAAGATTCATCATTACAATTCGATGTGGGTTTCGGATAACCAACTGGAATCTGATTCCCTGTCGCATCGAAATTCACGTGTCGTATACAGGTCAAGGGTTTACAGAATAAAATTACCAATCATAATCCAGCACAGGGTAAATCAAATCTCACACATCACAAATTTCAAAACAGAAATATCAATTCCTTTTACAATGAATCAGATATCCTACATAATCCATAAGTAATCATCTTTAATTCTTATTGTGATAAATTCAATTAAAAATAATTTCTTAGGAATTAATTACTTAGCCCTGTATAATCAATCGTTAATTCATTATCAATTAATTACATACTTCATTTCAAATTATTTAATTAACCAATAAATTCTTAATCAATCATAAAGTCTTAATTACTTAATTCCTTTATTCACTTTATTAAATTAATTACTTCATAATCAATTTATTTAACCTTGATTAACTATTCTTTAACCATAAATTTATAACTTTAATTAGTAATTCATTTACCATTAACTACTTAGTTAATCGATTCTTAGTTCTTAATTAAATTCTTTAATTAATTAACTACTAATTTCCCACAAATTTACTTGAGTAGTTAATTGAAATTTACTTATCACTTAAACATTAATTTATTCAAACTCTAATTATAATTAAAATGAAATTATTCTTATTTACTTTCTAAAATAATTACTTAATATTAATTATTCGCTAAATAACATTTCAAAAGAAATCTTCTTCAAACTTTGAAAATCAATTTAATAATAACTACAACTTTAAGTGTTAATCAATTTCATATTCAACTTAATTACTTGATTAAAAATAATAATTAGATGTTAAAACTTTGTTGAAGCATTAACTAAAACAATTCTTAATTAACTTATACTTAGATAGATTAAACATCTTATAAGCCAACTTTTCTTAATAAATTTCAAATCAAATTTTTAACTTAACCTACTAATATTATTAATTTAATTATACTAAACTTGTTAATCAAATAGCTTAAAGAAATATTAGCTTAACCCCTAATGGGCCGAGACCAAACTGCATCACTCGAGTAGTCCTGATCCCCTACCTTCTTCTACTACCCGTTCCATTCTTCTTCTTTTTTTTTTATATCAACCTGATGATACCAGATGCTCACGCAAAACCAAAAAAAAAAACGCGAGCCAAAGCATCACGTACTCGAGCGTTCTCTCGAGTTTTCCCCCCTTCCCACTCGGCTCAAACTTCCCTGACACAAATCAGTGTCGTGCACGTGCACACGGCGGCGACGCCACTCCGGTCGAGTCGCCACCCACCACCAAGTCACAAAACTCTCCTTCGTTCCAAGACAAGGGTCACCATGATGCCAAAACTCGAAAACCAAAATATAGCCATTCGTTCGAACCTGGACCCAAAACCCACGAAACAAAATCACCTCGCGCCGCCTCATGTCGTCGCCAGAAATTCAACCGCTCCACCCTGAGCATCCCCATCCACTCGAGCTTCGATCCCCATGGGTCCGGCCACACTCGATCCCCCCACGGCAACAAACAAACCCAAAAAAAAAATCATCACTGGAAAACGAGTTTCAAACCCTAAATTCAATTCAACTCATCTATCTATTCAATAGAAATTTTTTTCAATATTTTTCCCATGATACTTGACATTGAATCCTTCTTCTGACCAAAATTCAAAGAATTTAGTTTCACCAATTGGAGGAATTTGACGAAAAAACATTTTTTATTCAACCCGCTCATACTCGAGATTTAGTAACTTAAAAATCATGGGGCTTTCACCTAAAATCATCATTTTGCAATTCAAACATGCTTGTGTGGTCAGAATTTAAAATTAAAATACTCGAATTTACTGGTTCATGATGATTTACTGTAAATGTATATACTTAACATAATATCCACTTAGTATTCTTTCCTGTAACTATAAAAAAAAAATTCCCTAACTTTGTTATAAATAATCTCCTTTCAGAAATCATGGTAAAAAAAAAATCTAAGCATGAAGATATGGATTTATAAACAAGTTTAAAACCTGTAAAGTAAAAATAGGGGCATGTTTCCTTGCCTGTATACTAATATGCCCACAATCATTAATATTTATAAAAGCATGTAACACATTTACAGCATCATCCCAACATAATTCATCTTATACATAAAAGATACAAATCCAGGCATCACAGATATAGCAGGGTCAGGGGTTTTGCTCACCTGTGAGATTGAAGAAACAGAGAGTTGTTGCTTTTGAAAACTGCATATGATTTCCTTTTTTTTTTCTATTTGCAGTTTGCTTTGGTTGAATGATATTGCTTACTATTTTTTTTCTTCTGGTTTGCTTACTCATGAACGAACTAGAATGAGGGTTTGATGCATATAAAAAGGAAGTATGCAGTATCATTTGTACAAAAAGCATGCTAAGGATGCTTGCATTTAATGCAAAGGTCTAACTTCATGTTTACAAGCTTACTTTGTACAGTTCATTATTTTACTTTGTACTTGGCTGAGATGATTTCAATGGTGCTGAGAGGATTTTGACATTAAATGCATGAGTTATTAGGTGTACAAGCTATACTATTCTTTTTATTTTATTATTATGTATATACAGTTCATTTGCAAGCTTTTATACTTTAGCTTTATACAGTTGTTTTAGTTATGTTTGTTGCTTGTATTGTATTACTTTGTATTGCATACTTAAGTTTTTAATATCTTTCTTTCTTTTTCAAGTGTTCACATTTATGTTTGGTCTTACACTTTAACTTTATAATATTACTTATAATATAAATAAATTTCCATTTAAATTTGTTATTAGATTTCATTTTACGTGTTAGTTCTTTTTTCTTTTTTTCTTTTTTTTAAGTGAACGAATGGGAATGATGTATATAAAAGAAAGGATTACAGGTTAATATAATTTATTATGTACTGGAAATATTTGGTAAAGATTTGGCCAGAGCTTTTTCTATCCTTGTTTTGACTATATGTTACTTTGGTGGCTGATAATAGTGCTAGGATTAATTGCTAGAGATGGAAACATGCAATGTGTATGTACTTTAGGTTTTCATTTGCAAGCTATTACCATACTTTGTTTACAGCCTAGCTTACTTGTATTATTTTTATTTTTCTTCTTTAGTACTTGTTTATGCTTACCCATATTCTACTTCACAGCTACATGCTTTATTTGTTTGGAAAAGATGGAAACATTTAACTTTGTTTTGTTTATTTTCTTGCTTGCCTATTGTAATTGTATATGCAGTTTTGTTTTCTTATTACTTTGTACTGACTTTTTTTTTTTAACATGATGTTAGGATTTTAGTTAATGTGCTGTTTTGAAATTTAACTATATGTATTTAATGTGTATATTTTATTCTAGTTTTGTTTGTTTTTATTTGCTTGGTAATATAATGACATTTTATATTAATATGTTGTTATAGTTTTACTTTGTAGTTCGATTCAGTTTAATGTTGCCTTATATCCATAAAATTTCATTTGCATTTCTTTTGTTATTATTCTATAATTTTATTATTAACATAAATGCATAAATTTGATTTCTATTTATGGTTTAACTATCAGGTATACATATATTTTATTTTATACTTTCACTTATATTCAATATTGATACGTAGTTTTATTTTTATTTTATTTTAAACACTTTATTTCAATTCCAATTCAATTACATTTAAAATAAGTTTCAAATCTCATTTATAAAATAAATAAGTATACATATCTAATCAAAATTGAAAAATTCAAACAAATCTATAATTTAATCCAAGAATTCAATTAAATTATAAATTTAAATTCGTCTTAAAAATCAGGATCGTTACATCAGTATAACTCTGTGGGTGATTCCGTAATGAGTTTGACGGAATAGTACTTATAGATTCGAGAAGGTGATTTAGAGTGCATGGGTTATTGTCATTAACTCTGAGGGTGATTCCAAAATGAGTGTAACGAGATAATGCCTTCAGTTTCGTTCGAACCCGGAACGAACTTGTATGGATTGAATGTTTTCAGAACATCGTCAGGTGGACGATGAGCATTCTAAGATTGATATGTCCTATAAAGGTAATCGTAACCTCAAGCCTCATCAACCGGGAATGGCTAAAACAGGGGAGGTGCAGCAAGGCTTCGTGGGTAGCCCCCACTTGAGAGTAAGATTTACCCCTGTCTAGAGGTCCCTTTATATTTCGGCTGTGTGGACGGTTGATCATGACAACCGTCGGGTTTGTCTTATTCGGAACTGTTCAGTAAGGATGGGTCCGGCTTTGTGTTGCAGGGGAGTTAGGGTGGCTCCTCGGTACGGTGATCTAGGCCACGTACTGTGGCGGGCGGTACCCCAGTAGCCCTGCCATTGATGGACTCCAAAATCCAATAAGTGTCGTACGTATTGGTTGTGCCCAACTATGCTGGAACGTGAGATGTAAGCATTCCAGCTATTTCCGTATTTTATTCTGAAAACCCTAGACCCTATTATAATATCACCAGATTTCCTATCAAATGTTTTGGTTAGCGTAAGGTAAAAACTTTTCCATGTTTATGTGTGGGAAGTCTTACGTGATACCCTTTCTTTACAAAGGTTTTCCAAAGTTAAACAACTTTAACCTGTTACTCACACCAGACCCATGTCTGACCCGGAGTTATTTCTGTTTTTCTTTAACTCTTGGGTACTCAAATTTTTATGAGTAGTCAAGAGAATTCAGGTTAGGACTCAGGTTAGCTTTGACGAATTGTGGAGGAGCAATGGAGCAGGAGGCTTCTGCGTATAGATATATAGTTCCGTTGTGTTGGTATCTCTGAGTGTTTCTGTATTATGATTGAGTTGTAATAACTAGGCAGGTGTTATAACTATCTAGTATGTGTTGTATATGTCTGTGTAACTCTGATATTTGATGTATACTATGTAATACTTATGTTATTAATATAATTTATTCGTTCCGCTGTTGAGATTCTTGTGTTGTTTCTTCTTTCTCTTCTTCCTTTCTCTTTTCTATCCCTTTCTTTCTTAATTCATGATGCGATTTTCTAGGAGTAGAAAGTCGGGTCGTGACAAAATCAGTAAGATAAGCTAAATGATGATGAACATGCAAGGTCATAAAGTATTACAGATATCTCTAAAAGAGATAATTCGATCATCTAACAAAAGATGAATCGTAACAAGCCTCATATCATCGGCAACTCAAATAAAAAAAGGATATGAATATCCCAAATCAAGTTAAAAAGGGAAATAACAAATACCAATAAAGGTAACACAAGCTTCCACAAGGTAATCGCTATGTATCGAGTGGTTCAAAATACCTACTCCGAAAGGCGATACTCTAGGGAAATATAAATATCAATGAAAAAAAGATGCACGTGCTCAGTACTGTATAAACAAGGATCCACAAGCCCGAAGGTGACAAACCCAAGTATCTCTCGAGCGGTGACGAAGGACCAACTCCAAAAGCGATACTATAGGGCAACAAACCCAAAGGCCACAAACCCGAAGGCACAAACCCGAAGGCACAAACCCAAAGGCATAAACCCGAAGGCAACAAACCGTAGTGGCGAAGGTCCGGAGGCCCAGTACTGGACACCACTAGCTGGCAATATGTGTCACAAACTCTCGGAAAGGAACCTGAAAAGTGTTAACGTGTGTCCCATACCTAACATTCGCACTAAACGGTTTACTAACAATTAATCAATTCCATGCTTAAAGCAGTACAAAGTTTACCTCATCTCATCGGTAAACCAGACCCGAAGCTCAAAACGATCAAACGAATAGATTAGGAATTAACTGAAAAGATAAACGCACGTGTTCATAGCACGCATTTTATCCAATCATTTAATTCTTCTCCCTCTTCGCTCGAAGCGCAAAATTGTGTATTTTATATAGAAATTAAGTTGAAGAAAACGAGTTTTAGGAACGCTTCAAAATCGCTTTAGAAATTGCCTTTGAAATTCTCCTATTATGGAGTAATTAATTAAATACTTAAAAATATTATTAAATAATAATTTCAAAAGTCAATTTGCTTTAAAAACACTTTGTAATACTTTATAAAATCCCGTGTACGAAATCTAGAGAAAAATCTCAAAGAAATCGGAAAATATCAGAAAAACCTGAAATTATTCCAAGTATAAAAAAAACCGGTGAAAACACGTTGCGAACCCAAGTTCGACAGCAGGTTTCGACCTACAAACGGAGTCCGAATGACATAAAATTTTGTAGGAATATTTTTTAAAATTCCTACTCCAATTTGCAGAAATATTCACCCAATTACGACTTGAAACGAAGAAATTGTGTCGTTCCGAAGTTGGATTAAAACCACTATAAACTGCTGTGTAAAAACAGCGCAAAGGTTCAACTTCGACAATGAGTTCGAAGGGCAAATGAACCCAGATCTTGGTGAAATTTGGTAGAAGCATAGACTAATGCTTCTACTTCGATCTGCGAAAAGAATTGTTTAAATCCGATTTGAAACGAAGAATCTGCGTCGTTTCAAAGTCGGACGAAAACAAGGTTTAAAACACTGAATTACAGCAAGCTGCGAGTACAAGTTTGATAGTAGTTTAGAAATAGCAATCCCACCCAGATTTTCATGAAAGTTTACAGGAATGTAAATCAACACGCGTACTTCAATCTGCAAAAATAATCACTCAAATCCAATATGAAACAAATGAGTTATGCTATCTCAAACATGGACTCAGGCCATGTTTGCAACAGTTCAAAAACCAAATAAGTGTGCAGGCCTAAAACCATCCTGGGTTCAACTTTCAGGCATAAAACAGAGGAATAAATGATATCGGATTGAGCTCAAAATTAGTAAGATTATACTAGAAAACTTTATCTTTCAAACAAAAAAAGAATCATTAAATTCCAGTAAGAAATGAGTGAGTTATGCGGTCTCAAACATGTACTCAGGCCATGTTTAAAGCAACTCAAAACAACTACAAGCAAAAATCTGTGCCTGAGACAATTTTGCAGCAACGTTTTGAACATACAAACCATAATATATTTCAACCAAAATTTGCAGAAATGATATTCAACATACAAACAATCAAATGCAAGAAATCCGGCAGCATTTCGTTGCTGGAATCGAAAAATACATGCATTCAAAGTGGCAACCAGAGAAGGTTTTGACAGAAACAAAATTGAAAGTAAAAACAGATTACAAAGCAAATTTTGATGATATTGAGCTTGGCTTAGCTAGTTTTTGAGAGTTTTATAACTCACCTTGCTGTTGCAATGAAAAGACTTGGATTTGTGTTGCAAGTTTGAAGCTTTTTTCTAGATTGAAGCCTCTATGAATCTAAAAAAAAAAATTACGGTACATGCAATAGAAAACATAAAGTAAATTAGAAACATAATTCACAAATCAGAGATTTTTGATGAAATTATGATATTTGGAGTTTGATTACCTTTGATTTACCTCTAGATTACAAAAAGACTTTGGTTTGGTGAATGTTAATTGAGAATTTGGATGGATTTTGATTTTTGAGGAAGAGGTTTACTGTACTTTGTTTTTATGGTGAAGGAGGAAGGAGTTGAGAAAGAAAAAGACAATGAACGTACAGTTTGTTTTCTCATTTTCTCGACCAGGTTAAGTCCTAATGGGCCTTGGATCCATTAGTAGAAAGAAGTAAAATGACCTATTAGTTAAATTATCAACTCTAAATTAGAAATGTATACATATTTACACTATTTAAATAAACAAATGTCATTTTCTTTCAAATTAACACAAAAAAGTATGTAATTTTACATACTTATGAAGTAACTTATCTTATACTATATAAAAAGATTAATTTTAATTTTTAAAATATTTTTATTATTAAAATCCCTTATTTTACAATAACAAACAATTTTCACCAAATAAATGTAAAAGTCAACATTTTTAACTTCTAAAATTCAACAAAATATTTTTCTTGCTTAGAAAAATATAACTAACCATTCTAAACTCAAATTTATAATTAAAACTCATTTTTAAATCAATTTCCACCTATTTATTTGATTAAACAACCTTTAAAAATCAAATACTTCTTTTAAAAATTATTAGAAGTAACTGGCAATAAATAATACAATTACTGCATTTTTTTCTAAATATAAACTATTTTCCATTTATTATTAACCCAAACAAATAAAATAAAGTTCCAAACTTTATTTTCTTATTTTTAATTTTCAAAATCAATTGTTTATTCCAAATAAACAATTTAATTTCTAAAATTTATTTAATTCACAATATCAAATCATAACTACCGTTATAATTTAATACTTACAGGTAATCTCCAAAACCAAGGTTGTTACATTTAATGCACTTTAATTTCATAGATTTCAAAGTTTAATTATTCAAACATTTCAATAACTCAATTTCGATAAATTTCATTTACATTTCAAATTTCAACTTTGAAATTTCCATTTTATTCTTCAAACAATTCATTAAACCAACTCCAGTTTCAGCACTAAAAAGTTGGATTTTGAAAATAATTCAGTTTATATAAATCAAATATTATTTCAAAATGTCGTTTAACTGAATACAAATTTATGAATTTAAAATCATTTAATTTAACCAATCCGGTGTCCGTGTATAATTTTCTACCCAGTGGTTAAGTGATACGGATATTTATCATTTCAATCTGCAAATATTTTTAAAATTACGGGTACATATCATTTCAACCCGCAATCCCGAATTAACATTCAAAATCCATAAAATCACTCAGGTTTATCATTTCAACCCATAACGATTTTTCCTTAATCTATAGATCGTTCGAGTATGTATTATTTCAACCCATAGTGATTTTCCTAGTAATAACTAAGGGAACTTACAGTGTTATAACAATATACATATAGCATCCAGTCATCCAATATCAACAATCAAACATCCATCACAATCACCATTCAAATCAATAAATAAATAACAATAATTGATTGATTATCAATAACAGGTATTTAATTGACAATTAAAATTCAATATTAAATTAAATGGAAATTAAATTCAATAAAAGTTAGATTTAACTGGAATGACAATTTAAATATACCAAACAACACCCAATAAATTTCTAATCACATCATAAATTCAATTTAATTAACATAAGATAATTTAGTAATTGTGACTGGGTTAAAACAATCACCTTTGATTCCAAATTTATTTGAAATCCAAAATAAGACCAAAAATTCAACAGTCTCAGAATTCATCCAAACTAGTTTCATAATGTCAGAAATTTCGATACGACAATAATGGAGAAAACCGCACCCCAAATATGACCTCATGTGGAAAAGTTATACATATTAGAATTTTCAAAACTTAAATTTAAATTAAAATAGAAGAAAGGGCAATATAGTAAATATTTATACCATCTTCCTCTCAACACGTGACCCTAGCCGAGTACAGTAATCACACATACAAACCACCAGCCGCCTCGGTCGAGAAGCCACCGCGCTACGCCATCCACCTCCAACCGAGTCGCATCACCTGCGCCATTATCCCACGACCCTGGACGCTGTCGAACGTCACCAAAAATTAAGCAGTCGCCGCCACCATTTTAAACCCTAATTGGATTACTCATGTCTATCCAACCACCGATCTTCCAAGCGATCACCTTAGATTTACTCCCCTCTCCACTCTTCACAGTACCATACCCCGGAAACGGTGATCCATCGCCGTTGATCAACCACCAAAATCGATGGCCGAAAATGCTTTGGCTAATTCCGGACAAACCAAAACTCGATTGCAAAAACGAACAACAGATCTATGTTACGCTCGTCGAGAGTTTTCCAATGATATATAATATGACAGTTTTGAGGAGTTTGAATTTGATTTTGAAATTGGATTTAGGGTTTGTAATTTGAAATTGGTTTCTAACATTGAAGAAATGAGCAGACGGAATTTGTTGTACTTACAGAATAGACTAAAAGACTGATAGGGTTTGTGAAACAAAGTCTATGTATATGGACAAGGCCCGGTACAAATGAACAACATATCTAATTGGTTCGAACGACAATAACGACTTGAAAAGTCTTTTTCGTTCCCGAAACGAAAATGGGTCATCTAATATATCGAAGTAGACGTTTTTGATATTTTTAAATTCAATGGAATAGGTTTCAAGTCCTAATTTCATCGTGTGAAGAAGTTAGCTTTTAAAATCAGCTTATTTCAACCGAATTCAATTAAATTGATTTCTGCGCATTTCGAGCACTTATTATCAAATGACAAGTCTGAACGCTACGAAAATTGAAACCCTAAAATAATTCACCGTTACAAATTCGATGAAACTGGTTTCATCGAAATTCGAGATAGTGGCCAAAATGGCTATTTTCACGTTAATTAAATAAATTATTATTAAATTAATTAAATCACTTTTTAATTCAAATTTTATAGTTAACGGATTTTATCATTTTACCTGGTGATTTATAATCTTTTAAAGTAAATTTCGAAGTCAAATTCAATATTTAATGTTGCACCAATTACGGCATTCAATTCAATTGCAATTAAAGTCCAATTAACTATATTTTAATTTCAAGTAAATTCTTTTATTTCGATTTATATCTCATTATTCACTAACCTGTCTTCCTACGGATATAATTAACATTGGTTTATATCTTTTTACACTAATATTCTACAATTATCATTTTAATTCCTATCAACTGCAAAATTAATTAGATCAATTTCAACTGATTTTCATTTTAATTTCAATGGATTAAATAGATAGGTGCTAGATGACAATTGTTACCTTTTACTTAATTTAACCACATTTATAAGTTTATTATCCACAAACAAATATTATAACTACTTACACAACACTGATTTTATCCAATTACAATTAATTACATATTATCTCTCCAATAAATACAACATTTGCGTTATTTCCTTATTTGCAATTTATAACCAAATTTATGTTTACAATCACTTAAATAATTGAAATTTCATTTAAATAAATATCAGTTTACCTTAAATTATCATTACTAAATTTCATTCTTGTTATTATTCTCATTAATATATTACAAATTTTAATTTCTTCCAATACTAAATTACAAAATCTTAAAAAATTCAATATTTTAATTATTAAAATAATGTGGGTCGTTACGTTTCATTATATTTCAAAATTCAACTTTAAATTTATTTAAATTTGAAAATATTCATTTAATTAACTTTAATCAAAATCAAGTTATTAAGTTTTAAATTCCATATCTTTAAAATCTCAAAATCAATAAATTCGAATCAACTCTTATTTAAATTAAATTACAAATCCATTCTCATTTAAATTCAATTATTAACCAATTTAGATGTCATGTCAACTTTAATTTATCTTTTTGACCTATATTTATTAATGTTATTACAAAATCTATTTCAAAATATTAACATCAATTTTAAATAAATATTTAAACATGTTATATATAGATTGGTTAAAGTAAATTCTTATTAAATTCTTATTATGTTAATTATTAATTAATAAAAATCTTATTATTAAATTTATTTTACATTAATCTTATTTTATATATTTTAAAATAATAAAATTATAGGTAAAATTTTAAATTTATATTTTCAAAACTAACTTATAAGTATAAAATATCCAAATGTATAATCTTTAATAATCTAAATTTTGCACATATATATAAATAAAATTTATATATATTATATTTTAAAAATAAATATTTATTAAAATCCTTATATTTCCTTTCAAACTTTGGAAATTATTTTTTTTCAAAATAGACCAACATTGTTCGTATATAGATTTATATCCTATGGTCAAGTATTACGTATATTTATCATTTCAATCCGCAATAATTTACAGTTTACGGGTATATAACATTTCAACCCGCAATTTCAAAATTCAAAATCAATGAAAATCTCTTGGATTTATCATTTCATCCCATAATGATTTTCCCCTAATCTATAAGATCGTTCGGGTATGTATCATTTCAACCATAGGGAATTCTTGAACTACACAGAACTTGTAGAGTGAGAACAAATAAAATAATAATATAAAATGACAAAGCATATCAATGGCAAATATGATCATAATTAACAATTCAAATATAATATATATACTAACAGGTTATTGGTGTCAAAATATTATCAATAATCATAAGTGAACAAATGCAAATAATAACATATCATATTCAACAATTAAATAACTAACAATTAAAATCTAACAACATATTTCAATCGTGAGTGATCGCTCACCTTTTGAGGCTAGAGAATAATGATGGCTAAGATGGTGACACGGACATGCACATGGATATGGACACGAGCAAAGCAAATCAAAAGCTACCAAGTTTTCCGGATAGCGACGAACTAAACAACAAACTAGAGATCGATGAACCAAATCAAGGCTAGCTAGAGATTGATGGAATAATATACATACGTATATATATATATATCATATATATATATATATATCATATATATATATATTAAAAATCAATATTCAATTAAACACATATTAAAATAAAATAAACCTTTATATTATCTTTGAAAATCAAACAGATAAAATAAAATGTTTACAATCATTACATATTATATTTCAAATCATAATTTCTTAAAACACATATCGAAACATTATATATATCATATTTTTTTAAAATCTAAATATATTTTTAAAAAATCAAAATATCTATATATTATGTTTAAAATCTATATATATATTCAAAAGTCCAAGTATCAATATATGTAGTATGTGTGTATATATATATATTGAAACACAATATTCGAAAATAAATATAAAAATCAATATTAAAGAAAGAGGGGCAGCTACATGCTTTCAAAATATATATGCGAAACTACTTTTATAATAAATATATTTATAGAGAGAAAGGGTGCTGGACGGGGGGTCGGAGAGTTTGCAGGCGGATCTGGGTGGAGGCCGAAATGGTGGAGTAAGCCGATAGGTTGAAATGTGGGCTTGATATGCGTGGGTTGTCTCGGTAGTTGCGAAGATTGACAGAGGCTGTGTGGCCATGCACGGTGGAAGTGATTTCTTGGGTTCGGCGGCAGTGGTGGGTGTAACTGGCGAAGGAAATTTGGCAGGCTTCGGTGGAGATGGGGCCGATGGTAAAACATCTGTTAGTTGCGGCTATAGGGTATGGATGTAGAAAGGTGGCTTTGCATGGAGGAGGGTTGTGGAGGGTGGAGCACGGTTGCATGGTGAGGTGAAAGAGGAGGGAAGGACTACAGTCTAGATGTTGTCGGCTTCAGTAGGAAGGCTTGATGGTGACTGTGCTCGCGCGGCTACGCGGAGGAGTTGTCGAGGGTAGTAGGGGAACTTACAGCGACCCTTGGTGTCGCGGAGGATGAGAAAGGTGGCAAGGCGAGGCTGTCAGGAACTGTTGGTGGGTGGAATTGAAGGAGAACGGCCGGAGAAGCAAGTCAAATGCGGACATGATGGAAGGCAAAAGCATGAGTGGGGTTTTAGAGAGGTTGTTGTATTATGTAGATCGGAGGTTAGTAGAGGGCGGTGAGGCGTTGAGGCTAGGTAAGAAGGGTAGTAGGCTCGCATACAATAGCTTCAGGTGAATAATATCCTTCTTAGGTGGATATGGAAAAAGGAGGCTAGCAAAGTGGGTGCCAGGCCAAAAAAGGACGTACAGCCATAATCAAACATAATATAAAAAAAAATCAGGCATGTGTAGAAATGAAAGATAGAAAAAGAATCAAAGAAAATGAACGATCCAAAATTAATATGAAATGGAGAAATATGTACAGATTAATATTAAATTCCTAGGAATATTAAAAGTTGGCGACTACTCATTTCAGCCGTTTGACAATTGAATGGAAGCAGAATATCAAAAGCTCAAAAAGGGGTACCGATATGGCTAACCATTTTCACAGGTTTCACCGCACATCGGTCTCCTAAATAAAACGATGAACATACTACGGAGATCAGCATGATGAGATGAATAGAATGGTACATAGATATCAGTGATACGACCATCCTATCAAAAGTCGATATTCGCTGCCAAACTGCTGTAAACGTCGAAAATAAGATAAACGAAGCTAGAGTAATTCAAATTTGGAGAAACGAAACATGGCATCTCATTCAAAAAATGATTTACAATTTTATTATGTAAAAATATTCAGGTTTCAAAATAATTTATTTTCATCAAATTAACCGATTTTAAATTGAAATTGTAAATTACATGACAGGACCAACTAATATATTTTTCAATAAAAATTTACCAATTGCTATGTTTAAATAGACGTATTCCAAATATCTAATTTTCATTGCAAAATTTTAATCATTTATTTCCATGAAAATTTCGATTAATTTTGTTATAAAAATCATTAAATTTCCTAGGTCGTTACACACTCCCCCACTCAAAACTTTTCGTTCTCAAAAAGGAAAGAGATAGGAGAATAGAAGCAGAAGAAGAAAAATAGATTTGAAATACATAGTACTAGATACAACAATAAGTTTAAAACCATATAAATTTCATTTTTGGACATCTAGTTACTTACATTTTATATTATACACTATTCAATAACATATTCTCCTTACATTTTAACTTTTTGAATATTTTAGGTAAGTTACATATATGTTTAGAATGCAATTGAGTATTATACAAATAAATTTTATTTTAATTCAACTGTTTCAAGTTGTTTTAATTTCATTTCTCATTTTAGACACTCTAATTATTCAAACTATTTTCTTCGTTTCAATAATTGAAAACCATCACAAAGCTTAAGAATTAAATTTCCAGTTTCACTTCAAAACATTTTGAAATAAATATATACATATTTATATTTTATACATCAAATCATACTCAAGAAATTCAAATAAAATCCAATTTCCAAAATGAAAGTGTAAAAAAGCTACTAAGTGATCTCTCGACTATGAGACTCGAAAATAAATGTCGATGATGCTGCATCATCACTGAAATTATTTTCCAGCGACAAAAGAGAAGAATACTGACTTACTTACTTTTAAAATTCTTTGAAAAGAAAATTTTCATTGAAATTACTTTGAAATGATATATTTTTCCAAAACTTTGAAAACCAAATTTTGAAAAGCACTGAAAATTTAATTCTCAAATCCTTAATTTAAATTTATTTCATTTGTAAATCATATTTGTAAACCATGTTTTAAAAATTTCATCCCTTATAACATACAACAATAGTTAATTGTTTAGAAATGTTGACAAAATGATAAATGAAAATCTAGTATTATCATTTCTAACAACCAATTCATTAATTATCAAATTTCAAAAAATTATTATTTTATATAAATATGATCATACGTAAAAATTATTCATTTACCATTTAAAAAAATTAGACAATATTATGTCAGTTTCTCTATTCAAGTGTTTTGGAATTCCTACCGATAGCATTGGCCAAACGAATCGATCGAAACCCAAAATTCAAACTTAACAACTCAAACAACACAATATAAAACATTTTATATCAATTACTATTACCCTCCTTCACAGGATGACTCAAGAATAGATTCAGAACAAAGACGAAGATTCAAATTTAGAGGGACCCTAATCAAAGAAAATTAGAACAAATAAGCTAGGTTCAAAAGGAAGATAAGATAATCAAATTACCAAAGAGGAAAGATAGTTAGACTCGCATTGATTGCGACGACCTTAACCGGGTCAACCGAGACTTACAAAACACGAAGATTATTATCGAAAACCAGAACAACTTGTTGAGAACATCACGGAAACACGATTCATGATATCAACGAGGACGACATGAGCATTGTTTAATCCAAAGGGAATGACTAACCATTCATAGCTACCATTCGTCCGGGAGGAAGGACAACAAGTCAAGCTCTAGGAATAAGATCGATGCAGAATTCGATTTCCTACTTGGGAGGAAGGGAGGTGACATCACCAAAACATCGAGATAATCCCTGACTATCAGGTGGAGTCAAGATCACTAAGCTGGGCATCAATCGAAAAAATAAAACTTCCTGCTAAGGCATTCAAATTCGATCACAAGATAATTACCCAGGTTGTTTACTAATGAAACAATTCAGGCTTTGCAAGGAATAACAGCATCAAAATCGAGGACATAGATATCTCCAGTGAATTGATACCGGTTGTAAAGGAATTTTGCCCCTTTACAAATCCTACTAAGGTTGGCAGAATCGCCGATGGAATTACTCACACGAAAGGATGAAGTTTCCAATTAAGATTGAGCTATGGAATGCACTAGTATCAAGGAGAACACGAATGGAAAAGACAAAAATGGATTGTAGAATAAGGAGATAGTTCCGAAATTCAAAAGAAATCCTAATCCAGGAGGATCCTAACGAAGAATTTTAAGCTCGAACGGAGATGATTCTATGATTAATTCAACTCATTCTAGGATATCACTACCCTATCTCTAATGATTTTTTACTCCATATGCTAAGTTTTACTTAAACCAGAGCTCCGATGCCAACTATAACGACTTGATATTTCGAACCATTCAAACCCGTGGAGACTTGGTTTTGATTCATGACACAAAGCTATCATCTACAACATACAGATTTGACGACTGCTACGATAAAACGAGAATATATACTACAAGGAGACAAGACTTCAAAACCGGTGCATCAACATTTTGATTATTTGAGTCTTAGGTCAATATTGTTAAAATCTCTCCTCGGTTAACATATATATTAGCTTATATTTTTTATTACTCTTTTTATACACATATATAAGCATATAATTAATTTATAAAGGTTTGAAAATAATATATATATATACACACTGTGCATACTGCACAAAACATACCAGGTCAGTCGACTGACACTGCGTAAAATGTGCAATGTGCATAGTGCACGTATATATGAATTTGAATATTTAAATTTGTTTGAATATTCAGTCAACCGACCTTGTTGTCCAGTCGACTGAATTTCTATAACAGCCATATTTTTGAAAAGACACGACTTTTGTGAAGAGTTGCGAACCTTTAACGAAAAGATTCGAATGCAACACTTTGATCGAACCTCTTCACCAACAGTCGTAGCTTTCTAACTATTATAAATACAAACTCCAAACTCATTTAAACTCACTGAATTACAATCAATTTCTCTTATTCTCTGATCTAACTTTCTGAAATCTATTTTCTATCATACTCTCAATTATTCTGCATAAAAGCAATATTATACCTTTCTATTCTTCATATATTTCAAATACAAACATTTATACCCGAGGAGAATATTATAGGAAGGGTGTACTACAAGTGACAAATCCATGTTATCAGAACACATAAGTCAAAACTATTTTCTATAATTGTTGAAGTCATGTTCTGCTGTTCAGGCAAGTGAAGTCCTCTTCGGTTGTTGAGGCGAAATCCTGTTCTGCTGCTCAGGTCCCCGTTCGGCTGCTCAGGGGTGTATAAACCTATTCCTTTAGGTTAAGTAAGGGTTATTGTTTTAGTGAAATTCCAGAAGGAGTCTGGGAGTCGACGTTGGATGGTGCTCCGAACCAGTATAAAAATCTTTGGTGTCATTTTACTTTACTGTATTTATATTCTGTATTATTTACATTATTATTATAATCATTATACTCTGTATTATTATATATTCATAATATACGATCCACACTACACTTTCATTTGGTATCAGAGCAAGGTCATCATATAACCGTAACACGGTTATCTGATAATCTATTAATATGGACACTAACACCAGCGCTAACATTAACACTAGCTTTGTTGAAGGACAATCCACTGCATGTCCACCCCTATTTAATGGCATAAATTATAACTAGTGGTCCACACGAATGAGAATATATATGCAAGAAAATAGTTTTGAATCATGGAATACAACTCAGACAGAATATACTATTCATACTGAAGAATATTCCACTTGGTCAAATACACAAAAATTAGATGCCACAGCTAATGCAAAAGCCATGAATATGTTGTTTTGTGCGTTAGATAAAAATGAGTTTAATCGTGTTAGCATGTGTAATACTGCATATGAAATATGGCGTACACTCAAGATCACACATGAAGAAACCAACAAGGTTAAACAAAGCAAAATATCCATGCTCAAGAGTCAGTTTCAAAACTTTAGAATGAAAGAAAATGAATCAATAAATGACATGTATTCAAGATTTCAGGATATCTATCATTCACTAGTAGGATTAGGAGAAAAATATTCAGATTTTGATATTGTAACAAAAATCCTTAATTCTCTAACGGATGAATGGGAAAGAAAAGTTCTCGCTATTGAAGAAGCAAACGATATTTCCAAAATAACTCCAGAAGAATTAATAAGAAATCTAATGTCCTATGAAGTGAATTTGCAGGCAAAAAGAGTTCAGGCTCAAGATAAAAAGAATATAGCATTCCATGCAGAAAAAGAAGAATCAGACTCAGACAAAGACGACCTAGCTTTTATTGCAAAGAACTTTAAGAAATTCCTGAAATATAGAAAAGGAAACAGAAATAATAGCAAGAAAAGCTTAACCAGCAAAAAACCACCGTCTTTGTCAGTTATGGAATGTTATAACTATCACAAAAAGGGGCGCATGCAGAAAGACTGTCCAGAACAAAAGAAAGAACATCGAAATAAAAGAAATGACAAATTCAAAAGAAAAGCTTTTTTAGTCACATGGGATGATTTAGATTCCTCATCATCTTCTTCAGAAAGTGAAAGTGAAAGCGATAATGAACAAGCTAATGTATGTTTTATGGCTAAAGCTAATGAGATTAGTGATTTTACTTTTGATGATATGATAGAAATAAATTCTGAATTATTAGATGCTCTAAAAAGTCTTAAAAGAAAATATAAAGAAGCTGTAGAAAATCGGAGAAAGGCAGAATTCGAAAGAGATATGCTTAAAGATGAGAAGAAAATATTGGAAGAAGAACTTGAGAAAACTCAAAAAACTCTCTCTAATGTTATTTCACAACTTATATTATTGAGTCAATAAATTGAAACTCAAAAAGAAAAGAATGATAGTCTTGTTTCTGAGAATCATGTTTTAAAAACTAATATTAAAATGGTAGAACTAGAAAATTCAAGTCTAAAGACTAAACAAGATGGCATCACTAAAAATGTTTCAAATTTTAATAAAGGCAGAGAAAATTTGTCTAGAATTATTGAAAATTCACAATCTGTTAATAATAAACATGGTTTAGGATATAAGAAGAAAGTTAAAAAGTCACAAACTAGTAATTTGAACAAAGTTAAATCTAATAAAACATCCATATCTTTAAATAAACCAGTTTCTAAAACCTTAAGTATATGGATACCTAAACCAATAACAAACTAATAAGAAAGAAATATATTAGTTCGTTCATAGAAGAAGTTCATAATAATAAAAATTATATTTATAAAAGGGATACTAAACCCTCTTGGGTTTGGTTTCCTAAAACCTAACTTTTAGGATCCTATTAAAAAGGTGGGTACCAACGATATCTCATATTTTTTGCAGGTCCCACTCAAGAAAAGAGGAAAATGGATACTCGACAGTGGTTGCTTAAAACATATGACAGGAGATAAAGACATGCTAATAAATATTACATACTCAGATGGAGGTTCATCACTTTTGGAGACAATTCCAAGGGATATATCATCGGCAATGGTCATGTGAGCAATTACGGTACATCTAATTTACCTCTTATTACAAATGTTTTATTAGTTAAGAATTTAAAGCATAACTTATTAAGTATAAGTCAACTACGCGATAAAGGTTTTAAATTTTCATTTTCTGAAAATACTTGTAGCATTCTCGATCAAAATCAAAATCTTATTTTCGAAGGAAATGGAGATAAAAATTGTAACGACCCGTAATTTTCGACGATTTAAATTTGTTAATATAATAAGATTTTTGTAATTAAATGTTACTTTAATAAAAATTAATATAATAACAGAAAGGGTGAATGTAAATTGAATAGAAACGTAAATTTATTTATAAGGCAGTAATTGATGTAATAAAAAGCATGAAACCAAGTAAATAAATTTAGTGAGAAATTTAAATAGATTAATGTAAAATTTATACAACTGTAAGATGTAAATGGCGTATAATAGTGTAATAGATAAGTACCCATGTTGACGTCACCTTTAAGATGGTAAGTTTATAATTGATTCATAATAAGGAAAAATCAAATGAATGGATTTATTTGAATGGAAATTAACAATTAATGAATTTATTAAAATTGTAAAGTTATAATAGGTTGAAATTTGTAAATTGGGAATGAATTCAAAGTTATATAAATTGATGTAATAATACGTAATAAAGGGTAATTGAATAAAAATCAATGTTTAGTAAGAAATTTAATATTTGTTAATTGATAATAAAGTAGGGATGGGTTAAGTTAGGAAAATGGTAATAGTTATTAATTGTTTACCCATTTATTTAATTTATTAAATTTGATCTAAATCCATTGCAATTAAACGTAATTAATTACAAGTTAATATGAATTTAGCTGATAACTATAAACCATTAGGGCAATTAGATATATAGTAGAGTTAAAGTATCCATAAGATGATGGTGGATTCAATAAAAGAAGTGAGAATCAAGATTTATTAACTTAAATTAAATAATTGGATTAATTGCAATTAAATGAAATTTAATATTTAATTATTGAGTTAATTGAAATTAAGATGAAATTGAGAATAATAATGTAATAAACCATGAACCAATGTTAATTTCATCCGTTGGATAATAATGAATTGAATGATAAGAATGAAAAGTAAATTCAATTAGATTATAGAGAATTTAAAATTTTAATTTGCGAATATAATGAAATTGAAAAGTTAACTTTGAAATAGGTAGATTTATCAACTCTAAATTGACATATAAATTTGTTTAAATGAGTGTAAATGATTAAGAAGATTAGAAGGGGAAAATTTTGTCAATTTTAGAATTAAAATTTAAGACTTGATTTAATTAATTAATTATAAATTTATTTAATTAATGTAAAAATAGCCATTTTTGCCACTGACTCGGATTTCAACGAAACCGGTTTCAACGGATCCGTAACGGTGAATTATTATTGAATTTTAAGTTTCGTAACGATCGGGCTTGCCGTTTGATCGTACGGACTCGAAACGCCCAGAAATCAATTAAATTGAAATCAATTTGAAATAAATTAATTTTAGCATAACTTCTTCATACGATGGAATTTGGACTTGAAACCTTTTCCATTGCGTCTAAAATATTTTAAAACATCTATTTTGATATACGGGTTGACCCCATTTCGATCCTGAGTCAGAACGGGTTTTTCGGGCCATTCATTGTTGAGCACGTTTATAAATCGGGTCCATCTATTCTATTTCAACCTTGCATATATATACCATGTTATAAACCCTAGCCTACCCCTATTTCTGATTTATCTGTGTGTACAATTCCTCTTCACCTCCTCATTTCAATGGCAGACAATTCCAAATCCAATTGCAATTCAAAAATCAAAGTGAAATTTCAAGCTCCTAAAAAAAATTCAGAAAAATTATATATCGAAGCTCTCGATGTACGCATCTCTGATCTGCAGTTCGTTTTTGGTTTTGAATCACCGTTCGTCCGAAAATCGCAGAACCATTTTTGGTCGTTCATCGTGTGTCGATGAACATCGACTGGTCGATGAACCGTTTCTGGGTTTTGAAGAGGGGACGGAGGGGAGTTCATCGGTGGTGTTCGCTTGTCGATTTGACGGTTGGATGTGGAGGATTTTTCAATTAGGGTTAAAAAGAAAAGGCAGGGCTGCCATGCAGTGTGTTCGGCGTCGTCAACAAGGAGGTGGTCGCGACCTGGCGATGCTCGGTAGCACGCGCGTGCGATGTAGGGGATCGAGGCAGCGGCCTGTACGTGGCCGCGTGTGGGTGGCAATTCGTGATTTGCGTGCGTTTTCTGGTGATAGGTTCCGAACGCAAAACAGATGGGAGTCCTGTAGGTTTCTGGAAGAAGAATTGGGTGACGTGGCCTAGTGAGCGTTTGTTTATTTTTATTTTTTTAATTTAGTTTTGTTTCCAATCGCTCTAATACGTATAACTTTTACTTACGATATCCATTTTACACGCGGTTTTTTTGCTAGGATCGTATCTAAATTCCGGACATTTTGGCGCTGGTTTGGACGGACTCGGAGACTGTGCAATTTTTGGGTTTAAATTGGATTTAAATTCAATTTAAATTCAAAATGTGAGTGTTTTAACTCACTCACAACTTATAAAATTTCTTATGTTCGTTAAATTTAATTTATGTTGTGATTTTGAATTTATTTATGACTGTTTGTATATTTTTAAATCATCATCTCAGTTAATTGCATTTATTTAAATTAAACTGTTATGTAACTTATTTTTGCATATAAAGTGCCAGTTAGATAGATTGTTTAAATTATTTTTGAATATAAACTGTCGGTAATTACCTGTTACTTATTATATGCTCTATATTGATGTTATTGTTTAAATTGGATGATGATTGTAATAAATGGTTGATGATTGTTATGGGATGAATGGATGTTGTATTTCATATTGTTTTAAACTGCAAATTTGTTATGCACTTTATTTCATTTGGGATTGCGGCTTGAAATGATATATGATCGTATTTTTATTTTAAATTACGGATTGAAGTGATAAATATCCGTATCACTTGACCATAGGGTAGAAAATTATATACAGACACCGTGGTCTATATATAAAAATATTTTGAAATGATTTTCTATGGTTTTGTAAAGAAATATATGGTTTTATGAGATAGTGATTTGGATATTTTATAAATGTTATATATAGTTAATTTCTGGGTTTTAAGCTATGTATAAAATTGATTTGAAGTATAAAAGAAGTTAATAATTAAGTTTGATTTTATTTAGATAAAATATGATTAAACATTTATTTAAATTAAATTTTTGGAGTTTATAATGACATAAATGAGAATAAGGTTGGAATATGAATATGGAATTTATTTGGAATTTAATAAAATTTTGAATTTTAAAGGGTATGATTTTTATAACTTGATTTTTGTTTAGAGTGATTTAAATGAATATCAGGTTGATTTAAATGAATATATCAAGTTAAATAAATTGAAAGGATATTCAGTTATTGAAGTTAAAAGTTTTACATAAATTATACTGGACTTATTAAGTAGACATTTCAAATCTAAATAATAGTAATTAAATTTGATATATATGGAATTATCATAGAATTAGTTTTGAAATGGTGGAACATTTAAAGCTTTGAATTATATGGAAATTTAAATGGTTTAATTAGAGGTTCAAATCGGTATTTGGAATTTATTTGTGAAATTTAAAAAGCTATTTTATTATATAAAGTAATTTAATATTTAAATCATTTAAGTATTCGAAGTTGTATTTCAAAGCTATGGGGTTCAAGGTATATAGATTTGAAAGTACTATGATTTTGGAAAAAGAATATATTTTGAAATAAAAATGATATCATAATGATTTGGGTTTTGAAACGGAAATGATATCGTATTTATATAGTTTGAAATGGATATTATATTCTGGTTTTGAAGTATAAATTATTTTGAAATGACCGCGGTGTTATAATAACGGTTGGTTGTTGAAAACACCGGGATCGAAAGTTGTCATACCCTCTGCTAACTCCAAAAACCACTTTAACAACCGTGTACGCGGTGGAGATTTCAGAATGAAGTAGGATGGCGGCCGCATTTCCTTTAAGGTAAATACTTGGACCCAACTCCTGTGAGTTGGCATAAGGTGGCTAAAACAGGAGCAATTGACGGTCTAATGAGGTCATTCCTCTGATCAGACGCACTCCTTCGATATTATATTCTAACTTTGAGATTTATTCGGTGGCCACTTTTGATTCTTTCGATTTGGGAGTGTGGCTCGAGGTGGGCGGTAGTAGCTACTTACGCGTTACCACCAGCCCGGAAGTGTAATTGGTATATCTACCCTGGCATTGGCTAGTTGTGCCGTGTCACCTACCCTAGCGCGCCTTGTACGAGTTTGATTTGTGTCGTACCTATGGAGTATCCTCTGGTAGCCTCCCGATCAGGAGGTATTACGGTACTGTATAGACTATTGGCACTATTACATGTTAAGGGGAATATTGGGTCACTCCTTAACACTATTTAAAAGTTAGTTTATTTTACTATAGACATTGTTATAATAGCGAAATATTACTAAATAGTAAATAGTTTAACGAATCCTTAGGAGATGTGAATCCAAAGCATCTCTTAAGTTACTGCACTCACGTTAGACACTGGATAGGAGATGTCAAACCCTGTAAACATTTCTGACGCCGTTCCACTCATATTTTACCGTTTATTTAACTTACATAAGATCTTTTAGTTCTGACTCGAGTGTTTTGTCTTTTCGGTTCGCTCGGGCCAGCCTGAGCATTTCAAGATTTGGAAGACCATCTTCTGGAGGACGAAGACGAAGATTTATTATTATTTACTATAGTGTGCCATTGCATCACATTGTTCCGCTGCATTGTTATTATTCTTTGGTATATGTAACTCTGATATATATTTTATAAGAAAAATCGAATATTTTGTAAACGGCTTCATGAACTGTATATTTGATTATTATATTTTATCATTCCGCTGCAAGATTCTATTTTGTTTTTTCTTTCTCTGCTTTTTCTTATTTACCCCATAACTATCTGCCCTTCTGTATGTTTTAAGTCTGACGTGTGTGATTTATCGTCGATTTAAAGCGTACGAAAAGGCGGGACATTACGTCTGGTATCAAAGCTTTGGTTTAGCGATAAACCTTAGCTTTGTGGGGTTTGACTCTTTATTAATAGGATAGTAATACCCTATGATACCAGACGTAATGTCCCGGAGTTTAGTTCTTAAGTTTCCATTAATTAATAGTTTCAATTATTTTAGTAAATTGGAACGTAGGTAATTAATAATTGAAACCTTGTAACAACCCTGTATTTTGTAATTATTTTATTGTATATTTTAATTATTTTTAATGTAAGATTTTGATTTAAAAACTTATTTTACTTATTTGAAATGATTAAATTTATTGTTTAAATATAATCTTGATTTTTATATGAGTTATAATTCCAAACTTGTGTAAGTTGAATATTTGCCTGAAATGCTGATTTTGGTCAAAATAGTCAAACTGTGACTTTTAACTTAAAATTTTAAAAGTTTAAAAAATTTAATTTTTTTTCTTTTATTATGAAAGTACATAAAATTCTAAGAACACCACTTTTCGTTTCGTTGAGTTTGGATGTAAGTTGTGAAAGTTATACCCTTTACAATATTGTGCGTATATAGGGTTATTTAACAATGACTATTTTAAATTGTATAAGTTACTTCTTCTTGGTTATATTTTATTTTAATATGTGATAATATGTTATATTATGTATATTTTGACTTTTAAATATTTTTAAAATGATAATATAATTTTTCTAAAGTTTATGTGAATTTATTTCAATTTATAAAGCCTAGTTGGTATTTACTACATTTTTCTTTATTTAACTTTCTATTTAATAAAAAATAAATTATTATTTTACCTTGAAAATGTTTTAAAACCATTTTTAATTCAAATTTTGTGTTATAATATTTTTTTTGTGAAGTAATAAATTTTCCAAAGTCATTGGAGATTTTCTTGTAATTTTTATGTCAGGGTTGCTATTTTTAAGCAATTTCTTATTTCCTTTTTCTATTTCACTTAAAATAAATTATTTATTTTATTTTATTCTTACTTAGTTTCGGTTTTAAATAACATTTCTAAGTTTATTTTGTTTTTATAAAATTAAAAGAAAAGGAAATGCAAAAGGTTTAAAAAGTTAAGAGATCTTAAAAGCCTGAAACGTAAAGACGTTTTATCCGTTTCTTTTTGCAATTAATACATCAATTTATCTTAGTCATTCCTTTCCTCATCCTTTGTAGCCGACTCCCTCATATTATTCACGAATTTTCAAGCTCCAAAACCCTAAAAATCATGGCCTCCATCTTGAGAAAAAAATCTGGTAATGGCTATATCTTTTTCTACCTTTTTCTTCTCATTTTCTATGTATTTTGCCTAGTTTTCTATGCTTTCTGGATTGGCCTCTACCACCCACCATCACCACCATACTCTCCACCATCCCCTACCACTCTTCCTTGGCATCATCTCCAGCCATCATTTCAGATCCATCCATGGCCACACCTCCCTTGGTGACAAAACTCCACAAAATTGCAAATAATGTCCAAAACAATGCACTAGCCACCACTATTACTTCACCATGGCCACCACCTCTAGCCATGACCAACACCTTTCTACCACCACTTAACTTCATTTTAGCCTCTGTCCAGATCTGAAATTGACATGGCCAAGACTCCATGAACCAAAACTCCACAAAAACAATGCATAAAGCCTTGAAACATTCATGATAGCCACCCTATCACTTCATATCTTCATCCACCACCTTGGCCACCACCATAGGCCGCCACCACCACCTTTTCCAGACCTCCCCACACCCCTCCATCTACTGTCTGTCCAAACCTATACAAGTATGGCCAAGCCCCACTTGACCCAAGGCCGAGCCTTGTTGTGCTCAAAAACTTCATATATGTTGCCTTGACCAATTGTATGCTTCATGTTATAACCCTACCACTCCATACTCCTTCTAGCCGTGAGTTATGGTGCCAAACCTGAGCTATATCATCATCATGGCTGAACCCAAGAACCTCCTAGGCCAAGCATTTGAATGGTTAAAGCAAGGTCAAGTAATCTATTCCTTTGTTGCTTCGTATTTTCATTGTTTCAACATTGTTTTGCGTTGAATATTTATGTGTATATTGTCTTGTTTTGGTTATTGTTTACAAGAAAAATATCAAGGCTTTCCATTCATTCAAATCAAAAGTCATGTTATATCGTGCTTGTTGTGCTTTTGGAATCGCACTTGTGTTTGTTGTTTTGGTCTTCAGCGTGAAAAAGTGAGTCTTTCTCACTCTGACATTTATACTTATGAAAAGTGAATTGATGACAAGTGTTTAGTAATAAAAAATGTTTATGCAAGTTAATGATGATCATATGATATGCTATGCCATGTTATTACCATGTTAAAACTGTTAATTTTCACCTGACATCTGATATATGACTGTATATTGTGATATTGACCTTGTTTATATTATTTCTGTATATGATCACACTGCAAGTTCCCTGTTAGAAAAAAATGTTATGGGCTGAAATGATAGGCCTGAATGGTTTTAAATTTTTCATTTTGACTTGGGATTGCGGGTTTGAAATGATAAAACCCAGATTTTTCTTTGTAAATTACGGGTTGAAATGATATATTACCCGTATCACTTTACCTAGCGTAGAAAATTTTATACAGGCCCGTAGTTAAAATATGTTTTTCTAAAAATTTTAAAATATTTTAGAAATTTAATTAATATAATATTTTGATTTGAGATTTAATAAAAAATAATTTTTGTAAAATATTATTGATTTTCTGAACAATTGTAAGTGAAATGAATTAACGAAAATTTTGAACGTAAGTTATTTTGGAAAATTTGATTTAATTATAATTGGAAATTAAATTGAATATGAAATTATGATAAATTTATGATAATTTGAATTTAAATGAATTAAAAGTGATTTTATATCATATTTATGATTTTTTAACAAAGTTGAAATGTGAAATGAATGAATATTTTAAGTTGAAATTTTGTATATAACTAAAATTGGAAATTTATGAAATTGACTTAAAAGTGAACTTTTAGTTAAGTAAATAAAAATAAATTAAGTTATATTTGAGAATTTGAACTTAAGTGTTAAGTTGAAATTTAATGTAATGGATTTAAAATTGAACATTTCAATTTAATAAGTGAATTATTATTAAATCTTGATTTTTGAATGGAAATTTAACTTTATAAAATCATGAACTTGAGGAAAAATTAAATGATTTTATAAATGTGAAAATGTATGATTTTATAAGTTAAAAATGTTTTAAATAAAAATATGATTGGTTGAGAAATTTTATTGAATATTTGAAGTTAATTGACTGCATTTTTGAAATGCTATTAATTACAATGTAAATGATATTACAGCATTTGTAAACGCTGTAGTTGATGATAATGAACTAAAAAGCTAAGTTGAATTAAAAGCTATTATAGCAATCTTTGTAAGTGCTATAATTTTTGAATTTAACTAAGTTATTCGAAATTTAAGTAAACCTATTATAACATTTTAAAATGCTGTCTTTTGTTAAATTGAACTGTTTTGAATGTAACTTTCCGTATAAGTTTTCTAAATGATGCGAAAAGTGAATTTTCATGGTTTTGATAAACTTAAGTGAATAAATAAACTTTGGAAGTTGAAATTTTTGGAAATTTAATAACTTAATTATTAAACATAATAACTTCATTGAAATGATAAAAAAAGAATTTTTGGAATATAAACTGTTTTGAAATATGAATTGAAATGGTATTTTAGATTTAATAAAATGAATAATGATTTGAAATGAATGAAGTTTGAAAAGATATGATATTTTGATATATTAAAATGATTTGAAACGAAGTTTTGAAAGGATATGATATTTTGATATATTAAAATGATTTGAAACGAAGTTTTGGAAGGTATGATATTTTTGATATTAAATGATTTGAAAAACGGAGTTTGAAATATAGGACATTTTGATATTAACATGATTTAAAAAGAAGTTCTGAAAGATATGATATTTTGAAACTGAAGCTTTGAAAGGTTATGATATTTTGATATATTAAAATGATTTGAAAGGTAGTGTTGAAAGGGTATGAAAATTTAATATATTGAAATGGTTAGAAATGACTTGATATTTATTTTGATAAATATTTGAATTGAAAGATATTTTACGATGATATATTGAAATGGTTTTGGAAATGATTTAATCTTTATTTTGATAAAGATTTGGATTGAAAAGGATAATTTATTTTGAAGTATAAAATATTGTTTTAAAGTTATAACTACGGGTTATAATAACGATTGGTTGTTAAAGAGTCCGGGATCGGATATTGTCTTATAGCCGGCCAATACCGAAAACCACTTTAACAACTGTGTACGCGGTGGAGATTCCAGAATGAAGTAGGATGGTGGCGACGTTCTCGAGGTATATTACGTGGACCCAACTCCCGTGAGTTAGCATATATGACTTAAACAGGAGCTATACCGGGCTACACAAAGGGTCGCACCCTTTCATCGAGCATGCTCCATCGAAAGCCATTCTATTACTTTTGTGATTCGATATGTGGCGCCATTTTGATTCGGGGGTATTGTTCGAGGTGGGCGGAAGCTGCTGGCTTGCCGTCACCACCGGTCCGGGAGTGCAAACGGTGTATCCACCCTGGCATTTCCTTGCGTGTCGTGTCATATCCTTATATCGAGCCCACTACGATTTTGGTTTTAAAGATCCGACCGCGTTAAGGTTCACCATCCCCTTAACGCTATTTTCTATATGATTATACTTTACTGATTAGACACTACCGTATATAGCGTATATTACTACATAGTAAATAGTTTAACGGATCCTTAAAGGATGGCCGGTCCCAAGCATCCTTTAAGTTACTGATGCATTTTGTTACTGTTCACTTGAGTTGATTTACAGTTTATAAGTATTTATGTCCTGACTCGAGTGTTTTGTGTTTTGCTTTATGCTCGAGTCAGATTGATTGAGTTAGCATTCAAGATTCACCTTCGGCATTGGAGCTTTCCTTGAAGATCCAGCCATCTATTTTGTTTCAGTATCCAGTGGTTCAGTGTGTATCTGATTTGTACCTGATGTATCCTGTTACTCTTCTGTTGTATCTTATTTAACTCTGATGTATCTTATATTTACATAGTAGCTTCATGAACTACTATCTCTTTTACTTCCACTGCATTATCATTACTCTATGTCTGTGATCTGTGATTTTATTTACTGTATGTTCTGAGGTTTGCCAAATTTTTATTTACAACGCGGTATTTTGAGCAATTCAATTCCGGCATGAGTGTCTACCCATACACTTACAATGGATGCGAATGGTTGAAAATACCTGGTTGTTACAAACCTCTAAAGGAAATAGAGACTTAATGCTAAGTATAAATAGAATTAAAAAGAAAGTTGAAATTGTAATCTATAAAACAAAGGATATAATTATTGAACATTAAATTAATTAAAAGAAATGGGACAAACTTGTATAACTTTCAATTACAATCTTAAAGGCATATATATAACTTATCAAAAGATATAAAAAGTTGAAATGTTAATAAGGAAATGTAATAGATATTATACAAGGAATAAACTTGTGGTAATGAAAGTAATTAATGAAATTCTTTAATAAGAATTTGGTGTTGTAGTTGTTATAAACTTAAGTATAAATGAAATACTACTAATTAAATATAATTGAAGGCAGGTATTGTAAGTAAGAAATTTTAAACTTAGGTAAATAAGTTAAAGTATTTCTAAATAAAATTGTAAGAAATAAATGAAAAGTAAAAAGATAAACCATTATATAAATGAAAAAGAGAAATCAAACAACAAATGTATGAATGGAATTAATAAGGATAAACTAAATCTGTTGTTTAAAACTGTTGTTGTTTGTTTTGGTTTATGGTTGTTTGGGTAAGGATACTTTAAAACTGTTTGGATGTATGAATAATCTATTTAGCTTCATCAGAGACTATTGAGTAAATGGTGCGCTAAGTAGTTATTTTTCATCCTGTACAATTTGACGTTTTGAACCCAAACAACTATTTGTTTTATTGATATGAATGAATGATTGATTTGTGATAATTCTATGTGATGGTTGGATGCCTGATTGCAAGTGATTGTTTTTTGTATTTATTAGTTTTTTATTGATTGAAACAAGTTAAACATTTCCTTTTATATAATTATTGACTCTTTTGGATTATATAAGTGAAATGCAGGTTATAGAAGCAATTGTTACTGCATTTGGTTTCATAATATAAGCGTAAATTGCCCGACAAATAGGTACGTTCTCGGATTATGGTTTTATAGCGTTATTATATTATTTTTCCCGCATTGGGATATATGTTATTTTGAAAATTATATGTTGTATGTTGTTATATTTGATATTATATTTTCTCCCGAGCCTCTCCGTACAAAGGAGACTCTGCCGAAATTTTCCGTAAATTTTGGACTTGGAAAATTTTGAAAAATGTTTTCCAAACTTTGTTAATTTGAGTGTAAAAAGATTTAATAGTATAAATTGATATTTTATTTAAATTATTAAATTTTGTAAATCTATTTGTTTATAAATTTAATATTTCAAGTAAAGATATTGATTTCTTAAGTCTTTCTTTTCCCTTCTTTTTTCTTTTTGGAGACAAAAAGTTTTAAGTGGGGGAGAGTGTAACGACCCGTAATTTTCGACGATTTAAATTTGTTAATATAATAAGAATTAAATGTTACTTTAATAATAATTAATATAATAACGGAAAGGGTGAATGTAAATTGAATAGAAACGTACATTTATTTACAAGGCAGTAATTGATGTAATAAAAAGCATGAAACCAAGTAAATAAATTTAGTGAGAAATTTGAATAGATTAATGTAACATTTATACAACTGTAAGATGTAAATGGCGTATAATAGTGTAATAGATAAGTACCCATGTTGATGTCACCTTTAAGATGGTAAGTTTATAATTGATTCATAATAAGGAAAAATCAAATAAATGGATTTATTTGAATGACAATTGACAATTAATGAATTTATTAAAATTGTAAATTTATAATTGGTTAAAATTTGTAAATTGGGAATGAATTCAAAGTTATATAAATTGATGTAATAATACGTAATAAAGGGTAATTGAATAAAAATCAATGTTTAGTAAGAAATTTAATATTTGTTAATTGATAATAAAGTAGGGATGGGTTAAATTAGGCCAATGGTAATAGTTATTAATTGTTTACCCATGTATTTAATCTATTAAATTTGATCTAAATCCATTGCAATTAAACGTAATTAATTACAAGTTAATATGAATTTAGCTGATAACTATAAACCATTAGGGCAATTGGATATATAGTAGAGATAAAGTATCCATAAGATAATGGTTGATTTAATAAAGGGAGTGAGAATCAAGATTTATCAACTTAAATTTAATAATTGGATTAATTGCAATTAAATGAAATTTAATATTTAATAATGCGTTAATTGAAATTAAGATGAAATTGAGAATAATAATGTAATAAACCATGAACCAATGTTAATTTCATCCGTTGGATAATAGTGAATTGAATAATAAGAATGAAAAGTAAATTCAATGGGATTATTGAGAATTTAAAATTTTAATTTATGAATATAATGAAATTGAAAAGTTAACGATGAAATTGATAGATTTATCAACTCTAAATTGACATATAATTTTGTTTAAATGAGTGTAAATGATTAAGAAGATTGGAAGGGAAAATTTTGTCAATTTTAGAATTAAAATTTAAGACTTGATTTAATTAATTAATTATAAATTTATTTAATTAATGTAAAAATAGCCATTTTTTCCACTGATTCGGATTTCAACGAAACCAGTTTCATCGGATGTGTAACGGTGAATAATTGTTGGATTTCAAGTTTCGTAATGATCGGGCTTGTTGTTTGATCGTACGAACTCGAAACCCCCAGAAATCAATTAAATTGAAATCAATTTGAAATAAATTGATTTTAGCATAACTTCTTCATACGATGGAATTTGGACTTGAAATCTTTTCCATTGCGTTTAAAATATTTTAAAACATCTATTTTGATATACGGGTTGACCCAATTTCGTTCCGGAGTAAGAGCGGGCTTTTCGGACCATTCATCGTTCAGCGCGTTTATAAATCGGGTCCATCTATTCTATTTAACCATGCCTATATATACCCTGTTATAAACCCTAGCCTACCTCTATTTCTCATTTGTCTGTGCGTACAATTCCTCTTCACCTCCTCATTTCAATGGTAGACAATTCCAAATCCAATTGCAATTCAAAAATCAAAGTGAAATTTCAAACTCCTCAAAAAAAATTGAAAAAAATTATATATCGAAGCTCTCGATGTACGCATCTATGATCTGCAGTTCGTTTTTGGTTTTGAACCACCGTTTGTTTGGAAATCGCAGAATCATTTTCGGCCATTCATCGCGTGTCAATGAACATCGACTGTCGACGAACCGTTTCTGGGTATTGAAGAGGGGATGGAGGGGAGTTCATCGGCGGTGTTCGCTTGTCGATTTGACGGTTGGATGTGGAGGATTTTTCAATTAGGGTTAAAAAGAAACGGCGGCGGCTGCCATGCTGTGTGTTCGGCGTCGTCAACAAGGAGGTGGTCGCGACCTGGCGATGCTTAGTAGCACGCGCGTGCGATGTAGGGGATCGAGGCGGCGGCCCATACGTGGTCGCGTGTGGGCGGCAATTCTTTATTTGCGTGCGTTTTCTAGTGATAGGTTTCGAATGTGAAATAGTGGGGGGCCTGTAGGTTTCTGGAAGAAGAATTGGGTGACGTGGCCTAGTGAGTGTTTGTTTATTTTTTATTTTTTTAATTTAATTTTGTTACCAATCGCTCTAATACGTATAATTTTTACTTACGATATCCGTTTTACGCACGGTTATTTTATTAGGATCGTATCTAAATTCCAGACATTTTGGCTATGGTTTGGATGGATTCGGAGACTGTGCAATTTTTGGGTTTAAATTGTATTTAAATTCAATTTAAATTCAACAGGTGAGTGTTTTAACACACACACAACTTTTAAAATTTCTTATGTTCATTAAATTTAATTTATGTTGTGATTTTGAATTTATTTATGACTGTTTGTATATTTTTAAATCATCATATCAGTTAATTGCATTTATTTAAATTAAACTGTTATTTAATTTATTTTTGCATATAAACTGCCAGTTAGATTGATTGTTTAAATTATTTTTGAATATAAACTGTCAGTAATTACCTGTTATTTATTATATGCTCCATATTGATGTTATTGTTTAAATTGGATGATGATTGCAATAAATGGTTAATGATTGTTATTGGATGAATGGATGTTGTATTTCATATTTTTTAAACTGCAAATTTGTTATGCACTTTATTTCATTCAGGATTGTGGTTTGAAATGATATATAACCGTATTTTTATTTTAAATTACGGGTTGAAATGATAAATATCTGTATCACTTGACCATAGGGTAGAAAATTATATACAGACATCGTGGTCTATAAAAAAAATATTTTGAAATGATTTTCTATGGTTTTGTAAAGAAATATATGGTTTTATGAGACAGTGATTTGGATATTTTACAAATGTTATTTATATATAGTTAATTTCTGGGTTTTAAGCTATGTATAAAATTGATTTGAAGTATAAAAGAAGTTAATAATTAAGGTTGGAATATGAATATGGAATTTATTTGGAATTTAATAAAATTTTGAATTTTAAAGGGTGTGATTTTTATAACTTGATTTTTGTTTAGAGTGATTTAATTGAATATCAGGTTGATTTAAATGAATATATCAAGTTAAATAAATTGAAAGGATATCCAGTTGTTGAAATTAAAAGTTTTACTTAAATTATATTGGATTTATTAAGTAGACATTGTGAATCTAAATAATAATAATTAAATTTGATATATGTGGAATTATCAAAGAATTAGTTTTGAAATGGTGGAATATTTAAAGCTTTGAGTTATATGGAAATTGAAATGGTTTAATTGGAGGTTCAAATCGGTATTTGGAATTTGTTTATGAAATTTAAAAAGCTATTTTATTATATAAAATAATTTAATATTTAAACCATTTAAGTATTCGAAGTTATATTTCAAAGCTATGGGGTTCAAGGTATATAGGCTTGAAAGTACTATGGTTTTAGAAAAAGAATATATTTTGAAATAAAAATGATATCATATTGATTTGGGTTTTGTAACGGAAATGATATCGTATTTATATAGTTTGAAATGGATATTATATTCTGGCTTTGAAGTATAAATTATTTTGAAATGACCGCAGTGTTATAATAACGGTTGGTTGTTGAAGAGACCGAGATCAGAAGTTGTCATATTCTCTGCCAACTCCGAAAACCATTTAACAACCGTGTACGTAGTGGAGATTCCAGAATGAAGTAGGATGGTGGCGGCGTTTCCTTTGAGGTAAATACGTGGACCCAACTCCCATGAGTTGGCATAAGGTGGCTAAAACAGGAGCAATTGACGTGCTAATGAGGTCAATCCTCTGATCGGACGCACTCCTTCGATATTATATTCTGACTTTGAGATTTATTTGGTGGCCACTTTTGATTCTTTTGATTTGGGGGTGTGGCTCGAGGTGGGCGGTAGTAGCTGCTACACGTTACCGCCGGCTCTGAAGTGTAATTGGTACATATACCCTGGCATTGCCTAGTTGTGTCGTGTCACCTACCCAAGCGTGCCTTGTACGAGCTTGTTTTGTGTCGTACCTATGGATTATCCTCCGGTAGCCTCCCGATCAGGAGGTATTACGGTACTGTATAGACTATTGGCACTATTACGTGTTAAGGGGAATATTGGGTCACTCCTTAACGCTATTTAAAAGTAAGTTTATTTTACCATAGACATTATTATAATAGAGAAATATTACAACATAGTAAATAGTTTAACGGATCCTTAGGAGATGTGAATCCCGAGCATCTCTTAAGTTACTGCATTCACGTTAGACACTGGATAGGAGATGTCAAACCCCGTAAACATCTCTGATGCCGTTCCACTCATATTTTACCGTTGATTTAACTTACATAAGATCTTTTAGTTCTGACTCGAGTGTTTTGTCTTTTCAATTCGCTCGGGTCAGCCTGAGCATTTCAGGTTTGGAAGACCGTATTCTAGAGGACAAAGACGAAGATTTATTATTATTTACTATAGTGTGCCACTGCATCACATTGTTCCGCTGCATTGTTATTATTCTTTGGTATGTGTTACTCTGATATATATTTTATAAGAAAAATCGAATATTTTGTAAACAGGTACATGAACTGCATATTTGATTATTATATTTTATCGTTGCGCTGTAAGATTCTATTTTGTTCTTTTTCTTTCTCTACTTTTTCTTATTTACCCCATAACAATCCGCCCTTCTGTATGTTTTAAGTCTGACGTGTGTGGTTTATCGTCGATTTAAAGCGTACGAAAAAGGCAGGACGTTACAAAAATATTTACGTTTTAAATATGAAAGTTAATCATAACTCAGATTTATGTTTAATAGCAAAAGAAAATGATCCTTGGATATGGCATAGACTTTTTTGTCATATCAATTTCAAATATATAAACAAAATTTCTAAAAATAATATTGTAAAAGGATTACCAGATATGAATTTTAAAATCAATGATATATGTGACTCGTGTCAATTAGGAAAACCAACTAAATCCTCGTTTAAATCTAAGAAAGTTATTTCAACATTACAACCACTCGAATTACTTCATATGGATATATTTGGTCCTACCTAAATTCAATCTATAAATCATAATAAATACGTATTTGTAATAGTTGATGATTTTTCTAGATATACATGGACTATTTTTATGAAAAATAAAAGTGATACCTTTGAAAATTTTAAAACTTTTGTTAAATAAATTAAAATTTTAAAAGGTATTAAAATTAAAAATATTAGAAGTGATCATGGAGGTAAATTTGAAAATATACAATTTGACAACTATTGTAAAAAGAAAGGAATTTTTCATAACTTTTCATTTCCTAGAACTCCACAACAAAATGGAGTTGTAGAACAAAAAATCGGACTCTACAAAAATGTGCAAGAACTTTATTAAATGAAAGCACGTTACCAAAACAATTTTGGGCAGAAGCTGTTGCAACTGCTTTTTATGTTTTGAATCGTGTTTCTGTTAGACCTCTCACCAAAAATACTCCTTACGAACTTTTTAATGGTAGAAAACCAAACATATCTTATTTTAGAATATTTGATTCAAAATTCTTTATACTAAACACTAAAGATCGGCTTGGAAAATTCGATTCAAAATGTGATGAAGGAATATTTCTTGGTTATTCGAATCGAAGTAAAGCTTATCGAATTGTTAATAAACGAATAAATATTATCGAAGAGTCACTCCATGTATCTTTTGATGAAAATGCTAAAACTACTTTTACAGTTAATGACAATGACTTTCTCAATAAACGAAAAACAACTATAAACAATTCAAACGACGACGACGATATCATTTTATCTAGAGAAGATGAAAACATTGTTTATAATTTAGAAAATAGAAATACTACTATTACAATAAAATCCCCTCAAAGAATTTTACGAAATCATCCTATAGAAAATATAATTGGAGAAATAAATTCAAATGTTCGAACTAGAAGTCAATTAAATTTAATGGGAAATGTAGCTTTTCTATCAACTATAGAACCTAAAAATTCTAAAGAAGCATCATCTGATGAAAATTGGATTATTGCTATGCAAGAAGAATTAAATCAGTTTGAACGAAATGAAGTTTGGAAATTAGTACCCAGACCAATCGATCAGACAGTTATAGGAACTAAATGGGTTTATGAAAATAAAGCAGATGAATTAGGAAATATAACTAGAAATAAAGCAAGACTAGTAGCTCAAGGTTATAACCAAGAAGAAGGAATAGATTATGAAGAAACGTTTGCTCCAGTTGCTAGACTAGAAGCAATACGAATCTTATTGGCATGCGCGTGTTTTAATAATTTTAAATATATCAAATGGATGTTAAAAGTGCATTTTTTAAATGGTTATATTAAATAAAATGTTTATGTTGAGCAACCTCCTTTATTTATTCATGAAAAATATCCAGATCATGTGTATAAACTTAAGAAAGCTTTATATGGATTAAAACAAGCACCACATGCTTGGTATGAACGTCTTAAAAGCTATCTAATTAATTCTGAATTCGAAATAGGAAAAGTAGATCAAACATTATTTATAAAACATTCTAAAAATGATATACTAATAGTTCAAATATATATTGATGACATTATATTTGGATCAAATAATAATGAACTATGTAAAGAATTTTCTGACATAATGACTAGAGAATTTGAAATGTCCCATATGGGAGAATTATCATATTTTCTAGGACTAAAAATTAAACAAGTTTCAAATGGAATATTTATTAATCAAGAAAAATACTGTAATAATCTTATTAAACATTTTGGAATGGAAAACACTTCTGCCAAACCAAATCCTATGAGTACAATAGCACATGTTGATAAAGATGAAAATGGCAAAAGTGTAGACCAAAAATTATATCGTAGTATGATAAGATCACTACTATAATAACAGCAAGTAGACCAGATATCATGATAAGTGTATGTTTATGCGCACGATTCCAAGCAGACCCGAAAGAATCACATCTACGTGTTGTAAAACGAATACTACGCTATCTAAGTAAAACCACAAATTTCAGTCTTTTTTATCCAAAAGAATGTTCATTCGAATTAGTATCATACAGTGATGCTGATTTCGGAGGATCATGAATGGATAGAAAAAGTACAAGTGGTACGTGTCACTTCATCGGTAAATCGTTAATTTCATGGTTCAGTAAGGAACAAAACTGTGTCTCTTTATCAACTTGTGAAGCAGAATATATTTCTACAGCACTAGCTTGCACACAAGTAATTCATATGCAACAGACACTTAAAGATTTTGGAATAAATCTATCAAAGTCATTAATTTACTACGATAATTCTAGTGCAATTAATTTATCTACAAATTCTGTAAATCACTCAAGAACTAAACATATAGATATTCGACATCACTTTTTGCGTGATAATATAGAAAAAGATATAATAAATCTAGACTACGTACCATCAGAAAATTAGTTAGCAGATATCTTTACTAAACCACAATTAGAGAATACGTTTATAAAATTGCGACATGAGCTCAGGATAATTTCAAGTAAGGATATATAAATAAAAATATAAATTTTTTAAACTAAAAAGTCAAAAGTAAATTTTTTTTCAAAAAATTCAAAATTCTGACCATGCTATGACTCGAACTCACGACCTGTTGTGAATAGCCCAGATGTCTTAACCACCTGAGCTATTAATTTTTTCTATTCTAATCTCTATTGGCCATCTTATTATATAGTTACATGTATTTTATACTACTGTATATGTAACAATTATCTTTATACTACTGTATTAATGTATTACTAACTTTATACATATAAAAACTGATCAAATAACATCAGCCAATAGAAATCTACTGACTCAACATTCATTTAGCCTAGAATTAATATAATCCATCAATTTAAATCCTATTTTTTCTCTAAAACTACAACTATAAAAAAGAACATTTTCCTATTACTAAGCACTCAAAAACTATATAGTACTCGATTCTCTGAAATATAAAATCAATCAACAACAGCCCTTTACAACAATGTCAACATCATCTACTACCGACTCCATTGAAATCCTTGCCACACTCAACTCCCTAAAAGCACCAAACCACCAAGGTTCGCCATCTTTGGCTTACCATATAGGATACACGCCGGAAAAGAAAAAAGGAAAAAAGACCATTGATATCTCACCAAATACAAAACAGAAGATTGACAATCTCCATCATTATCAACAGGAGTCTCTTATGCTTCAACGGGAGATGTATTATGAGCAGAAAATTAACTCCAGACGTATAGGTATAATAGATCATATAGCAATGAAATTTTATGGGGCTTCGTCACACCCGATTGACGAAAATGTTGTTTCGCCAATCCGACGTCCCACGACCTCGATACTCACCAAATTCATGGGATCGCAATGAAGCTTTGAACATCTGTCGCAAACAGCTGAAAGAATTCAATACACCTAGTCCGAAGAAATAATTATAGTGTTTAATAATTTTCTTCGTTGTATGCTTAATAATTTTTTTATCAATATGCATGTTTATATATTTCTACAATAAAGTTATTTCCCGTCCAATAAACAAACAATTTAAATATAATAACTATTCACTTTCCACTGCAAAATAAAATTAGATTTATGGAATAAATAAATATATACATTTCATATAATAAAATAATTTTCTATGCAAAATGATACAGGTCAGTTGACTGGCCTCACAAATCAGTCGACCGACATCGCTTAATTTTGAAAATAAAAACAAGGCTAGTCGACTGATGCAGGCGCTCAGTCGACTGGTCCATAAGGTTGAAAATAATCAACCTTCAGCATCAGTCGACTGAAGTTTTACATCAGTCGACTGACGCTGTAACTAGGCCAAAAATTAAACATGGACAGTCGACTGATGCAGGCCCTCAGTCGACTGGTCCAGAAGGTCGAAAATTTACAACCTTCAGATTCAGTCGACTGATAACCTGCACCAGTCGACTGAGCCGTAGATCTGAAAGGCTTTTAACCTTTCCACCTACCCTTTCACTCCTCTTTATTTATCACTTTACCCTTTCTTCCCTTTCACAATTCAGTTTTTCAAACTTCTCCAAACCCTAAGCTCTCAAAAATTCAAATTTTTCTCCTCCAAATAAAAATTGAATGGCACCAAAACGAAAAGGCCAAGCCTCTTCTTCGTCTCAACCACCTTCTAACGAACAAATTCACCAATGGTTATTTGACGACACGGCAATAAAGCGATGGAGACGGATGTAAGATTCCAGAATTTTCGAAGGTTCATTCGTCAACTTCCCTGATTTTTCATCTTATCATATTCAAGAATTAGCCCACCGTAGCAATTTAGAGTTGTTAATTGATATCAACGACGATAAACATAAAATTAACCAAATTATGGTTAAATTGTTCTATGCAAATCTCAACTTGGGTTATCAAGATGTTCCGAATCAAGAAGTTTTGCATACGGAGCCTTGTATGTGTAAGCCCGTCCTCTTTTCTCTAGATCGTATGGCTTATATACTAAAGACAGACAATGATGGAGTTGAATTGTCTACTGTTGATGTCGATTTGGTAGTTAGAGACCGTGTTAGCCATTTATTTCTTGAAGACGATATGCGTCAATTGAATTCAATGTCTTTACGGCCAAAAGCCTGAATAATTCATCATGCCTTAATTAAAACCATAACTCCTAGAAACTGGAGTTATGAACTTGTCTATGAGCAAAATTTTAGAGCCTTGTATGCTATATTTGGAAACATCCAAATCAATTGGCTTCGTTTAATACTTGATGACTTTTTAAGATTTAACAAAGGCAAGATGAATATAATTTATCACGGAGAATATATTATGCATCTTCTCAAAACTTGCGAAGTACCAGAACCGGATTCACCAGTTTCTACAGTTGGATGCTTAAATGCTCGAACCTTAGCTTTAATGAAGTTGCCAGTTGCCCGACCCTCTCCTATAATTTCCTTTGAAGAATGGACACAAAGACAAACATCTCGAGTCCAACCACAACAAGGCGAGTCTTCTCACAGACCATCTCGCCAAACATCAACTATATATTAACAAGAAGAAATTACAATTTCGGATGAAGGTCTACAACCACGTGCGGCCATCAATATCATGTGCCATAATCAACAAATCCTTCAATCAAATATTCAAAAAATTGATAAGAAGCTCGATAAAGTGAAAGGATCTTTTACAAAATTATGGCAAGCCATATTGTGCTCTTCCGATACTTCTACATCTACTTTGGACGATCCGGGTAAGCAACCCATATTTACATGGTCCTCTTCTTCTTCTGGGGACGATCAAGCTAGTAGTGATGAAGGAGATGATGGTAATGAAGAAGTTGGTGGTAGGAGTAAGGGTCCGATGGCATAAGATATTTATTTATTTCTTTAAATTCAAAACAAATGTTTAATTTCATATAGCTTGTACTTAAGTGACCATTCTAGTTTATTTCCTTTTAAACACTATTGTCTCTGGATATTAAATGTGTGGATGTTTTTTCTTTATTTCATTTCATATTATTTCTCACATTATAATATCCTATTACTTATCCCTTTTTGTCGATGTCAAAGGGGGAGAAATATTGCTGAGACTAATAAAAATGCAGGATATAGAGCGTCAGAGATTCAGGGGGAGTAAGAATTTATGTTGTTTTATATACAGTCGAAATCTATATCTATTTACAGGTTGTCATCAATCAAAAAGGGGGAGATTGTTGAGACTTGGTTTTGATTCTTGAAAAAAAGCTATCATCTACAACATACAGATTTGGCGACTGCTACGGCAAAAATAGAATATAACTATAAGGAGACAAGACTTCAAAACCGGTGCATCAATATTTTGATTGCTTGAGTCTTAGATCAATATTGTTAAAATCTCTCCTCAGTTAACATATATATTAGCTTATATACTTTATTACTCTTTTTATACACATATATAAGCATATAATTAATTTATAAAGGTTTGAAAATAATATATATATATATAAACTGTGCATACTGCACAAAACATACCAGGTCAGTCGATTAGCTCAGGCTACTAGTTGACTGACACTCGGTAAAATGTGCAATGTGCACAGTGCAAGTATATATGAATTTGAATATTTAAATTCGTTTGAATATTCAGTCAGCTGGCCATGTAGTCCAGTCGACTGAATTTCTATAACAGCCAAATTTTTAAAAAGACGTGACTTTAGTGAAGAGTCGCGAACTTTTAACGAAAAGATTTGGATGCAACACTTCGATCGAACCTCTTCACCAACAGTCGTAGCTTTCTAACTATTATAAATACAAACTCCAAACTCATTTCAACTCACTAAATTACAATCGATTTCTCTTATTCTCTGATCTAACTTTCTGAAATCTATTTGCTATCATACTCTCAATTATTCTGCATAAAAGCAATACTATACCTTTCTATTCTTCATATACTTCAAATACAAACATTTATACTCGAGGAGAATATTATAGGAAGGGTGTACTACAAGTGACAAATCCATGTTATCAGAACACATAAGTCAAAACTATTTTCTATAATTGTTGAAGTCCTGTTCTGCTGCTCAGGCAAGTGAAGTCCTCTTCCGCTATTGAGGCGAAATCATGTTCTGCTGCTCAGGTCCCCGTTCGGCTGCACAGGGGTGTATAAACCTATTCCTCCGGGTTAAGTGAGGGTTATTATTTTAGTGAAATTCCAGAAGGAGTCTCGGACTGGACGTAGGACGGTGCTCCGAACCATATAAAAATCTCTGGTGTCATTTTACGTTATTGCTTTTATATTCCGCATTATTTACAGTATTATTATCATCATTATACTCTGCATTATCATATATTCATATTACACGATCCACACTGCACTTTCAAAACCGACAATCTTCCATTCATGTCAGACTTGAATTGCTCAAAACAAAAGATTATTAATTTCTATTTGACAAAACTTAGCATATACAATAAATAAATCAATCACAGAATCACAAATACGGAATATTACAACAATAAGTAGCGGAATAGATAAATAGTAGTTCATGAAGCTACTATAAACAACAGAGTATAAAACAAAATACAATAGAAATCTCAAATACAGAGTTGTCTCAAATACAAAAGTAACTGACAAGACTGAACAAAAGCAACTAGAAATAACAGATTGTTGAATAGAGATAAGACAGAACTTCAAGCAAAGCTCCAAGCCCAAAGGTGAGCCTCAAATGCTACGACATTCAGTCTAACCCGAGCATAAAGCAAAACACAAAACACTCAAGTCAGGAGTAATATTCCTATACCAGTAAATTCAACTCAAGTGAAATGTCAATTGAAATAAAATATAACATAAAGGATGCTTGGATATCCGTCCTTAAAGGATCTGTTAAACTATCTACATTCATAGTACAATACGCTACATATATAGGACCAAAGTAAAGTAAACTGTTAAAACAGCGTTAAGGCATTACCCATATCTCCATTAACATATTTTTATATATTCTTGTAGTTTATACAGTATTTTATTCCTCCGTAAATCAGAGGGCTATCAGAGGGCACTCCATAGTTACGGCACACACCAAACTCATAGAAGGCGCGACAAGGCATGTGACAAGGCACGCAAGGCAATGCCAGTGTAGGATTCTACCTTTTACACTCCCGGACTAGTGGTAACTCATAGCACCTACTACCACTCACCTCGAGACACAATCTCAAATCAATGGTGCACCCTATCAAATCACAAAGTAATAGAATGGTATCGAAGAAGCATGCTCAATTGGAGGTGCGACCTTACTTGATCCGGTATACCGCTTGTTTTAGACACATCAAGCTGACTCGCAGGAGTCAAGGCTGCGTTAATACCTCATATAGAATCATCGCCAAACCAGCCTACTTCATTCTGGATTCTCCACCACGTGCATAGTTGTTAAAGTGGTTTTTGGTATTGGAAGAGAGTATGACTATATCTGATCCCGGTCTCTTTAGCGGCCAAACGCTTATTTCACACCGTGGTCATTTCATTTCAAAACAGTTCATAATTCATATCAAAATATCATACTCATTTCAAAATCATATCACATTTGAAATCATATTCGCTTTCCTAATTATCACCTTCTAAATCATAACCACAAAAATAGGTTAAACAATCATATCAAATATTAGTATTAAATTCGTTAAATCTCAATCATAACAGTTCCAACTTAAATAGTTTAGATATCGAAAATAGTTTATATATTGAAATAGTTACAAAATTAAAATAATTTATATTTAAATATAGGTTATAGATTAAAAGTAGTATATATATTAAAAGAGTTTATATCAAAATTGTAGAATTGTTTCTTCCAATTTTACAAATCAATTCATATCAACTTTAGTTCCAAAATTCAATTTAAATCAATTTCAGTTCATCAAGTTCGATTAAAAAGATTCAATTCAAATTCTCATTAAAATCATTTTTAATTCATATCGATTTCAAATCCACATTTGAACTAAAATTTAAATCACTTCAAATTCCATAGGTTTCAAAATCTAATTATTCAAACATTTATAATAACTCAATTTGATAAATTTCATTATATTTCAAAATTCAACATTAAATTTATTTAAATTTGAAAATATTCACTTAATCATTTATTAACTTTTCAATAATATCTCAAATCACACATCTAAATTGAAACTAAATATTCGATTTCATTTTATTTAAATTTGAAAATATTCGTTTAATCACCTTTAGTAAAAATCAAGTTATCAAGTTTTAAATTCCATATCTTTAAAATCTTAAAATCAACAAGTTTGAATCAACTCTTATTTAAATTAAAATGCAAATCAATTCTTATTTAAATTCAAGTATTAACCAACTTAGATGTCAGGTCAACTTTAATTTATCTTTCCGACCTCTATTTATTAAAGTTATCACAAAATCTATTTTAAAATATTAATATAAATTTTAAATAAATATTTAAACATACTATATATATTTATTAAATTAAATTCTTATTAAATTTTATCATATTAATTATCACTAATTAAAAATCTTATTATTAAATTTATTTTGTATTAAATATTATTTTAATTTTTATATTAAATCTGATTTTATATATTTAAAAATAATAAAATTATAAATAAAATCTTAAAATTTATATTTTCAAAACTAACTTATAGTTTAAAATTTCCAAATATATAATCTTTAATAATATAAATTTTACGCATATATAAAAATAAAATTTACATATATTATATTTTAAAAATCAATATTTAATAAAATCCATATATTTCCTTTCAATCTTTGGAAATCATTTTTTTCAAAATAGACTAACGGTGTCCGTATATAGTTTTCTATTGTATGCTCAAGTGATATGGATATTTATCATTTCAATCCGCAATAATTTAATATTTATGAGTATATATCATTTCAACCCGCAATCCTAAAATTCAAAATCAATAAAAATCGCTTGGATTTATCATTTCAACTCATAATGATTTTCCCCTAATCTATAAGATCGTTCGGGTATGTATATTTCAACACATAGGGAATTCCTAAACTACATGGAACTTGCAGAGTGAGAACAAATAAAATAATAATATAAAATAACATAGCATATCAATGGCAAAATGATCATAATTAACAATTAAAATATAATAATGTATTAACAGGTTATTGGTGTCAATATTGTCAATAATCATAGGTGGACGAATGCAAATAATAACATATCATATTCAACAATTAAATAACTAACGATTCAAATCTAACAACATATTTCAATCGTCATTTCATGTGAATATAAATTTACTAAACATAGGAATGTTAATCGTGAGTGATCGCTCACCTTTCGAGGCTAGAGAACAACGATGGCGAAGATGGTGACACGGACACGCAAACGGATATGGACACAAGCAAAGCAAATCAAATGCTGCTGAGGTTTCTGGACAGCGACGAATAGAACAACAAACTAGAGATCGATGAAGCAAATCAAGGCTAGCTAGAGACTTATGGAACAATATAATATATATATATATATATTAAAAATCAATATTCAATTTAAGCACATATTAAAATAAATAAACCTTTATATTATCTTTGAAAATCAAACGGATAAAATAAAACCTTTATAATCATTACATATTATATAAATCATAATTTCTGAAAACACATACCGAAAACATTGTATATATTATATTTTTTTAAAAATCTATATATATTTTAAAAAATAAAAATATCTATATAATGTATTTGAAACCTATATATATTCAAAAATCCAGGTATCAATATATATAGTATATATTAAAACACAATATTCAAAAATCAATATAAAAACCAAAATCAATATTTAAAGAGAGAAAGGGGATGATGCATGCTTTCAAAATATATATGCCAAACTACTTTTATAATAAATATTTAAAGAGAGAAAGGGTGTTGGACGATGGGTCGGAGAGTTTGCAGGTGGATCTGGCTGGAGGCCGAATTAGTGGAGCAAGTCAGTGGGTTGAAGTGTGGGCTTGATATGCATTGGTTGTCTCGGCAGTTGCAAAGTTCGAAAGGGGCTGTGCGGTCATGCACGACAGAAGTGATTGCTTGGGTTCTGCGGCAGTGGTGGGTGTGACTGGCGAAGGAAATTTGGAAGGCTTCATTGGAGATGGGGCTGATGGTGAAACGACTGTCAGTTGCGGCTATAGGGGATGGATGCAGAAAGGTGGCTTTGCATGGAGGAGGGTTGAAGAGGGTGGAGCATGGTTGCATGGTGAGGCAAAATAGGAAGGAATGGTTGCAGTCTGGGTGTTGTCGGGTTCTGTGGGAAGGCGTGAGGGTGACTGTGCTCATGCAACTATGCGGAGGAGTTGTCGAGGGTGGTAGGAGAACTTGCAGCGGCCCGTGGCGTCGTGGAGGATGAGAAAGGTGGCTAGGAGCGGCTGTCCGGAATTGGTGGTGGGAGTAATTGAAGGAGAACGGCTGGTGAAGCAAGTCAAAGGCAGATATGGTGGAAGGCAAAAGCACGAGTGGGGTTTTAAAGAGGCTGTTGTGTTATGTAGATCGGAGGTTAGTGGAGGGCGGTGAGGCGTTTAGGCCAGGAAAGAAGGGTAGCAGGCTCGCATATAATAGCTTCAGGTGAGTAATATGATTCTCAGGTGGATGTGGTAGAAAGGAGGCTAGCAACATGGGTATCAGGCCAAGAAGAAGGACGTACAGCCATAAGCAAACATAATAATAAAAAAAATTAGCCATGTGTAGAAACGAAAGATAGAAAAATACTCAGGCAAAATGACCGATCCAAAATTAATATGAAATGGTGGAATATTGATAGTCCAATATTAAATTCCTGGAAATATTAAAATTTGGTGATTATTCATTTCAGGCGTTTGACAGTTGAATGGAAGCAGATTATCAAAAGCTCAAAAAGGGGCACCGATACGGCTAACTGTTTCAATACATGTACCGGATTCCGAAATACACAGATGAATATACTATGTGATCCGTACGACGAGACGAATAGATTGGTACATAGATATCAGCGATATGATCATCCCATCAAAAGCTGTTATTTGCTGCCAAATTGCTGCTAAAACACAAAAATTAAGATAAATAGAGTTAGAACAATTCAAATTTCGAGAAACGAAATATGACGTCTCAGTTAGAAAATGATTTACAATTTTATTATGTAAAAATATTCAGGTTTCAAAATAATTTATTTTCATCAAATTAACATATTTTAAATTGAAATTTAAAATTACCCGACAAAACTAACTTACATATTTTTCAATAAAAATTAACCTTTTGCTATGTTTAAATAGACATATTCCAAATACCAAATTTTCTTTGCAATATATTTATCATTTATTTCCACGAAAATTTTAATTATTTATGTTATTAAAATTGTTAAAATTCCTGGGACAATACATGTATATACATATTTTTTCGTATCAAATCATACTTAATCGATTTAATCAAAATTAGTTTATCAAAACAAATGTGTAGTAAAACTATAGTACTTGTCTTTCCACTTTGAATCTCGAAAATGAATGTTGATGATGTCGCGATCATTACCAAAATTATTTTCCAACGATAAAAGAAGGGAGTACTGAACTTAATTTCTTAAAAATTCTTTTAAAACATTTCTTTCAAATTCTATTGAAAATTATTTCTATCCGAAAATACTTCTAAATAATACTAATATTATTTTTCCAAAAATCTTTGAATACCAATTTCAATACATCAGAATTTAAGTTCTCAAATTTCAATTTAAATTCATTTTATTTGTAAATCATAATTTATAAACCATATTCATAAAAATTACATTTTCTTATAACATACAATACTTTTTAAGGACCTTGACTAACCAACAATAAATGACAATAATCAGATATTATCATTTCCTACCAACCAACACACCAAAAATAACTATATCAATTTATGAAAAATTATTCTTTTAAAAGCAATATATAATACTGGGTAAAATTACTTCATTTACCTATTTTTCTAAAATAATATTTTGTTGGTTTACCCTGTTCAAGTGTTTAGAAATCCCTATCGATGCCATAGCATCCCATGTACCGACTGAAATTCGTAAATACTCAACATAAAAAATTAGTACAATACAAAATAATTTTATAGCACTAACAAATATGCTCTCTCATGTACATATGCATTTAGACTCATTCTAGGGTAGTAATAACCCTATCTCAAGTGAGTTAACCCCAACAGGCTAAGGTATCACTAAACCAAAGCTTTGATACCAACTGTGCCAACCCACCTTTTTGGACGACTTAAATCGACAATAAACCACAAATGTCTAACTCACACCATTCAAAAGGAAGGATTGCCATTGTGATTTAATAATAAAATAATAGAAATGAAGGAAAAACAAAATACAAGATCTCGCAGTGGAATGGCAAAATATAATTATCAAACAAATCGTTCATGAAGCTGTTTTACAATATACATTTGATTCACTACGCCATAGATGGCCTTCTGCAATATTTTTGCAAGGTGTTGCCAAGTAAAATGTTGCGATAGCTATACAATTTTGGTCCTACTGCAACGTTGAATTTTTTGTGTTTCCTTAGCCATAAAAATGTGTTGCTCTAGCTAAACAAGTGTAATTGATGCAACATTTTTTTATAGTGTTGCTATAGCAGACCTTTGCATATCTTTCGCGCCGATCCACGCCAATCTACCAAGGCAAATCCTAAGTTGGAGAACGTGACACCTCATCAATCCGAACACCACTCCTTGATCTTTTAGAGCCGCGAAGAAAATAGGTCCCCGCAAATAACTTTTTATTTTCATTCTTCTCTGTCTTCTTACAAAGGTTCAAACGAACATTCTTAATTTGGGGTTCAGCGATTTTGGTTCGATTAGGGCTTCGATTTGGGGGTTCAAGCTTTGTTCAGCGATTTCGCTTTGACTTGGGGGTTCAAGCATTGTTCACATCACTTTAGGGATTCAATTTCGATTTTGAGGTATAATACTCTCTCCCATCACTTTAGCGTTTCCATTTAAACTACTTATAAATTCTTAATTTGGCCTGAATTCACAATACGACTTGTCTAGGTTTCCTTTTGTTGGACAGACACACAAATTTTATCTTTTTATGTTAAAATACTCATATTCATAATTGTAGTGATGGACAGCGAAAACATTTGGATAGAACTTCCAAAGTTTAGTGAAGGATATATTAGCGGGATAAGAGCCTTTATACAAAACGGTTTTTCTAAATTGGCCGTAGGCGATGAAATGACGTGCCCATGCAATAATTGTAAAAACTAGCAAGTGGCGTCGTCCAGATATAATTTATGATCATCTCATCTGCAATGGTCCATCTCCATTGTATGTGAAATGGATTTGTGAGGATTCTCACCCAAATTTTGGAAGGAGTGATGAAGATATAGACTGTGATGCTGGTGATTTTGGAGATAATCTAGGTGAAAATTTGCACCGTACTCGTGGAAATATGCAGAACTGCGAAGATGAGAATTCTGATGCACCAAATGTCGATGCTAAAATATTTTATCGCCTTGTCGAAGAAGGAAAGCAGCCATTATATCCTGGCTGTTCAAAATTTTCGAGATTAAGTTTTATCATCAGGCTTTATTCTTTAAAATGTGTGCATGGAATTACAGAGTCTGCAGTTGGGGATATACTAGAGTTGATGAGAGAGGCTTTTCCACAGACCCACATACCTTTATCTTTTAGTGCCGCGAAGAAAATCATTAAAGATTTAGGTCTTGATTACAAAAAATACACACATGTCCAAACGATTGCATGCTCTATTGGGCAGAAAATGAAGATAAAGATGTCTGTAACTCTTGTGGTATTTCGAGGTGGGAAGAGGAAAAGAAAGGCACCCATGACAATGATCAAGAGAAGTTGATTCACAAAGTCCCGGCAAAAGTAATGCGTTACTTTCCGTTAAAACCAAGGCTGCAAAGGCTGTTTATATGCAAGGAGTATTCACAACTTATGAGATGGCATTCTGTGGGCCGAAAAAAATACGGAAAACTTAGACATCCAACTGATAACGAGACTTGGAAGGCGATGGATGCTATGTATCCTGATTTTTCATCAGAAAATAGAAATATCAGATTGGGTGTAGCCTCTGATGGATTCAATCCTTTTCGTACAATGAGTACAACTTATAGTACATGGCCAATTGTATTAGTTAACTACAACCTTCCACCTTGGTTGTGCATGAAGCCCGAAAATCTAATTCTTTCAACACTCATCTCCGGTCCAGAGTCTTCAAAGAATAAAATTGATGTATATATGCAGCCTCTAATTGAAGAGTTGAAAGAATTATGGGATCTAGGCATAGAAACTTACGATGCCTTTACTGATCAAAAATTCATGTTACGTGCAAGTGTGTTGTGGACCATTGGCGATTTTCTAGGGTATGCAATGTTATCCGGTTGGAGCACAAAGGGTAAATTGGGTTGTCCTGTATGCCATTATGAGACTTCTTCAATGTACCTGAAACATAGTAAAAAAATGTGCTAGATGAATCATAGAAAATTTCTGGATCCGAAACACAAGTGGAGGTTTGATAAGAGGAGGTTCAATGGTGAAGTTGAAATAGGACAGATTCCGGGAAATTTATCAGGAACAGACGTTGAAGAACTGTTGCGTGACTTTGAAAATAATTTTGGGAAGAAAAAGGATTCCCCTTTCAAAAAGAAGTCAATATTTTTCAATTTACCGTATTGGAGCCATAATTTATTGCAACATAACCTTGATGTTATGCATATAAAGAAAAACATATGCAACAACATACTCGGTACTTTGCTAAATATTAGTGGCAAGTCAAAAGACCATTTGAATGCTCGTTTTGATTTACAGGAAATGGGCATCAGCAAGGTCCTGCATCTCGTTTTATCAAATGACGGCGAACACTTTGAGATTAGAGCTGCCATATTTGACATGATGAATAAAGAAAAAGAAATATTTTTCTCAGTACTGGAGAATGTTAAATTGCCATACGGTTGTGCAGCCAATATCAGTCGGTATGTTCACACGAAGGAAAGGAAAATCTCAGGGTACAAGACCCATGATGCTCAATTTTTACTTCACTACTTGTTGCAATTTGCTGTGAAAAAAACACTGAAGCCTGAGGTTGCATTGCCTCTGATAAGGTTTGGTGCATTCTTAAGAGGTCTTTAGGGCAAAGTAATTGATTTGGAAGATGTAAAGAGGCAACAACAAGAAATTGTCGAAATTCTTTGCCAATTTGAGATGATATTTCCACCGGCTTTCTTTGACATAATGGTTCACTTGACGGTTCACTTGTGCAAGGAAGTTGAATACGGTGGACCTGTGCATGTTCGATGTATGTTTTCGATTGGGCGTTATCTAGCTAAACTCAAATCTTATGTGCGCAACAGATCTAAACCGGAGGGTTCCATAGCCGAAGGTTACTTGGTAGAAGAGTGCTTGACATTCTGCTCAAGATTCTTAAGCGGTGTGATGCAGTACCTAAATTTGAAAGTTGTCCACAAAATATGGAATATGCTATTGGTACAAGAAGAAATAAAGACGGAAAAGCTATTCATCTAAAAGAATCTGAGTGGATGACATGTCATCGGTACATTCTATTCAATTGTGGTAACGAGGAAATAGATAATTTAAAAGAGTAAGTTTTTATGTTCTAATTTTATTCTAGCAAGTACTAAAGAATTAGAATATTTCTTTATTGATATTAATACCATCATAATTATTATAGGGAACATCGAGCTTTAATTGATGGTCATGCAATATCGAGAAGATATAAAAGAGAGAGCGCACATACTGAAGAATTCTGGAAATGGCTGAAGGATGAGGTTGGGAAAAAAGAGGACATTTCGAAAGAGTTAGAAGTGCTTGCAATGGGCCCTAATCGGACAGCTAGGAAATTTAGTGGATATGTTATTAATGGATACAGATTCCATACAAAATATAGAGATGCTAAGTGTAAAACACAGAATAGTGGTGTATTCTTGACTGTCTTGACCACTAGCTTTTCAAGTTCAAAAGATCAAAATCCATTGGTTGGTAATGTTAGTTACTACGGTGCAATTGAAGAAATACTAGAAATTGATTATTGGGGAGAAATTTCAGTGGTTTTATTTAAGTGTTGCCGGTACCAAGAAGAGAAAGGTTTGTATGGGATGACTCGAGTTAATTTTAATAGATTGTGCCAGAAATCTGATCCGTATGTTATGGCTTCACAAGTACAACAAGTATTTTATGTACAAGATCCAACTGATACGGCACTTTATAATGTTGTCAAGAAATTGCCGAGGGACTGATGTGAAGTCGAAAATGAAAATGGAAATGAAGATGATCTAGTTTTACATGATATTCAATCTGGTAATGGAATAGGAAATCAAGTTAGTGATGTTAGGTGGTATAGAGATGACGTCCCGGCAACATAAATCCTCATTCCGCCTAGCATAGAGGAAACTTCCTCTTGATTTCTATATAGCAATATCAAGTGACATCTATTTATGTATTGGTTCTTAATTAAGGGACGACTTCTGTATCTGTTGATTTTCATAATTAATTTACTACTTTTTAATTACTTGACTGCTTGTAACTTATTCTGATTTTATGTGTTCCTTTGTTGTTTCTAGTGCTTTATATACCTGCATACACATATGTAATTAATATACCTGCCCATTTTATTATTTCTTATCTTGCTTCCAATGTAAACTCACCATTCTGTATCCATTTTGTATAGGATGGGGGAACTCATGCAGCTCACATTTCATCACAAGGGTGCATTTCAGAAGGCACAATATGTTGGTGGAACCGATACTGTGGTAAAGAGGGTTGATCCTGACTACTTCTCATACACAGTGCTCATGGAGTTTGTGAAGGATGACCTTCAATACACCGAAATAGGAGGAATTTATATGAGAAATGGTGAGAAGGGTGGGTGGAAGTTAGTGACGAATGATGCGGACCTCTCCGAATTAGTCAAAGGAGTTAACAGTGGTGGCAACTTGGATTTTTATATCGACAACGTTGTCGATACTGCAATTGAGCCACTAAAGCAAATGCAGCCGCATGTAATCTGCGGCCAAGGCAGAATCTGGTTACAGGTATATATAAATGGACAGTTGATATCATTTACAGATTGTGATATTTTGATATAGCGAAAAAAATTATTGTGATATTTTGATTATAACATTTAAAGATTATGATTATAATACCATTGTATTGTTGCAGTTACAAAACCAGTGAAACGACGGTACGTGACGGCTCATCAACTACAACAGAACCAAAAAAACAAGAAGTTAGCTAAAGTCAACAGTCCTCGGAAGTCAGCACGGCTGAATAGCAATGCAACTGTGAATCTAAAGTTAGGTGAGGTGAACAGTCCTCGGCAGTCGACACGGCTGAATAATTCAGAACCCAACGATGCAACCGTGAATCTAAAGTTAGCTGAGGTGAAAAGTACTCAGAAGTCGGCACGGCTGAATATTCCAAAACCCAGCAATGCAACCGAGAATCTAAAGTTAGCTGAGGTGAGGAGTCCTCGGAAGTCGACACGGCTGAATAATCCAGAACCCAACAATGCAACCGTGAATCTAAAGTTTGCTGATCAGGTAAATCCTCAGATGATGACACAGAAAAAAAACAACAAATCGACGATTCAACAGTGAATCTGAACTCATCAAGGGTTAAGAGGAAGTTGGAATCACTTTTATCAACATCGGAAGAAGAAGATATGGATGAAAATGGCATGCAGGTTTGAAGAATTCTTATTATGATGACCTTATTGTAATTTGAATATTTTGTACCACTCTTGCAGCATACTTACTATGATGTTCCTGTTTATTATATACTTGCAGGATGTTCATCCACCACCTCCACCACCTCCAAATGAGTATTCTACACCTTCACTATCTCTTAAAGATTATGAAGTACAGAGAGCTGCTAAGATGATGATGAACCTAAAAGATTATGAAGTACATAGAGCTGCTAATGTGATGAGGAACAACGAAGTTCTTGCTTCTCTAGGTGTGCCTGCAATTTCAGCTGAACTGAGAAATGCAAACCAAAAAAAGATAAAGGAAAAGAAAAGATGCAAGAGGATGTGGATAGTGATCAGGAATATAATCCGGACCATGAGGAGCATAGTGAAGATGATACTTCACAAAGTCCAAGAAAGGTGTGTGATTGCTACATATCTTATTTTTTCTGCTTATGAAGATAATAACTATAAAATCCAATCTTATTTCATACTTATATATACAATTTAGAGAACTAAAAAAGTTGAGAAGCCCAAGCCTGTTAGTGGACCATAAACTCGTTCAGCTAGTGGTATCGCAAAGGAAAAGGAAAAGTTGAGAAGCACAAGCCCAAGCCCAAGCCTGGTAGTAAGTTCAACTGAGAAGGATGTTGAAGGAAAAGGAACAATGGCTGATTATTTGGCTCTGCGGGAACGACAAAAGAAAAATGCTGCAAAAGCTAATGCAAGTGGTATGGCAAATAAGTATGTTGCGGAGAATGTCTTGCCAGACATTGAAAATGCAGGTACTGAATTGATGTGATAATAATATTTAATATTACAGTAGGATTAATATTTAAGTACCGAATTTACATTATGATTTATGTTATTATTTGACGGGACTTTTCATTTTAATTAAAGGTGAAGTTCCTAAAAGACTCAAAGATCACACAAAGATGTTTAACGTTCATACAAAGGCGAATGACAAATGAGTTGTAATTATGATGAACCAGTGGTTCCAACCTATTTCAGATGATGACAAAGTAATATCTGAACTGAGCAACTTTTTAGGAACATTGAAAAGGTCTGTGCCACTTACGTATAAATCTTGGTCGGATGTTCCTGAAAAGTTGAAGAAATCTCTATGGGATTATGTTAAGGTAATCTATTATTAACTATAATGTTGCTGAATTTTACTTTAATAAGTAATATCGATCTATTAACTATAATGTAGCTGAATTTTGATTTATTTATTCCTTTTTATCTTTGATTTATATTTAAGCAACGGTATATTATTCCGGATGAATGTGAAAACTGGGTATTGAAGTCTATTCGTGACTGTTGGAGAGGGTACAAGAGTCGCATAAAAACAGCTCATTATAAAGCTTATAAGACTGATGAGGAGAGGCTAGATAACAAGCCGGACAACATCCCAGTGGAGGATTTTAAAGTGCTCTTGAGGTATTGGGCATATGATGAGATTCAGGTATACGTACATATTATTTATTTCGCAAGATAAACGAGTACTTTTTTTTGTGAGATAAACGAGTACTTTGTTTTTTGTGTATTTTTTAGCAAAAAGCCCTGAAAAATTCTGATAGTCGTAAGTCATATCAAGACACACACACCGCTGGTCCAAAGTCGTTCGCCCAGCTTCATCATAAGATGGTATGTGATACTTTACATTTTTGACTAAAGAGAGTGTATGCTAAACTATCTATTGAACTTGTATCAGAAGACACCATCTGATGCAGCACTTTTCCTTAAAAGTCGTAAGAGAACAGATGGACGTGAGTACGTGTCTAATCCTCAAGTAATGAATTACAAACTTGTAAGTAATAATTCTGTTTTGTAATAATTTTGTTCTGTTTTGCACATGCTACACATTGTTCATGTCTTGCTCATGTGCATGTATGCTCATGTCCTTGAAACTGTCCTTGAAACACTTTTTGAACCTGAGTTTCGCAAACGTACTAATGGCATAGATGTTTGCTTTGGAAATTGTAATTGAGTATATTGTGAGATTAAGAATTTTGATCTCTTAGCCATTTTTTTCCTTTTCTAGTCGAATGAAGAGGACTTGCTTTTGCGTTTGGCTAGAAATGACACTGGAAATGAAGAAATGAATTTGGTTAAAGGGATTACTGACTTGGTTTATATAAAAATATATGTCTACAGTAATACAATATGTGCATAAATAAAATGAATGGCCATTTGAAGCCTCAGAATCCAGATGACGAAGCCGTAGCTGGCTGTCGACGGAATTGTTTTCCAGTTTTTACTAGTATATATGTTACAAATTGTTTTCTAATCACATGCACATAAACAAATTGTTTTCCAAAATGTGGCTTTCTCTGCATTTGCTGTACACAATCCATATGTAAGCATTTGCTGCATTCTCTGCATTTACTGTAAGGTAATTTTGATGTGGCTTTATTTTGTAGGACTTAGTTCAAAAGGAAATGGCCGGTGGAGAAGGAGGAAATACTATTGAAACAGTAATTTCGAATGGAAAATCATAGGGTTGTCCTTTGCTTATAGGGAGGCGTGCAAAGTGTGTAAAACAATCAGCCGAGGCTCTAACAAATGCTTACGTACATGACTTAAGGAAAAGGCTTGTCGAAGAAATGGAAGCACAACTAGAATCCAAGGTAAATCAGAAGGTACAAGAGAATTTGGCTAGGGTGCTTAAGGAATTAGGTGATGCCAACCCGGAGATGAACATCAATGTAGAGGATCTAACTTCCACAATCATGTCCAATGAGACTGATAATCTGACTGGAGGCACCAGCTCTTCAGTCTCATTTATGAATTGTTATGTGTACCGGATATTTTGGGGTAGCTTTGTAGTATTTTGGGGTAACTGGATATTTTGGGGTAACTGACATAAATTGTGATGTGTACTGCTGTATGAATTGTTATCTGTACCGTGTATTATGCAAGTGTTTTATGTGATATTGTACTGTGTATTATGCAAGTGTTCTATGTGATATTGTACTGTTCTATGTGCTCTTAGTGTCTCTTCAGTATAGTGTTGCAGTAGCTTCAGTATAGTGTTGCAGTAGCTTCAGAATAGTGTTGTAGTAGCTTCAGAATAGTGTTGCAGTAGCTTCATAATAGTGTTGCCACCGGGTTATAAATGTTGCTTAAAATAATGTTGTAATAGTCATTCAAGGTGTTGCCATATAGATGGACCCAGTTGGGTCGTGGGACCCATATTGTGAGCCCCACAAGATGTGGGCCCCACAACTTCAGAAAGTTATTGTCTATAGCAACATTTTTGAAATGTTGCTACAGATACCTATGGGTGTTGCCATAGACCCAAATAGGGTTCTATTGCAACAATATTACTTATGTTGCCTTAGATAGTCAAAATGTTGCCTTTGAGGTCTAAGGCAACGGCAAAAATTGCATCATCCTAAAAGTGTTGCCATAGACCTATGGCAACATTTTTCGGGCCTGAGCCAACATTTTTACGACATAATCAGTGTACAATCAACAACATACCTAATGTTACAGCGAAATCCTACTAATAATATAATATACTGAACTCCATCTTCGCCCTCCAGAAGTAATGTCCTCAAACACTGAAATGCTCAGGCTGACCCAAACAAAATGAAAAGACAAAACACTTGAGTTAGAACTAAAAGTTCTTATGTAAGTTAAATCAACCACAAGTAAATATGAGTGTAAAAACTTCAGATATGTTTACAAGATTTTACTTCTCTTATCCGGTGTATAAATGCATACTATAACTTAAGAGATGTTATGGGATTTCCCATCTCGTAAGAATCCGTTAAATTATCTATATGTAGTAAGATACACTATATATGTAGTGTCTACTCAATAAAATAAATATTTTCCCTAGTGTTAAGGCTTTACATTAATCCCCCTCAACACATTTTTAAGCAGGTAGTCTATGTAGGTCCGATAACACAACCAGTAACGTCAGTAGTCAAATGAGTCCCATACAGGTACCATACTAAAACAAAATCATAGTGGGCGCAAATAAAGATAAAGAGTATGACAACGCACGTGAGGCGATGCCTAAGGTAGGATATTACAGTTTTGCGTTTCTTGACTGGTGGCAGCCCCTAATGTCCCACCGCGAATATCCATCCCATAATCAAATCATGGTGCACCAATCAAGTCAAAATCAATATAATAAAATACTGAACAGATGTTGCTAGAGGTATCTAGCCTCATTGGTCAAGTATGGCTCCTGTTTTAGTCATTTCAAATTGACACAAGTGTCGGGGTCATCCATTATCGTTCTCTTTCTTCAAATCCAGCAAACGCCTCCAATATAACAACTTCATTCTGGATAACATCCACAACATACACAGTTGTTAAAGTGGTTCCAATATTGATTGAGAGTATGCCAATAAGATGCCTCGGACTTTTTAACAACCAAATGTCATTTTTCACATCGGTTAGTTCTTTTACATTTTGAAAACGATTCATATTTGATATTAAAATATCATCTTCACTTCGAAATTATCACTTTATTTCAAAATATCATATTTACTCAAAATATGTCATTTTCATTTGAAAATATCTTTACAAATTCCAACTTGAGTTATAACCTGATTTAACCACATTCCCATTTAAATCAACAATTTAAATATAAACATTCCAACTTTGCATAGTTTGAATTTTTAGAAAATAGTTTGAGTAGTTTTAAATAGTTTACAACAGTAAAATATTTTAATATAAAATGGTTTGAGTATTGAAAGTGTTTTACATAGTAAAATAGTTTAGAAAATCTAAATAATTAGAATATTAAAAAGCTAGGTTTTAAACAATTTATATTAAAATATTTTATTTTGAAAACATTATCGAATCAAACCGTTTCCTTCCATTTCAACAAATCTGGACCCATGTCCAAATTTCAAATCAACAAAACTCAATTTTCAATCTTTCAATTGACTTAATTTCGATTTAGTTTGAAATCAACTTGATTTAAATTTCAATTCAAATTAACTTCAAATTTTTGAAACATTCATTTTTAACTTCAAATTCGATTCAATAATTCAATTCAATAACTTAAAATTCCAATTCAATCCTTATTTTAAACCATTTCAATTCATATCGATTTCAAGTCCTATTTCAATTTACCGATTCAAAACCCTTAAATCAATTTAAACTTCATTGTTCAATTTAAGGTTCAAACTTAAAAATAATCAATTTTCAAAATTAAAGTCATATATCGGTTGTAACTTCACATTTCAATTTTAATTCGTTAAAACAATTTCTCTTAACCAATTTTGGTTCTAACATTTCAAAGCTTGAATTAGAAATAATTCAACTCATATAAATCCACAATTTATTTTATTTAAAACAAAATCCTTTAACCAAAATTAATTTTCAAGATTTTAAAACAATTTAATTTAACCAATCTGGTGTCCGTATATAATTTTCGATCCTATTGCCAAGTGAATAGTTATTTCAATATTTAATTTCAGGGATGGATATATATCATCTCAATCCAAATGTAACATCCCTAAATTTTTATGACATTATTCAGGAAATTCAATTAGATAAATTAAATAGAATAATAATAATAAGGAGATTGAGATTTGAATAAATTATATATATAGGGCCATGCTTATTAACTAGATAAATGAGCTTTAAATTAGTTTATTGGTTAATTAAACTACGCATGGCATATTTGTAAATTGGCCAATTTATTACACATGGCTATAACTTCTCATTTTCGTCCATTCGCATTTCATTTCTCATGATCATAAACACAAATTGAAAACCTAAACTAACCCGACCATTATCGAGGAAGAAAGGAAGAAATTTATCTAACGTTAAGGATCTAAAGCTAGAGGAAATAATCAACAACAAATCTCAAATTCCTTAACAAGTTTAAGGTGAATAATAATCTCATACCATCTCTAATTTATTCTATTATTACATGGTTTTGGATTTATGATTTAAATTTGTTTTTGTGATAAAATGGATGATGATATGCTTAAGTTTTATTATGTTGATTTATTTTAATATGCCTATGAATTTGCATGGTTTTGATATAAAACTGAGAATATATGATTTCAGATTGCCATAGAAAATTATTATGTCGAGTAAAACATGATTTTGGTGATGGGTTTTAGTTTACAAAATTTTCCAAGCTACGGAAATTTTATTATGAATTTTTGATGAAAAATATGACATAATTGGGTTTAAAAATTTATTTCAAGAATTTCAGGAAGAAATTGGGTCTAAAATTTTAATATGTTTGATTACATGATGAAATTGAATTTCTGCGGTTTTTGGGCATCTTTAAAGGTAAAGTATTTGAAAAGTAATCATGACAACCAATCAATAGTTTACAAATAGGAAAGTAGTTAGAAAGCAATTACTAAAAGTTATAATTCAGCCTTTAAATCGGAAAAAGGCATTCCGCCTCTATTAGTAAGGATCTTTCGACTCCCTTGATTCCACCTCGTCCAAGTCGGAACCAACACAGTCGAAACCACCATTGTCCAAACCAATATTCAAGATATCACTTAGATGGTATGTAGTGGATTAGAAGGAGGGTAGAAGCTTTGGTATTGAAAGGTTAGCATCTGGTGGAGTTGAAACCCTGCTTTGTTTCCAAAAGTTAAAGTCTTGCCTTGTTTTTGTAAGAGCTTTCGACATAGTCGAAATGTATGAGTTTTATAATTAGCTTTCGAAGAACATTGTCATATTATGTTGAAGTATTAGCTTTCGAAGGTGTCCTTTTTCCTTAAATAAGAGATTTCGACAGGACTGGTTTCGACAAAGTCGAAACCAAGCCGCTAATCTCCCTTTCGACTGCATTGAAGTCGTCTAAGTTGTCGAAGGGGTTTCTTTTGATTCAACTTAAGCCGCTTCCTAATTGCTTTCAGAAGGGGTTGGGGTTTCGAAGGAGATGGAGTTGAAAGGGGGTTTCGACTTAGACCTTCAAAGTTTTGTTTCTTTAAGTCTTTTGCTTTCGACTAAGATGGTTTTGACACCATCAATTTTTCCCCAAACTAAATTTTTTTGGTTTTGAAAGAGATTCTTTCGTATATAACCATTTTGACCCAAATGATTTTTAAAGAATAAACGCAATGCTTTCAAAAAGGGTACTTTCATTTGTTCCGAAGCTCCATATTTTAAAATGGTGATTAGATATTATCGAAAGGTATAATAGGTTTTGAAAGAGAATGTTTACTAAGGGCTTCGAACGATATGTATACAATGTTTTGAAAAGAGGTCTTTGCTTTCAAAGGAGGCTATCTCGAGGTTTCAAAAGAGATGTTTTTATGGTTTCAAAACAAAAATCCAATCTCAATATAAAGTAATAACCATGGCGTAAACAAAATTTTGAAATGTTATTCACATTGTTATTAACCCCATAACTATATTTTGAGGAAAGGGCAGAATAACCAGTTAGGTTGACCCGGTAGTGAATATAAATTAACAGATGATAAAATCTTAATTAAAGATATAGGTATGGGCCAACAGGTTTACAGTAAGCCCATGAAAACTGTATGCTATTGGCAAGAGCCAATAGGTTCATAGTCAGCCCATGAAAAACTATGATTTGAACTAGCAGGGGCCAGCAAGTTCGTAGTTAGTCTGTGAAAACTTTATCCATATTAAGATATTGGCAGTCAGCCAACATGTTCCTAGTTAGCCCATGAAAACTAGGATAAGAAATAAGTTGGAGTTACCAATAGGTTCTTAGTGATCCCATAAAAACTAAGTAATTGGACAGATAGTCCACATACATTTAACAAGTTAATAGTAACCCTAGAAACTATAATTGAGACAGATATTCAGAATAAATGTGGATGGGTAATCCAAAATTGATTTATTTATTACGCGTATCATCATAATGTTTTGAAACACTATGTTTTAACCATTGTGGATGCAGGAGCATGGTACATGGTTTTATAAATGTTTTAGGATATTAGTGAGGGGAATACCCATTCTAGTAAGCTGTGTGGTCTCATTAGATATCTAAATGGTTTGAGATGGTAAATTATTATTCATACCAGGCTTTATGTCTGACTCGAAGTTTTTGTTTTCCCATTAAACTCTTGGGTACTCAATTGATTTTGAGTACATTGAGAGTTAAGGTTTTCAGGTGTTCTTTTAGATGAATAAAGCTTCCAAGGACGTGTAGGAGGCATGCTTGTTATTTGTGTTCTTTTATATTCGTTATGTATTTGTTTGTGAAGGAAAATTGTTTTCTTGCCTATCTGTATACTCTGAACTACCAAGGGGACATCTTCATATGCTGCTCTGGGCGTATTTTATAATAATTATGTTATCTGAACGTGGTCTGCGAATTGGGATTATGTAATCAATTTGGAATATTTTGAAATGGAATGTGGAATTTGTTTTTTAGTTTAAATTTTTCCATATTCTTATGTTTCTATGTATCATTGTATCTAATATCGCCGTGCTTGGTCGTCGAGGATTAATAGCTATGGATGACTGCAGCATCCGTAGATGTTAGTTTTGGGCCTCCAAATAAAGGGATGTTACAAGTTGGTATCAAGCAGAGGTTTATGAAACTTTAAAAGAAACCTTAAACCTAAAAGATTTTTCAACCATAATCCAATGAATTAGATAATAAGACTGGGGTTGGGTTAATGTTATAGTAACGTACTTGCATTTTCTATATATAGTTATATGTATATATGAGTATGTATCCCCGTTATCTTAGACCATTCTTCTGTGTCTTACTAGGGCTCATACGCAAATTTATGAGAAAGGAGATATGGAAGCAAGAAACGAAAGAGGAAATCTTGGTGGAGGAAGTACCAGAACTAACGGAAATGCTCGACCGACTACCAGAAGAAACTCGGGTCGACTTGCTAATGTAGTAACCAAAATGCTGAAGACAATATGGGTGCTGGAAATCCACCAGTATACATGGAGGCAATGTATCTGTTCCTTTCCAGTTTGATGCAAGATGAAGTTGCTGCTGGAGTTGCTGGAAATATAGAAGGAGCTCATCCTATGGCTCCAGTTGGGAATATTGCTTTGCTCAGTAGAGATTATACTAGTTTGGGTGGAAAGCAATTCTTAGGAACAGAGAGTGTCGTAAAGGTTCAAAATTGGCTATTGCATTGTGAATGTATATTTCCCAATTTGGGTCTGAATGAAGGACAAAAGAGGAGGTTGGCCTCTAGAGTGTTGCTGAAGTTAGCATTACGTTGGTGGAATAGTATTACTACTGGAGTGCCAAAGAGCAGTTTACTTGGGTTGATTTTAAGATGAAATTTGAGCATAAGTTTGTATCCGAGTTTCCCAAGTCTGAGCCAATAAGGAAGCTTATGGATTTAGTGCAAGGAGAAATGTCAGTAGTCGAGTATGCTACTAAGTTAGAAGAACTTGCTCATTATGGATATGTTATTATAGATACTAACATCAAACGTAATGAGAAGTTCATTCGGGGACTGAGTCCCGAGCTTGCTAGAATGACCATGACACATGTCCATGATCCTTGTAATATAGTGGCGGAGATGGCCATTTTCCATGAGGAGTTTCTTGTTGATTTAGCTAAAGAGAATTCGGTGGAAACTTAGGGTTCTCAAGGGAAGAAGAGGAAGTTCATTAAGAAGAAGAGAACTTGGAAGGGAGAGACTACCAAGAAGTCAAAGGCTGAGGTAGTTTGCTATAAGTGTGAAAAGAAAGGTCACTTTGCTAATGAATATCAGTCAGAAAATGGGAAGTAAGCTGCAGTTAAGAAGAATATGAAATGCTTCAACTGTGATCAAGTTGGGCGTTACAAGAATCAGTGTCCAGAGCCAGTTATGGAGGATAAAAGAAAAGTTTTTTTCCATATGACCAATTAGGCCTACTACAACAGACAAAGGAAAAACTATGATGGAAGATAAGCTTTTAATTCATGCTATTTTAGTTAGAGTACTTTTTGATACCACCTTGTTACTTCCTTAAGGGTTGCATATCCAATAGGAGGGTATGCAACACTAAGGTTAAGATGTGACCAGTTAGAACTTGACTTGTTAGGTCATAAGTTGTATGCAGTTTGTATGTTATTAATTTCGTAGATTTCGGGATCATTTTGGGTATGGAATTGTTGAGTAGGTATAAGGCTAGGATATTTTGCCAGGATAAGGAAATAGCACTCAGATACCCTGATAGTCATAACCCAGTGATATTATCAGTAGAGAATACTGACTGGAGCATTAGTTCTATGCTTAATGCTATGGAGTTAGGTAATGAGCTAAGTCAGGTTCAAGTAGCAAGAGAGTTTGCAGATGTCTTTGAGCCAGTCACTAGACTACCCCAAATAGAGCTGTTGAGTTTAGAATAGATCTTGTGCCAGGAGCTGAACCTGTAAGTAGATCACCTAGCGGGATGACACCTTTTGAGACAAAGGAATTAAAGGTGCAGCTAGTGGATCTAGAAGGAAGGAATTTTATTAGACCAAGCAGTTTTCCTTGGGGAGCAGCCGTTGTGTCCGTGAAGAAGCCAAATGGGTCGTTAAGGATGTGTATTCACTATCACAAGTTAAACGAAAGGACAATTAAGAATAAGTATCATTTGCCAAGAATAGATGATATGTTTGATCAGTTGAGTGGAGCCAGAGTGTTTACCCAGTTGGATTTGGTGACAGGTTTTTATCAGTTGAGAGTGGCAGAGGACAATATTCCTTTGATAGCATTTCAGACTATATATGGTTCATATGAGTGGTTGGTGATGCCATTTGGATTGACGAATGCACCTGCTTTCTTCGTATATTTTATGAACTGAGTTTTTAGAGAATACTTAGATAGGATTTTACTAGTGTTTATAGATGACATTCTAGTATACTCTAAGGATGAGAGAGAGCATGAAGTTCATCTTAGAGTGGTGCTTGAAACATTGAGGCAGAATCAGCTAAAGGCAAAGTTTACCAAGTGTAATTTCTGGAAGAAAGGGGTAAAATTTCTTAGTCACATGCTTTAAGATAAATGATTATCAGTCGATCCAGATAAGATCGAATCTGTGAATAATTAAAAGAAACCATAGACGGCGACTGAGATCAGGAGTTTTCTTGGACTTGTTGGCTACCACCAGAGATTTATTTAGGATTTCTCATGGATAACAGCACCCTTAACTAAGCTTACCAAGAATGAAGTGAGATTTGTTTGGTCCAACAAATGTGGGGAAGCATTCCTTAAGTTAAAACATTTTTTTGACCAATGCACCAGTGTTCGTAGTTCCAGACGGAAACCAAGGATTGGTGGTGTATACTAATGCATGTGGAACTGAATTAGGAGCGATTTTGATGTAGAATAGTAAAGTTACTATCTATGCATCTAGGCAGTTTAGACCGCATAAAGTTAGATATCCAACTCTTGATTTGGAGTTGGCAGTTGTGATCTTTGCATTGAAGATTTGAAGACGTTATCTCTTAGGGGAGAGATTTGAGTTATATACCAATCATAAGTCTTTATGGTATTTATTCTCTTAGAATGAGTTGAATATGAGAAAGCAGAGGTGGCTGGAGTTTCTGGTTGTATATGATTTTGGTATATAATATGCACCAGGAAAAGGTAATAAGGTGGCTGACGCTCTTGGCGAGAAACATCAAAATGTGGTGTTAGCTATGTTGGCGGAGTGGAAAGATTTAAAAGCTTTAGTCAGTTGTGATGTGTAGTTAAGATCGACTGCTCGTTCTAGTCAGAGTATCGTCGGTTAACTTGTTTAGAAATTCGACCAGTATTGATTGAGAAAATTGCCTCTAAGAAAAAGAAGGATCCTGTATTGGCTAAAAGGATCAGAAGACTGGAGGTTGGAACTAAGATCGATGATTTAAAGGATTTTAGCCTTGAATAGAGAGGGTGGCTAAGAAAGAAGGGACAATTGCATGTTTCGAATGTGGAGGACTTGAGGAAAGAAGTTCTTGGAGAATGTCATCGATCCAAGTTTACAATTCATTCTAGAGGAACCAAGATGTATCAGGATATGAAGAGAAGCTTCTACTGTGAAGGCATGAAGAGGGATGTTGGCTTGTGGGTTAGACAGTGTGCAAACTATCAACAAGTGAAAGTTGAACATCAGAAACTAAGGGGGTTACTACAGCCTTTAGAGATTCCAGTTTGGACATGGGATTCGATATCTATGGATTTTATAGATGGGTTGCCAAGATCAAATAGAGGAAATTAAAGTATATGGGTTATAGTGGACAGATTGACCAAAAGTGCCCATTTCATTCCAGTTAAGTCAACTAGAACGACACCTGTTTTAGCTAAGTTGTCCTTAAAGAACATAGTTAGACTGCATGGAGTTCCTGGTAATATAGTCAGTGACAAAGATGCTTTGTTCACTAGTGAACTCTGGAAGAGTCTACAGGAAGTGATGGGTACCAAGCTTAATATGAATACTGCGTATCGCCCTCGGATGGATAGGCAAACAGAGATAGTCAACAAAGTACTCGAGGATTTACTGAGAGTTTGTGTATTGGACTTTGGTGGATCTTGGGAGGATCACCTACATTTGGTTGAGCTTTCCCATAATAATAGTTACCAGACTAGTATAGGAATGACGTCGTTTGAAGCTTTGTATGGAAGGTCATGCAAATCACCAGCATGTTGGTTGGAGACTGGAGATAGATTAGTCTTAGGTCCAAATTTGTTTAGAGAGACGTCAGAGAAGATTAAGTTATTCCGAGAAAGGATGAAGGAAGCTCAGTCTAGACAGAAGAGCTACACAGATAAGAGTTGAAAGGACCTAGAGTTCTCGGTTGGAGATAAGGTTTTCATAAAGATATCACATATGAAGGGTGTGATACGATTTGGAAAGTTAGGGAAATTAGCCCCAAGATATGTTGGTCCATTCCAGATTATAGAAAGGACTGAAAAGCTCATATACAGAATAGAGTTGCCAAGCAGTTTGGCAGGTGTCCATAATGTATTTCATGTGTCTTATCATCGCAAGTATGTGCATGATACAGAGACTACTATCCTTCCGATAGTGTTGGGTGATTTAGTGGTAGAGCCTAATTTGACTTTTGTTAGAAACCCAGTTCGGCTTGTAGCTAGAGATGATAAAAGATTAAGGAACAAGACAGTCAGGTTGGTGAAAGTTCAGTGGAGCGACAACGAGAATGACCGTACTTAGGAGACAGAGGACAAGATTTGAGATAATTATCCTGATTTGCTTTGAGGGCATGTCTATATTAGATTTATATAGATAGTTGCTAGTCTGTTAGATTAGTATGGTTGTTAGGAGTTGTTATAGATGATTGCTATGTTTAATATTTAGTCCTTACTGAATTTCGAGGACAAAATTATTTGGGGGGGGGGGAGCCTGTAACTCCCTAAATTTTTATGACATTATTCAAAAAATATAATTAGATAACTTAAATAGAATAATGATGATAAGGAGACTGAGATTTGAATATATATATATATATATATATATATATATATATATAGGGTTGTGCTTATTAACTAGATAAATGAGCTTTAAATTGGTTTATTGGTTAATTAAACTACACATAGGCATATTAGTAAATTAGCCAATTTATTACACATAGCTATAACGTCTCATCTTTTTCCATTCACATTTCAATTTCCATGATCACAAACATAAATCAAAAACCTAAACTAAGCCGGCCGTTACCAAGGAAGAAAGGAAGAAATTTATCTACAGCTATGGATCTAAAGCTAGAGGAGATTGATCAACAACAAATCCTTATCAAGTATAAGGTGAATAATAATCTTATACCATCTTTATTTTATTCTACGATTATTTGGTTTCAGATATATGATTTAAATTCGTTTTTGTGATAAAATGGATGATGATATGCTTGAGTTTTGTTATGTTGATTTATTTTAATGCGCCTATGAATTTGCACAGTTTTGATATAAAACCGAGAATATATGATTTCGGATTGCAATGGAAATTTTTTATGTCGAGTAAAACATGATTTTGGAGATGGGTTTTAATTTGTAGAATTTTCCAAGCTATGAAAATTTCATCATAAATTTTTGATGAAAAATATGATATAATTGGGTTTAAAAATTTATTTTGAGAATTTCAAGAAGAAACTGGGTCTAAATTTTAATATGTTTGATTACATGATGAAATCGAATTTCTGTGATTTTTGAGGATTTTCCCAATTGAATTACAAGGGGAAATAAATTGTTTTAAAAGAAGGGCTTTTCTGCAAGTGTCAGTTTGGTTATATGGAAAGGTTTTAACGTTAAATCCTTAAAATTTTGGATCTGATAATTGCGGCAGTTTTAAAGGTAAAGTATTTGAAAAGTTTTCATGACAACCAATCAATAGTTTACAAATAGGCAAATTGTTATGAAATAATTACTAAAAGTTGCTATAATTCAGTCTTTAAATCAGAAAAAGGCATTCTGCCTCTATTAGTAAGGACCTTTTGACTCCCTAGATTCTGCCTCGTCCCTGTCGGAACCAACATAGTCAAAACCTCCATAGTCAAAACCAATATACAATATATCACTTAGATGATATATAGTGGATTGGAAGGACAGCGGAAGCCTTGGTGTCGAAAGCTTAGCATCCGATGGAGTTGAAACCCTCTTTGTTTTCAAAAGTTAAAGTCTTGCCTTATTTTTCCAAGAGCTTTCGACATAGTCAAAACGTATGGGTTTTATAATTAGCTTTCGAAGAAGATTGTCATACTATGTTAAAGTATTAGCTTTCGAAGGGGTACCTTTTTTCCTAAATAAGAGATTTCAAAACGAATGATTTCGATCAAGTCAAAACCATGCTGCTAATCTCCATTTCGACTTCATTGAAGTCATCTATGCTGTCGAAGGGTTTACTTCTATTTTAACTTAAGCCACTTCCTGATTGCTTTAGAAAGGGGTTGGGGTTTTGAAGGAGATGGAGTCGAAAGGGGGTTTCGACTCAAACCTTTGAAGTTTTGCTTCTTTAAGTCTTTTGCTTTCGACTAAGACGGTTCCGACACCATCATTTTTTCCCCAAACTAATTTTTTTCAGTTTCGAAAGAGATACTTTCGTATATAACCATTTTGACCCATATGATTTTTAAAGAGTAAACCCACTGCTTTCGAAAGGCGTACTTTCATTTGTTTCGAAGCTCCATATTTTAAACAGATGATTTGATACCATTGAAAGGTATAATAGGTTTCGAAAGAGAATGTATACCAAGGGCATCGAAAGGTATGTACACAATGTTTTGAAAATAGGTCTTTGCTTTCGAAGGAGGCTATCCAGAGGTTTCGAAAGGGATATTTTTATGGTTTCAAAACAAAAACCCAATCTCAATTTAAATTAATAACAATGGCATAAACAAAGATTTTGGAATGTTATTCACATTGTTATTAACCCATAACTGTATTTAGTTAGGTTGAACCAGTAGTGAATATAAATTAATAGATGTTAAAACTTTAATTAAAGATATTGGCAGGGGCCAATAGGTTTATAATAAGCCCATGAAAACTGTATGATATTAGTAGGGACAATATGTTCGTAGTCAGCCAATGAAAACTTTAATTTGATACTAGCAGGGGCCAGTTGGTTTTTAGTTAGCCTATGAAAACTATATTCAGATTAAGATATTGGGAGTTAGCCAATAGGTTCCTAGTTAGCCTATGAAAACAAGGGTAAGAAATAAGATATTGGAGTTACCAATAGGTTCTTAATGATTCATGAAAACTAAGTAATTGGATAAATAGTCCATAAACATTTAATAGGTCAATAGTAACCCTAAAAACTATAATTGGGAGAGATAGTCTGAATGAATGGGGATGGGTAGTCAGAATTGAGTTATTTGTTTTGCATATCATCATAATGTTTTGTAATACTATGTTTTAACCATTGTAGATGCAGGAGCATAGTATATGGTTTAATAAAAAAATTAGGATACTAGTAAGGGGAAACCCATTCCGCTAAGTGGCCTGGTCTCACTAAATATCTAAATGGTTTGAGATGGTAAATTATTATTCAAACCAGGCTTTATGTCCAACTCGAAGTTTTTGTTTTCCCTTAAATCCTCGGGCACTCAATTGATTTTGAGTAGGTTGAGAGTTAAGGTTTCTAGGTGTTCTATTAAACGAATAAAGCTTCCTAGGACGTGCAGGAGGCAAGCTTGTTATTAGAGTTCTTTTATTTCCATTATGTGTTTGTTTATAAAGGCAATTTTTTTTGCCTATCTATATGCTCTGATCTACCAAGAGGGCATCTTCATATGCTGCTCTTGGCGTATTTTGCAATAATTATATGTTTATCTGAACGTGGTTTGTGAATTAGGATTATGTAATTAATTTGGAATAATTTGAAATGGAATGTGGAATTTGTCTTTTTGTTTAATTTTTTTCATATTCTTGTGTTTCTATTTATCAATGTATCTAATATCGCGTGTATGGCCGCGAGGATTAGTAACTATGGGTGAATGCAGCATTCATTGTCATAAGTTTTGGGCCTCCAAATAGGGGGATGTTACACCAAATCAAAGTGTCATAGGTATATATCATTTCAACTTATTTCTTAATTTATTCGACATAATTGAAATAACAGCTTATTTCCTGCCACTTAATATATATATAGTGATAACAGAGATATATAAAAATAAATAAACATCCAATCATCCAAAATGTCAACAAATAGACATTCATCACAATCCACATCCAAACCAGCTAATAAATCACAACAATAAACTGTTTTCAATATCACGCATTTAACTAGCAATTCAAGTTCGTTATTAATTTACGTGGCAATTTAATTCAATAAAATTCAGTTTCAATTAAAATGTCAACGTAAACTATCAAATAGCAACCAATAACATTCTTATCACTTCATAAATTTAATTCAACTAATAAGAAGATTTAGCATTGCATGAGTGAGTTAAATCACTTACTATAACGACCTGGTATTTCCAAACATTCGCATCCGCATATGCCGGACTTGAATCGCCCAAAATTTCAGATTGTTAATTTACATTTGGCAAAACTCAGCATATACAGTAAATAAATCAATCACGGAATCACAGACACAAAGTAATAAAATAATGCAGCGGAATAGATAAATAGTAGTTCATGAAGCTACTATATAAACATTGGAGCTAGAAATAAAATGCAACAGAATATCTCAAATAGAGTGAAGTCTCTAATACAAACTGATGACCTCTCTGAAAAAATCAAATGGAAAAGCTAAAAGCTGAATCAATAGTTGGATCTCCAAGCGAAGCTCTAAACTCCAAAGGTGCGTCTCGAATGCCTAATCACTCATTCTGATCCGAGCGTAAAGGAAAACACAAAACACTCGAGTCAGGATTAACATTCTTATATCAATAAATCCAACTCAAGTGAAATATCAACCGAAATACAAGTAACTTAGAGGATGTTTGGGATAACCATCCTCTAAGGATCCGTAGGACTATCTACAATGTAGAAATATACGATATTAACAACCAAACGTCACTATAACACTGTGGTCATTTCCAATTAATTTATACTTCAAAACCAAAATATCATTTCCATTTTAAATATATCTATTTCCAAGATATAGCACTTTCAAAACTAAATTGATAATTTCATATATATATCTTAAATTGACTTCATTATTATTTAGTTTTGAAATATTCACTTAATAAATCCATTATCATCTAAATAAGCTTAAATTACATCTACTAAACATTTCCTTAGATTTATTTTAAACTTGAAATATCCATTTAATTCCCTTTAAATGAAAATCAAATTATAAATTCATATCTTGAAACCCTTAAATTCAATAAGTTTCCATTTGATTTAATTAAACAAAATTCTTAATACAATTTCAAATAAATTTGATTAATCCTCGCAACCTTAACTTATGAAAATATTTACAAAATCTAATTTTAAAATACAAATCTTAATAAATACTTAAGCATATCAAACTTTATTAAATTGAAACTTATTATTAAATCCATTTTATATTAAAACTTATATATATATATATATATACATAAATTAATTCCAATATTAAATAAAACCATATATTTTCCGTTCAAAACCATAGAAATCATTTTTCAAAATATTTATATATAGATCAACGTTGTTTGTATATAATTTTCTATCCTATGGTCAAGTGATATGGATATTTATCATTTTAATCCGTATTTTAAATATATACGGGTATATATATCATTTCAACCCGATCTCCCAAATTCAATCCAATTGAAAATTGCTTGGGTTTATCATTTCAACCCATAACGATTTTCTCATATTCTATAGATCGTTCGGGTATGTATCATTTCAACCCATAGGGAATTCTATACTAACAGGGAACTTGCAGAGTGATAACAGATATGATAATGATAATAACAATATAATATAAACAATATGACATGGTGTCATATCCTATAGGTGAACAGTTGCACATAATAGCATATATAACAATTTAAATAACTATACCAGTATATTTCAATTATCGTTTCAATTGAAATCAAATTTAATAAATACAAGAACGTTAATCGTGAGTGATTGCTCACCTTGCGAGGCTAGATAGATTGTAGGATATGACACGAATACGCACACTGATACGGACACCGAAGTTGAGTTACGAATCCAAGCAATTCAAAATCGGCATGATTTCAACGATCAAAGCTGATAACGGGAATTTGATGGAACAAAATTAATTAGCTTGATTCAATGGGAAACAAAATATATACTATAGCTTCACTCTAAACCAAATGTTTAAACTAAGATATATATATATATATATATATAATATATATATATATATATATATATGTTAAAATCAATATTTGATTCTAACCCAAAAATGAATCTATATCTATAAAAACTAAGTCTACGTATGCTTACATATAAATAACTGTATATAAACATATATACAACTTACATACATGCTATATTTTAAAACTATAAAACAATATATATTTTAAAATATCACTGTGTATTAAAATTGAAACCAATAAGCAGTACTGACACAATACCAAACATACTCATATAAAACAAATATGCCCATATAGGTTTATATATAAGTTATATTTAAAATCATATTTTGCAATTTAAAGTATGCTAATCCCACAGGAAATATAGAAGCAAAGGAACTTCTACAAAAAGTCTGACTGTACATACATATCACACTTTTGAAAATAAACTTTTATGCGCGTATGAATACATAAAACAATATGTAGTTTTAAACTTTAAAGCAAAATTTATTTTTCAAAGTATCAATATATATCTATAAAACAGTGTGTGTGTATATATTACTTAGCAAGTATGCTAATATATAAACAAACTTATATAACTTCAAAATAATATATATATATATATAATACTTACATCTATTGCCCAAAAATTTAAAACCCATACTTACATCAACATTTACAACCCACATGTATAATGAAATATAAACGTAATACACGAAATATAAACAAACCAAGTTATAGAAATATCTTTATATATTTTAGTTTTCATAAAGTAGCTGTAGTGGCTGCTTTTAACAATATAAAGCTATCACGAGACAAACAAAACAAAACCCAAATTATATAATATAATCGATATATACATATATCTATATACACATCTATATATATACATCTAAATATATATATATATATCAAAACAATGCTAATATACATAACCTGAGAAGAAAATGGCACGGCAGAGGCCAAGAGGGTGGAAGAATTTATCGGGAAGGCTTCGGTTCATGATGTGTTTCGAATGTGAGGATGAGGCGGTTGCTAGCACGGATAGGTGGAGGCTTACGCGAACGGCGATGATGAGGGTTCGGATCTGGAGTGGGTCACGGTGGCTGCGGCGTGGGTGGCTCGAGCGGAGGTCGTGGGGAGGGGATGCGGTGAAGGCGTAGGTGAAGAGGATGAAGAATAGGCGGTGGTGGGAAAAATAGATGAAGGTGGCCAAACTTTGCAATATATATCTATACATAAATATTTCCTGCTGCTTGATTTTTATTTGTTTTGTTTTTTTAGATAGGAAGTGTTGATAAGAGTATGAAGGTGAATAGGAGGAAGATGATCTGGGAGCAACATGAATTGTTTCTCTCAAAAGGGAGGACGTGTTGGTTGCTAAACCAATATATATGAGTATTTATAAGTTACATTTCAGTGAAGGGACACGATTAACATAGAGAAAGGAATGGCTTCAAGCAACGAATATATTTTTGAGAATGAATGTAATATAAAATGGTCATAGCTGAGATTCAGCGGAAAATTATTAAAAGCGGAAAATTATGAAAGCAATTTATTGCTTGATTGGATGGTACATTTCAAATTTTGAAACCAAAGAAATTGTAGAGTCATAAATTATGGTACCGTTACAACGAACCATTATATCACTTCCGTCGCATGTCGGACCTCAAAATACAGAAATGAATATATCATGGTGATTAGCGCGATGAGACGGATAAGAGGAAATAGAAATATCTGTGTTAGGACCTTCCTATCAAAAGTCCATACGGACCCCAATAGACTTTGCTATTCCATACAGAAAAATTCAAACGGAGCTAGAAACGTCCGAATTCACGAAACGAATTCCACGGTCTGATTCAGAGTATTCTAAATAAATTTTCTTATGTTGACATATTTAGGTTTCGGAATACTTTTAAATTCAACTGTTATCAACTGATTTAAACTGAATTTCTAGCGACAAATAGAACATCTATATTATTCGACGAAAATTTTCCATTTGTTATGTCTAGATGGACGCATAGCAAATATTAAATTTTTGTCATAAAATTCTATTGTTTGTTTAAATGGTAGATTTCAGTTTATTATATTCAAAAGAAATTCACCTTTATTTAATTTCAAAATAAACTATATTTCGAATTACTAGAATTGAATATACCATAGAGATCAACACATTGAGACGATTAAAATGGTATACAGATATTAGTGGTACGATTGAATTTTAAAAATTCAAATTTTCATTAGCGGAAAATGCTGCTAAAACGCAGAAAATAAGATCGACGGAGCTAAAGAAGTCCGAATTTGATGAAACGAAATTTGACGTCTCACTCAGAAGATGATTTACAAATTTTCTGTATAAAAATATTCAGGTTTGGAAATTATTTTATTACCATCAATTTTTAACATATTTAAAATAAAATAACACAATAAAATAAACTTCAATATTATTAATTGAAAATTTACCGTTTGCTATATTTAAATAGACGTGTTCCAAATATTAAAATTTTATTTCCAAATTCAAGTATTTAAAATTTCACAAAATTCTAGTTAAATATATTATTAAAACTATTAAAATTGATGGGTCGTTACACTCTCCCTCACTCAAAACTTTTCGTCCCTGAAAATGAAGAAAGTAAGAGAATAGAAACAACCAGAAAGAAAAAAATAGATTGAAAGTCAAGATAAATAATTAAGTTAAAACTATATAAGTTTACTTGAAATATTCATTTGAAAACTTCATTTATAAATCAATTTTCTTTAATACTTTAAAACCTTTCAAATCCCATTTGGAAAATTTCTTGCTTCCTTTATAAATACCATTTATATGTTTAAATAACACCTTTATAAATATATGAATACTATTTGAAAACAATTATTTACATCATTAGTTCTATTTACAAAGAAGCTATTGAAAACATTAAATCCATAATTCATAAATTTATAAATTTTATCTCAAGATACTTTTCAAATATTATTAATAAATTGATAATCATTTACTTTAAATATGTTTTATTTAATTAATAATTTCTAAAATATTTACAACACTAATAATTTACTATTAAACCATGTAGTATATAATAAACCATATTAAAAGGATATATTCAAAAAGGAAAAGAAAGTGGATTCGGAAAACAGAATATAGATGAATAAATAAAGCTGAGCAGATAAGGTAGATTCAAAAGAATAGTATCGGGCACAAATAGTTAATTCAGACCATAAATTTCAATTTCAAATATTGATACAAAATTTCTTTGTTGGAAATACTTTTATAATAAAATACTTTTATATCGAAACAAATTTTCCTTTCGAAAATACTTTTATAAATCAATGTTTCAACAGATTTATCCTCATTCTTGCAGACTCTGGCGATGCGTTGATCAGGCGCAACGCTAGAATTCTCCAAGTATTTAGTAGACCTGTTTCAACACCCAATGAAAATACTCGAAAAACTTTCAAAACTGATATGGAAAGTACAATCCAAACAAATCAACCGAATCGAATCATGGATCGCAGATACACAATGGTTACGTTTGGATCCCGCAGAAAACATCCGTACCTGTAAGCAATCACTGCCTTGTGAATTTCACCATGATAACCAAAAACCCGCAGACCGCGGATACACAGTGGTTAAGCCTGGATCCTCCAGGAAACATCCGTACCCTTTAAGCAATCTTTGCCTTGCGGATTATGCTACGGCAACAAAACTGGTAGACCGCGAATACACAATGGTTATGCCTAATTCCTCAGGAAACATCCGTACCCTTTAAGCAATCTCTGCCTTGCGGATTACGTAACAAAACTGGTAGACCGTGGATACACAATGGTTACGCCTGGATCTCCCAGGAAACATCTGTACCCTTTAAGCAATCTTTGCATTGCGGATTACGCTACCACAAAAAAACTGGTGGACCGCGGATACACAATGGTTACGCCTGAATCCTCCAGGAAACATCTGTACCCTTTAAGAAATCTCTGCCTTGCGGATTACGCTATCATAACGACCATGGGTAACGCCTTGGAATTCGAAGGACACTCGAGTATCATAGCCGGAAAACCCAAATCAGAGAGAATAATATCGATAGAATGAATCCATAATATGGCCACAGAGCGGATATCAAGCAGAAGGTATTCTCCATATATTTACTTCGAAAATATGTACCATATATTACCTTTTCAAATCAATTTCAAATATCATACTTATATAAAGTCAATTATATATAAGATTTCATTTTCAAATCGAATACTTTCTGAAATCAATAGTATACCAAATCACACTTATATAGACTTCGATTATATAAGATTTCGCTTTTCAAATTGAGCACATTTCCAAATCAATAGTTTTCAAATCAACTTCACTTATACAAATCAATTTTATATAAGTTCGATAACTCTGAAATCAAGTATTTAGTAAAATAAGGTTCTCATTGTTTCAATATCAGTTCAGTTTCAAAATCATATATGATTTTACCAAATAATTTCTTCCAAATTAAATATCTTCAGTTTCAAAGTTTCCAAAATAATAGGTTTAGAAAATGTCCTAGTTTCCAAATCAACATAATTTAGGTCAAAAAATTTCATTTCCAAAATCAACTTATAATACTGGGTTTTAAATTCCAATCTGTTTTCGAAACCAAATATTTTTCTCAAAATCAATTATATCCAAAATGATTACCAAGTTTATAACCATCCCTTTAAAACCTTTAACCTATTTACTTCTATTTGAAAGATCCAATTTACATTTTGAAAATTATTATTCTATATACATATATGGTTTTATAAAAGTTGTTACTAAGTTAAAAACATTCAAAACTAAATTTTATTCAAAACATTTCAAAACTAAATTTCATATTAGTATAATTCAAAATAGTCTTATTCATTTACTTAGCAAAACAGTTTTAAACTTATTCAAATCATATTACTTCATACCTAAACAAATCAAAACTAAACTTATATACTTTATCAAATAATTTATACTTTTTGAAATTACTTAGTTTTGAAAATTAAACCTTGATTTGGAAGTGTTCGAACATTTAAAATAGTCGGAGAAATCAAATTTCCAATCCAATAGTTGGAAATCAGTAACAAATCAGTAAATCAATTTTTTTTGTAGATAAGATAATACCAAATCAAATCCAAAACTTGAGGACTGAACGCCGCGCTCACTTCAAATCGTTCAAATATACATACATATATATCTTTGAATATTAAATCATACTTCAGAATTTGAAATCAAAATCGGTGTCACAAAATCAATCGCATAGCAAAGCTACTAAAGTGGCCTATCCCCCACTCTGAAACTCGAAAGCAATATTGATGATGCGTGCAATCATCATCGAAATTATTCTCCTGCGAATAAGTGAGTTCTGGACTTCTATTTTCTTGAAAACTTCTTTGAAACTTCATCAAAATCATTAGAACTCATTTGAAGTCATTTGAAGCATTTCTTATTCGGAAAATACTTTCAAATCGTACTATTATATATTTTCAAAATCTTAAAACCAATTTCAAAGTACCGGAATTCAATCTCTCAAATTTCGAATTTAAAACCCTTCAGTTATAAATCATTTTTATAAATCAATTTCTTATAAAATTTTCAAAATTTCAAATCCGTTCGAAACTTCAAATTCACGTTTTTTTAAAAGGTATATAATCCTTATCGAAAACATTTTCACTTTTATATATAGAATAAAATCATACTTATCAAAATAATAATTTTGATATATAAAACAATTTCTTAAATACAAACAAAACCGATTTTTCAAGGGATGATTCAAGAATGGATTTCAAAACAAAGATAGAGATTCAAATTAGAGGAACTCTAATCAAATAGAATTTTGATTCAAAGATAGGCTCGAATGAAGATGAGATAATTAAATTACAAAATAGAAGATGGATATACTTACATGAATCGCGGGCGACCTTAACGGGTCAACCGTGACTTCAGAAATATTGTCGATGCGGAATTTTAAGGCAAATCGACATTCGATCGCCCGAGATAGTATTTGGCATAGCCAGAGATAACAGCATCTAAACCGAGGGTATAGAAATCTCCGGTGAAATAATGCCAATTGTAAAGGAGTTTCCACCCTTTACAAATCATTCAAAGATTGGCGGGATCGTCGATTTTTTATAGAGATCATTCGAAGTGGAGTTATGGGATGCTCCAGAATCCGAAAGAATACAAATAGGGGAAGAAAAGAAATGGACTTCAGAACTAGTGGGAGCATTCCAAAAAGGAAAGCGAATCAAATAGGAAGAGATTCAAGCACGAATGAAAGTAATTCTGTAATCAAATATTCTACATATGCTAAGTTTTTGCCAAAAACGTGGCTCTAATACCAACTGTAAAGAACTGGTATTTTCAACCATTCGCATCCGTACATTCCGGACGTGAATCGCTCAAAATATCAGATTGCTAAATTACATTTGGCAAACTCAGTATATATAGTAAATAAATCAACAGAATCACAGACACAGAGTAATAAAATAATGCAGTGGAATAGATAAATAGTAGTTCATGAAGCTAATATATAAACATCAGAGTTAGAAATAAAATACAGTAGAATATCTCAAATACAGTAAAGTCTCCAATACAAACTGATGACCTCTCTAAACAAATCAACTGGAAAAGCTGAAAGCTGAATCGATAGTTGGATCTCCAAGCGAAGCTCCAAACTCCAAAGGTGAGTCTCGAATGCTGAATCACTCAATCTGACCCGAGCGTAAATCAAAACACTCAAGTCAGGATTAACATTCTTATATCAATAAATCCAACTCAAGTGAAATATCAACCGAAATACAAGTAACTTAAAGGATGTTTGGGATAACCATCCTCCAAGGATCCGCGGGACTATCTACAATGTAGAAATATATGCTATTAACAACCAAACATCACTATAACACCGTGGTCATTTTCAATTAATTTATACTTCAAAACCAAAATATCATTTCCATTTCAAATATATCTATTTCCAAGTTATAGCACTTTCAAAACTAAATTGATAATTTCATATATATCTTAAATTGACTTCATTATTATTTATTTTTGAAATATTCACTTAATAAATACATTATCATCTAAATAACCTTAAATTGCATCAACTAAATATTTCCTTAGATTTATTTTAAACTTGAAATATCCATTTAGTTCACTTTAAATCAAAATCAAATTATAAATTCATATCTTGAAACCCTTAAATTCAATAAGTTCAATTTGATTTAATTAAACAAAATTCTTAATACAATTTCAAATAAATTCGAATTTATCCTCCCAACCTTAACTTATTCTAATTATTACAAAATCTATTTTTCAAATACAAATCTTAATAAATACTTAAACACATCAAACTTTATTAAATTAAAACTTATTATTAAATCCACTTTATATTAAAACTTATATATATATATATAAATTAATTCCAATATTAAATAAAACCATATATTTTTCTTTCAAAACCATAGAAATCATTTTTCAAAATATTTATATATAGACCAATGGTGTCTGTATATAATTTTCTATCCTATGGTCAAGTGATATAGATATTTATCATTTCAATCCATAATTTAAATATATAAGGGTATATATATCATTTCAACCCGCAATCCCAAATTCAATCCATTTGAAAATCGCTTGGGTTTATCATTTTAACCCATAACGATTTTCTCCTATTCTACAGATCGTTCAGGTATGTATCATTTCAACCCATAGGAAATTCTATACTAACAGGGAACTTGCAGAATTATAACAGATATGATAATGATAATAACAGGAATATATCATCAATAAAAATATAATATAAACAACATGATATGGTGTCATATCCTACAGATGAACAGCTATAGATAATAACATATATAACAATTTAAATAACTACAGCAGTATATTTCAATTGTCGTTTCAATTGAAATCAAATTTAATAAATACAAGAACGTTAATCGTGAGTGATTGCTCACCTTTCGAGGCTAGATAGATTATAGGATATGATACGGATACGCACACTGCTACGGACACTGAAGTTGAGTTACGAATCCAACCAAAGCAAAATCGGCATGATTTCAACGATCAAAGCTGATAATATGAATTTGATGGAACAAAATGAATTAGCTTGATTCAACGAGGAACAAAATATATGCTATAGCTTCACTCTAAACCAAATGTTCAAACATATATTTAACCTAAGATATATATATATTTAATGAAAAAATTATTTTTCAAAGTATCAATATATAACTATAAAAAAGTGTGTATATATATCACTTAGCAAGTATGCTAATATATAAACAAACTTATATAACTTTAAAATAATATATATATATATATATATAATACTTACATCTATATATCCAAAAATTTAAAGCCCATAATTACATCAACATTCACAACACACACGTGTAATGAAATATAAACGTAATACACAAAATATAAACAAACCAAGTTATAGAAATATCTTTATATATTTTAGTTTTCATAAAGTAGCTGCAGTGGCTGGTTTTAACAATATAAAGCTATCACGAGACAAATAAAACAAAACCCAAAATATATAATATAACCAATATATATACATATATCTATATATATACATATACATATATATATATATATATATATATATATATATCAAAACAATGCTAATATACATACCCTTAGAAGAAAATGGCACGGCAGAGGTCAAGATGGTGGAAGAATTTATCGGGTTCGTGATGTGTTTCGAATATGAGGACGAGGCGGTTGCTAGCATGGGTAGGTGGAGGCTTAGGCAAACGGTGATGATGAGGGTTCGGATCTGGAGTGGGTCACGGTGGCTGCGACGTGGGTGGCTCGAGCGGAGGTCGTGGGGAGGGGATGCGTGAAGGCGTAGGTAAAGAGGATGAAGAATAGGCGATGGTGGAAAAATAGATGAAGGTGGCCAAACTTCCAATATATATCTATGCATAAATATTTCCTGCAGCTTGATTTTCTTTTGTTTGTTTTTTTTAGATAGGAAGTGTTGAGAAGAGTATGAAGGTGAATAGGAGCAAGATGATCTGGGAGCAACATGAATTGTTTCTCTCAAAAGGGAGGACGTATTGGTTACTAAACCAATATATATGAGTATTTGTAACTTACATTTATTAACATAGAGAAAGGAATAGGTTCGGGCAACAAATACATTTTTGAGAATGAATTTAATATAAAACGGTCATGCTGAGATTCAGCGGAAAATTATTAAAAGCGGAAAGTTATTAAAGAAATTAATTGCTTGATTGGACAGTACGTTTCAAATTTTAAAACTAAAGGAAATTGTAGAGTCATAAATTATGGTACCGTTACAACGAACCATTATATCGCTTCTGTCACGTAACGGACCTCAAAGTACAGAAATGAATATATCATGGTGATCAGCGCGACGAGACGGACAAGTGGAAACAGAAATATCTGTATCAGGACCTTCCTATCAAAAGTCCATACGGACACTGATATACGTTGCTATTCCATACGGAAAAATCCAAACGGAGCTAGAAACATCCGAATTTCACGAAACGAATTTCGCAGTCTAATTCAGAGTGCACTAAATAAATTTTCTCTTGTTGATATATTTAATTTTCGGAATACTTTTAAATTCAATTGTTATCAACTGATTTAAACTGAATTTCTAGCGACAGATAGAACATCTATATTATTCGACGAAAATTCCCATTTGTTATGTCTAGATGGATGCATAGAAAATATCAAATTCCCGTCACAAAATTCTATTGTTTATTTAAATGGTAGATTTCGGTTTATTATATTCAAAAGAAATTCACCTTATTTAATTTCAAAATAAACTATATTTCAAATTATTAGAATTGAATATACTGCAGAAATCAGCACGACGAGACAATCAAAACGGTATACAAATATTAATGGTACGATTGAATTTTAATAATTCAAATTTCCGTTAGTGGAAAATGCAGCTAAAACGTAGAAAATAAGATCGACGGTGCTAAAGAAGTCCTAATTTGATGAAACGAAATTTGACGTCTCACTTAGAAGAATATTTACAAATTTTCTGTATCAAAATATTTAGGTTTGGAAATTATTTTGTTACCATCAATTTTTAAAATATTTAAATTAAAATAAAATTATACAATAAAATAAACTTCAATATTATTAATTGAAAATTTACATTTTCTATGTTTAAATAGACGTATTCCAAATATTAAAATTTTATTTTCAAATTCAAGTATTTAAAATTTCACAAAATTCCAGTTAAATATATTATTGAAACTATTAAAATTTACGGGTCGTTACTCTTACCTTTGATTTTTAGTCGATCAAAAATCCATAAAATCCCAAAATTCAATGGTCTTCAAATTCGACCAAACAAGTTCCATGTCGTCTGGAATTTTGATACAAAACCAACAGAAGAAACCGCGCATCAATCGAAGTTCGTATGAAAAGCTATGCAAGTTAGAAGATTTGAAAATTTAAAATTTAAATTATAAACAAATCAAGGGCAAAGTGGTAATTATCCTCACCTCCAACCCTATAGACAATCGAACCATGTTCTCGACTATCAGCCGTCACCCTTAGCCTCCGACCGTCGTGTCTACGGCCATCATTGCTCCGATCCATCATCACCATCGCACTGGCAAAGCCTAGGCGCACCACCACCGGTCGCGCGACCTACCATCTCACCCCCAAACAAGCCACCGCCGCTGCCGCTGCTACGCCCAGATCCGGCGAATTTCGTCACTGATGGCATGATCCACCCCGATGGATGAACCCGCCTCATCACCCTCTACACTCCAGTGCCCTCCGATCGTCGTATGGTCGACGATCCACCATTGAAATTAAAACCCTAAAATGGACGGTCGAAAATATTTTGGCGATTTCTGGAGAAATGGAGCCTCCAATCGAAAAACAATTTGCAGACGCAGATTAAGTTCGTCGAGAGCTTCGCGATGATATATTACATGATAGAATTTTAGCAGTTTGGATTTTTGATTTGATTTGGAATTGTAATTTAGGGTTTGGGTTATTCACCATTAAGAAGGACAAGATAATAACAGAAATTGTACGTATGGAATATAGAATAGAGCTGCTAGAGTGTATAACAACATATATGTAGAGACAGATAAGAATGGAAAGAACAGATCGAATGGGTCGAAGCGATAACAAAGACCCTAAAAGCTTATTTCGTTCCTGAAATGAAATAAGTCATCCTATATGTCGAAATATAGGTTTTTAGTATTTTTAAACTCAATGAAACTAATTTCAAATCCTAATTCTATTGTATATAGAAGTTTGCTTTTAAAATCAAATTATATTCATTTAAATTCCTTTAATTGATTTCTATGCATTTCGAGCTCGCACGATTAAACGATAAGTCTGATCGCTACGAAACTTAAAACCTATAGTAATTCGCTATTACGGAAGTTTCATCGAAATCCGAGATAGTGCCCAAAAAGACTTATTTTGCACGTTAATTAAAAAACCCTATTTTAAAAATCAATTTAACCATTTTTAAATTCTAAATTAAAAGTTTTCTATCATTATTCTTGATTAAACAGGAATTAATAATCTTTCAAAATTTAATTTTTCCATGTTAAATTCAAGATTTAAATATATATAATTAATTTCAACATTTAATTTAATAAAATATATTCATTATAATTTAAATCCAAACAAATTCTTTTATGTTAATTTAACTTCCTATTATTAGATCAACAAATACCATATGTATTATATATTTAACATTAGTTTACATTTTATTTCACTCATTACTCTACCAGTAAGTCTTCTTATATTGATTGCAATATTTCAATTACATTAAATTCTCATTGATTTCCAAATTAATTTCAACGAATTTTAATAATATGATGGGAAATAAACAATTGTTACAACCTAGTAATTTAAACACATTTCAAAATTTAATGTTTACAAACAAAGTTTACTAAAGCTACGTACTAAATAATTGATTTCTTATTGCATGTTAAAACCAATTAAATTGAATAACCTATGATTTCTCTTTTTCATACAACATTTAATTTATTCCTTATAACCTTTATATTACCGTTAATTGAAATTACATTAAATAGTTGTCAATTTCATTCAATCAACATTATTAGAATAAATTCTAATAAATTTTTTCAATTTATAAGTCATTAATTTTTTATTTCACATAATATTAAATTTCATAAATCTTAATAAATTTAATGTTTTTTAATTATAAAAAATATGGGTCTTTACAGTCTCCCCCACTCAAAACATTTCATCCCTGAAAAGGAACAAGAAGGAATCAAGAAGTTTGATATACTACATTTAAAATAGTCAGTTTATAAATGGTCAACTTACATATTTAAGTTTAATATTAATTTGAAAATAACTCAAATTTCAAAAAAAAATCTTAGTCATAAATTTATGAAAAATTTCGACAGCATCTCCTCTCCGCGGTTAATTCTAGAAAAAAATAACAATATCAATAAAATCATTGTATACATCTTATTTCAATAATAAAACATCCCAAACCATGGGAAAAATAAACTATCATAAAAAAAACCGTAATCCGAAAACCAAACAAAACTCTATTTATGAGACCAAAAGTAACAGCTACTGCTTCGATAAACCTGTATCTTATTTACATAATCCAAAAGAGTTAAAATTATGTAAGAAGAGTAATATATGTTGTGTCAATTAATAGCATAAGCAACATATAATCATATGCAAAGAAAAGCAGTACAACCATTATATGCAATGAAAGAATCCATCACACATCCATAGCAACCAAAAACTAATGGTTTGTCCAGGTTCATAAACTTTTCATCATATAAAGATGATAAATAAAATACCAAGTGTACCTTACACTCAATAGCCTAAGATAATTACTTAATAGATTATTCATACAACCTCAAGCAAATTGAAGTATCATTTCCCAAGCATCCCATAAACCAAATAACAAAGAATTTTAAATATTATTTAAGTTTATTCTATTGGTTTCTTTTCACATCATTTACTTTCCATTTATTTTCATTCATTCATACAATGTCATCTTTTTTAATTTACATTCGTTACTTACATAATTTATTTCCCATTCAATATTAAAATCATTAATGAATCCATTATTAACTTATCACATACATTTCATTGCAGTTAATTTACATTTTTTATTTACTTATATACTTGATTTCCATTTAATATTAATATTCATTCATAAATCATTTCATACTCAAGTTCCTCTACCTTTTTGACTCACCTTTATTTCTTCATATATAGTATCATTTAATATTAAATACATTTATGAATCATTTTTGTTACTTAAGCTTTTACTTGTATAATATTCTATTACATCTTCATATTTAACATTTCAACTTTTTTAACATATTTGGTAAATTTTATATATGTTTTTAGAATGTAATTGAATGTTATACAAATTTATCTTTTTCATTTTAGTTAGCAAAATTGTTCAATAATTTACAACTATTAAAATTTAACTTCTCATATTTCATTTAAACATTTAGCTTTAATTTCTTATTTCTCATTTTTAAGTTTCCAACCGGTAGAATTTTACTTTATTTCAACAACTGGAAATCATTAATTAACAGGAATTTAAGAATTCAAATACCGGGTTCATTTCAAATCATTTTAAAATAATATATATATATATATATATATATATATATATATATATATATATATATATTCATATCAAATCATACTTAATGGTCTTAATCAAAATTAGGTTATCAAAATAAATGTGTAGTAAAACTATAGTAGTTGTCTTCCCATAAAATGAATGTCGATGATTTCGCGGTCATCACTGAAATTATTTTTCGGCAATAAAAGAGGGGAGTACTGAACTTATTTTCTTAAAAATTCTTTTAAACATTTCTTTCAAATTCTGTTGAAAATTATTTCTATCCGAAAATACTTATGGATAATACTAATATTATTTTTCCAGAAATCTTTGAATGCCAATTTCAAAACACCAGAATTTAAGTTCTCAAATTTTCAATGTAAGTTCATTTTATTTGTAAATCATAATTTATAAACCGTATTTATAAAATTACATTTTTCTTATAACAGACAATATGTGACAGCCCGGGTTTCCGACGCTCGAAAATCGACATCAATACGTTCACTGTATTACATGACGAGCAATCGAATGCCAGAAATACCAGATCGTAGGAGAAAGATGAAAGAGGTGAAAGCAGAAAATAGAAATAACAACACGGAATCTCACAATCTCAGTGGAACGATATATAATAGATAGTAACATGTCTTTATACAAAAAGAACTACATCTGTTATTTATATGTTACATCATTAGAGTACAACACATCAATAACATTATAGTGGATAGTTATAATAACTTTTCCTCACAAAAGCTAAATATACAACCTACAGTACACAGCGGAATAAAAATCAAGTACGTGTGATACGTATTCATCATCCAACTCGTCTTTTGAGCTCCATTATATCCTATCATATATCTGTAATACTCGATCTGACCGAGCATTATAATAAAATAACACCCCGAGTAAGTCTGGAAAACCAGTGTGAGAAAACACACCCAAATTGAATTAATAAAGTTATCAAAATCCTTTGAAAATCAAAGGTATCTCTTAAGACCACACCACAAATAAACACGACGGATTTTTACCTTACAATAACCAAAACATTTCATATCAAATACTCTGATATTGTAATAGTGTCTAAGTACAAATACTTATTCAAATAGCTTAAATTCCAGCATACTAGGCTCTATAATCAAAACCGTAAAGGAACGTACTAGAGAATGGTTTCATACAAATGACTAGGCACTGGGGTACCACCCTTCACAGTACACATCTAGAACTGCGTGCCGAGGACCACATCGGGATCCCCGGCAACACAAAGCTGGATTACCCCTAACCTAGATAGACCGAATATGATATCACCCCAGGTATTCCCACCCTTTCCGATCCCCTTCCATGTATCACAGTAATAATATCCGAAGGTATCTAGAAAGGTAATAAATATACCCTAATTAGGTGCGACCCACTTAGCATTGTTGCATCTTCCCTGCTTTTCAGCTATTCCCAGTTGATGAGGCTAGAGGCTACAATTACCTTTTAAAGGAATTATCACTTAGAATGGCCATTGTTCCCCAATGACAATGTACTATTAGCATTCATCCATACAAGTCCATTCTAGGTCCCAACGGAACCGAAGGCACTATTCTTACTACATCCATTTTGGAATCATCCCTAGGATTAGTAGTGATTAGCCCTTGCACTTCACTGGTCCATTTTTGACTCCATGCCCTTGTTTTCACTTACGAAAATGTACTCTTTAGATTGAAGTGGTTTTCGGATAACATATCTGGTCTCGGTCTCTTCGAAAACAACATTCCATATTTTTTGGTAAACTCAACCCCGGTTCTTTAGGAAATAAACAGACAAAAATAAGATCGGAGATCACCTCCTAACCTTTAGTGGAAGGATTTCCTTATCATCATCCTAGAAGAATGAAACGAGTTTATATGTACAATATAGCACCTCGAACGGTAACTGTACCATATAATTCCCGTGTTTCTTCTAGATATTTCGAAATTTATATTTTTGGTCCAGATTTGATAATTAGTTCTTTAACTATCAAATAAACAATCGTTTAACCAAATATTTCCTTTTACCACTGAAAAATAAATTAAATCTCTTTATCCAAAGATATCTACTTATCTCACCGAATTTAGTATATTCACAAACTACCCTTTCCAAAAATATTTGAAAACCATTTTAAAATAAATTGGAAAGTACCACTACGGTAATAACCATGGATTCACAGCTCAATTGTTATGTCTCTATCCCAGAGAAATCCAATACTTAACTACAAGCACTCACTGCCTCCAATTTCGCCATGAAAGTATACCATTACTTTCCGAAAACTTTAATAAATATATTTTTTTCAAAATAATACTTATAAAAATTCCTATATAAATTTCCAAATTAATTTTAGAAAAATACCTTTTTAAAATGAAATTTATTATATAGTATTAATATTGAATAATTTATCTTTTGAAATAACGTATTGATTAATTCTTAAATAATAATTGACTTAATTTAAAATACTTAACCAATAATCAAATATACTTAAAACAGTTTTAAAACAAATTAATAATTAATTTACCTTAATATTCTTAAACACTTTTAAATTTTCTAGTTGATACTTAACAATCCTCCTTTTTAAAATAAACTTAACTTCTCAGGAAAAATATATATTTTTCAACTCCAATATAGCCAATCTAATTATTTATAAATCCCTCTCGATTTATCACCAATTTGATTTACGTTCCAGTTTCGTTAATTCCCTTTTCACATTTTTCTAAAAATAAATTTGTCGTTTATTTTTAAGTCGATTTACCCATCTCCTTATAAATCTTCACCGTGAAGTTATAACTTCAATTTTCCTACCGATAATCACTTTACTTCATTTATGAACTTTGTTTGTAAATTCCACAGTCTCATTTCCCGTTTACAACGGTACCACAATACTTAATCGATTTCTAAATTGAATTCAATTTTAAAACATTTCCTCAAATAACCCAACTATATTCCAAACCCAACTAGATTCAAATTTCACTTCCATTTCATAATTTAAATCTTATTAAAAATCTAGTACAACCATCTCGTATTTTATTTTCAAATTACCATATATATTTTCCCAACTATTTAAAACTCGATTTTTAAAACAAATCCTTTTACACTTTAAACGCTTAAGTTTTATAATTTAAAATCCTTTTATTTAACTTATTCCAATCTCTTTATTTTTCCATATTTTGAAATTATTAAGTACAAATTTAAAATTAAATTATTTATTTTACATAAAATTCTTTTCTTTAATTTATACTAAATTTCACCATAAATATTCTTTCTTCAAATTTTCTTTTTATTTCTTTTTAAATTCAATATACGTATTAATGGTATTTTAAAATACCAAAATCTAAACCATTAATACCATAGCGTCCATTAAATTTAAATTCCACTATAATCTATCACAGATTATTCAAACAATCATATATCACTATATATGAAAATTAAATTCAACATATTCAAGGAATCCAATTAGATCCCTCAAACCTGTTTTCCTGCGTGCACAGATGTTAATATAGCATAAAAATACCAATCCCACTTCGAGGGGGATATGGCGATATATATAGTCATTTGCTATTATGCGGGGCGCATAGGGTCTCATCCTCTATAATATGCGGGAATATCAATCACACCAATATATATACTACTATATAGTATCACATCACACTGATAATAATTTATCAATTCTATTAATCAATCAACAATTAATTTTAAATATTTAAAATTAATTACGGTAATCCAAAATTGAGTGAGATTAACCCACCTTGACTTTTTTGAAATTGTTAATTGTCCTAATTCTAAATTTATTTTGTATACTACGTCATCACGAATCCCATGCAAAAATCCACTCTCGAATTCCACCTCGTATAAGCAATTTATGATTTTTTACAAGATAAAGATTTAGTTTATATATTATTTAACGATGAACACCTAACCTTAATTACCCATTTCTTTACTATAGACGAACGATAACCATCACACTTAACTATCCAAGCTTCGGACACCATCCCCAGCCCCCTCCATGAACTTCTGTTGTTATCGAAGGTCGAATCACCTGGTCTACCTCCTCCCTCCAAAACACGCTTTCAGGTGACACAAGAAAACGCAGCTAAACTTTCAGGCATGACTTTGAACCCCATCAGTGCTTCTTCCTCGATCGTAGTCCCAAAACCGAGCCCAGTTCGACCACGAACGTGGCAACTTCCTCCCTTCATGCCACCGTACTACACCATGATCACCATAGCCACACGACCCCTAAAATTGCGACCTCCCCTTCAAATGCGATATCCCTTACTCGGCCGAACACCCAACTCACGACCACAACACCAAAACTATGCACCTCCCCTCGACCTCGAAGCCGCCGCGCCTCCACTTCGCCTGTTCCGATTAGCTCCAGACCGAGAAAATCCTTCGAACGACCATCGATCGTGATTCCAGATTTACGAGAGCCTCCCTCCCCTGCAGCCGTGCCTACAAATCACGGCCATCTCCTCACGCGTAATTCAAATAACGAGCGTGATTCATTTTTTTATTTTTTCTATTAATTGATCTTGTTTTTGTTTTGAGAAAACATACGCGAGGAGAGAAATGTCGAATTTGAACTTCATATATTTTTTTCTTCTTTTTTTCTTCTTCTTGTAATCGGTTGTTTAAAGGGGGAAACATGGTTTTTAAAAGAAAAGGAGACATGATGTTTTGCGTGTATGAATGAGTGTACGGTGTTTGAGTTGAAGGAAAGGATGGCTGATGTGAATATGTTAAATCAAATAAATATATATACACCATTTAACTTTCAAATCGTCTCGATTTCACAGCTCAAAATTTTGAACCCTTATCAAGGCATGCCGCTAGGCGTTTATAATGTTATACCCCTATTTCGAACGTATTGGAAAAGGTTTGAGTCCTAATTCGATCGTATGGAGAAGATAGCGTTTTGAACCTAATTATTATATTGAATTTTCGATATAAATTTCAGCACATTTATATCCCGTACGACCAAACGATAATTCCAAACGTTATCAAGATTTGAAATCCAATAATAATACATTATTACAGATTCAATAGAACTGGTTTCGATGAAATCCGAGACTGTGCTCCGGAAGGCTATTTTTAAATGTTAATTCAGACGATATATTTTTAAAACTAAACAAATCACTTTTAAATTCAATTTCAAAAGTTTTTATTATTTTCATTATTATTAATATAAATTTTATGAGCCTTTAAATTATTTTTAACAAGCTTAAAACTCAAGAGTCACTAATTTACCCAATATTCAATTATTAAATTATCCCATAAATGGTTATATTTGAAATTAAAGTTAAAAATTAACTTTTAAATATTTAAAATCAGTTAGATATTCCAATTTCAAATAACCAAAATTTCGGGTCGTTGCATAATAGTTAGTAGTTTTTAAGAATCTTGACTAACCAACAATAAATGACAATAACTAGATATTATCATTTCCTAACAACCAACACACCAAAAATAACTATATCAATTTATGAAAAATTATTATTTCAAATATAAAATATAATACTATGTAAAATTACTTATTTACCTTTTTTTTAAACAATATTTTGTCAGTTTACCCTGTTCATGTGTTTAGAAATCACTATCGATGTCATAGCTTTCCATGTACCGACTGAAATTCATAAATACTCAACAGAACAAACTAACACAATACAAAACATTTTTATAGCACTTACAAAAATGCTCTCTTATCTACATATACACTTTGACTCATTCTAGGGTTGTAATAACTCTATCTCAAATGAGTTAACCCCGGCAGGCTAAGGTATCTCTAAACCAAAGCTTTGAAACTAATTGTGACAACCCACATTTTTGGACGGTTTAAATCGACAAGAAACCACATATGTCTGACTCAAACCATTCAAAAGAGAGGATTGTCAATGAGATTTAATAAGAAAATAAGATAAAAGAAGGAAAAACAAAATATAGAATCTCGCAGCGGAATGACAAAATATAATAATCAAATAAACAGTTCATGAAGCTGTTTTACAATATACATTTGATTACACAATTTTTACAACATAATCATGTTACAATCAACAACATACTAAATGATGCATCGGAATACTACTAATAATATAATATGCCGAACTCTGTCTTCGTCCTTTAGAAGTAATGTCTTCAAACACGAAAATGCTCAGACTGACCCAAGAGAAATGAAAAGACAAAACACTCGAGTCAGAATTGAAAGTTCTTATGTAAGTTAAATCAACCATAAGTAAATATGAATGTAATAGCTTCAGAGATGTTTACGGGATTTTACACCTCCTATCCAGTGTATAGCGCGTGTGCAATAACTTAAGAGATGTTACTGGTTTTCCATCTCCAAAAGATCCATTAAATTATCTATATGTAGTAAGATACTCTACATATGTAGTGTCTACTCAATAAAGAAATATTATTCCTTGTGTTAAGGCTTTATATTAATCCCTCTTAACATATTTTAAGCAGGTAGTCTATGCAGGTCATGTAACGTAACCAGTAACGTCGGTAGCCAGTGACTCCCCTATAGGTACCATACTAAAAAAATTGCAGTGGGGGGTGAATAAGGATAAAGAGTATGATAAGGCACATGAGGCGATGCTCAAGGTAGGATACTACCATTTTGCTTTTCTTGACTGATGGTAACCCTTAACGACCCATCACGAACCTCCATCCCATAATCAAGTCAAGGTGCACAATCAAGTCCAAATCAATATAATAATATGAAGAAAAGATGTCGCTAGAGATAGCTATCCTCATTGGTCAGGTATGGCTCTTGTTTTAGTCATTTCAAATTGACACAAGTGTCAGGGTAATTTATCATCGTTCTCTTTCTTCAAATCCAGGAATGCCTCAAATTCAACCACTTCATTCTGGATAACATCCACCACATACACAGGTTTTAAAGTGGTTCCAATATCGATCGAGAGTATGCCAATAAGTGGCCCCGGTCTCTTTAACAACCAAACTTCATTTTTCACACCGGTTGATTCTTTTACATTACGAAAACGATTCATATTTGATATCGAAATATCTTCTTCACTTCAAAAATATCACTTCATTTCAAAATACCATATTTACTCAAAATATGTCATTTTCACTTGAAAATATCATTTCAAATCCCAACTTAGGTTATGACCTCATGTAACCACATTCGCATTTAAATCAACGATTTAAATAAAAACATTCCAACTATGCATACTTTGAATTTTTAGAAAATATTTGAATAGTTTTAAATAGTTTACTTTGTTTAAAGATTTTAAAATAGTTAGATATAAAATAATTTGAGTATTGAAAGTGGTTTACATAGTAAAATAGTTTGGAAAATCTAAATAATTTGAATATTAAAAAGATAGATTTTTAACAGTTTATATTAAAATAATTTATTTTGAAAATAGTATCAAATCAAACTGTTTCCTTCCATTTTACAAATCTGGACCCATCTTCAAATTTCAAATCAACCAAACTCAATTCCAATCTTTCAATTCAATTGACTCAATTTTGATTCAGTTTCAAATCAACTTGATTTCAATTTCAATTCAAATTAACTTCAGTTTTTTTGAAACATTCATTTTTAACTTCAAATTTGATTCAAAAATTCAATTCAATGATTTAAAATTCCAAGTCAATTCTTAGATTAAACCATTTCAATTCATATCGATTTCAAGTCCAATTTCAATTTACCGATTCAAACACCTTAAATCAATTTAAATTTCATTGTTCAATTTAAGTTTCAAACTTAAAAATAATCAATTTTCAGAATTAAAGTCATATATCGATTATAATTCACGTTTCAATGTTAATTCGTTAAAATACTTTATTTAACCAATTTTGATTCCAAAATTTCAAAGCTTGAATTAGAAATAATTCGGTTCATAAAATCTACAACTTATATTCTTTAAAACAAATACTTTAACCAAAATCAAATTTTTGGATTTTAAAACCATTTAACTTAACCAATTCGGTGTCCGTATATAATTTTCTATCCTATGGCCAAGTGAATAGTTATTTTAATTTTTAATTTTAGGGATAGATATATATCATTTCAATCCAAACCAATGTGTCAGGTATATATCATTTCAACCTATTTCTTAATTTATTCGAAATAATTCGAATAACAGTTTATATGCTGTCACTTAATATACAAAGTGATAACATGAATATATAAAAATAAATAAACTTCCAATCATCCAAAATGTCAACAAATAGGCATTCATCTCAATCAACATCTAAACGAGCCAATAAATTACAACAATTAACTGGTTATCAATATCAGCTATTTAACTAGCAATTCAATTTCAATATTAATTTAAATGGCAATTTAATTCAATAAAATTCAATTTTAATTAAAATGTCAGCTTAAACTAACAAACATTAGCAAATAACATTCTTATCACTTTATGAATTTAATTCAACTAACAAAAGAAGATTTAATATTGCGTGAGCAGGTTAAAATTAACCACCTTTGATTTATAGTCAATTAAAAATCCAACAAAAGCTTTGATAGTTTGATACATATATCACTCACCCGATGTGCTCACTTTTCTAAGTAATGGGGAAGAGGATCGAAACATGCCACTGAAAGACTCTACTGAGACAAAAAGATGGGCTGTCAAGAACATAGAGGAGGTAGGATGGGAAGAATAATTGATGATCAAATGGTTTTACTCAAAGAACCCTTTTATTTAGCTTGGTATTAAATCATCATGGTTCTTGTATGAATCTGAGGTTTTAATTGATTTATAGGGTCTTAACATGATTCCATATGTGACGCCCCACCTCTATACCCACGCTAGCCAAGAACACTACGGTGTAGTGTTGTCAACTAGCACGGAGAATAAGGCTGTTGAGGAGCGACCATCCATGTAATTTCTTATCACACGGTGGCTATAAATAAGCTTCGGAGACAAACATAGAAATAAGCATAACACAAATCAGTCACATACATCCATATCACAAAGGCGGAAGAAGATATGAATATAAAACTAATACATGAAAGTGTACATCAGAGTAGTGGTCAAAAAGATCCACAATAATACAAAAGAATAGCAACACGTGCTATACAAAAGAATACAACAATGAGTCTATATCTCATGTGTTTACAACAAAAACTGCTAATCTAAATAGTTAGCCAAAAGTCAGAGTAGCTAATCCCGGGAAGAAGTCAAGCAGAAGCACCTGTAACACCTCGGTCTGACCCGAGTATTATTTAAGAAAATAATAAACGGATCAGTCTAGCTATAAATATCAGATGACATGATATAAATTAAAGGATATGGCATAGACATAAAATATCCATACTGACATACTATTATAAGTATGCAAATGATGATCAACAGAAGATCAATCAAAAAGAGATAAATCGATATCACAAGAATCTTCTCAAAGATCCAAAGAGGGCATCATACCCTAAACTTGTACTCATAACAAGTCAATGACATAAATTCCAGAAATCAACACAAGAAATCCAGAAATCACAGAAAAAGGGAAAGAGGCCTATCACATGACGGTCCGAAGACCATGGGGAGCTACCCCATATGTGTGAGTCGAAATCACACAGATGAGGTCTAGACTAACCAAAAATCAAAAAGGTATGTGTGAGTGAAATCACACAAGTGGTGTCTAGTCTGACCTCGCAAACAAGAGACATCGCACAATTGCTAGTCTAAATCATAAGAATGATCGTCATGATCAACGAGAAGTGTCAATTACACTAAGCTAGTAAATATAAAAGTTTAGCTTCATGTCCCATAACCACTTGCTTAACTTAAATATTTACGAACAAACTGTAAATCTTCACTAGAAAATTGTCACAAAAAGGTTCAATCGAACAAGTCCAAGAGTTAACCGACGAAGCAAACGCAAGCGTTTCATACCACTTGTTTTACTAAGCCGTTTAATTCAATTTCTCATACGAGTGAGGTAAAGGTTTGTATGTATTAGTAGATTGGAAAACGGTTTAAGAAAAGAGCTTTGTTATTGAAAATAGAGTTGAAATCATTTTGTTGAAAGAGTTTTGATATTTACTACTAGTATAGAAAACCTTTATATTTTAAGGTGACAAATCATAGAAGTGATTGTAGAAACAATCAATCATAAAAATTCACATACAAAGACGTGAATAAAATCCAAAGAAACCGATAAAGAATCCATTGAAATAGATATTCAAAAATCCATAAAATCGACCGAGAAGCCAAAGATAGTTTGTCTCGAAGAGTGGTCAATCTCAACATCTCAACAAAGAAAGTTCTGTTGAATGCTCTTCAGATAAGAACCCCTACGGAGGAGGGGTCCGGGGGTGGCAACCCCCCTAGGTGGGGGTGCGGGGGCAATGCCACCGCTACGGGGTTCGACCTGCCCGGTCAGGTCGCGGGGGTCCAGGGGGCAGCGCCCCGACCAAAACGGTACGACCTAGTGAAGACCAAAGGAAGGATAGGATCGAGCGACTTAAAGGGTTTCGACCTAAAGAGTCACGACATAAAGGAGTAAGCGACCCTAAGGAAACTCGCGACCTAACATGGCCGAGCTAAGGTGAGGTGCGACTCAACCAGGTAAGCGACCTAAGGGAGACGAGCGACCTAAGGATAGCACAGGTCAAGCGACCTAACGTTTTAAGGCCGAGCGACCTAATTAAACTCGCGACTTAATGGTGTGAAAGGCGTACGACCTAAAGTGTTACGACCTAAGGGTCGAGCGACTTAGTGGAACAAGGTCATACGACCTAATACTTGTAGTAGGGTTGTACGACCTAACGGAGTAAACGGTCGAGCGACCTAATAGGTTATAGGTCATGCGACCTAGTGGGTTAACGGCCTAATGACCTAAGGGTTATAGGCCTAATGACCTAACGGGTTATAGGTCCAACGACCTAGCGGGTTAGAAGGTCATGCGACCTAAAAATGGAAGGCAAGGCCGAACGACTTAAAGAACCAAGGCCACACGAGTTAAGGCCTAACGACCTGACGACCTACGACCTAAAGGCCCACGACTTACGACCTAAGGAGTCAGAGCGAGCGACCTAAGGCTGTATAGGGGATTTAAGGTCAGAAACGACCTAAGTGTTTGCGACCTAACGACCTAAAAGCCCACGACCTACGACCTAAGAGCCATACGACCTACGACCTAATTCCGAGTGCCGAGAGACCTAACGTTGTAGGCCATTTTAAGGTCGGAAACGAGCTATTTTGAGGCCGAGACTTTTCCATGCGAACGACCTAGCATAGGCAGAACGACCTAAGTGCAGAATTTCACCAAAAACACTAAAAATTGGAGTTTTTCGCCAATTCGATTCAAACCAAATGCAAATGTGCATGCAAAAGTGATAGGGAATCATTCCCAACAGTCCAATATAGTTATAGACTAGAATTGTGAGATAAAAATCTCACCTTTTCACCAAATTTATGAAGAAAGAGCTTGAAGGCAATGGAGAAGCAACCACAAGCTTGAATCAATGCCTTCTTCTTGAATTTGGAGTTGAATGATGAATTGCAATTGAATTTGAGCTTTAGAGTTTTAATTTCCCATTCCCTCCTCCATTTTTGATAAAGCAAATAGAATGAAGTTATGAAGAGAAGGGGTGAAGGTTGGGTCTAAATAGGCTAAAAGCCCAAACTAAAGTCCAAAGCGAAAAGTAGTGAAATTCCATTAACTCCAAACATATCAAAGCTTATACTCAAAAGGATTGCAAACGTCATTTTGAACTCAATGGCAGTGGTCTCAAGTCCTAAGTTGAACGTATGCAAAAAGTAGCTTTTCGGACTATAATCCGACTAATGATAAAATATTTAAATATAAAATTGATAAATATGCGGGTTGTTACAAACTCCCCTCCTTAAAGAAATTGCGTCTTCGCAATATATAAGATGGAAGTACAAGTAACAACCATGAAAGCATATTAACACAAAACAAATTTGAAATAGGAAGTTCACCACAAAGAGCAGGAGTAAGCAAGTCCGGATGTGTTCGCTCGATGAATTCTCGGGATTTCCCAAGAGCACTCCTTAGGATTTGAGGACCATTGAACCTTCACAAGCGGAACATCTTTATTTCGAAGCCGTTTGACCTCCGAAGCAATAATTCGAAGAGGTTGCTGCTCATAAGTTAAATTTGGCGAAACTTCAATTTCTTCCACGACACCAGGCTCAAGAATAGAATCGGAATCTCGTAGGCATTTCCGTAATTGAGAAACATGAAACACGTCATGCATGGCAGAAAATTGAGCTGGAAATGAAGGCGATAAGCCATGGAACCAATACGTTCAGCGATAGAAAATGGCCCAATATATCGAGGCGCTAACTTTCCCAACCGACTGAAACGTACTACACCCTCCACAGGTGAAACACGAATAAAATCTGGACCTGAAACCAGCTTCTCACTGACCTTAAGCCAACAAGGAGGAGATCGGCATAGCCTTCCCTAGAGTGCCTTGAAAGATGCCATACCAATACTAGATTGGAAGTTATGATTATAGGAAAACTCAACAAGAGAATTATGATTTTCCCAACTTCCACAAAAATCAAGCACACAACACGAAGATGGTCTTCAAGAGTTTGGTTCACACGCTCTGTTTGTCTATTGGACTGGGGAAATAAGCGGTGCTAAAATTAAGCTTCGTTTCTAAAGCTTTTTGAAGACACTTCCAAAATCCACAAGTAAACAATGGATCACTATCGCTATCAATAGAAGTAGGAACTCCATATAATTTAACAATTTCTTTTAATAAAGAGTTTGGCCAAAAGAGGAACGATTCGGTTAAACCGAACGGGAATAAAATGGGCGGAGTTAGTAAGTTTATCTACTATAACCCATAAGTTACCATGACCCGAACGAGAACGGGAAAGGCCATCTGTAAAATCCATGGAGATTTGGTCCCACTTCCAAATTGGAATTTCTAAAGGTTGCAATAACCCATCAGGCCTTTGGTGTTCGGCCATGACAAGTTGGCAAGTCATGCAACACTTAACAAAGTTAGCGATAACAGATTTCATTCACTCCCGATAATAAAGTCGCTTCATATCTGCGTACATTTTACTACTACTGGGATGAACGGTAATATTAGAACGATGTGAATCTTCAAAAATATAATGACGAAGATCACAAATATTTGGTACGATAAGTCTACCAAACTTTCAAATGTCGCCACGAAAATCAACTTTTGAAGTCTTTCAAACTTTCGATATTAATTTCATCCCTACGACCTTGGCTACGAAGAGCCAATTCGAGATATAGCCCTTTGAGCTTCAAGAATGCAGTCTAAAAAGAAGGAGGAGCCTCTAGACTACATAAAACCAGGGATGCACATAAATCAGATTTTTGCGATCTCGAATCTCACAAGTGTATAGAGTCTCGAGATCGTTCCATTCGGATATCATCCTATAAACAACTGATTATTGCTTACAACTAAGTGCATTGGCAACACGATTTCCCTTCTGGGAGTATAAAGAATATCAAGATCATAAGATGCAAGAAATTCGAGCCAACATGGTTGACACAAATTAAGTTTCTTATGAGAAAATAGGTATCCCAATGATTTATAATCGAGGTAGAGAACAAATTTCTCCACCAAAGATGATGATGCCAAATATTAAAAGCAAAATCAATAGCCGCGAGCACCAGATCATAAGCGGCATACCTAGTCTCGATCGGCTTTAAAGATTTAGAAGCAAAAGTGATTGCACGTTCTCTTTCGCAAAAGAACGGCATCCAAACCAATACAATAAGCATTGGTACTAAAGTTATAGTCTTGGTTCCCTTTGGGAAACACAAGAATAAGAGTATCGAAAAGAGAGAATTTTAATTTTCTTTTCTCAAAAGCTAAAACTTTCAAAATCACAATCACCTTTATAGAAAAACTTACATTTTACAAGTCAATTTATTTTGTCTGATTATCTCGTCAAAGCGTTTAGGAAATCCCTATCGATAACATTGATCAAGCGCATCGACCAGAATTCTTAAAACACTAAATGGGCAATACAACACAAAATTATCTCTTTATAGGAATTTAAAATATCTTCTTAAAAAGATTTGCAAAATTTTAAATTTCAATTTTCATCCAAAATTAATAAATACGAGATTGGAATTATTGAGATATTCATAGAATACTCGATTTATAAAATGGATGAAATAGACTGGATAAACTGAATGACACAATATGTCATTCATATTAATCATAACGAGTGCGGAATGCGGTATGTAGAAGGCTAACTTCCGCAACTCATAGCGATTGAAATTCGGTGGCAAGGTCAAACTGGAAAGACCTTAATACCACTTAAAAAGGTTGCTTAGGTGATAATCCTAAGACAAACTCAAAAATACCGAAAAATTCTCAACCGATTAAGAATGAGAGAGATATCTCTTTACTCAACATGTGAGCTAAAAGAGCAAAATGATGCCATCGATTTGAAATCGAAATCACAAAGGAAAAATATGAATCTGCTTAACATATCGAAAATATCGAAAATGAATAGTCCTTTCAGAAAAATTGGATATGGGCTTTGCAATAAGCCAATCATTTTACGCAAATCAATTCCGAAACCAAAGCAATGCATAACATGCAAATTGGTTCGGAAAGAAAAATCACATGAAATAATTTTCGATGTCATTAAAAAGCAAGTAGAGTGTTGCGGATCCACTAATCCGGATTCGCAATCCTCAAAGAAGTCATCAAGCCCTAAGCATAAAAAGAAAGAAAATCAACAAGTTCTTTTGATATAAAAATGATGAGACGAACCTATATCAAAAAGAACTCGAATCGAATAATCGAAAACAAATGTAATCAAGGATTAAATAAGAAATACCTTGACCCAGAGAAGTTTCGTTAGAAGCATTTAGCCTTCCTTCTCTCTTGCTAGGTCGCTTGGGACATGTAGACAAGTAATGGCCCGAGCCTTTGCAATAGCGGCAATAGAGAGGTTCCGGGCACTTAATTACATAATGGTCTGTGGAACCACAATTGTAACATCATTTACGACAAGAGGTATGTGGCTTGGCTACCGAAGTTTCTGGTTCCACCCTCTTCTTGCTTAGAAGTATGGGGCAGACAGAAATATGATGACTGGAATCTTTGCAATAGCGACAAAATAGTGGCTCCGGACACTCCTTTGCATAGTGGTCCTTAGAATTACAATTGTAGCATCCTCCACGATAAGGGATTGGAGTCTTTGCTACAAAAGTAGTTTGCTTCACTCTCTTATTGGGATTAAGGCTCTTGAACTTAATATGCCTCTTCTTGGAAGTCCCAATATCACTATCAATTCCTTTATCAGCCTCTTCCTCTTGTAGAGTGATATCTACAAGCTGGTCGAAAGGAACTTCTAGTTTCAAAGGTAAGATCTTTGTGGTATTCTTACTCAAAGCACAGATAAACTCTTGATTCTTTACAAGATCCAAAAGTTGTTGGGAAGACATGAATGCGCCATCCAGAGAAGGGCTACTGGATTGACCAGCGCTAGGACTGCTAGAACTAACCATTTCTCTTCCTTAAGAAAGAAAGAAGGAAGAAGAAGAAGGTTATTCACAAAATAAATATCAAGCAATCTTGATAGGTAAAACAAGGAATCACAAAGAAAATAGGATGAATCGGTACAAAAACTCGAATTAAATCCTAAGGCACAACTCCTAAGAAAGACTTAGGACATGATCCTTGCTAGTTATTCTACATTGTTCTGAAGTTTGGCTCTGATACCAAGTTGTGACGCCCCACCTCTATACCCACGCTAGCCAAGAACACTACAGTGTAGTGTTGTCAACTAGCACGGAGAATAAGGCTGTTGAGGAGCGACCATCCATGTAATTTCTTATCACACGGTGGCTATAAATAAGCTTCGGAAACAAACATAGAAATAAGCATAACACAAATCAGTCACAGACATCCATATCACAAAGGCGGAAGAAGATATGAATATAAAACTAACACATGAAAGTGTACATCAGAGTAGTGGTCAAAAAGATCCACAATAATACAAAAGAATAGCAACACGTGCTATACAAAAGAATACAACAATGAGTCTATATCTCATGTGTTTACAACAAAAACTGCTAATCTAAATAGTTAGCCAAAAGTCAGAGTAGCTAATCCCGGGAAGAAGTCAAGTAGAAGCACCTATAACACCTCGGTCTGACCTGAGTATTATTTAAGAAAATAATAAACGGATCAGTCTAGCTATAAATATCAGATGACATGATATAAATTAAAGGATATGGCATAAACATAAAATATCCATACTGACATACTATTATAAGTATGCAAATGATGATCAACAGAAGATCAATCAAAAAGAGATAAATCGATATCACAAGAATCTTCTCAAAGATCCAAAGAGGGCATCATACCCTAAACTTGTACTCATAACAAGTCAATGACATAAATTCCAGAAATCAACACAAGAAATCCAGAAATCATAGAAAAAGGGAAAGAGGCCTATCACATGACGGTCCGAAGACCATGGGGAGCTACCCCATATGTGTGAGTCGAAATCACACAGATGAGGTCTAGACTAACCAAAAATCAAAAAGGTATGTGTGAGTGAAATCACACAAGTGGTGTCTAGTCTGACCTCGCAAACAAGAGACATCGCACAATTGCTAGTCTAAATCATAAGAATGATCGTCATGATCAACGAGAAGTGTCAATTACACTAAGCTAGTAAATATAAAAGTTTAGCTTCATGTCCCATAACCACTTGCTTAACTTAAATATTTACGAACAAACTGTAAATCTTCACTAGAAAATTGTCACAAAAAGGTTCAATCGAACAAGTCCAAGAGTTAACCGACGAAGCAAACGCAAGCGTTTCATACCACTTGTTTTACTAAGCCGTTTAATTCAATTTCTCATACGAGTGAGGTAAAGGTTTGTATGTATTAGTAGATTGGAAAACGGTTTAAGAAAAGAGCTTTGTTATTGAAAATAGAGTTGAAATCATTTTGTTGAAAGAGTTTTGATATTTACTACTAGTATAGAAAACCTTTATATTTTAAGGTGACAAATCATAGAAGTGATTGTAGAAACAATCAATCATAAAAATTCACATACAAAGACGTGAATAAAATCCAAAGAAACCGATAAAGAATCCATTGAAATAGATATTCAAAAATCCATAAAATCGACCGAGAAGCCAAAGATAGTTTGTCTCGAAGAGGGTTCGACCTGCCCGGTCAGGTAGCGGGGGTCCAGGGGGCAGCGCCCCGACCAAAACGGTACGACCTAGTGAAGACCAAAGGAAGGATAGGATCGAGCGACTTAAAAGGTTTCGACCTAAAGAGTCACGACATAAAGGAGTAAGCGACCCTAAGGAAACTTGCGACCTAACATGGCCGAGCTAAGGTGAGGTGCGACTCAACCAGGTAAGCGACCTAAGGGAGACGAGCGACCTAAGGATAACACAGGTCAAGCGACCTAACGTTTTAAGGCCGAGTGACCTAATTAAACTCGCGACTTAATGGTGTGAAAGGCGTGCGACCTAAAGTGTTACGACCTAAGGGTCGAGCGACTTAGTGGAACAAGGTCATACGACCTAATACTTGTAGTAGGGTTGGACGACCTAACGGAGTAAACGGTCGAGCGACCAAACAGGTTATAGGTCATGCGACCTAGTGGGTTAAGCCCAACGACCTAACGGGTTATAGGTCCAACGACCTAGCGGGTTAGAAGGTCATGCGACCTAAAAATGGAAGGCAAGGCCGAGCGATTTAAAGAACCAAGGCCACACGAGTTAAGGCCTAACGACCTGACGACCTAAAGGCCCACGACTTACAACCTAAGGAGCCAGAGAGAGCGACCTAATGCTGTATAGGGGATTTAAGGCCAGAAACGACCTAAGTGTTTGCGACCTAACGACCTAAAAGCCCACGACCTACGACCTAAGAGCCATACGACCTACGACCTAATTTCGAGTGCCGAGCGACCTAACGTTGTAGGCCATTTTAAGGTCGGAAACGAGCTATTTTGAGGCCGAGACTTTTCCACGCGAACGACCTAGCATAGGCAGAACGACCTAAGTGCAGAATTTCACCAAAAACACTAAAAATTGGAGTTTTTTGCCAATTCGATTCAAACCAAATGCAAATGTGCATGCAAAAGTGATAGGGAATCATTCCCAACAGTCCAATATAGTTATAGACTAGAATTGTGAGATAAAAATCTCACCTTTTCACCAAATTTATGAAGAAAGAGCTTGAAGGCAATGGAGAAGCAACCACAAGCTTTAATCAATGTCTTCTTCTTGAATTTGGAGTTGAATGATGAATTGCAATTGAATTTGAGCTTTGGAGTTTTAATTTCCCATTCCCTCCTCCATTTTTGATAAAGCAAATAGAATGAAGTTATGAAGAGAAGGGGTGAAGGTTGGGTCTAAATAGGCTAAAAGCCCAAACTAAAGTCCAAAGCGAAAAGTAGCGAAATTCCATTAACTCCAAACATATCAAAGCTTATACTCAAAAAGATTGCAAACGTCATTTTGAACTCAATGGTAGTGGTCTCGACTCCTAATTTGAACGTATGCAAAAAGTAGCTTTTCGGACTATAATCCGACTAATGATAAAATATTTAAATATAATATTGAAATATAAAATCGATAAATATGCGGGTTGTTACACCATATTGAATCAATTGCATACCGTTTCAAAATAAAATTTAAATGAGAGGAGTGTTATGATAAAACTTTATTGGTATAAATGCTAAATAGATCCGTTGCTCTGATCTTCGATACATATATCAGATGTTATAGCTAGCAGTACGCTTGAAAGTTCAAGATTGGTTAAAAATGTTGAGGGTAGCATCAATTTTTCTAATGCCTAAAAATGTAGTAATAGATCTCTTGCTCTGCATATTCCTACGAATCAAAATGTAAATGCTACTACGTTTAATGAAACTAGTCCATCTTCAATAACATACCCGAATAATGAGCTGAAATTAGGATTAAATCGGTCCTCCTTATTCACTACATTGCCAAAAATGCGGGTGCATTTGTGCCCCGTAGTTTTGATATGGTTATCGAAGACGGAGTTATGATTCTCCCTTTGGTCGGACTATCTTGTTGGTTTCTTCTTAGATTACAACCCTCCATATCTAGCGGTTAAGGATCATTGTTACAAAGCTTGGCAACCAAAAGGAAGCTTACTAGTCCACATGGACAACTCTACGTTTTTCTTCAAAGTCTCTTGGCCTGAGGAGTGTCTGTGAGTTCTTAGTAAAGATCCTATATTCATCCGAGGCAAACCATTTATAGTCGCTACTTCGAGTCCATCTATTAACTGTGCCAGGGAAGAGGCACTATAAATTCCTGTTTGGACTTATTTCTCTCATATTCCCTCCATTTTGCAACCTATGTTAGGTCTAAACTGGCTTGCTAGTGCAGTAGGTAAAGTTAAATGCTTTGGTGCTAACAATGTGTCTAGGGATAAGCTAGTTTATGCAAAAGCTTTGAATGAGATTTCCCTGGATAAGCCTCTTCCATATACAATGAAAGTAAGAATGACTGAGGATCAGGTAGCAAAGATTATAGTTCGTTATGGTTGGAAGCTAGACAAATGTATGACCTGTCAGTCCTTTGGTCATCTATCATCAGCTTGCTCTCGTTTGTCATCTGTTGGTTCATTCTCGGTTTGGACCCCTCTACCTAATCCCTCCGAACATGAAATTGATTCCGAAAGAGTGTAGTGTTCTGTCTCCAATGGCACCATCTGTCCCTCCTATTGAGCCTTCAGCGCCTCCTATTTCTCTTCCCCTCTCTGCCGAAGTTAAGGTTCCCTCTGTTCCGCCTGCTATTCCTGATCCTGGTCTTTCTTCGCCAACCCTGGATTTTGGTATTATGTTGATTCCTTCTGAGATGGCTTGGAATCACGTTCAGTCTGACATGAGATATGACCTGGCTAGACATGATTTCTATACTTTCATTGGTGATGATGATGGTGAATCTAGGTGTTTACATTACACTATAGATGGTGGTGGCCTTATTCTCTCGGTGGATGGAGCTCGTGGTAAGTGGAATCGATCTATACTCCTTGATGATAGCTGAGATAGGAGATATGTATACTGTAAGGATCACCGGGGATTTGGATTGGATATTATGTCACTCTTTTCGGATTATTTGCATGTGTTAGCCAAATGGAAGTGATTATTCCTCCTCTTAGGAGGAGGAATCGATGTTTCCTTAGGTCGTTTATACAACTGCAGAGGCATCTTTGCTTCTCACATATTCTATACTATAAGTGGTATGGCCACTATAAAACCATATATAGCTGTTTCTGTGCATGTTTATAACACCTTTTCTTCAATTATATACAGTGGCACGACCCACTATAAAGTCGGCTGGCTTTTCCAAAAAAACCAATAAAAGCCTAAAATTCAAACTGTCTCCAAATTCAACCAAACTAGTTCCATGTTGTCCAGAATTTTGATATGAACCCAACGGAAGAAACCACGCATCAATCGAAGTTTGTATGAAAATGTTATGCAAGTTAGAGATTTTAAAATTTAGATTTTAAATTAAAAACAAATCAGTGGCAAAGTGGTAATTATCCTCACCTCCAACCCTACAGACGATCGAAAACATGTTCTCGATTATCAACCGCCAACCTTTAGCCTCCCACCGCCATGCCTATGGCCATCATTGCTCTGATCCATCATCACTATCGCACTTGCCAAGCCCAAGCGCACCACCGTCTATCACGCAATCATCCATCTCACCCCTAAACAAGCCACCGTCGCCACCGTTTCTACATCCAAATCCGGTAAATTCATTGCGGATGACACCATCCAACCTGATCGGTGAACCCGCCTCATCGTCCTCTACAATCCAATGCCCTCCGATCATCGTATGGTCAACGATCCACCATTGAAATCAAAACACTAAAATGGACGACCGAAAATGTTTCGTCGATTTCTGGAAAAATGGAGCCTCCAATTGAAAAACAAATTGCAGACGCCGATTACGTTCGTCGAGAGCTTCGCGTTGATATATTATATGATAGGGTTTGAGCAGTTTGGATTCTTGATTTCATTTGGAATTGTAATTTAGGGTTTGGGTTATTCACCATTGAGGAGGGGCAGATAAGAACAAAAATTGTACATACAAAAAATAAAATAGAGTTGCTACAGTTTATAACAACATATATGTAGGCAGAGATGGATAAGAATGGATGGAACAGATTGAATGGGTCAAAGCGATAAAAAGACCCGAAAATCCCGTTTCGTTCTCGAAACGAAAATAGGTCATCCCATATGTTGAAATATAGGTTTTTAGTATTTTTAAACTCAATGAAACTAATTCAAACCCTAATTCTATTGTACATAGAAGTTAGCTTTTATGATCAAATTATATTCATTTAAATTCCTTTAATTGATTTTTACGCATTTCGAGCTCGCACGATCAAACGATAAGTCCGATCGCTACGAAACTTAAAATCCTATAATAATTCGCTATTACAGATCCGATGAAACTGGTTTCTTTGAAATTCGAGATAGGACCCAAAAAGATTAATTTTACATGTTAATTAAAACAATCTATTTAAAAGTCTATTTAATCACTTTTAAATTCTAAATTAAATATTTTCTATCATCATTCTTGATTAAACATGAATTAATAATCTCTCAAAATTTTATTTTGCATGTTAAATTCAAGATTTATAAATTTAATTAATTTCAACATTTAATTACAACAATAATAAAAATCCGTTCATTATAATTTAAATTCTAAACAAATTCTTTTATTTTGATTTAACTTCTTATTGTTAAATCAACAAATACCTTATGTATTATATATTTAACATTAGTTTACATTTTATTTTGACTCATTACTCTACAATTAACATCTTCTTATATTAATTGCAATATTTCAGTTGCATTAAATTCTTATTGATTTCCAAATTAATTTCAACGGATTTTAATAATATGATGGGAAATAAACAATTGTTACAACTTAGTAATTTAAACACATTTCAAATTTTATTGTTTACAAACAAAGTTTACTCAAGCTATGCACTAAATAATTGATTTCTTATTGTATGTTAAAACCAATTAAATTAAATAATATATGATTTCTCTTTTTGATACAACATTTAATTTATTCCTTATTAACCTTTATTATTACTATTAGTTGAAATTACATTAAAGAGTTGTCAATTTCATTCAATCAACAGTATTAAATTATATTCTAATAAATATTTTCTATTTATAAGTCATAAAATTTTAATTTAACACAATATTAAATTCCAAAAATCTTATTAAATTTAACATTTTTAATTAAAATACATGTCATTACAATTTATATTGCGATTCATAAGTTTATTACATTTCGATTTAGGCATTGTCTGGCATGTGTGTTATTTAAATAATGCTCGGGTCGGTCTGAGACTTTGCAGGTTTAGGGACAGTGAGGCCGACTGGTATTTATTAGGCACAGAGGAGATTAGGAATTCTGTATAGATTTCATCATCTGGTATTGTATTGTTTAGTGTATGTATTTCCATTTAATACATGTACACACACACACACACACACACACACACACACACACACATATATATATATATATTAATACATTGTATATTTTGTATTATATCTCATCGTTGCAATTCTAACTTTATGTTCTCTTTTACTTAATAAATATATTATGTACGGCACACATATTTATTGCTTTGTGCCGATACTAAGTATGTATATGTGAGTTACTTGTTTAATATTTGAATGCATAATAGTGGTGGCCCAAAGTAGTATACATGCATGTACCCAATATAGCATCATCCTCCGCATTATCTGATAGTATTACTTAGTAATATTCTTGGATAGTATGGGTATAGTGGTAGGGTGTCACATTGCAATACTTATGTTCATCATATGCACAATATACAGACGAATCTTTGATCTTGATACCATCTTATCTCCAAACTCCATCAACCTAGATATGTGTGTGTGTGTGTGCATGCGTGTATAAAGGAAAATAAGATGGGGTCGGACATGAGTGTTTTGAGTGAGCCATTCTCTACTCTGCATGTACTACAAAAAATAATACTATAACATAATAGTAAATTGCTCGACCACTACATATTTTTCCGCCACGTCACTTCTTACTTAACTGTCCTATACTATCTATATGGACTCACTTCCCTGGACTCGCCCCATGCGCTACAATGTAGCATATTGTCCATCGTCACGACAACTGCATATAGGACTCACACTCTAGACTATGCTCATGCCATATAGGGTCGTCTATTATCCTTGTGCTACCTAGTTGGATTCACACCCTAGACTAGCCTTATGCTATACCGGGTCACTTAACATCCACTCCTTCTCATTAGTCAGCCTTAGCACTACAGGAGAACAAATCATGGTGCATGGACTACCTACTAAGTGCCATAGGATTACATTCGTATTCGCATACTCTCTTGGCCATCTACCTACGCCTCAGACTCATTCACGTCTGCCTCCATCATCGCATTACATTTACATATCACAACTCATATAGAAATCACTTCAAACAACAACCAAATCATCACACACATTTGTTCATTCCGCAGCACCATCATTTATTTCGTCATGCCTCAGATCACCTACCAGAACATAAGAGAAAATAAGAGTCGACCCATTTGTTAATTATTTGTATAGTCTTTTAGGCCTAGGTTCAGACTGATTGATTTATAGTGCACTGATGAACCCGTTAGCACGATTGGTGTACGTGTTTCAGTAGTTTTACATTATAGGATTTTGAAGCTTCCGTTATCATTTTTGCCTCTAGTCCTCGCCGCTTCACTACTGATCATTTATGAACATACCTATGCCTTGTGTAGTCAAAGCACTTAGCGGACTCAATACGGTAGAGGTGCGAAAAGTCATAGCAGGGATACAGCGAGAAAATAGCGGGGATATATCAGATGACTCTAAATTAGCATATAAAGTTTTTACTTAATGATTTTACAAGTATATAAATGGTAATTAAATGCATAATCAACATTCAATTTAATTATAATTAATACATATTTAGTTTTAAATAAAAAATAAGTGTAACTATATTGTAAATAAACTAGTACTTAACATGATTAAATTCAACAGAATATTAGAGTGCCGTTGTTTATGAAAATATGTTAAAAAATTCAACTAAAAATAATAATTTCATAATTTTTATAATGTATAAATGTCATTTTTCAATTCGTTTACTTTAAAGAAGATAAAGCGGGAATAGCGGGATATAGTGGGAATAGCGGGAATAGTGGGATTAGCGGAAGCAGCGAGGCTTAAAGCGAAAAGGGTATATTTAAGTCTATTTGGGAAAATCATATTGGTAAAAATCCGCTATAGGATATAACAGGGTTATAGCGCTGCTATATCATGGCATTAATTGCACAGCCTATGCCTTGGCTCTAAATTTTTAAGTCGGATTTGATCATTTTTAATCAATTTTGATATATAATCATCAAGTTACCAAACTACTGTTAAACCTAGTTTCTAAGTAATATTATCGTTCAAATCTCCCCCAAATTCCCTTTATTCTAAATATAAGTGTTTATTAGTGTCATACTACACTATAATAGCTAGCATGTTGTGTGTATAACATTATAATTGCATTATACAATGAGGAAAGGATGAATCATTTACCAAATTTTCAAAGTTGCCCCTAATATTTCCGTTCTTCCATTTTTCAACTAAAAACCTTCATCTTTCACCCTAACTTCTTTCTTAAATCATAGTCCTCATCCATATGGTCATTTAGATAGGTAGATCATTGAATTTCGTTAAGAAATGAAGGAGATATTTCATTTTGAAGTTGGATGTTGAATTCTAAAAACGGATTACGAGATTTACACCATTAACTCTTGTTGTCCGGCCTGTGCGCTCTCATGCTTCCAAATTTCTCCACCTGATCACTTCAGCTCATAATCATCTTCGATGACTTTGCAATACTGCTAGTTTCGCGTGATTTAGTTAAGCTTTGAGAGAGGTATTATTATTCGATATCGGGTATGTCAAGAGGGAGAAGGAGATAGTAAGAAGAGTTGGTTTTTCTTTATAGAAAATGGAGTATGTGATTTGTTTTTAAACTAAGGAGGGAGATATTTGTTCAAGCTTCAATTCAAAAATTAAACATTCATTTTTGGCGCCCATTTGATCTCACACTGTTTTATCCATAATTTCTTCATACGAACTCTAAACGGGGCAGACCAAACTATTGTATGAATCAAAAAAAGTGAGACGGTCACATTGGCGTAGGTTTCGTCGTTAAATTCTAAAGTTAGAAAAATGACTATTTTGTCCCCTCTTTATTTTATTTTATTTAATCAATTCATTAAATTCAATAATTTTTGCATTATTATATTATTAATATTCAATTAAAATATTTAACAATTCTTTGAGGTATTGCAATAATAATATGCTCGGTAATGTTTAGCAGTCTTTGAAATTGGGTAAACGTGTTCCTAACTAGGTTTTGGTTACATGCAAGTTACAACTAAAATCTTCGATTAGTTTAAAGATGTCAGTAATTAGGTCATTGGGGTGGCCCAAGGATCGTTCCTGAAAGATGTTTTATTTCCAACGTGCATGTTAAATCTGAGTGCCAATTTAAATATGTGAAATAGATTAGAAATATTTTTCATAAAAAAGAGAATTATTGGTTGTTTGGTTTATAAATTTTTTTAGTACAATAACAATAGTAGTTGCATATTATTTCTTTTCACATGGTTGTAAAATTATCTATAAATTTCCAAATCCATTCACAAAGTAGAGAGACATTCAGAGCTTTTAGTTTTTTGATACCTAGTCTGCCATGATTTTTGGGTCCGCACACCAGTTCTCAATTGCTGAGAAATTTAAGTTTGAGCATTCAGTACCTTGTTTCCATAAAAAGCTTCTTCTAATATTATCGATTTTGTTAATCATCCAATTGGGCAAATGATAATAAGACATCCAGTAAAATCTATATGGGGTCTGTTGGGAGCAACGATGTTTGGACATGTGCGACTTTGTGGTGGCCATGCTAGGGTTGGAGGTTAACGTTGATTGAAGAGGTGTTTGGTGATAAGAAGGTCATCATTGTGTTTCTCATGTTGGAGTGCACCTTGTAGCATCGTCAGTTGGAGCTCCGACCTTCACCAGTGAGTCATGACAAATGGATGTCGCAAGTGGAAGCTACGGGTCGCGATTTTGATAGGGGCATTATGCTTGGAGTTTTTAGGTCAGCGGCCAAGCACTTGCGAAGAGGAGTTCGTTGGTGGTGGTTGATTTCATGGAGAGATGATGGAGGTATCATAGAGAGAAGGAAAACGGCATTGGGTATCAGCATGAGTGAGTATGTACATGGGCAGGAGTAATTTAATTTGGGGAAGAAGATGGATTAATTTATAAAGGTAATTAATTTAGTTAATTAATTATTCTAATTAATTTACAATCTAATAAAATCAATAACTTTTGCACACGAGGTCCCATCGAGATACCGTGTTCGCCATTGCACTTGTAGTAGGATTATCTATGTCTTGGTATTAGCTTGGGCTTGAATGAGTTAACTCGCCATTTAATTTGTATATATTCTGTATATAAATGTTTGTTGTGTTAAATATAAATTAAAAAGATAATAATGCAAGTTATTACTTTTGAACTCTTCCTTGTTTGTAAAGCAAGTGATAACATTATATGCAGTATGCATTCTCTTATAACCCTCTACAATATGCGACGTGGCCGAGATTTACTGTTTACATGTTTTATAGTGTGTTGTTAATGTTTAAAGAGAAATAGTCGTTAAAAACGCAGTTTGAAATCCCTTGTATTTAACATATTTTTAATTAGTTAAAATGTGAATATATATATATATATATATATATATACATACATACATACATACATACATACATACATACATACATACATTTGTGGTTATTCATTTTACATGTTTTGGTGTGTTTGACATAAAATAATTGGTTTGGAAAGTTATAGAAATTGTGAATGGAAGTTGTGATAGTTAGAAGCGGAAAGGTCAAATACGAATACACTTTGAAATCGCTTTGTGCTCGGCGATTTTTAAAGTTAACTTTGAAAGACAGTTTTTTCGCATTTTTAATGAATAGTGTAAGTATATTTATTATTGAAAAAAATTTAATGTTTAAATATATTTTTAATGATTAATGAATTTTTAAAGTAAAGGGTTTTAAATTATAAAATACGATTTTTATGGTTTTTAAATAAATTATAAAATAATTATTTTTTTAAGTATTTTTAAGTAATAGTTAATATAACTGTTTTAGACCATTGCTTAAGTATTTTTAAAGTATTTTTAAGTAATATTTAAGATAAATGATTTAAACTATAGCATAAGTATTTTTAAAATATTTTTAAGCGATGTTTAATATAAATGTTTTAAACCATAGTATAAGTATTTTTAAAGTATTTTCAAGTAATATTTAATATATATAGTTTTTAGAAAATTAGTTAAATGTTTTATTAAAATAAATAAAAGCTTATGTAATATGATATCTTTTAAATTGTTTTTATTATTGAATATTTAATCTTATAAATAAATTAGTATAATCATATATATATATATATATCATTTTAAAAAGGTTTTTACTAAATATATAAGTTAGGAAACACAAGTTAAAATCCTTTATAAAGAAATACTGGAAGATTTGGATTGTAATACTTTAGTTAAAATAACTGTTTTTGTAAAGTAAAGTAAAAGTATATTAACTTATTAAATTAGTGTAGATTATAATTAAGATTATAATTAGAAACATAATTAAGATTTTAATTAAAAATATAATTAAGATTATAATTAAGATTATAGTTAGAAATATAATTAAGATTATAATTAAGGAATATAATTAGACATTTAATAATGAATATTTTAGAGATAATTATAAGTGTTGTTGTGGTAATGTTTGAGTAAGACTTGTCTTAAACCCTTATAAAAGTAATTAGATCTTTAAAAAGAGAGTTTTAAAGAAACTGATTAAGTGTCAAATGTTTTGGGTTTGTAGTCAATAATGTTTTAGTAACATTTATTTTTAAACCCTTAAATTATATTTTAAAGTGCTAAAATATTATCAATATAATTAGATCTTTAATAAGGGAAATTTAAAGATAATACAAGTGTGGAACCTTTTGGAATAAAGATAGAAAAGTATATGTTTTATAGTAACAATGTTTAAATATAATTTAATTTTAATCTTTTTAATTATATTTTAAAGCAAGTAAATTTGGTTAAATGATTTGTGAGTATACTTATACTGTCGAGATAAGTGTCTAAATACTTTGAAGTATATAAAAGAGTATAAACAAATAGTAAATATGTGAATAGTAAAATACAAGTATCTATACCATACTATTATTACTGAGTTAGATTTCAAGAGCTCATAAGCCCTTTTAAGTATTTTGTTTTTTGAGAAAAATTGTAGTCCTCTGCAGGAGATGAGACCCTTTAAGTATTTTGTAAAATGAACGGTCACGTTTTTTATTTTGTTTATTCTTTTTATTTATGCCCAAATCTACTCATGTTTAATTAAAAAAAGTAAGCTACTTCCTACCCATTTCATAAAACCCTAACTCACAAAATAAAGAATATGAATATCAACCGATGTGGAAATCAACGATTGCTTTTCTCCTTGTTCGTCAGTATGAAACTTCCACCTTAATTTCCTGTTTGCGTATTTCTCCTCCAATCCCCTAATTATTTAGGTACTTTTCAATTCTTTAGATCTATTGTTTTCAATTTTTAAACCTGATTTAACTCCTTGATTTGTTCGATTTGCATATGTCTTCATTGTTTGCTTTACCTTCTTAATCTTCTGAACAAACATAGTTGCTTCCTCAGTTTTCTTCGTCTATATTTCAGGTGTCGTTATCCTTCCTTACTATTATTTTAAATATTATGTTATCCGTATTTAGGATTTGACGATAATTTGGGTTGGTTTAATATTCAGAGCATAATCATTTGAGATTTGGCTGGAACAGTCGGATCTGTTAGGTTATTTGAGGTTGCTCTAATTAAGGTTACTTCATTGTTTTTTTTCTAGAAGTAACTGCATAGATTATTAATATTTTATTCCCACGGTTAATTGGAAGACAAAGCGAATGATTTGGGACATGTTCTTTGAACTTATTTTCAATTATAATCTCAACTAAAATGGAAAACCTTAATAATAAAATGGAAAACCTATAACGAAGTGCATTTTGAGCTCAGCCGCTACATAGCAAGTAAGGTTTATTTTAATGTCTTCTTACTGTGATCATAAGAGATAACTCTATGTAATGAATAAAGAAAAAGTAGGTATCTTCGTATAAGTATGTTGCATAAAAATTGTGGAAGTTCTGAAGTTACAACTAATCTAAATATTATAAGAATCGACAGAGATTTACATTTGGTTAAGAAAAAAGAATTTGTAAGACATCAGGTGTTTTTGAATGCATTCTTTTGTGATTTGCTGATTTGACTATAAAAATATAGCAAATTTGTTCATACTAATGTATGATTTATGTTTTGTTTGGCTAGATTACGTTAAACATCTAAAAAAATAAAATTATTTGAATAAGTGCCACCAAGTGATATTATGGATGCGCACTATAACTATAAGATATTATAATACGAGGCGTTCAAAAGAATGTACTATAATTTTGTTTTGAGTAGCAATATTTACCTTCAAGTTCTTGATTATACCATTTTAAGATAGCTTTAGTTATTCAAAATTAATATGTATTTGTTTATACCCACATAAATAACCTTTTTAGGCACCTATTATGTGACTGCTGCTATATCAACTAAGGTGGGTGCAAGTGTAGCTGAAGTAAAAATAGGCTTTTTTATAGTGCAAAATGGAATCGTTCATTGTCAGCTCCCAATTTAAACAACGTTCGAATAACAATAAGCTCTTTACAACTATGAGCTTATAAATCTAGAATTAAAATGAATATGCAGAGTTGTGTAGTGAAATAAAACAACTGTAAGAAACATTAAAGGAAAGCAGTAACAAATTTCCCATAATTAGAAATTTTATTGATGTACTTTGAAGTCATAGTTACATGTCAAAGTTAAAGATTTCTTTTATTAAGCCACGCATTATTAAAACTATTAAAAACAATTTATTTTATATTGCATTTTCTTTTAGTATATAATTATGACTAAGAATATTATCAATTAATTTTATTTCAACATCTAACATTTTAAAACTAATTCTTACCTTATGTTTAATAGATGATCATATCAAAATTGATTTAAATTTGATGGATATGACATAGTTTTCCATTATGCTACTATAAATTTCCATGCATCCTTCCTTGCACTGTATCATCTGTCATATTTTTATAAATAGAAGTACTATCCATAAGCAATTTCTATAAAAAAAATTGTTTTATTCAAAGTTATCTTTTATGCATTTTTTAACTGTTATAATCCAATGAATGCATTTTCTAAAAACAGTGCACACTACCAATATTGTACTTGGGATGTTTTAATAGCTCTGTATTTATTTACGCTCTCTATGTTAGTTGGACGATAATAAAATGATGTACAATATATGATAATGTAATGATATTTCACTCCGTTTTCATATATGTACTATTAGACATCAATCAATAGCTTGGTTTGACTCAAGTGTATCTATAGGAGAATGGGAAGAAGTAATCCATGTTTAATACTGATCTATAATTGTTTGAGAATTATGTATTTGCTATAATTTATATTTATATAGATAATAAGAAGAAAATTGATTAATCAAGCTTTGTGATTTCTAAAGCATCTTCTACCTTAGTAAAGATATATTCATACAAGGATGTTTCTCTTTTTAGTCGAACTGAGATGAGAAACTGAATAGGTTTCTTCCACACCGTATTATTTTCTCATAAAATAATTATGTTTAATTTCGGTGTTCATCTTATAGCTTTGGAATTTAACATAATTGTTCCATTCTTCGGTATTTGCATGATTTCTGGTGTATATACTTACTACTATCAAGTTGAGCCTTTTCCCCTTACTACTACCAATTTTTTCTTAGTTTTCTATTTCTATTCCAACTTTTTTGGGTGAATATAACAACTTTCTTCATTTCTGTTGGCTTTGGTTTATAATTTTTTCCACTGTTTTAAAAAGTCATAGGAAGGATTTAAAACTCTTTTGATTTGGAATATCACGATGATGATTTGTTCAAGTCATTCTGTAATTCTGTATATGCATAGAAGGGATAATAAGTTAATGATAAGGTACGGTTTTATACGTAAATACTACATTTATGATTTATCTTAGGCTATTTTTTATTTCTAGTTTCATGAGTCCTTTATATATCATTTAATGTAATTTAGCCGATTAGAAATGTTTGTTTATATAGATTTTTTTTATAATGTTAAAATTTAAGCATTACTTTATTAATTCCATTAACGAGCTATTGCATTGCACCGGAAAAAGAAAAGAAAACTGGGACATAATACATGATAACTTAAAACTAAGCCATCTTTTGTGGAAGCACTTGATTGTCATTCCCATCTCCATTTTGCTGTAAACTCTCATGTTTACCATTAGGAAAATTTGTGTAATTATATTTAGGAAGGAATTCTTGAATAGTTCCTATAGTAATGAGCAGGAGTCCAGTAATGTATATACATCTAGAAAAATGCATAATAAACATGTTCTAAAATAGCCGATGATTTATCCTAATATGAAACTCTCAATTTTTAACATTTTGACTACGCCCTATAGTAATGTAAATAAAATAACCATGAATAACTCTCCTAAAATATGCTTCAACGAGTAAAAATAAATATTATTATATTTGCATTAGTGTCACTTTCAAGCTACTATTTAATTTGGTTATAGTTTATATAGAAATACTGGGTTCGCATATTATAAGTTGAGTTCATTGTTGGTTTTTTTCGTAAAAAGATATTGGGTGTTCAAGAAACTGATAATAAATTTTATTTTATTAATTAACACAACGAAACATTATTTGTTAAATAACCTAAATGGACAATGTCACTAAATGATTTCTATCTGTTTTAGTATTAGCTATTGACAAATGTATTATTACATTGAATCACAATGGAATACTATTTGTAATGGACATAGCTATCGGATCATTTGTGTTCAGTTTACTTCCCTACTATTAACTTGCAATCATTAGTGCATTCATTAAATGTGCCTTTGATTTTTTCTAAACCTATTTTTAAAGATTACTAAACAATATAATTTTCTAAAGGTTATTAGCACAACTTAAAGTTGCAATTATGCTCCTGATGCGATAAAACCAGTGGTAGTAACATCGAGACGTACTATTAAGAAAGACTTGAAGATTTTTTGATAATTAATATGAATTATTTCTAATTTTTTGAATAATTTATATATGTTAAATATGTGTGAGTATGTTAGCTTTGCTATAAACTAATAAAAATATGTTGGTTCTTTCAACAAATATTATTACAGATGTTTTTCAATAAATATCCTAATATATTGTATAACAATTATAATTACATAGAAGCACTGTTATGGAAAGTGCATCTTTATAGAAATATGGCTATAATTATGTGAAATATTATTATTCCATACTCATAAACAAAGACCACCATCGTATTCAATTAACAATAATTGTTTTAATGATTATGTTTTTTGAAAGCTAGCCATATATGAAATCAACAATTATAGTGACACTAACTATTAACACTGCATATATTTTATTAATTTGTGGAGTGAAGAATCGTAAATTCTATGAATTTCCTAGATTTAAACTAAATGTAATTACTCCATAATAGTGCAAAAGTGACCACCATTATAATCCACAAGCTATAATTATTTTAATTTATTATGTAAATTAATAGCTAACCATATGAATATTTCATTATCATATCGGTATAAACTATTAATTCTATATTGTTTTCATCAATTTACAAACTCAAAGACCTAATAAATAGTTACATTAACTTTAATGATAAATTTGTGCACTATCATGACTTATTAAAAAATGATGAAATTAATTCTTTTACTATTTTAAAGCAAAATTTATATTTTTGAATTTTTGATTACTTTGATGTCCTCATGTCATCTAACCGTCCTGATATAAAATTTGATCATACCAGATTAAATCATAATATCATGTATAAACTAATCGCTTTAATTTCTATTATTTTACTGTTGCAAATGAAGTCATAATCCAACAATCACATTCTCTATAGTTTTTTTTATCATTTTTTTAAGTATTCTTATTTCACGAGAGGTTTCAATTTTCAAATTCTCCACTAAAAAGTATGGAAATAGCAATAAATAAATTCCTACAAAGATATACGCAACTTAATTTATTGTCATAGCATTCAAAACTAATAGTAATGTGGCAGTGGACAATGAATGTAAGGTAGTTAATTTGTAGAAATAAATTTCTTTTGCCTATTTTCATGCATTATACTTATATTTAACATATCGTTAAGCATTGACTATATATGACATCAAATGAAGGTGTATCTTGAAATACTATAACTTGAATAGTTGAAAACATGTTTGCTCTAATTTATATGTAGGGTGATTGGAGTAACGAATATCATGAAGTTGCATTATCATCCAAGGCAATGCATAAATGGAGGAGGTACAATATATATTGGAGTAATGAATATCATGAAGTTGCGTTGTCATCCAAGGCAAAGCATAAATGGTGCAGGTACAATATATATTGGATATGCACCATCGAATATTGTCATGCAAATATGAATGAATTGGACTTTTTTTACACATTTTATTTGCGGTTAAGGTTTTATTTAGTCAATGACCTTCCAGTAATTTTAACTTCATTGGGATATAGTATTTACAATACGTAAAATTATAATTCGTTTAGTATTAAATTTGTAGTTATATTAGATTCTTGAAACTAACAACATGGCTACTTATCATTTGAAATCAAGATTGTATTATTTTCAAAAATTGTATATTAGTCTTCAATAAAAAATAAACTGATATTCATTGTATTTTACAAACTAAATTTTCATACGAAATTTCCATTTATATGACATGTTTTATTTAAACCGATATTTTAGTACGCATACAATCCATCCAATTCATTTTTATATATTTTCGGCAGTGGATGGAATTAGGAAATTATTAAATTGCATATGATTCGATGACATATAACTGGTTACAAATCAATTGAAAAATTATGAATGAAATGGTGTTGTCAACAAAGAACAAAAAATTTGGAACCCTTTAATTACATAGAGGTACATAAATAATACCTTTTACAATGTGGTTGTCGGTTAAATTTCTTACTACTCCATTAACACTGATTCTAGGAAACTAGATCATTAATCTCTAAACTTATATAATTGTAGGTGATAATATAATTCTTTTGGTTCTCTTTATTATTAAGTATACCATTTTCTTTAGTTACAATTACAAACCCAGATTAGTTGAAATTAACGTTTGGAATCTTAGCAAATTGATTTTACCTTTTGTACTTTATCCAAACTCTTGAATCAATGGTTTGACATTTACCAACATACCAAGAGAAATAAATTTGTATATTAATATATTAGTGTGAAGTACCGTAACCAAATATTTAGTGATACCATATGCCTTACCTTTTTAAGCAAATGGACAAACTAATCTTTAGAAAGTGAGCAATCCAGTTCTGCTTTTTTGCGTAGCAAAATTTGAACCCACAAAAAGTTTGAATGGAGGCTTCGAAACTTTTCCCATGGTTTATGAGCTTAGTATAATAAAATTTGATTTTATTAATACTAATCTTCAACCATTTCTTCAAACGATTACATTTTCAATTAGTGAATGTTGTATCAGGTTGCAATAACTTTTGTTTGATCATACTACTTCTTTAGTGTTACAGATATGTTGAGCCGACTAATGAAAAATGAGTTTGAAAACATTATTCATAATTTTGACATTATTAGATTGAAAAAGTCCTAGATGTTTTAGTATTGACAAAGTTTATCCTTAGCTGTGATGGCCCGCCCTTCTCACTTCGAAAGACGACTCGTAACATAGAAAGAAATCGATAGTAAAGAAAATAGATAGAAGAAAGAACTAAACAATTCACAGCATCTCACAGCAGAACGGATAATATATATTACAGAACATGTATCACATAGTCACTAATACAATCCAACAGAGTAATGATTATACATGCATCATATTCAGATAGTCATAACGACCTGCCTATTCATTACAAGCCAAAATACGGACACCAATACCAACATAGCGGAATATAGATATAGCCATATACATTGAAGCCACCTGCTCTAACTCCTCCTCCAAGATATGTCGAGAGAAAACCTAGAATCACTTGGCTACTCATAAAAATTTGAGTACCCAAGAGTTTAGGAAAAACCAAAAATAAACTCTAGGTCAGGTATGGGTCAGGTGTGAATAAAACGGTTAAATTATTTTAAATTGAAAACCATGTGAAAACAAGGGTATCTCGTGAGCCCACGCTCCACATAAACACGGATAGGTTTTTCCCTTACAATAATCAAAATACTTTATAGGAAATCTAGTGATATTATAATAATGTCTAGGGTTTTCAAGTAAATTATTCACATAGCTGAAATTCTTACATTAATTAATTCCAGCGTAATAGGTATACAACTAAGTCCGAAGGCACTTATTGGAAAATGGGTTCCATACAATGACTGGGCCAGTGGGGTACCGACCGTCATGGTGCATCTCTAGAAAATAAACACCAAGGACTATGCCAGAATCCCCTGCTACACAAGATCGAACTACCCCTAACCTAGATAGTTTGAGCAAGATTACCCCACGGTTGGGATCAGCAATTACACCAAACACGCCGAGTAAAATGGGACTCTAGATAGGGATAACCTTATCCTACTTGGGTGTGGCCCACTTAGCCTTGCTGCATCTCCTCTGTTTTAGTCATTCCCGGTTGATAAGGCTTGAGGCTACAATTACCTTTCAAGAACACAATCACTTGGAATGCTCATCGTCCTCTAATAATGATGTTCTGATGGCATTCGTCCATACAAGTCCGTTCGGGGTTTTAACGGGACTGAAGGCACCATTTCCACTACACACATATTGGAATAACCCTCGGGATTAGTAACTAATAGCCCTTGCACTCTGAAATCTACATTCTGGATCTTTCCTTGGAATCTTCCCAACTCGATCATTTATTATGGAATGATGTTGTTTTTGGATAATACAGATATCCGATCTCGGTCTCATCGAATCCAAACTATAGATTTTTAAAGCCTAGGTTGTTTTAACTAAACAATTCAAATTCAGGGTGTCACAACTACATATGGAAATTTTATTACATATGTCTATTCCTAATAAAAACGTGTCGATGTTTTATTTCAACCATTCAATTCATTAGGCTACTTAGCGTCACAGGCACAGAACAATTTGAAATAAATATTCAATAGTAATCAAGCCAAATCACATATCGTTAAACTATTATAACGATTTATAACCAATATTTAAACAATTAACTAATCAGCATTTTTTTAATTTAAATTAACCGAATCTAATTATGTTTCTAACCAATTTCTTATAATTTAAAATCAATTATAAAAACCATTTATTATTAATTCTAATTGAAATTAACATACCATCTAATACTAACCTTATTGACTAACTTAAGATTTTATCAATTTAGGATTCAATTATTTATTAACTTTAATTATTAAAAATTAATTAAATTTTATATTATGAAACTGACAAGTTTATTTGGGTTTGAGTACTGATGGTAGGATCAAAATATAGAGACTACATGTTGATTGAATTTAAATAAAAAGGAAAATAATGTTCTTAAGTTTAAAGGATTATAAAATAAATTGTTAAAATATATTCTTCCTTTTTTTGTTTTGCCTTGCAAGTTAGAATGTTTTCACATGAAGCATCGGGGTTATTTATGGAGAAAGGGAAGGAAGTAAGTTTGAACGGCAGAAGCCCATCTTCTTGTACAGTAATTTTTATTATTATTTTTTTCATTTCCTTTGATTTTGAAATATGACCTGATTTGAAAACTTATTGATTTTATTATTGAGAAGAGGATTTGATTTATTATATGCTTGAGTTGATATGAATTCATTATGATGTTCCCTTGTATATTTACATATATATACATCATAAAAATATACATAGATTTTCCTATATATATATATAGCAAAATATATAATAAGTTTTTGTACTTAACATTATACATATACATCTGCCTATACACTAAATTTAACATGCCAAGGTTTTGTACTTAACATTATATTCAACATACACATAGCTACTTACATTTATTTATTTTTCTTGTTTTATTTCATATCATAAGTTTTTTTGTATATACATATATATATATATATATATATATATATATATATATTTTTATCCTATATTTGAAATGTGAGACTTACTTAATTATTTCCAGAAATTAGATTTTTAACCTTTAAACCAAAACCTCTAGAATATATATGTATATTTGTACACACACACACACATATATATGTATATACCCATATTCCATATATCATAAATTATAATTTGACTGAAAAAATTATATTTCAATAATTAGGTCTATTGATTATTCTAATAGCGGGTGTCAAAAATCCAAGTCGTTACATTCCTCCCCCTTTAAAAGAATTTTGTCTTGAAATTTAAAAGCAAGAAATTAATTCAACTTTTAACAAAGAGTTCTATATGTTAGTCCATGAGATGATGGTTTTGATGACAACAACCTTAGAATAGATTATAAAATATAAATACTAACATTATAAATTCAGATATATATGTACATGCAGGATTTAACCATGCGGGTACTAAGAATGAAGACTGTACAGTATAGAGATTCAAGATATCAAGATAGAAGACTCATGAGTATCAAGATTATCAAGAGTTCAAGATTTCAAGGTTAAGTATTTTTTATTATTAGGAATTTTGTTAAAACTAATAGAAAAGCACCGGCATCTTAAAATCCAATTTATTCATGGAATGGAATCCACTTCGAGCCTGTTAAAGGGATGGAACCCAAAGTAGGATGGAACCTACAAAAAATCTAGTGGAACATTGTTTTGCATCCGCTAACTTTTTATTCAAAAGGGTTTTTCAAAATTATATCCTGTTTTCAAAATGTTTTCAAAACTTTCCTTTTAAAAGATTCAAAACCCTCTATCCTGATTTTAAATAATTTTGCCTCAAAATTATCTTTAATTTCAAAGTCAAATTACTCCTGATTTTAAACTATCTTTTAATATAATATATTTAACTTTTAAATATTTAAACTTAGATTTAAATATAAAATTAGAGTTAAATTCTATGTATTTTATTCTCTATATTTACTTATGAATTTTAACTATAGTCAAGTATATTTATAAAGTTTAAATTAGTTTTAATATAAAATAAAGGTTATTTTCAAAGAAAATCAAATCATTAAAAAATGCTTTGGGATGTCGACATGCCTATGTACCCCATGTCGACATGGTGTCAGTTAAGTTCAAAATTTAAATTTCAAAAGAAGTGTCTATTCGCCATAACTCTTCATGAATGGACATGGCTGTTGTTCTTCTATAAATAGGGGTTAGTTTCAACGAATTTTACCTCAGATTTTCTGGTTTTTCACTCCTCTTCTTCTTCCACTTTTCTTAATACATATTCTTATCATTACTCTGCCGAAATCAACATTGAATCGAACTCGATTACTTCTAGTTTGATTCTCTATCACTATCTCTACAAGGTTCTAAGTGCTATTCAGAGTTATAGACTTCTTTGTAATCTATTAAGAGAGAAAAGGTGTGATTGTAGCCTTGAAAATCAATCAAGAAAGAAAAGGTGTGATTGTAGCCTTGGTAAATCAATTGGGTAAACTTATGGCCTGAAGATCAAGTATCTCTACCCAGAGGATCGAAATTCTGGAGGGTGTACCTCGTAGCCTTGAAATCGAGGGTGTAATTGTACAATTTCTTTTGAAAGGAAATCCGTACTTGTGTTGCGGGACTGGATGTAGGGTAACTCCGAACCAGTATAAAATCCGGTGTGTTCTTTCCTTTACTGCTTTTATTTTATTTCCGCATCTGTGTTTGTTTCTGTGATCATATCTGTGTCTGTATATTGCATACATCGGTGTCTAAATTAACATAAATCGAAAAAGATTTAGTAATTCTTTATTAACACTATTCACCCCCCCTCTAGTGTTAATCCTAGCCTTAAGATCTGTAATCCGCATTTCTCACATTATATTCATATAGTAAAGCACATACATCGGTGTCTAAATTAACATAAATCGAAAAAGATTTAGTAATTCTTTATTAACACTATTCACCCCCCTCTAGTGTTAATCCTAGCCTTAAGATCTGTAATCCGTATTTCTCACATTATATTCATATAGTAAAGCACATACATCAGTCATATCCTAACAACGATAACAAACAGTTATCCATAGAATAAAACAACACTAACTACCCTGACAATAGTTCTGGATAGGCTTCCATCACATTATCCATAGTATCCCAGGTACAATTTCTGGGATCCTCGCTCCATTGGATCTTAACCAACTTTACCACCTTATTCGGGAGCTTTTTCTCATCCTGATCAATAATATGAACTGGATGCCTAACTATGGTCAAGTTTGGTTCAACCTCCAAATCTTCCTGGATTGATGGTTCTACAACCAATGATGAATCATGCACGTATTTCCTTGGATGAGATACGTAGAATAAATTATGAATCCCTCCTTTCTGGTAATTAAATTCTATATGCAAGAGTATCGATCCTTTCAAGAATACGAAAAGGTCTGATACATCTTGGAGCTAATTTTCCAGTCTTGCCAAATCTAATTGCTCCCTTTATCGGAGAAATCTTAACAAATACCAGGTCTCCAACTGCAAATTCCAAATCTCTCCGCCTTTTATCGACGTAGCTCTTCTAACGATTCTGGGCTGACTCCATTCTTTTCTTGATTAGTTCGACTTTCTCAGATGCTTCTCGAATCATATCCAGACCAAGGATTAAACAATCTCCTGACTCCACCCAACAAGATGGTGATCCGCGTGGACTTCCGTAGAGAGCTTCGTAGGGTGCCATTTTTATGCTTGCCTGGAAATAGTTATTGTAAGAAAATTCTACCAGATGTAGATGATCTTCCCAAGATCCACTGAAGTCCAAAATGCAGGCCCTCAACGTATCTTCTAGAATACGGTTCAGCCTCTTAGTTTACCCGCCCGTTTGAGGATGATAAGCAGTGCTTAAACTTAACTTTGAACCAAGGTCTGTTTGCAAAGCTTCCCAAAATTTACTGGTAAAAATCGGGCCACGGTCACTTACCATGCTTATGGGAACTCCATGCAACCTCACGATTTCCCTCATGAAAATCTCTGCCAAAGAAGCTGTAGTTCTAGATAGCTTAACCGGAATAAAGTGAGCGCTCTTGGTTAGCCTATCTACAATAACCCACACTCCCTCATTCCCCTTCCTAGTTCTGGGCAACCCATCGATGAAATCCATCGATATCATCTCCTACTTCCATTTCGAAATCTCTAGAGGTTGTAACAGTCCAGCGGTCTTCTACTGATCGCCTTTTATCCGTTGACAGCTCCCACACTTATTAACAAAGATAGAGATGTCTTTCTTTATTCCCCTCTACCAAAACATCCGCTTCATATCCCTATACATCTTTGAGATACCTGGATGGATACTTAACCTTAAGCGATGGCATTTTGACAAAATCTCCTGCCTAAGATTCTTGACATTTGGAACATAGATTCTTCCATTGATCCTCCAAACTCCTCAGTCATCAACCTTGAAACTGGTGCACTTCCCCTCCTCAACCTTTCTGATGATCGCTCTTAAGCTTCTATCCGCTATTTGCTCGCTTGCTATTCTTTCTAGGAGAGTTAGGGTAACCTCCAAAAGAGCCAAGACTGCATTCCTACTCAAAGCATTCTCCACAATATTCGCCTTTCCCGGTGTATAGAGAATATCAAAATCATAGGATGCTAGAAATTCCAACCACATTTGTTGTCTCAGGTTCAGATTCTTTTGGGTGAAAAGATACTTCAAGGGTTTATGATCCGTGAACAGTTCGAACTTTTCACCTAATATAAGAAAGAAGTTCACTCCTAAATCTCTAAGGGTTAACAAGAAACAACTCAAAGCGTTCGCCACAATATTCGCCTTTCAAGGGTTTATGCCTCCACATTTTAAGTGCAAAAACAAGAGCCAGCAACTCTAGGTCGTGCGTAGCATAGTTTTTCTCATGAGGCTTCAACTGCTTGCTCGAATACGCAATCACTCTATCGCGCTGCATGAAAACAGCTCCTAGCCTCACTCTACAAGCATCTGCGTACACTGTGAACTCACTATTCCCATCTGGAACAGCCAAAACAGGTGCACTGGTAAATCTCACCTTCAATTCTTAAAATGCTTCGTCACACTTTGGGGTCCATTCAAATTTCTCTCCCTTCTTAGTCAGCTTGGTTAAATGAGAGGAAATATTAGAATATCTCGAATAAATCTCCTATAGTAGCCTGCCAAACCAAGGAAACTGTGAAACTTTGTAGGAGTCCATGGTTGCTTCCACTCCTGAAAGCCGCCGCCTTTTCTGGATCCAATGAAATCCCATCTTCTGATACAATGTGCCCTAAAAACTTTACTTCCCATTTCCAAAAATGACACTTTGAAAACTTAGCCTTTAGGGTATGCCTTCTCAAGGTTTTCAGTACCACCTCCAGATGATGTCTGTGCTCCTCCTCTGATTTAGAGTAGATCAGAATGTTGTCGATGAACACTAGCACAAACTTGTTTAGAACATCTCGGAATACACGATTCATTAGATTGACAAAATAAACCAGTGCATTGGTTAGCCCAAAAGGCATAACCAGCCACTCAAAGAAGTAGTCAGGCCCTCTAAATGCAATTAAGGGTATACTATCTTCTGCAACCCTCAATTGATGAAATTCAGAAGCTAAATCCATTTGTGAAATTGCAGTAGCTCCATGAAGCTAGTCAAAAAGATCATCGATGCGAAGTAAGGAATAATTATTCCTAATGGTCAGCTTATTCAACTCCCTATAATCTACACAAAATCTTAACGACCCATCCAACTTGGCTGCAAACACTACAGCAGACCTCCAGCTCGAACGACTGGGTCTATTCAATCCTCTCCTTAACAAATCCTGTGCTTGACTCACCAACTTTTCCCTCTCTCTCGGAGCCATTCCCCTTTTTGGTTGGACTACAGGTCTTGCCCTTGAAACTAAATCGATACGAAATTTGATCTCTCGTTGCGGGGGTACCCTTAACTTCTTCAAAAACGTCAAGGAAGTTTCTAACAACTTTAATAGATCCTAATCCTTCTTGAGATGCTTTGAGCATATGCAAGAGACTACACATATAAATTTTGAGGCTATCACACCTTACCCTTGTAGTCCTTCCCAACTCAGTTTCCAAAGTTATGGTTCTCTCCTCACAGTCGAGAATAGCCTTTTACTTTGTTAACCAATCCGTACCAAGTATAAGGTCAATCCTTTAATATCTATACATAGGGGTCACACAAACTATGAGAAAAATAAGTAATTCGAAAGCCTTCACAAATCATATTTAGTTGGGTCACTCCACCCATGGGATTGGATACACAAATAGAGTTGTCTATGGTACTAGGGATAAGGTGAAATTTCACTACCATTTTTAAAGAAATAAAGCTAAGAGAAGCACCAGAATCAAATAATAATCTGACTTAAATACCATATAAAAGTAAGGTACCTTCAAGGATGTTTTTACCCTTTACATCTGTTGAAGCCGATGGTTCATTCTGGATGGCAAACACCTTGTTTAACTGTGTCTTCTATAGGAGTGGGCGGGCCTTCACCATGTGCACGGGCTGATGGTAATTGAAACACAGAGTCTTCTGAACCATTTGATAAATAGGTCCGCTTTGCTGCTTCGGGGCTTCATGTCTCGTACAGAATCTGACAAAATGCCTCTTTTGCTTGCAATTTTAACACTTGCTGTTCGCATGTATGCCTCCTTGTTTTCCCTTACCTTGTTTCTTCAAATTCGGGTTAAACTTTCTCTTATTCAGATTTGTAGCACCTCCACTTTATGTTGCAGGTGCTGCTTAGGGTTTCTTCTTCAAAAGTTCTTCATACCTCAAAGCCATATCCACAAGCTCCATAAACGATTCCTTAGGATGAGCGGTCATCTTCTCATGGAATTCTATCCTCATACCTAATACAAACATTTTATTTTTATTAAGAAGGGGTGTCTATGAGTCCAGGGTCATAACGGGATAACTCATTAAATTTTGTTTCGTGCTCAGCCACTGATATGTCTTCTTGCTTAAGATCTAGTAAACTTCTATATAATCGGGTCCTACACGCAGTCGGCATGAACTACTCCTCGAACAACTCTTTGAATTTATCCTATAAAAATTAATTCTCATGGACATCTTCCATGATTGAGTCCCACCATGTGATCGCCCCTTCTTGTAACTACCATGATGCTAGGACTCGCCTCTATTCATCAGAAAGACTCAAACCCTTGAAAATTCTCTCACAAGAGCGTAACCATGCTTGTACCTCGATAATAGATTCAGTACCCTAAAGGGTTTTCCTTCAAGATTCACAGTGTCCTTACATAGAGTTGCGAAGTTTACATGAGGCTGTACTGGAGCTACGGCCTCAAAAGCTACTCTGCCATCTCTAACATTAGGGGTTCTTCCGTTAATGGTTGTTGTGCTACTGGATCCCCTTCCTTGCCTTCCCTTTGTGATCATTGTTTACAACCTGGACATAATAAGAGGATACTTAGCACTAGGACGAAATACATTCCAAAGATGGCACTAATAATATTTTGTCAAGGCTAATCTAACTACCAGGGAGGAATATGTGCATATATATATATATATATAGTTATAAATACGCTCTCTCAAGATTTATATTAACCCAAAAGCCTAGGTGTTCACTCAACCTAGTGCTTTGATACCAAATGTGACGGCCCGCCCTTCTTATTTCGAAAGAGGAGTCGTAATATAGAAAGAAATAGGTAGAAAAGAAAATAGATAAAAGAAAGAACCAAACAAATCACGACATCTCACAACGGAACGGATAATATATATTATAGAACATATATCACATAGTCACTAATGCAATCAAACATAGTAATAATTATATATGCATCACATTCAGATAGTCACAACAACCTGCCCATTCATTACAAGCCAAAATACAGATACCAATACCAACACAGCGGAAATAGATATAGCTAGATACATTGCAACCACCTGCTCCAACTCCTCCTCCAAAATACGTCGAGAGCAAACCTAGAATCACTTGGCTACTCATAAAAATATGAGTACCCAAGAGTTTAGGAAAAACAAAAAATAAACTCTAGGTCAGACATGGGTCTGGTGTGAGAAAAACGGTTAAATTATTTTAAATTGAAAACCAATTGAAAACAAGGGCATGTAAGACCACGCCGCACATAAACACAGACGACATTTTCCCTTACAATAACCAAAACACTTTATAGGAAATCCAGTGATATTACAATAATGTCTAGGGTTTTTAAGTAAATTATTCACATAGCTGAAATTGTTACATTAATTAAATTCCAACATAATAGTTATACAACTAAGACCGAAGGCACTTATTGGGAAATGAGTTCCATACAATGACTGGGCCACTGGGGTACGCCCGTCACGGTGCATCTCTAGAAAAATAATACCGAGGACTACGCTGGGATCCCCTGCTATATAAGACCGGACTAACCATAACCTAGATAGTCCGAGTAAGATTACCCTACAGCTGGGATCAGCAACCACACAAAACACGCTGAGTAAAAAGGGAATCTAGTCAGGGATAACCTTACCCTACTTGGGTGCGACCTACTTAGCTTTGCTGCATCTCCCATGTTTTAGTCATTCCTAATTGATGAGGCTTGAGGCTACGATTACCTTTCAAGAATACAATCACTTGGAATGCTCATTGTCCTCCAATAATGATGTTCTGATAGCATTCGTCCATATAAGTACGTTCGGGGTTTTAACGGAACCTAAGGCACCATTTCCACTACACCCATACCGGAATCACCCTCAGGGTTAGTGACAAATAGCCCTTGCACTCTGAAATCTTCATTCTTGATCTTTCCTTGGAATCTTCACAACTCGATCGTTTATTTTGGATCGATGTGGTTTTTGGATAAAACTGATATCGCCATCCTGGTCTCATCGAATCCAAATGACAGATTTTTAAAGGCCAAGTTGTTTTAACAAAACAATTCAAATTCAGGGTGTCATAACTACATTGGAAATTTAATTACATATGTCTATTCGCAATAAAAACATGTCAACGTTTTATTTCAACCATTCAACTTATTAGGCTACTTAGTATCACAGGCACATAACAATTTGAAATAAATATTCAGCGGTAATGAAGCCAAATCACATATCGTTAAACTATTATAACGATTTATAACTAATATTTAAAAAATTGACAAATCAGCATTTGGTTAATTTAAATTAACCGAATCTAATTATGTTTCCAACCAATTTCTTATAATTTAAAATCAATTATAAAAACCATTTATTATTAATTCTAATTCAATTAACATAACATCTAATATTAACCTTATTAACTAACTTAAGATTTTATCAGTTTAGGATTAAACTAATTATTAACTTTAATTATTAAAAATTAGTTAAATTTTATATTGTCGAAACTGACAAGTTTATTTGGCTTAGAGTACTAATGTTAGGATCAAAATGTAGAGACTTTTATGTTGATTGAATTTAAGTTAAAGAGGAAAATAATGTTTTTAAGTTTAAAGGATTATAAAATAAATTGTTATACTATATTCTTTCTTTTTTGTTTTGCCTTGCAAGTTAGAATGTTTTCATGTGAAGCATCAGGGTTAGTTATAGAGAAAGGGAAGGAAGTAAGTTCGAACAGGCTAAAGCCCATCTTCTTGTACGGTAATTTTTATTTCATTTTGTTTGGTTTTGAAATATGACCTGATTTGAAAACTTATTGATTTAATTATTAAGAGGAGTATTTGATTTATTATATGCTTGAGTTGATATGCATTCATCATGATGTTCCCTCGTATATTTACATATACATAAATCCTAAAAATATACATAGATTTTCGTATATATATAACTAAATATATAATAAGTTTCTGTACTTAACACTATACATATAGATCTGCCGATACACTAAATTGAAAATGCCAAGGTTTTGTAATTAACACTATATTCAACATACACATAGCTACTTACATTTATTTATTTGTCTTGTTTTATTTCATATCATAATTTTTTTTGTATATACATGTATATTTATTTTTTTATCCTATATATGAAATGTGAGACTTACTTAATTATTTCAAGAAATCAAATTTTTAACCTTTAAACCAAAACCTCAAGAATATATATGTATTTATATACACACACACATATATATGTATATATCTATATTCCATATATCAGAAATTATTATTTGACTAAAAAAAATTTATATTTCAATAATTAAATCAGTTGATTATTTTAATAACGGGTGTCAAAAATCCAGGTCGTTACATTAGCAGTATATAGGCATACTACAGACATCATCGGATAGAAAATGGTGCTGCCTTAAAAATCAGTTTATAAGTTTTTGGTACATGCTCTAAAATGATATTACTGAATTATATTAATTTACGAGGTTAAGCTAATGATTTGATTGTATTTAATGCAGTGTACCTTATAACATGGCTAATAAACATATTTAATGCCAATAGTGACACTCATGCCAAAAGTTGCATTTATCTCTCTTGGTGTCCTATTTTCCAATCATACAATTTTTGGTATAAGCAATATCATACAACATTAAAACTTACTTTCCCTTCTTTTACTTTGAAGTCTTTATTGTATTGCGAAGGAGGGTTAAACTTATTTTGATGTGCTAATAGAATAATAATTTTATTTAATAATAGCGGTAATGGATGGTGATTAATATTTTGATTGTTTGATTCATAAATCTTGGGATTGAAACTCACCGACATCAATTAGTATATAAAATATAAACATATCTGCATAGAGTATTGTGTTTATTTTTATGAATTTAAATTTAACATTGACATATATCTTACATATTGAAAAATTGTAGCTTTATTGTAATAACACATCAGACTATATGGGCTTTATTAGATTAAAAATGTATTAATTGCTATATGGATAGATATTGGTTGACAATGATATGTACTTCTACTATATGATTTGTAACGAAGAACGAAGCTCAGTTGTCCAGAAAGGTTTCTCATTATATGTAACATATTATAGTGTAATGCATTACATTGTTGTTTGTGATCCAAGTTTTTACATCTTTCATTCCATTTTAGTTAGCAAGCATCAATATAATATTAACCTTTTTTAGAGGTAGATGACGAAATTAGATATTCATATCCACATGACTAAAATAGAATTTATAAACAAAATAGTTTACAATGGATTAAAAAATAGTACCGTAAGTAATAATTTTCTTTATATGGGACTTAATATTGTAACTTGATTCATTGGTCTATTTACTTTATTTATTTGAAGGATCTTTGTAAACAACATGCATGATTATATCTTTTCCTTCATGCCACTTTCATGAGCATAAAAAATTGATACATTTATTTTATTGCAATGATTAGAAAATAATTTGACATTTCTACTAAAACAATTGCTAAAAAAATACATTTTGGACAATATATTATGCATCTGTCAAGAAGTGAGAAATAACCAATTTGATTGTCGATAATCCTATAATAACACAAAGGTTCGACAACAAATACAAAAATAAACATAGTTATTTGATAACCCGAATTTTTAATATTTGTTAATTGGATAATTAACAGATTTTAAATCATTGAGATACTGATTCCATTTGTTTAAATAAATAAAATTTGATAAATAAAAATATCTGAATATATATATATATATAATTGAATTTGAAACTATAATAATTTTTAGATTAACATGATGAATCTTACGGTAATTTAATATAAATAAATAGTGATGTGCAAACTATATAAGTATGAAAATTTTAAAGTGAGCTCATATACAAGTGTATAAGTATATATATGTTTTGTGTATTGAGAATATTATTTAAATTCAATACATTAAATTTTTAAAGGAGATTTAAAGATAAAATTCTATATTTATAAACACTTGAGATAAATACTTATTAGATTTGAATATGGTGGCTCAAGTTTAAAATAAGATTAATAAAGGATCATTCTTTCTCTAAATATATGTATGTTGTATATATAAAAGGTATATAAAAAAGAGGGTTTAAAACACAATTTTTGAATTAATTAGGATAAAAGACTTTAACATAAGAAGTATTAGATATTAATATAAACACTTGTAAACATCTCATTAATGCATACTAATACTTGTATAAAAATGATTATATGTATGACAAATGTAAGCTTAGTTTTACAAATGGCATTTTCTTTTAATTTAAAATTAGGAAAAATGAAAAAAAAGGACTGTAACAAATTATCAAACCAGGAGTTAATCCTGATCAAAGTCTGTAAATACTTTATCTTTAACTTGCAATCTTTTCCAAAAGCAAGATAATCAAGCTTCAACGAAATCAACGTTTCAAAGCATTTTTCTTCTGTAAATGAAAGTTTTCAGAGATCAAAAGTTCAACATCAACTTAAACAAATTCAAAGTTAAACCAAATCAAGATCAAGAAGCAAATCAAAATTGCCAGTTTCAAAAAGCAGTTTCAGGAATTCAAGCTTGGCTCTGTTATCTTCCAAGGTGAGTAAACAAACTGATACATGTTTAAATCTGTTGCATGTGATGGAAATCTAAAATTATGATGTGATAATTGCTTGCATGAGTGGAATTTTTAGCTGGCATGTTAAATAATGCAGATGGATAAGTGTGCATGTCTAGATAAATTTATGTATCTCTGTCTCTAAGTGATAGGGTTAAAATCTAGTAAAAATTCAAGATCTCCTTATCTAATTACCGAAAGGCTTTAGAATCCTAATAAGTTATGTTTGTTTAAACATAAACCAAGATTTAAAAATATATTTAAGTATAATACGTTTGAAATTTACCTGGAAATTAAGAAAGACAGTGGGAATTTTGAACATACCAAAATCTTAACTTAAATAATTCATGTTTTCAGGTATATAACCTGCTTTATTATCAATAATCTTATTTTTAAAAGTTAAATCATGATTTTTAAGTAAGTATTATGTGAGAATTCGAGGGTTGATTGGATTCGGAATTCTGGGCTATTGCTGGCAATCGAAGAACTCGGGTAGGTCGGGATCGTCACTGGAAGAAGCTAGAAAGATGGCGGGTTTGGGAAAAATGAGAGTTGGAATTATCACCGATCGTGGCGGTGAGGTGAAGCCATAGTAGGGTTTAAGCTAGGGTCTGGGCCGATGTTGTATTCATGGTAAATGGTGCATCGTCAGCATGTCGAACTCGATCGGTGTTGGAGAAAAATGAAAAGGGAACCATGGCGACATTCTGGACGTGAGGACAAGGTCCCAGATGATCGGAGACGGAAGGATTTGAGGTGATTGTTGATCAAAGTTTTGGCCGGGTGGGTCCATTTGTTTCGATTTTTGATCTCGCAGGAGGATTGAATTTTTGAGCGATTGGTCGAGTTGTAATCAACGTCGACGGCTTATCTGAGGTCTCGGAGTTGATCGGAGCGGCGGTAGGATGATGTGCACGTGCACAGAGCTCTTCATGTCTGATGTTGATACTGTGTTGGTTTAACTCGGAGTTGTGTGCAGGTAGAATGAAGATTTGCTCGTGTTTTTGGAGAGAAAGGAAGACTCAGTTTCGATTGCGTGTTCCTGCAAGCTTTTGCTCGGGTTTCATGGGTTATGGCTCGGGTATTCTGGTGATTAATCTCGAGTTTGGTTCTATGATTACTAGCCAGGTTTTAAGAAAAACAAAAGCCAAATTTTTCCAAGCTAAATATTTTATAAGATCTTAAATAAGTAAATAAACAAGCCAAAGTATTTAAAATAATTAGGTTCCAAAGGAAAATATTTAATCAAGATTTAAAATGTATTTAGGTAAATATGTTTTAAAAAGAGGATAGATAAGTTTCAAGAATAACTTATTTAAATTTATTAACAAGATAAACAAGGTCAAAGGTTTTTAAATGTTAAAATTAAATGTTTAAATTGTTTTGTTTTGTTTAAAGGAGATTATATTTTAAATCATTGATCCCTAAATGATTTGATAATGGTATAATTAAGCAATTAATTAAGATAGAGAATTTATTAAGGTTGTGATAAATTGAAGATAATTAATTGGTAAAATTAATTAAAAGCTAATCACTACATGAAATGGATAAAGGTTGATTAATAAATGTTAATAATAAAAAGGGTAATTACTTATGAAGTAATTTAAAGTAATGAATTAATCAATGTAATTAATAAATTTAATATGGTTAATTTAAGTTAATTAATTAGTTAATTAATTAAGATAATCATTTGATGATTGATTAAGTATAATTACTTAATGTAATTAATAAAGTATCAATAACTTAGTATAAGTAATTAATGGGTAATTACCGGATGTAATTAATTAAGGGGAATTACTTGATGGAAAGTAATTAAGGGAAATTACTTAGTGGAAGTAATTAAAGGTTATTTACTTTTAATAGTTAAGGATAATTAATTTGTGTAATTAATTAAAGGATAATTACTATATGTAATTGAAAAGAATTAATTAAGGATGATTAATTAAGATGGATAATTAAAAGATGGTTAACTAATTGATTTGTAATTAATTAATGATTAAGTAAAAGTAATCTAGGTGATTAAAAGATTAGTAATTAATTTAATTAAGAGATAAATTAAATTAATTTTGGAAATGATCCATCTTGCTTATAAATGATTAAATGATGATTAAATGCCTTGAATTGATTGATATCTCTGATATGAAATGTTTTGTGATATGATATGTTTAGGTGGACAATGATAATATGATTATCTATCGATGATGAATTGCTGTGTAAAAAGTGACATCTTGTCTTTAAAGTTGAATTGTATTTCACTTGAATAACTTGGGTTAAGATGGTATTGAATTCGAAGAGATCGGAGTCGGGTATTAGTAAATACCCGAAACCACTTCGATTCTTTATATATTGATGTGTGAAATCAATAGGGTGGAATGGAATGATTTAAGTGAGTTGGATTATTTAATCTAAGTCTTGGTACTTAGGAATTGATGTGTGAAATAAGTGATGTCTATAACAAATTGTGAATTTGTAAATTGATACGAGTTACCCCGGGTTTTAAATAAGTTCTATGCATTGGAATTTAATGTTAGATGAGTTTTACTCACGCTGGTTTCCAGCCTGACCCGGGTATTACTTTGATGTAATGCTTGGGTCAGACCGAGTATTATAGATTTTCAGGTAAGGGCGTTCTGGAGCTCAGGAGGCGAGCTGGATGGCAGGAACGTATAGAGTGTATTCCGCTGTGATATATTGTTTGTATTTCTGGGACAAGTTATTTTAATTACCTAGTGATTGTGAAATATTGTAACTCTAATGTATTAAAATGTAATTGACTGATTCAGCTTTCATTGCGTAAAGAATATTATTTGATATTATATTTTATCCGCTGCGAATGTGAGATGTTGGTGTTTCTGTTTCTTCTTTTCTTCTATCTCTTTTCTTCTTTTCCTAACTATCTGGAGTTTTGGGGATTGAAAATTCCAGGTCGTCACATTTGGTATCAAAGCAAAAGGTTAAGCGAGAACCTTGGCTCTGGTGGGATACTCATTAAGGATAGGGTCAATAGTACCCTAGAATGAGTTGAGTGTAATATATATATATGAGAGAGCGTGCTTGTCATTTTCTTATATAATGGTTTTAAAGGTAAATGATTTTTATATAAGTTTATTAATAAGCAATGATTCTTCTAACCAATATATATTAAGGTAATTGGTTGTTGTATTATTTGAAAATTTTAATAATGAGAATTAAGTGGTAATAATAATATAACCAAACTGAAATTAAATGAAGATAAGTTTGAAATAGATCCAAACTGGAACTAAAATCCTAAAGTAAGAATAAGATAAAAATGAGTTGCTATCCAGATATGATAATCTTGGGTATTATCATAAATAGTTATTGTGTTTAATAATGATATATTTGTTAATAAGTAGCCAAATGAAGTAAACTTTTAAGATGAGTATAACTTCTAAATTGAAGTAGGTTTTAAATTGTGAAGTTTTAAAACCTAAGTCTAGGAACATTTGAATTGTTTCTAAGTGTTAAAGGAAATAATAAATAATATAATTCAGACTATTTTGAATATAGTCCTATTTTAAAATAAGAAGTTGTTCGAAAATTTTAAAGAAATTTGTTTTGAATTAAAACCGAGGGTGGTTTAAATTTTAAAATTTGGCTTGGTGGGCCAAGAAGAGTGTGTGTGTGTGTATATATATATATATGTATGGATATACATAATATCAAAGATGATTTGAAAGTGATGAGTTCTGATTTTCCTTTAAGTGTGATGTAAAAACACAAAGTAAAATAAGTTTTTGAACTTTTAAGTGATAGAAAATTGAAATTTGAATTGGAGAATTCAAATTTTGAGTGGAATTATTGGGATTAAATTGAATTTAATTTAGAAAAGGTTAAATAATTTTGAATGAACAACCTGATTTGGAAATTTCAAGATGAAAATTGAGATTTAATTTGGGAAGTTAAATGGTTGATTTGAAATGGGAGTTATGAGTGATCTCAAATTGGGTTTGGGATCTGGAAATTGAAAATGGATGCTATAAATTAGTGTCTGGATAAATTTGGTTGTTTATTTATTCGGATATTATAAATAATCTATGAAACTGAGAATTGGTTTGAGGTTAAAATTCACTAATAAAATTGGATTCTGAGGATGAAATTGTTTTTGAATTATTATTTGAGCTTTGAAATAGGTTATAATGGAATTTGGATTTAGAATTAAATGGTTTAAAGAGATAAGTTGATTTGATTTAAAGGATTAAATCAACATTTAAAAATTTAACTCGAATTTATATAATTCGGAATGATTTAAATTTGAAATTTGAATTAAATCAGTTTAAATTGACTTTGACTTGAATTAATTGGAATTGTCATTGAAGATGGATAAGTTTAAAAATTCAAATAGAAAACTTGAATTGGATTAATTTGAAATGAAATTAAAGCTGAATAAGTAAATTCAAATGGAATTTGATTTGAATTTAGGAAAGAAATTAAGGATTGCTTCAACTTGAATTGGGGTTAAATCAATTTCAATGAAAATTGAAGTTATTTAAATTGGAATTGAGTCAATTTAAATGGAAGTGGAAACTTAAATTGAATTGATTGGAAATGGAGGTTGGGAGTTGAACAATTTGACTCTGGACTATTTTTAAAATGAATTTTTTTAGTACAAATCTATTTTTCCAAGCTATTTATTATATATACAACCTTTCTTATTAAATCCGAAACTATCTTATACTTATTTTATAATTACTTTTGGAATTATTTAACTATTTTGCAACTGTTTTATAAAGTAATTACTGTTTTTCAACTATTTTATAACTAATTACTCTTTTACAACTATTTTGCAATTATTTAAAATTTCTATGACTATTTGACTATTTTCCAACTATTTTACAATTACTTAACTATTTTACAGCTATTTTACAAAGTAATAATTATTTTTCAACTACTTATCTATTTTTAATTTTTCAAGCTATTTTCTAATTTTAAGATGGTCAGAGTGCAAACTTTTTATAATTAAATACCCATTGAGATAAGAATTAAAGTGATAATCCAAAGAGGATTGAGGCAAATGTGAATAAGTAAATAGAAATTAAGTGAAGGTGAATAGAAAAGAGAATTGATTTGGCTAATAATCAATAAAGATAAATACGTAGGATGTAAGTATATTTTTCTATTCGCATAGTGATTTGATCCAGATTCGAGCACAGAATTTCGAGATAATTATATCGATCCGAGTGGGATTTTTTCACTTGATTTTCGACGGCGAACCTGGATATGTATTGTTGATTGGTTCTGGATATTCTCTATCATAGTTATGGCTATTCAAGGAGAATGAAGATTTCTGATTAAGAAACCAGATCTGAGTCCGCACTAGGAGATCAGGTGGACGATACAAGTTCGAAAGTAAAATTGTGTGATCGAGTGAGTGATCAGATTGATATAGCGTACGGATGATATGTGTACATCGTACAGGATTGAATGAAATTGATATTGAAATATGAGGATAAGAACTGTAAAATAGTTTTGAAAGGAAAAGTATATTTTGTGAAATATATGATAAATAAAGTAGAAATTGGATATTTCTATGATATAAATTTACTTTATGAAAGTAAGTAATATGGTAAGTGACTTTGTAGAGTAATCAAATTTGAATATTTGATTTGGAAGAAACAAAGTTATATATCTTTGTTATATAAGATAAATCTCCCCTTGTTGAATCTAATGCAGAAGAAAAGGGTTTTTGAAAGTATTTAAAGTATAAAAAGGGAATTTATACAAGTTTGAAGTGATCCAAAGATTTTTAAAGTTATATATATCTATATATATAAAGGATCTTATGAGAATGATTTTGAGAAAAGGTTTTTGGAACCTATGAATTTGGAAAGGATTTTGATTTTTGGGGAAAATCAATTTTGGAGATTTAGGAAGCCTAGTTGAGAATTATCGATTTTGGGATAATCGATTTTGTGAAAAGGAGATTTATATGAGATTCATACTAGGTGTATGATTTGGAAGATACTATATGTGTATAGTATAAAGTGTTTCAAAAATGGCTTTGGAGAAAAAGAAGCTCCCTTGAAATGAACTTCATAGGAGTATCATATGGTGGTACTGCCTTGAACCCTAAGGGGGGGTTCTAAAGTTTATCATATGAGGAGTCCGGACAAACTAGTTCTTGAGGATTATGTGTAGTGCGTAGCGAAAGTCGAGGGCGCTGATGCCTACAGAGGCATTTGGGTTATGCCATGACGACAGTGTAACTCGATGTCACTGCGATCTATTGCAGACCATAGCGAAAGTCGTGTGTGCTGTTGAGAGCCAACAGTCTACGTTTGATTTTATATCGGTAGACTACGACCTATGGTGACATAGTGGAAGTCGTGTGTGCTGCTGAGAGCCAATAGTCTATGTTTAATTTTACATCGGTAGACTGCGACCTATGTGGGAGTGGTGAAGTTTCATTTGGCAGCGAAAATCGAGGGCGCTGATGCCCATAGTTTCATGGACTTTTACTGTGATGGAAACGTAACCCTGGAATGTAACCGCGATCTGTGGCGGGTTCCATGGGGTAATCGAGGAGCGCGGAGTGCCTATAGTTACATGGACTTTTGCTGTGATTGCAACGTGACCCAGGATGTAACTGCGACCATGGATGGGGGTGATGATTTCCAGAGCATTCTCACCAAAGATGTTTTCTCTATTTCCAAAATATTTTCTATAATTTTAATAAATTATTTTCCAAATATTTTCACTGGATGTTGAAACGGGTTTACCGAGTACTTATAGATTTTTAGTCTTACGCTTGATCAACGTATGACCGAATTTCTATGAGAATGAGGATGGACTGGTTGAAACATCGAGTTATAAAAGTATCTTCATAAAAACTATTTTCGTAATATTATATAGATTTTAAAAGATTTTTAAAAATGATCAAAGGAAATTTATCTGATTTTAAGCATTTTAATAAATTCTGGCTTCGTTCCTTTTCGAGGACGAGAAGATTCTAAGGGGGAGGAAGGTGATCACCCGAAATTTTAATATCTGTTAATTGGATAATTAACTGATTTCAAATCATTGAGATATTGATTCCATTTGGTTAAATAAATAAAATTTAATAAATAAAAATATTTGAATATATATACATGTGAATTTGAAACTATAATAATTTTTAGATTAACATGATGAATCTTACGGTAATTTAATATAAATAAATGGTGATGTGCAAACTATGTAAATATTGAAAATTTTAAAGTGAGCTCATATAAAAGTGTATAAGTATATATATGTTTTGTGAATTGAGAATATTATTTAAATTCAATACATTAAATTTTTAAAGGAGATTTAAAGATAAAATTCTATATTTATAAACACTTGAGATATATACTTATTAGATTTGAATATGGTGGCTTAATTTTAAAATAAGATTAATAAAGAATCATTCTTTCTCTAAATATATGTATGTTGTATATATAAAAGGTATAAAAAAAGAGGGTTTAAAACACTATTTTTGAATTGATTAGGATAAAAGACTTTAACATAAGAGGTATCAGATATGAATTTAAACACTTGTAAACATCTCATTATTGCATACTAACACTTGTAAAAAAAATGATTATATGTATGACAAATGTAAGCTTAGTTTTACAAATGGCATTTTCTTTTAATTTAAAGTAAGGCAAAATGAAAAAAAAGGACTGTAACAAATTATCAAACCAGGAGTTAATCCTAATCAAAGTCTGTAAATACTTTATCTTCAACTTGTAATCTTTTTCAAAAGCAAGATAATCAAGCTTCAATGAAATCAAAGTTTCAAAGCATTTTGCTTCTGCAAATGAAAGTTTTCAGAGATCAAAAGTTCAACATCAACTTAAACAAATTCAAAGTTAAAGAAAATCAAGATCAAGAAGCAAATCAAATTGCCAGTTTCAAAAGGCAATTTCAAGAATTCAAGCTTGGCTCTGTTATCTTCCGAGGTGAGTAAACAAACTAATACTTGTTCAAATATGTTGCATGTGATGGAAATCTAAAATAATGATGTGATAATTGCTTGCATGAGTGGAATTTTTAGTTGGCATGTTATATAATGCAGATGGATAAGTGTATATGCCTGGATAAATTTATGTATCTCTGCTTCTATGTGATAGGGTTAAAATCTAGTAAAAATTCAAGATCTCCGCATCTAATTACTGAAAGGCTTTAGAATTCAAATAAGTTATGCTTGTTTAAACATAAACCAAGATTTAAAAGCATATTTAAGTATAATACGTTTGAAATTTACTTGGAAATTAAGAAAGACAGTGGGAATTTTGAACATACCAAAATCTTAACTTAAATAATTCATGTTTTCAGGTATATAACCTGCTTTATTATCAAAAATCTTGATTTTTAAAAGTTAAATCATGATTTTTAAGTAAGTATTATGTGAGAATTTGAGGGTTGATCGGATTTTGAATTGTGGGCTATTGCTGGCAATCGAAGAACTCGGGTAGGTCGGGATCGTCACTGGAAGAACCTAGGAAGATGGCGGGTTTGGGAAAAATGAGAGTTGGAATTATCACCGATCGTGGCGGCGAGGCGAAGCCATAGTAGGGTTTAAGCTGGGGTCTGGGCCGATGTTGCATTCGTGGTAAATGGTGCGTCATCAGCATGTCGAACTCGATCGATGTTTGGGAAAAATGAAAAGGGAACCATGGCGAGGTTCTGGACGTGAGGACAAGGTCCCAGATGATCGAAGACGGAAGGATTTGAGGTGATTGTTGATCGGAGTTTTTGGATGGGTGGGTCTATTTTTTTCAATTTATGATCTTGCAGGGGGGTTGTATTTTTGAGCGATTGGTCGAGTTGTAATCAACGTCGACGACTTGTCTGAGGTCTCGGAGTTGATCAAAGCGGTGGTAGCATGATGTACACGTACGTAGAGCTCTTCGTGTCTAATGTCGATACTGTGTTGGTTGAACTCGATTTTCTCGTGTTTTCAAAGAGAAAGGAATACTTAGTTTCGATTGCGTGTTCCTACAAGCTTTTGCTCGGGTTTCATCGATTATGGCTCGGGTATTCTGGTGATTAATCTCGGGTTTGGTTCTATGATTACTAGCCAGGTTTTAAGCAAAATGAAAGCCAAATTTTTCCAAGCTATATAAGATCTTAAACAAGTAAATAAACAAGTCAAAGTATTTAAAATAGGTTTCAAAGGAAAATATTTAATCAAGTTTTAAAATGTATTTAGGTAAATAAGTTTTAAAAAGAGGATAGATAAATTTCAAGAATAACTTATTTAAATTTTGTTAACAAGTTAAACAAGGTCAAAGATTTTTAAATGTTGAAATTAAATGTTTAAATTGTTTTGTTTTGTTTAAAGGAGATTATATTTTAAATCATTGATCCCTAAATGATTTTATAATGGTATAATTAAGTAATTAACTAAGATAGAGAATTTATTAAGGTTGTGATAAATTAAAGATAATTAATTAGTGAAATTAATTAAAAGCTAATCACTAAATGAAATGGATAAAGGCTGATTAATAAATGTTAATAATAAAATGGGTAATTACTTATGAATAATTTAAAGGAATGAATTAATCAATGTAATTAATTAATTTAATGTGGTTAATTTAAGTTAATTAATTATTTAATTAATTAAGATAATCATTTGATGATTGATTAAGTATAATTACTTAATGTAATTAATAAAGTATCAATTACTTAGTATAAGTAATTAATGGGTAATTACTGGATGTAATTAATTAAGGGGAATTACTTGATGGAAAGTAATTAAGGGAAAATTAGTTAATGGAAGCAATTAAAGGTTAATTACTGTTAATGGTTGAGGATAATTAATTTGTGTAATTAATTAAAGGTTAATTACTATATGTAATTGAAAATAATTAATCAAGAATGATTAATTAAGATGGATAATTAAAAGATGATTAATTAATTGATTTATAATTAATTAATGAGTAAGTAAAAGTAATCTAAGTGATTAAAAGATAAGTAATTAATTTAATTAAGAGATCAATTAAATTAATTTTGGAAATGATCCATCTTGCTTATGAATGATTAAATGATGACTGAATGCCTTGAATTGATTGATATCTCTAATATGAAATGTTTTGTGATATGATATGTTTGGGTGGACAATGATAATGTGATTATCTATCGATGATGAATTGATGTGTAAAAAGTGACATCTTGTATTTAAAGTTAAATTGTATTTCACTTGAATAACTTGGGTTAAGATGGTATTGAATTCGAAGAGACCGGAGTCGGGTATTAGTAAATACCCAAAACCACTTCGATTCTTTATATATTGATGTGTGAAATCAATAGGCTGGAATGGAATGATTTAAGTGAATTGGATTATTTAATCTAAGTCTTGGCACTTAGGAATTGATGTGTGAAATAAGTGATGCTATAAAAAATTATGAATTTGTAAATTGATACGAGTTACCCCGAGTTTTAAATAAGTTCTATGCATTGGAATTTCACGTTAGATGAGTTTACTCATGCTGGTTTCCAGCCTAACCTGGGTGTTACTTTGATGTAATGCTCGGGTCAGACCGATTATTACAGATTTTCAGGTAAGGACGTTTTGGAGCTCAGGAGGCGAGCTGGATGGTAGGAACGTATGGAGTGTATTCCATTGTGATATATTGTTTGTATTTCTAGGACAAGTTATTTTAATTGCCCAGTGATTGTGAAATATTGTAACTCTGATGTATTAAAATGTAATTGACTAATTCAGCTTTCTTCGTGTAAAGAATATTATTTGATATTATATTTTATCTGCTACGAATGTGAGATGTTGGTGTTTTTGTTTCTTCTTTTTTCTATCTCTTTTCTTCTTTTCTTAACTATCAGGAGTTTTTAGGATCGAAAGTTCCTGGTCGTTGCAGCTATGGCCCATGTGCGAAGCACGGGTTTGCACTAGTATCTTTTATAAAGGGAAACTAAATCTATATACAAGTTTAAATAACTTAAGTTTTAATTAATAAGAAGTTTAATTAAACAAATGAAGTTTAATAAAATAAATGAGTTTAATCAAATAAATGAGTTTATTTAATAAAGATGTTAATTAATAAAAGATGTTTTATTAAAAGAAGTTTGAATTAAATGAAGAAGTGTTTAATTAAAAGATGAAGTCATAATTAATGGAAGAAGTTTTATCAGATAAAAGGAGTATTTACAAATAAAAGAGGTTTTAATTAATAAAGGATTAATTAAATAAAAAGGGGATGAAAAGTTGTTTATGTGACTTAATCGAGCTTTGTGTGTGTTAATCGTACTTTATGTGTTTCTTGTTGATAGAAAGTACTTAGCTGTGTACTTAACACTTAAACCGACAAAGTAGACATATTTCTATCTTTGAGAGTTAAGAATGATGATTCAAGTAGGATGTAGGACCAATAGTCCTACTGGGCTTCACTCTTAACCAAGAGATAGCAGAAGTTGAGAAGTTCGGAAATGTGATAATTATACAAGACTTGGTTTTAATATGCAATCGTTCTCAGTATTATTGAATATTACAAATTTCATTAATTCAGCCTTGAAGAAACCGAGATCACTAAGTGCTTTACTAATCGAAAACCACTCCAAGACTAGGAAACATGTTCTATCTCTTGGAAGTGGGTCTGCTCGAGATGTTAGAATCCCTACTAGGATTCGTGATCTGTTCGACTGATGATGGGCTCGTATGTTGAGATGATGAACGTTACTTCATCATTGGTATATGACTAAAGAAAAAGTAGGATGCATGATCTCGGGTTTTGCTAACCCTTAGGGGTATATCAACCCCGACATCTGGAATATGCTATTGATATGTTGCGTGCGGGGAGTTATTGATACTTGGTTCATGTTTTTCATGAAAGTGTTCGAATGTTGGGCTAGTTATGTTTACCATGTGCTATATTTTATCTAGAGATATACGATGCTCGGAAGCTATTTTCTGTTCCTCATCATAGGAGATCGGTCGATAGTTTAGTAGAGAGGTCTTCACGGAAAATCCATATGTGAATGCGCTTTAGCATTTTTGATTTTATACCTATTTAATATAATTGTGTCATGAGATGCAAGCGACACAACTATTTTGTTATTTATATTCTCCACCCTAGACATTATCTATTATATCTCAATATGTACTAATTAGAAGATTTGGTTCTTCTTATACCACCTTTTGGCAAGGCCATGATATCATAGATTTAACCCAATGGATCTCATAGTCATCAAGGAAGGAAACCCGAAGAGATGATTATTAGGTTCAAAGATTAGATATATTCAAGACTATGTACGATAGCAGAGCAGATGCGGACAGATGACACTTTGTAATTGGCTAAGTATGGAACTGACACTTCCCATAGACAACACATCGGATCAGATCTGTTACTTTTCTTCATATTTTCTTTTCTACATCAGTCTGTTTGGTTTGTATGTTGGATTATCCGTGCTTCCACATTATTTGGGTGTTACTGGCCATTTTTGCAATCAACGTTTTGGTGATTTCACTAAGAGAGACTAGCACCCACTGATTTGGAAAAGATTTATAGCCTTGATTTGGATCAATGGTGAGGTAGTCAGCAAGGAGACCATTGGCAAAACGAAGTCACCATGGAGGAAGTCAAGAGGCTTCCTCAAGGAATGGAGCTAATCAACCCTCCGTCTACATTACTAGGAATGAGATTGAGACTATGATGGATGCTATGCAAGAGCGGATGATGAAGAGGCAAGAGGAGATGATGAAGAGTTTCCTAAGGAAAATTTGACAGGCTGGAGTGGTAGGAGCTATTGGAAATATGGATTAAGGGATTGATGCAGCATGAGTTGCAGAAAATTAGAACCAGGGATAGGGAGATGAAGCTAACAGATGGAGGAATGGAGTGAAGCAGCCAAAAGCAGCCCCTGGTCAACATGGAGAGATCCACACCGATCCCTCCATAGGGGTTGGCGCCAATCGCTTAGGACTTAGGGGCGTGCCCCCGGGTCTGGTTGGATCAATTCATGGTGGGATAGTGGTTAGTGCTGTGCAATTTATTGCGGATCGACGATTGCATATCCAAAGGAGTATGTTCCAGAATACCCTCATGGTGTTAGAGGCAGGCTGGGAATATGATTAAAGGCCACCTATGCATAAGAAAGAAAGGATTGCTGAGCTAATACATTTGATAATGTGAGGCGAATTGCCCAATAGAAGTTTAACTAATTTCAATTAAAGTCCATTCACTCTTAATATCACGAACGCTAGGTGTGACAACCCGAAATTTAACCCGCAATAATTAATTCGTTAATTAATTAAGTAATAAAATAACTTTTTGAAATTATTAGAATTGAGCCACGGGAGTTGTACCATTGTGTCCGTGGTAATTTTCTGGTCAATTTCCATATATAGAACGTCAGAATCCGAGTTAATACGAGCAAGGAACAAAATAATCAAAAAAATAGGCCAGGTCGACCAACCGGTTGACCTGAGCAAAAAGGCGGTCGACTGCCAGGTCGACCAGCCTACCCATTTGGGTAAACAAACGAATGTTCATTCATTCGAATGTTGTTGATGTGTTTTTCATTCTTCAACTCGATCTGGTCCATTCATTCATGCATCTGATGGCTCCTATTCAGTGTATGACGTGGTTGCATCCTATTCAATTCCCAAATCCAATGGTCTAAGATCCACTTCTACCCCTATAAATAGAACCCTAGGCCTAACACTTTTTCTCATTCTTATATTTTCTCCAATTGGGTTCATCTATTCAGAAAGGACCCTAAGTGGAATATTTTCCAAGGAGGAAATCGTTATAAATAAAAATATTTAACAACTCTAAGTGGATCCATGAAAGCCTAAAGGGAAGAGTTAAGGACCAAAGGTAAGTGATTGTAATTATTTTAAATTTCTTTAATTATTTTAAATTTCTTTAATTGATTTAAAATAAAAGGGTTTCCAATGGTTGTAGTTTTACTACGATTTTTAGAGTAAGCGTTTTAGTAATTTATTTATAGTTTTTAGAATTATTTTCAGTCTATTCCTTCTAGCTATTCTCTTCAGTTAATTTTAGTTTATTAATGTTAATTATAGCTTTTCCATTTAATTACAGTTTATTTATAACATTTTAGTTTATTTACTGTTATTTATGCGTTATTTACATCTTCTTCCTATGCCTTGGATTCCCTTCTATTTTAGTTTTCTTTTATTTCTCCTTCTTCTTCTTCGCATATGGACTAGAATAGAATTAACGCGAAATTGGATTAAATTATAAGAAATCTGAAATATGAATATGAGATGTAACCCACAAAGACTATAATATAATTGGAACAGGACTAAAATTATGCCTAATTATGATTTTAATTGGACTAAATTAAGAAGATTGGCCTAGTTGTAACTTAGAATTATAACTAAAAAGAACAAAAGAAGAAAGAAGCTTATTTTCACACTTAGGTTAACTAATAAGCATGATTATTACGTAAGTTCTAAATTGATAAACTGTGGAAACTATGGTAAACTATGGAAATTATGGCGCTTATTTAAGATTTAGGATAAATTAACAAGAAATAATAGTAATTGATAACAATAAAGGCTTATTTAAATAATTTATCTAAGTTAATAAGCAAAGATAAGAGTAGGACCCGTACCAAATAGCATTCCTCTAATATTTCTATGGTTACGGTGTTTCAAATAATTCTAAAGTGAAACGAGGTGCTTCACATAATCCTGAAGTGAGGCAAGGGGAACGCTTATGCTTATAGTGGTAGTAAACGGACAATCTATGGTAGTTCAAATCAAGGAGGTTTGAACAAGGGGCACAACTAGATCATTGTTTGATAGGGCCCAGTACCAACAGCATTTCCACTATTTTTCTATGGACATGGTGTTTCACATAACCCTGAAGTGAGACGAGGTGCTTCACATAATCCTAAAGTGAGGCGAGGGGCACGCTTATGCTGGCTAGGGTAAATAAAAGGTCAAAAGAGGGAGCAACAGAAAGCATGGGCATGGCGGCAATTATGCATGCAACTTCAATTTCGGCGTTCAGTAATCGCTATGAGTTCCAAGCGCTTAGTAAGTGTGTCTTTCATAGACACCAAAGTCTACTATGTAGGGAAACGTCCGGTCCACAGTAGATTTTATGGAGTAGCAGGCCGATCAAAGGGTAGAATTAGGAATTCAGCCTAATCAAAGCAGCTATTAAGGACAAGTGCAAACAATCAAAGTTAACCTATCTTACTAATTGAGCAATAGTTTATTCGTATTTATTTCCAGTTTCTCTCTTTCTATTTCCTTTGTTTCCTTTTATATATACTAGAACTATTGAAGAGTCTATTACTTTTACTTTGCTTAAATATTCTAGTAGTTACTATCATTCACCGGACTTTTAGTTTGACCAACTCCTTTATTTTCCCCTTCTCCCCTCATAGGAAATCAAGGTAGAGGATGGTAGATTGCAGTTGCTCAGAGGTTTCTTGGAGAAGATTTTGCTATGTATTTCCCCCCTTTTATTTCCATTTTTCTTTCTTTGTACTAGCACTTGAGAGGGATATTTATACTCTGATTTTTGTTGAGACTACGAGTTTTTATTTCATGTGACATATTGGGTTTTTAGACATGTATGTTATATTTGGTATTTGATTTATTTTTTTTATGAAGCAATTATGAAGTTTTTGTTTAAATAAGTTGTTATTTTAGTTTCCCCTATTTTTACCTATTTTTGTCTTGCGAATCGTAGTCTCTGTTAGTTTCAATTATACCTACAATGCACCATGCCTTTTAATGTGTTCTTTTGGGTATATTTAGGGGTGTGGGGTGTGACACCTGGTATCAGAGCCTATGGTTACAGGATCCCTAAAATTTATTCTATAAGTATATTTTCTGAAATAACTTGTTTTAAAAGTACTTTTCAAAAAAGAAATCTTAAAAATGTTTTCAACTATAAAAGAGTTTTAATAAGAATCCCATCATAAGTCCAGTTCCATCTCCCTTTGACTCTTTCCTAAACTATCATTTTCTTTTTGTAGAATGGCTGATGCCCCGAACCTTCTCGAGGGCATTCCAGTCCCAGCCTGGTTTCGTAGGTACTTGCAAGCCACGACTTCAGGGGTGCACGGGACAACACCCAATCCTGCACTAGCGGGTGGAACCCCATCAACCCACCTACTGCCATCAATTTCTCTAAGCTTTGTAAGGATATTGCGAGTTTAGGTGGAAAGACTTTTTTCGGCAAGGAGACTTTTGTGGAGGCAAGAGCTTGGCTTAGGGACACTGAGAGGATATTTGGCTTATTAGGGTTGGGGGACTAGTAGCGGGTTCAGCTTGCCTTTTGGTAGCTGAAAGAGGAGGCTTCTTATTGGTGGGAGGTTATTGAGTTGGATGGAAGAGAAGTCTGTTGGAATGGGTTTAGGCAGAGTTTTGAGAGGAAATTTCTGTCTCAAGCGAAAGAGAGTGTTCAGCTGGAGAGATTTATCAATTTGAAGCAAGGGAGTGTGTCTGTTAAGTAATACCTCAATCAATTCAATGAGCTATCACGGTTTGGTATGGAATTGGTGAACACGCTGCACAAGAAACCTATGAAGTTTGCAAAGGGATTGAATCAACCCCTTAGGGATTATTTCTGACTCACGTACCGATGAGTGCCACTTATGAGTCTTTGGTTGAGATGGCGCTTATGTATGATGCAGCCAAGGAAGGAAAGTCTAAAGAAATGCTTAAGTCAGGAGGTTCGAAGAAGAAGTGGTGGGAAAAAAATAAGGAGAAGACGAATGGTGATGCCCTCAGAAGCAGTTAATAAAGGTTTGAAATGCGGTGACTGTGGGATTGTTGTGTAGGATCTAAATTAACCCTAGAGGGGGGGGTGAATAGGGTTATAGCAAGTTTTCTTAATTTAAACACAAAAAATAAACTGCAGAAATAAATATACTGAAAAGTAAATCACACACAAGATTTACCCAGCTTCGGCAACCCCTGCCTACTGTTGCATTCCCAGATTTCTATTAGAATTAAACAGTATCACGCTTACAAACACTCTAACAGACTTGCAAACCCTGCTACCGCCTATAGAGTTTTGCAAACTCGCAACCCCTGCTTACTGAACTAACTCTAAATAGACAATCAGACACAACCTAAAACCTAGGTGGTGATTTACCTAAACTCTTTGATTCGTAGAATAAAAAAAACAATAATTAAGAACAAAATAGCCCTAAACTAATTAACATTATTAATATAAGTTTATTAACAATATTAATTAAAAAACAAAAAACCCCTTTTGTTTTTGAACACCGGCCCACTTCCTTATTTCACCCGATCCTCTTTTTATTTGTTCGTGAGAAATAATGGCGGCTTCGTTCCAGTTAGGGCTTCGTTCCCTTTTGATCCAGTTAGGGCTTGCGATCCAAATTGGGGGTTTCGGCTCTTGCTTGTGCTCGATTTCTGATGATCGATTGTTGACTTTGAGATTGCGTTGCTCGGCTTGTTCGTTGATCGAATTCCTTTCTTGCTCGGTATGTAATGCTTTTGCTTTTACTGATTTTGTGCTTTCTGGAATTCGATGGATATGCCGATGATGATTTGTGGGTTTTTATAGGAGTCGAATTCCTAGATTTTCGTCATATATTTTTTACCTGAATTTGTCAACTGATATTGCTCTGGCCGCTTGATTTTGTATTGATGATTGAGATTGTATTGAATTGTTCATAAACGTATATACTTCGATTGCTTGACATTCACGGTTTTGAATTGCGGCATTGAATTGCCGTGCTCATCACGGTGTTGATTTTTGACTTTGTCAATACTGCATACGCACTTGAATTTTTACTTTCAATATACATTCATGAATTCTCTTGTTGACTTCCTGCAGTTGCATTCATTGATCATTCTGGCCTTGAATCTGTACTTGTAGTTGTTCAACCTGGTTTTGATACTTGCTTTGAATTTGATTCACTGATCCATTGTAGCTGTGTTGATCTTGCTTGCTTCCTGTACTGATGCATTAGTTGTTGGCATATTTGCTTGTTGGTTTTCATGAGTGATCTTGTTCATCTGATTTTTGGTATTGTGTCACTGTGTTCATATTGCCTCGAGCAGTGATCATTCGGTCTGTCCATTGCTGTGTTGATCACTTGATTTTTGACACTGGTCTGCTGTCATGTTTGTTCGAATTTCATGTGATATCCATGTTGCAACTGTTGCATACATGAGCTTGATACTATTGGTCGACTATTTCCTTGAGTTGCAGTGAGCTCGACATTATTGTTTACTTCACTTATGGTCTTCATTTTTGATTCAAAACTTCTGTCATTATGTCTTTGACTGCCATGTGTATACATACACCTATGTATGTATATATTTGTTGCATTTACTTGCATCTATATTATTACTGGTTTTGCTTGGTGGTCTTGTGCCACTGCTAAGTCTTTGCCTGTGCATATCTTTGATGGTTCAGTGGTGCACTGTGTCTTGTACATGCATTATCTTTCTGGAACTTGTGTAATTTGAACCTGGTTTGGATTTTTGCTTCGAGCATGCTTCTGGTTTGAGTGTGCTTGCATCTTTGTAGTTGAGTCTGATTGAATCACTGTCTTGAAGTTTTTGTGATCTTCACTTTAGTTCATTGTCATCTGAACTGCTGCCACTGTCTTCTTTGTACTTGCACTGCACTTTAATGGCTGATCATTTGTATACATTGGTGGCATTTCTCTGGCCCTTTGTGTTATTGCTTCATTATGTTGTATACACTGGTTTTGGTCGAGACTTGATTCTTTGTTGACACTTCTGGATGTTTGCAGCTTGGTCTTTGTTGCAACTGGCTGTTTCATTGTTTCATGCATTATTGATGCATGCAGTTTTGATTTGTCGAAGCTTTGCATTCTTCAAGTTGCCTTGTGTTGAATCCAGTTTTAAAACTCGGATTTGACCTTGTTTTTGATTTCTGTGCTTTTGTTTGATTTTTGCACATGAGTTGGCGAGGCAGTGCACACGTATACGAATGTACACGTGTGTACTGCAGCCACTTGTAATTACCTGTCCCTGATAAAAAAATATCGATATGCACAGATATTGCACAGTCAAAAATGATGACGAACAACCCAAATAACTGAGGCAAACAATGTTTTCAAAATCATCGTTTCTTTCAGATTTCAAAAATATTTCTCTTTCAATTTTACTGCGTTTAAAATATTTTTGCAGATTACTAGATGCTGGATTCAAACCGGATTATAGTTGAAGACAAAAATATGAGTGTGAGAGATATGTAGTAAGGTCGTGATGTAAATGTGATGTGATTGTAATCAAAAATGTACATGTATAGTGAGAGCATGAAATTGTACTATTTACAATTTGTAATAAATATTTGTTTGAATAAAAATTTCTGTTTGAATTCAAAATCTGTTTAACTTGTTCTGTTTGAATTCAAATTCGAATTCTGTGTAATTTAATTTTATTCAACAAATATTTATTTAAACTATGAAAAACAAAATAGTACATTACCAAATACATTTATATGAATGTATATATGTTTATTATCATCAAACAAAAATCATATAGCGCAAAGCGCATATTCAACAATCTCCCCCTTTTGATGATAACAAACATATATTTAAGATTTTGAATATATTAAATGTATTTGATAATTTCATTTGCTCCCCCTATTTGAATGCTCCCTCTCTACACAATGCTCCCCCTACATATATGCATAGAAATATATAAGAGAGCCTATATGCACAATGAAAATTATTTGACCTTTGCTTGATTCTATTCGAGAAAAATCTTAACTTTTCTCTCCCCCTTTTGTTATCAGCAAAAGAATAATAGTGTTATAAAATAGGGATGAAATGATCGACATGAATCAAACATTTAACTCAATTAAATATAAATATCAAATTTCAATAAAATTCAAACAAAAATCATAATTACCCTTGTCAAGCGCATATTCCACTTTCAGAAGTGATGAAGATAGAATCATCAAAAACTCATATAGTTATGTCTATTTGTGGTATATTTATTTCTGGAAATTTGAATATCTACTAACCATGCATAACCGTTAGGACTTTTAAATGAGATTAGTAGTATTCCAATTTAATTTTAAAAAATGAAATCAAGTATCTTCTAACCACGCATGACCGTGAGGACTTTTAAATGGGATTAGAATCAACTTGTCTATTAAATCAATTATTTTTAATATGCGTTCCATACATGCATAACCGTGAGGACTTTTAAATGAGCATGGAAGCACATAATCAAAAATCCAAGTAATTCACCCATGCATGACCGTGAGGACTTTTAAATGAGAGTGAATACTTTGGGTATTTATTTTTAATTGCTGAATATAATAAATTGAAGCACAAATAATTTCCTTCACTGATTTAAAGATATTGAAGAACAAATGATTTCCTTTGTAAACTACCACAAATTTACATACTAAATATGATCTTGATGAGTAATGTTTGATAGAAAGATGATAGAAATAGAAATGGTCATGGAATTATTACCCAACAAAAAGTTTTTATAACTCTTGTTATGAAATTCTAAAGAAATTTCCTAATTATATTTTCTCGAGTTTTAATATATGATAAATATCAACACTCATCACTTTTTCAATCACTATTCATCTTTTCGATAATCATTAGGGAGTTAGATTAGTTAAAAAAAAATTGTCATTTAGAATCAAATTCAAAAATCAAAATTTTTTTTTTAAAAAAAAAATGATTAGTCAACCTCTATAATTCCCAAATCTAAACGTAATTTGGAAAATCTGTCTTCGGGGAGAGGTTTTGTGAAAATATCAGCAAGTTGAGTTTCTGTTGAAATATATTCAATGCAAATGTCTTCTTTAGCAATGTGATCTCGAAGAAAATGGTGTCTCACATCAATGTGTTTTGTGCGAGAGTGATGAACAGGATTATTTGACAAATCTATAGCACTCCTACTATCACATTTTAATGGGACTTGTTTATAGACTAAGCCAAAATCAGAAAGAGTTTGCATCATCCATAGAATTTGAGCACAACAACTTCCCAAAGCAATATATTCTGCTTCAGTGGTGGATAATGCAACACAATTCTGTTTCCGACTTGACCATGAGACTAATGAATGTCCTAGCATGAAACATGTCCCACTAGTGCTTTTTCTGTCAACTAATGAACCAGCATAATCAGCATCGGAATAACCTACTAAATCAAAATTTTCACAAGAGGGGTACCATAGTCCAAATTTGTGTGTGTGTGAAAGATATCTCAAAATTCGTTTAGTAGCTTTTAAATGAGATTCTTTGGGATTAGCTTGAAAACGTGCACACAAGCATACAGAAAACATAATATCAGGTCTAGAAGCAGTAAGATAGAGAAGTGAACCAATTATCCCTCGATATTTCTTTTGATCAATTGCAATTCCTTTCTCATCTTTGTCCAACTTTGTTGATGGGCTCATAGGAGTTCTCAATGGTTTGGAATTTTCGACTCCAAATTTCTTCAATAGCTCCAACACATATTTGGATTGTGAAATGAAGATACCATCACTGCTTTGCTTAATTTGAAATCCAAGAAAGTATTTCAATTCACCAACCAAACTCATCTCAAATTTAGCCTGCATGACTTGTTCAAAATTCTCACACAAAAGCTCATTAGTAGCACCATAAATAATATCATCCACATAAATCTGAACAATTAAAAAATCATGTTCTTTATGTAATAGAAACAGAGTCGTGTCAGCACTTCCCTTTTTAAAACCATTTTCCAAAAGATATGTACAGAGGCAGTCATACCAAGCTCTTGGTGCTTGCTTAAGACCATATAATGCTTTTTCTAGCTTATACACATGATTTGGAAATTCATGATTTTCAAAACCGGGTGGTTGTTCAACAAAAACTTCTTCTTTTAAATCACCATTCAAAAAGGCACTTTTTACATCCATTTGTTTAAGTTTGAAACCCTTGTAACATGCAAAACTTAGCAAGATTCTAATGGCTTCTAACCTAGCAACTGGAGCAAATGTTTCATCAAAGTCTGTGCCTTCTATTTGGTTATAACCTTTTGCAACCAACCTAGCCTTGTTTCTAATTACATTTCCTGATTCATCAAATTTATTTTTAAACACCCATTTAGTCCCTACAATTGGATAGTCATTAGGCCTAGGAACTAAATTCCAGACTTTGTTTCTCTCAAATTGATTAAGTTCATTTTGCATTGCTAAAAACCAATTTTCATCATTAAGAGCCATTTCAACAGAATCAGGTTCAATTTCAGAAATAAAACCACTATGACAACAAAACGCACATAAATTTTCATCAAATGAGGAACGAGTACATATACCTTCCGTAGGATCACCAATAATTAATTCAGGAGGATGATTAGGTTTGAACCTTAATTTATCAGCATCAACAGTCCTCCTTTCAGTTTTCTTACTAAATGTCCCTTCTTCAGTGCCTTCAGGATCTACACCATCATCAACCATCCTTTCAGTCGTTTTTTCCAGATCAGATTCATCAAATTTCACATTGATTGACTCAACAATTGTCTTTGTTCGTTTGTTATATATCCTGTAAGCCTTACTCCTTGTTGAATAGCCCATGAAAATTCCATCATCAGCCTTTGATTCAAATTTTCCAAGTTGATCACCTGTGTTAAGAATGAAACAAGGACACCCAAATATACGAAAATAAGAAATGTTAGGTTTCCTTTCATGCCACGGTTCATAAGACGTTTTGCCAAGTATTGGTCTAATCATTACTCTATTCATTACATAGCACGAAGTATTCACTGCCTCTGCCCAAAAGATTAGAGGTAGCTTATACTCACTTAACATGGATCTAGCCAATTCCTGTAATGTACGATTTTTCCTTTCAACCACCCCATTTTGTTGAGGTGTTCGTGGAGCAGAAAATTCATGTTTTAAACCGTTTTCTTCACAAAAATTTTCAAATTCAGAATTTTCAAATTCGCCTCCATGATCACTTCTCAAGGTTTTAATTGTAACTCCTTTTTCATTTTGAACAAGTTTTGCAAATTTTGAAAAATATTCGAAAGATTCAGACTTTTTGGCCAAAAAGTAAACCCATGTAAATCTAGAATAATCATCAACCAATACATAACAATAACGTTTTCCATTCAAGCTTGAAATTTCATTTGGTCCAAATAAATCCATGTGAACTAGTTCAAGGACCCTTGATGTGCTAACAATGTTTTTAGGACGAAATGATGATCGACTAAGTTTGCTCAAGGAACATGCTTTACACACTTTATTATTTTTAAATTTCTGATGTGGTAACCCTCTGACTAATTCTTTTGATTCGAGTTTTTCTAAGAGACTCATGCTAGCATGTCCAAGTCTCCTATGCCATAAATATGCCTCTTCGTCAGTGGCTACCAAACATCTAGAAAGTTTTAGATTATCAAATGAAAGTGAGTAAACATTCCCTTTTCTTTTGCCCATAAAAACAATGTTACTAGAAGATTTATCAATAATTTTGCAAGTATCACTATCAAAAATCACGTTCATACCTTTGTCACATAGTTGGCTAATAGAAATGAGATTGTGATGCAGATTTTCAACGTATAAAACATTAGTCAAAGAAAAAATACCGTTACCAACTTCACCTTTGCCAATAATCTTACACTTGCTGTTGTCTCCCATGATCACATTTCCACCTTTAAAATTCTCTAAGCTAAGGAACTTCGATTTGTCACCTGTCATATGTCTAGAACAACCTGAATCTAGAAACCATTCTTGTTGTTCCTTAGCCCGCCAACAGACCTACATAAGAAGAGAGGAAGATGACCTAGAGAAACTCTTAGGTCCAATGTTATTAGTGATAGAAGCATTGTGAATAAAAAATCCCTTTGGAATCCATACTTGTTTAGTCCTTTTATTTTTATTCCAATAAACATGAAATTTGTTTTTAGAATTCTTAGGAACCCAAACTTGTATAAATTTTGTGTTCTTGTTCCTATGACTATCATTTTCATCACGACATCTATATATTTCACATCTATCAAAGACATTCTTATATTTTGCATTATCATCAACTTGTGTTTTCCCAAAACCTAGTCCTTTCCCGTTGTTAGCAAAAATTTGATTTCCCAATAGCATGTTGAAAGATTTTTCGCCTCTTGAAAAGTTATTCAAAGATTTCTCAAGACTTTGGACTTTGGTTTTTAATGTTGAGTTTTCAGTAACAAGTGAGGTGCATCGATTAATAAAATCCTTTCTCCTAGTGTCGATGGTTTCCTTAAGATTCAAGTTTTCACTTTCAAGACTTTCAAAATTATTCCTCAGTTTTGATAATTCTGAATCTAAAATCTTACATTTTTTACATTCTAGGTTTTGAATATTTTCAATTTCAGTTTCTAACCTAGAATTTTCATGGACAAGTTCTCTCCTATCATATTTTAGTTTTTCAATTTTAGATTCAAGAGTATCAATCATTTTAGTAAAATCACAACACATTGAAACAAGTTCTTTATAAGAATAGTTACTTACCTCACTAGATTCCTCTAAGCTTGCTTCTAAATCCGATTTTGACATAAGACACAAGTTAGCCTCCTCTGAGCTATTATTTGAAACTTCCTCTCCTTCTTCATCATCCCAAGTTGCTGCAAAAGCCTTCTTTTTCTTTTTCTTTCCTTTGTTGTTTTTGAGAAGTGGACATTTTTGTTTGAAGTGGCCAGGCTTCTTGCAGTTATAGCATGTCAATTCATTATCGGAATCGTCAGAATTCTTTGAATTATTACCACTTATTTCTTCTTTCGTGACTTGAATCTTGACCATTTTTTAAGATTATTGACAGCCATTGCAAGCTCTTCAATTGGATCTTCTTCTTCTTCATCGCTTTCTTCTTTGCTCTTTAAGGCAATCGTCTTCTTCTTTGGTTCGGAGTTATTGCGTTCTTCCTTTGCTTTTAGCTCAAGCTCATATGTCATCAAGTTTCCAATCAACTCCTCCATGCTTAGTTTGCTCAGATCTTTCGATTCTTGGATTGCCGTGACTTTTGCCTCAAAGTTCATTGGTAAAACTCGTAGTATCTTTCGCACAAGCTCTACCTCAGTGAATACCTTCCCAAGCGCTCTAGCATTGATACCAAGGTTGAAAAACGTCCAAACATATCCTTTATGCTCTCGCCTTTGTCCATCACAAAGTTTTCGTATTCATTGCTGAACAGGGCTAGCCGAGACTCCTTGACTTGAGAAGTTCCTTCGTGTGTCACCTCCAAAGTATGCCATATTTCCTGTGCTGTTGTACAATGAGAAATTCTATTAAATTCATTTTTATCAAGAGCACATATCAAAGCATTCATGGCTTTAGCATTTGTTGTTTTCAATTTCTTATCGTTAGCATCCCACCTATCCTTAGGTTTAGGAATCTCAGTATCACCAACGATTATAGTGGGGGGTTTATAGCCAGTTTCAATAATATCCCAAACTTCATAATCAACAGAACTGAGATAGATACCCATCCTAACTTTCCAATAAGCATAATCGTTCCTGTTAAACATGGGTGGCCTAGCAATAGATTGCCCCTCAGAAAAAGCATTATTTTGTAGACTCATGACTCTAGAGTTAAAAAAAATATACCGGGCTCTGATACCACTTGTAGGATCTAAATTAACCCTAGAGGGGGGTGAATAGGGTTATAGCAAGTTTTCTTAATTTAAACACAAAAAATAAACTGCAGAAATAAATATACTGAAAAGTAAATCACACACAAGATTTACCCAGCTTCGGCAACCCCTGCCTACTGCTGCATTCCCAGATTTCTATTAGAATTAAACAGTATCACGCTTACAAACACTCTAATAGACTTGCAAACCCTGCTACCGCCTATAGAGTTTTGCAAACTCGCAACCCCTGCTTACTGAACTAACTCTAAATAGACAATCAGACACAACCTAAAACCTAGGTGGTGATTTACCTAAACTCTTTGATTCGTAGAATAAAAAAAAACAATAATTAAGAACAAAATAGCCCTAAACTAATTAACATTATTAATATAAGTTTATTAACAATATTAATTAAAAAACAAAAAACCCCTTTTGTTTTTGAACACCGGCCCACTTCCTTATTTCACCCGATCCTCTTTTTATTTGTTCGTGAGAAATAATGGCGGCTTCGTTCCAGTTAGGGCTTCGTTCCCTTTTGATCCAGTTAGGGCTTGCGATCCAAATTGGGGGTTTCGGCTCTTGCTTGTGCTCGATTTCTGATGATCGATTGTTGACTTTGAGATTGCGTTGCTCGGCTTGTTCGTTGATCGAATTCCTTTCTTGCTCGGTATGTAATGCTTTTGCTTTTACTGATTTTGTGCTTTCTGGAATTCGATGGATATGCCGATGATGATTTGTGGGTTTTTATAGGAGTCGAATTCCTAGATTTTAGTCATATATTTTTTACTTGAATTTGTCAACTGATATTGCTCTGGCCGCTTGATTTTGTATTGATGATTGAGATTGTATTGAATTGTTCATAAACGTATATACTTCGATTGCTTGACATTCACGGTTTTGAATTGCGGCATTGAATTGCCGTGCTCATCCCGGTGTTGATTTTTGACTTTGTCAATACTGCATACGCACTTGAATTTTTACTTTCAATATACATTCATGAATTCTCTTGTTGACTTCCTGCAGTTGCATTCATTGATCATTCTGGCCTTGAATCTGTACTTGTAGTTGTTCAACCTGGTTTTGATACTTGCTTTGAATTTGATTCACTGATCCATTGTAGCTGTGTTGATCTTGCTTGCTTCCTGTACTGATGCATTAGTTGTTGGCATATTTGCTTGTTGGTTTTCATGAGTGATCTTGTTCATCTGATTTTTGGTATTGTGTCACTGTGTTCATATTGCCTCGAGCAGTGATCATTCGGTCTGTCCATTGCTGTGTTGATCACTTGATTTTTGACACTGGTCTGCTGTCATGTTTGTTCGAATTTCATGTGATATCCATGTTGCAACTGTTGCATACATGAGCTTGATACTGTTGGTCGACTATTTCCTTGAGTTGCAGTGAGCTCGACATTATTGTTTACTTCACTTATGGTCTTCATTTTTGATTCAAAACTTCTGTCATTATGTCTTTGACTGCCATGTGTATACATACACCTATGTATGTATATATTTGTTGCATTTACTTGCATCTATATTATTACTGGTTTTGCTTGGTGGTCTTGTGCCACTGCTAAGTCTTTGCCTGTGCATATCTTTGATGGTTCAGTGGTGCACTGTGTCTTGTACATGCATTATCTTTCTGGAACTTGTGTAATTTGAACCTGGTTTGGATTTTTGCTTCGAGCATGCTTCTGGTTTGAGTGTGCTTGCATCTTTGTAGTTGAGTCTGATTGAATCACTGTCTTGAAGTTTTTGTGATCTTCACTTTAGTTCATTGTCATCTGAACTGCTGCCACTGTCTTCTTTGTACTTGCACTGCACTTTGATGGCTGATCATTTGTATACATTGGTGGCATTTCTCTGGCCCTTTGTGTTATTGCTTCATTATGTTGTATACACTGGTTTTGGTCGAGACTTGATTCTTTGTTGACACTTCTGGATGTTTGCAGCTTGGTCTTTGTTGCAACTGGCTGTTTCATTGTTTCATGCATTATTGATGCATGCAGTTTTGATTTGTCGAAGCTTTGCATTCTTCAAGTTGCCTTGTGTTGAATCCAGTTTTAAAACTCGGATTTGACCTTGTTTTTGATTTCTGTGCTTTTGTTTGATTTTTGCACACGAGTTGGCGAGGCAGTGCACACGTATACGAATGTACACGTGTGTACTGCAGCCACTTGTAATTACCTGTCCCTGATAAAAAAATATCGATATGCACAGATATTGCACAGTCAAAAATGATGACGAACAACCCAAATAACTGAGGCAAACAATGTTTTCAAAATCATCGTTTCTTTCAGATTTCAAAAATATTTCTCTTTCAATTTTACTGCGTTTAAAATATTTTTGCAGATTACTAGATGCTGGATTCAAACCGGATTATAGTTGAAGACAAAAATATGAGTGTGAGAGATATGTAGTAAGGTCGTGATGTAAATGTGATGTGATTGTAATCAAAAATGTACATGTATAGTGAGAGTATGAAATTGTACTATTTACAATTTGTAATAAATATTTGTTTGAATAAAAATTTCTGTTTGAATTCAAAATCTGTTTAACTTGTTCCGTTTGAATTCAAATTCGAATTCTGTGTAATTTAATTTTATTCAACAAATATTTATTTAAACTATGAAAAACAAAATAGTACATTACCAAATACATTTATATGAATGTATATATGTTTATTATCATCAAACAAAAATCATATAGCGCAAAGCGCATATTCAACATGTTGGACATGTCGCCAAGATTGCAGAAGGGATAAGATAAAGGGCAAGTGCTTCAATTGTGGACAGCCCAATCACTTGAGTAGGGATTGTCCCCAGAGAGCAGGGCAAGGGAATAGTGCACCAGTCGCGCAGATCGAGGCATTAGACGCAGAACCTTCGAGCAGCATTCCAGACAGAGGTAGGAAAGTCACAGTTGAAGGTTTGATTTCTATATCTGATTTTCCCATTCGGACTTTATTCGATTCTGGAGCATCATAATCTTTTATCTCTAGTTCTCTTATGGATTGTTTACACTTAGACATCTCTTTAGTAGTAGACCCTATTGTTGTTTCAAACCCCATAGGAGGATCAGCACACTTGTCTATGATTTGTAGGGTTTGAAAATTTTATCCTAGGCGTAGAATTTGACTACGACGTCTATGTTTTGGGATTCTCGGGGTATAGGATGATCTTGGGTATGGATTGGGTATCCACATATGGAGCTGTGTTAGACTGTAAGAGGAGAGTCGATAGATTAGAGATATGTAGTGGTAGGACTCTCGAGGTATCTTACGACCCACAAGGGTCGGTCATGTTGAGTTTTCTCTATCCCTCGATTCATCTTCAGTAGTGCTTATTTTGATTCCTACCGTCAGAGATTTTTCAGACATCTTTGAGGTGGTTAGGGGACTACCCCTAAAGAGAGACATTGACTTCAGGATTAATTTGACCAATAATGCCAAGCCAATAGCATTACCAGTATGGCACATGGCACCTAGGGAGAGGAAAGAATTGAGGAAGCAAATTTGTAAGCTTTCGGAGAAGGGATTCATAAGAAGGAGCATATCAGAATGGGGAGTACCAGTCCTCTTTGCTACTAAGGAGGATGGTTCTCTTCGATTGTGCATTGATTATAGAGAATTAAATAAGCTTACAAAGAAGAACTGATATCCACTCCCTAGGATTGATGATCTTTTTGACTAGTTAGTTTGCTCTTCGGTATTCTCCCAGGTTGATTTACCCACGGGATTCCATCAGCTTAGAGTCGCCAATGACAGCATAGATAAGACTACGTTTAGGACTCAGACGGACTTTATGAGTGATTAGTGATGCCTTTTGGGCTAACCAATAGCCCAGCCTACTTTGTTGATTTGATGAGTCGTGTCTTTAGGGAAATCCTAAATAAATTTGTAGTAATATTCATGGATGACATCTTGATATTTTCCAAGAATCTAGAGGAGCATGCTATTCATTTAGAGGAAGTTCTTCTCACACTTTGTAGTCACCATTTGATAGCTAAGTTTTCGACGTGTCACTTTTGGAGAGAGGAGGTATGTTTTTTAGGGTACGTGGTCTCGAAGGAATGTTTGGCTGTTGACCCTGCCAAGGTTATTACAGTACAAGATTGGAAGGTCCCCAAGAACGTCACCTAGGTTAGGAGCTTTCTAGGATTGGCTGGCTATTATAGGAAGTTCATTAGAGACTTTGCCAAGATGTCATCACTACTCACGCGCCTTACTAAGAAGAATAAAGCTTTCGTATGGGATGTGGATTGTGAGGATTCCTTCACAAAGCTTAAGAGATCCCTTAGTAGTGCACCGGTGTTAGTACTACCTGATGGAGCTAAACATTTTACAGTATACACTAATGCATGTGGGATAGGCCTAGGAGCGGTGTTGATGCAAGAAGGGAAGGTGGTATGTTATGGTAGTAGGCAGTTGAGGGCGCATGAAAAGAACTATCCTACCCACGATTTGGAGTTGGCCGCCATAGTTTTTGCACTCAAGTCTTGGAGGCACTATTTGCTTGGAGAGAGGTTCGAGCTTTTCACCAACCACAAGTCACTGAAGTACCTATTCTCATAGAAGGATCCGAAGTTGAGGCAATAAAGATGGATAGAGTTTTTAGCCTCGTACAATTTTGAGATAGCTTATACCCCTGAGGGTAATGTGGTTGCGGATGTACTGAGTTGGAAGAAAGCAACCCTTAGTCCTTTGTTTCTAGAGTGGTGGAGCTTAGAGTTCATTTCTACTTTTGATTTTAAGCCGTTTACGGACATTACTCTTAGATTGTTAGCAGCATTAGATGTAAGCCATGCCCTTATGGATCAAATTGGCTCAAGGCAGCGAGAGGATTCAAAGCTTATTGATGTGATGGATAGGATTAGGCAAGGATAGGTCTCTATACATCTCCAACATTATTCCATTGATAGCAAAGGGTGGCTTGGAAGAGATGGGAGGCTTTATGTTCCCCGCATCAGTGATTTGTTAAGAGCGGCTTTGGAGGAGGCACACCATTCTCGTATGACAATTCATCCGGGCAGTGACAAAATGTATCGGGATATGAAAAGGACATTCTATTGGAATGTCATGAAGAAGGACGTGGCGGAGTTCGTAGCTAAATGCCTCATTTTCTAAAGGGTAAAAGTAGAGCAGTAGAGCCTAGCGGATTATTTTAGCCCTTAGATGTGCCGGGATGAAAGTGGGACAGTATTTTTATGGATTTTATAGATGGTTTACCCCGTTCTAGGAAGGGGAATACTAGCATTTGGTTATTTTTGATCGGTTGACCAAGAGTGCCCACTTCATCCCAATTAAGAGTAAGCGCTCGGCATCCTATTTGGCATCCCTTTATATTCGAGAGATAGTCCGACTTCACTGAATCCCTTCTAGGGTGGTGAGTGATAGAGTTCCTATTTTCACTAGTGAGTTTTAGAGAAGCTTACAGGAGGCATTAGGGATGCAACTTAGACTGAGTACGGCCTATCACCCATGGACGGATGGCCAAACAGAGAGGGTGAATAGAGTGCTTGAGGATTTGCTATGGATGTGCATTTTGGACTTTGGAGGAACTTTGGAGGAGCACCTTTCATTGGTTGAGTTTGCATATAATAACAGTTACCAAACGAGCATAGGAATGGCACCATTTGAGGCTTTATATGGAAGACCTTGTGAGTCCCCTTCATGTTTGGTGGAGTCTACAGAGAAGTTGCTACTTGGGCCTGACATGGTGAGGGAGACATCGAAGAGAGTGGATTTAATTTGACGAAGGATGAAGACAACACAAGATAGGTAGGAGTCTTATGCGGATAAGCGGAGGAGAGACGTTGAGTTTGAGGTTGGAGACTTAGTTTTCATCAAAGTATCTTCTCTTAGGAAGGCGGTAAGGTTCAGATCGAATGGAAAGTTATCCCCTAGATTTGTTGGACCATTTCCTATCATAGAAAGAATTGGGAAGATGGCTTACCGAGTGAAGTTACCAGATAGGATAGCAGGAGTGCACGACGTTTTCCATGTTTCGCACTTGCGAAAGTGCTTACATGACTCGACAGAGGTTGTAGAGCCTAGTCAGTTAGAGGAGGTGGGGTATAAAGGAAGCATCTGTTCGGCGTATCCCCACTAATATTGTTGGAAGAGACATCAAACGACTAAGGAATAAGGCAGTTCCTCTATTAAGGTGCAATGGGGAGATGATGTTACAGACGCCACTTGGGAAGTAGAAGAGAAGATTCGTACTTCCTATCCTTATCTTTTTAATAGTAAGTTTTTAGAATTTCCTATTTTCATCTTTAGTTTTGAATAGACTCTTTCCTTTATTATCCTTTGGGAGGGTATAACTTATGATTTAACCTATGGATGGTAGGATTTGATGTAAACATGTTATTAGAACATGTTATGAATGATTAATGCTAGTGGTTGCAAGTTTTTGCTAGTGGATGCTAACGGATGCATATAGGTACACTAGGTACCATTATTCTTTAGGGGTCAGCCTAACTAGGACACTAGAGTACATGTATATGGATGTGTGTGCATTTTTATTCTATTTTTCATGGTTGCTATAAATAGATGATTATTACATGATTGTTGCATTTGAATGATGTTTGTAGCACGTATATAGAACTTTAAGTTGTTGTTAGGGAATTTTTGCATTTATTTGGATACATATCACAGACATGATTACATTAAAGGAGGTCAACTGAATCAGTGGACCGTCTAATCTTTTGCATTAGATAGGAACATTTACACTACACTAATTGCATAAGTATCATAATTTGCATTAGAAAAATTTAAGGAAAACGGATGAATCGTCGATGATTGAGAATTTGGTTGTAAAATTGGATGAAAACATTTAATACATTCATCCTTAGAGATTTCGGGGACGAAATCCCTTAAGGAAGGGATAATATAACAACCTGAAATTTAACCCATAATAATTAATTAGTTAATTAATTAAATAATAAAATAACTTTGTGAAATTATCAGAATTGAGCCACGGGAGTTGCACCATTGTGTCCTTGGTAATTTTCTGGTTAATTTCCATACATAGAACGTCAGAATCCAAGTTAATATGAGCAAGGAACAAAATAGTAAAAAACAATTAGACCAGGTCGACCGGCCGATCAACCTGGGCACAAAGGCGGTCGACCGCCCGGTCGACCCGCCTACCCATTTCGGCGAGACGTTCGAATATTATAGATGTGTTTTGCATTCTTCAACTCGATCTGGTCCTTCCATTCATGCGTCCGATGGCTCCTATTCTGCCTATGACTTGGTTGCATCTAATTCAATCCCCAAGTCCGACGGCCTGAGGTCCACTTCTACCCCTATATATGAAACCCTAGGCCTAACACTTTTTCTCAGTCTAAGATTTTCTCCAGTTGGGTGCGTCTATTCAATAGGACCCTAAGTGGAATAATTTTCCAAGAAGGAAATCGGTATAAATAAAAATATTTAACAACCCCAAGTGGATCCGTGAAGGCATAAAGGGAAGAGTTAAGGGCCAGAGGTGAGTGATTGTTTTCAGTCTATTCCTTCTCGCTATTCTTTTTAGTTATGTGACGACCTAGAATTTCTGAATATTTGAAATTGAAATATTTAATTGATTTTAAATATTTGAAAGATAGTTTAGCGTTAATTTCAAATATCATTATTAATCGGCAATTAAGTTATTTAATTTAATAATTTGAAATTGGGTAAAATATTAAATCTTTAGTTTTAAGCCTGCTAAAAATATTTTGAAGGCTTGTAAAATTTATATTGATAATACAAAAGAAAACAGATTGTCTTAAAACTGAATTTTAAGGTAATTTGTTCAATTTTAATAATATATTGTTTAAAACGATAATTAAAAATAGCCTTTTGAGACACAGTCTTGAAGTTCGACGAAACTAGTTCCATTGGATCCATAATACTGTATTATTATTGGATTTCAATTTTTGTAGCATTCGAAGTTGTTGTGTGATCGTACGATAAATTAACGCGCTGAAATTTATATCGAAAATTTAATATTATAACTGGTTCAAAAAGCTATCTTCTCCATACGATCGAATTAGACCTCGAAACCTTTTTCATTGCGTTTAAGGGTATAACCTTATGAACGCCTAGTGGCATGGCTCGTTAGGGGTTCGAAATTTTAGTGTACATATATTGGGACTATTTGAATTTGAATTTAAATTGGATATATATATATATACACACACAATTTTAAATAGGCAAATTTAATACGTTTCCCTTAACAAACACATGTTCCCCTTCCTTTACCATTTGCGCACAGATGTCCCTATTTTTTTCTTTCTTTCATTTCAACCGAGTATTTTTAAACTTAAAAAAAAACGAACGAAAAAAATATATTATGTTCAAATCTATCTTGTTCACTTGGCTTAACTCGAACAAAATCAAATAATAACACTTCATATTTCTATTCGATTCAAAAGCAAATCATCATGGCTGAAACCTAGTTCAGCATAGCAATCGATTCGAACTCGTTCGATTCGAAATAGGAAGCATTGCATGGCCGAAGACGAAGCAAGCTACTCATGGCGTTTGAGCCACGATCTGATGGGCGATTCACGAGCCGACGGGTTCGAAGTTTGGATTTCTCGTCAAAGATGTTGTTCGACTTTGGGGAAATAAAGGGTGTGGGCATGGCAGTGGCGTCGAAGCACATGGGGGCCATGCTTGGTGACGTAGGGTTCGTCGAAGTGGTTCATGTCACGTTGAGGACGAGTTCGTGATGGAAAAAGAAATGGTGGTTGTGGCTAAGGCTTTGTATCGATTTGGGGCATGGTGGCAGCAGTTGAGGCTAGTGGTGAAGTCGAGTGGGGAGGGCGAAGGGAATGGGCAGGGTATTTCAGTGAGGTAAATGTCATGATTTTTAGTTTAAGATTTGTTATTTCAATTTAAATATTTTTGGGAAGTTATATACTGTGTTTTACTGGATAGGAAAGTAGTAATATATATACAAATACTTATGCTATTTTGATTTAGATTTATAGAAGTAAACAGCAAATGTAAATACGAACAGAAATAAGAATATGCAAAACCTATTTTAGTTTTAATTTTATATATATAGTTTATATGTTTTAAATGATAAACAACTTAAAAATAAGTACATATCAATACACATATGTATTTAAAAATATATATAGGTAAAACTAGAAATATATATATATATATATACAAGTTTGGAAAATATAGGAATTTTAAATGTTGAGCAGTTTGTATTAAATCGGATTTTTTTTAAAAGAAAATATATAGGAAAATTTGTTAAAATAAAATTTTTGAATGATAATTGATTTGTCTAATTGTTTCAAATATTAATAAATCATATAATGTTTATTCAAGGTCAAAAATAGGAAAAACCAAAGCAATATTGAAGTGGATTGCAAATGGAAAGCAAAGGTGAATTAATCTCACTCATCTCGGATTTTTGGTTAGTTTAAATAGTTAATTTAAATTATTGGTTGATGAATTGAATAGACTGAATGTGAGTGTATATATAGTGATATATGTAGTACATATATTTGGAGTGATTGATTTTCAGCATTATATAGCGGATGAGACCCTATGCGCCGCATGATAGCGGATGGTATTATATGAACCCATATACCGTGATATTCCACTCGAAGTGGAATTGGTATTTTATCTTGTGCTAACATCTTTGGATGCAGGGAAACAGGTTTGAGGGATCCAGCTGGATTCCTCAAAGTAGTGTAATTTATTTTTATAGTCAATGTTTTATTTGATAAGTTGTGATACATTATTGATTATATTGGGAATTAGAATATTGGATGCTATGAATGGATTGAATAATTTTGGTATTGAGTTATCAAAATATAAAGATTTGATTTTTGAAAGGAAATAAAAGGAGAGAATTTTTAAGAATTTTTTTTTGGAGAATTAGGATAATTAAAGAATGAATTGGGAAAAAAATAAAAGTTGATTTTAAATTCAAATAAATAATTCTGGTATGGAAAAGGAGATATATGGATAAATGGGAATAAATGAATTTTAAACTTTAGTGATATTATTTAAGGGAATAAAGAATTTATTTTAAATTCAAGGTTTGAAATTTGTTTAGAAAGATAAAGAAGAGATTTGGAAAAGTATGAAATTGGTTTTCAGTTTAAATAAGATTTTAGATTATAATAAAGAAATTAAATCTAAAATTAATGGGTTTTGAAATAAATTGAGTAAGTAAAGGGATTTATTTCAAAATGGAGTAATTTGGAAATCAATTTGAAAATTGATTTAAGTGTTTGAAATTGGAATTTTAAAGGGAAGATGAGACTATGGAATTTATAAACTGAGTTTATAAAGTGAAATGGATATTAGTGGATATTTAGAAGTATAAATTCATGGTAGGAATTTATAAAGGAATGTGAATTTGTTTCAAAAATAAACAGTGGTTTATTTTTATTTTTTTAAGGTAAGGAAATGGGAAGTATATTTCCCTGGAAAGCCAAGTATATTTCAAAAGAAGACTTTTTATAAGTTTAAGATTTTAAAATTTTGTTTTAAAGAAATGTTTTAGAATATTTATTATTTTAAAATGTTTTAAAATTTTAAAGAAAATATTTTTAAATTAATTTTAGTAGTAAGTATTTAAAGGTTAATTGGTATTATGTTTTAAAAAGATAATTATTAATATTTATATTTTATAAAATAGTTTTATTTTAAAAGATAGTTTGGTTAAAGTTATATTTTAAAACCTTTATAGAATTTTGTAACTCTTATTTTAAATTTAATTTGGCTTAACTTTTATTTTTATAAAAAAATTAGTTCTTTTGTTTATAAAGTAATTTATTTTAAATATTCTTAAAGTATAATTTTTTTTGAATAAAGTGTTTAAGTAGTTTTTAATTTAAATTTTTTAAAGTATATTTTAAAACACTTTAAAACAAAGTGTATTAAATTATTTTAAATCTAAAGTATTCGTACTTGGTGATTTCAGTGGAAATAGAAAATATTTAGGAAATTTATTCCGTGAGAGGAAGATGGTTTGAAACTGTTTTCAAAGGATTGAAAAAGAGGAAATATGTCTTGCCAAGATATTTTGAGGATTATAAATAATTTGGGAGAAATTATTTTGGCTTGATGATTGTTTGTGAATGTTGTTTGATAGTTAAATAACCGACTATCTATATTGGCCAATGCGCTGATCGTATTTCGAAAAGACCGGGATCGGGATTAATTTCCCGAAAACTACTTCGATCCGGTTTGAACGTTTTCATGAGGAAGACAAGAGCTGGAAGTCGAAGATGGAGCAGTGAAGTGCAAGGGCTAATCGCTACTAATCCTGAGTGTGATTCCAAAATGGATGTAGTAGGAGTAGTGCCTTCGGTTCCATTCGAACCCGCGATGGACTTTATCAATGAATGCTTTTAGAACATCGTCGGGTGGATGGTGACCATTTTAAGAGATATGTTCTAAAAAGGTATGCTTAGCCTCGAGCCTCATCAACCGGGAATGAATGAAAATCAGGGGTTATGCAGCAAGGCTAACTGGGTAGCGCCCATTAGGGTAAGGTCATCCATGTTTAGATGTCCCTTTTATTTCGGTTGTGTGGTGCGGTTGCTGATCCCAACCATGGGGTGATCTTTCTCGGGATTATCCAGTAAGGGGTAGTCCGGTCTTGTGTTGCAGGGGATCGGGAGGGATCCTCGGTACGGTGATCTAGGCCACGTACCGTGACAGGTGGTATCCCAGTGCCTAGTCATTAGTTGGTAACCCATTCTCCCTACGTGCCTTTACGATTTTTGTTTGTAGAACCCACTTTGAGGCTAGTATGCTGGAATTTAATCATGTAACAATTTCAGATATTTGAATAAGTGTTTGTATATAGACACTATTATAATATCAAAGGATTTTGTAAGAAATGTTTTAGCTATCGTAAGGTAAAAACCCGAGATGTTTATTTGTGGCGTGGTCTTACGAGATGCTATTGATTTTCAAAGGATTTTTGAAACTTTAATAATCAATTTGAGTGCGATTTCTCACGCTGGTTTTCTAGATTGACTCGGGTGTTATTTAACTATAATGCTCGGGTCAGACCGAGTATTATAGAGTATAGATTCTGGATGGACTGCTGTGGAGCTCAGGAAACGAGCTGGATGGTGAGACGTATTCGACGTATATGATGTATATTCTGCGGTGTATTTAGTTTTAGAAGGATGAGATATTATAACCACCATGAGTTGTGTTATTGTTTGCATTGAACTCCGATGTTGTATTCTGATGATGTATGTATAAACAGATATAATTTCTTTGTGTAAAGATCTGTTATCATCTATTATATTTAATTCCGCTGCGTTGGTAAGATTCTGATGTTGATTCTATCTCTTCTTCTACCTCCTTCTTCTTTAACCCTAATGGTTTAATTTTTCGGGCATCGAAAAATTGGGTCGTTGCATTTGGTATCAGAGCTGAAGGTTAAGCGAGAACCTTGGCTCTGGTGGGGATTACTCATTTAATAGAGTTCGTAGTACTCTAGAATGAGTTGAGTGTGTTAATATATATGAGCGTGTATTTGTTAGTGAATATAAAAAAAAAATTATGTTGTGTTGATTTATCAGTTGAGTGTTTATAGATTCTGGTCGATGTGTGAGACGCCATGGCATCGATAGGGATTTCTAAACTCTTAAACAAGATAAACCAATATAGTATTGTTTTAAAATAGGGTAAATGAAATAATTTTACCCAAATTATTTTTGTATATAAAAGAAATAATTTTCTGTAAGTTATTATGGATATATGGTTGCTGGGTTGTTAGGAGATGATAATATTAAATTATTATCATTGTTAAGTGAAAGTTGAATAAAGGATTAAAATTTTAACCAAAGGTTAAGGAATAAATTTATATAACAAAATAAGATTTGTAAATGTGAATTATAAGTGTGATTTATAATTTAAATAAAATCCAGAGTAATATTGGATATGAATTGAAAGAATTTGGAATTTGAAATTGTGAGAAAGTTAAAATTCCTTTGAGTTTGAAATGATTTTCAAGGTTTTGGAATAAATGGTGATAGTGTTTGAAGAATGTTTTTGAACTGGATTTGAAATCTGGTGAGAATTGAAATTTTAAAATATTTGGGAAAATGTTTTAAAGAGATAAAGCATTGAACTCTTTTCGGTTGCTGGAAAATAACTTCGGTGATGACAGCAGCATCATCGATGTTCATTTTCAAGTTTCCAAGAGAGGAAATGCTACCTGAATGATTTAATTTGGAGTTCTTTGCAAAAAAAATCTGGGTTGGTTTTAAAAATTCAAGGATTAATTGGATATGCAATTGAATTATGGATTTCAAAAATGGTTTTTGAAATGTTGAAGTTTTGGTTTGGTAAAACCTGATTTTAAAATTCAAAGGATAATTTGATACCAAAGGATTTTGGATATAATTGATTTCAAAGATGATTTTGAAATGTTGAGTGATTAATGAAAAGACTCTGGGATCTTATTTAAAATGTTTATGGAATTTAAATAAGTTGGAAACTTAAAGAAGTTTAAATTTTTGAATGGAAATGGAATGTAATTGAAGCCGGTAAATAAAGGTAAAAAATTATTCTATTGGAAGTAAATTTATGGGAGAATAAATTTATTTAAATTTGTAAGTAAATGAACTAGAATTAAAGTTGAAAATGGAATCAATTTAGATTGTGTTGGGAAAAGTGAATTGTAAAGGAACTAAAAGAAGTAGAAGTTTAGAAATAAACTTTTTGTTGAAATTTGTGGAATTAGATTCAACTTGAAAAGGGTCAAATAAAGGTAAGTGTGACTAGAGAATAAAGTTAGAAAGATAAGCCAATTAAAGAAGGTTCGTAAATGAAATGGAAATAAAATTGTGGATAGACAAATGAATTTGCATTTGTAAGAAAGTAGAATTGAAACTGAATATTGGAAATTAATTTGAATTGTGTGTAATGGAAGTTAGTCAAGATTTGGCTAAATAAAATAATGGACTGAAATAAAGAAATTAGTGGGTAAACTAATTGATTCAAGAAGGTAAGCAAATAAATTTGAATTGTATGTTAAGATGATATTTAATTTAAAATGTGTAAGATAAAGGAAGTTATAAAATTAATTCGAAGTGGCTTAAAATTATAAAGTTTGGGAATAAGAAATTGTTTGAGATTTAAAATAAATTAGTAAGTGGAACTAATTTAAACTAATGGTATGAACCAGATGTGAATGGAATATAGTTGATAAAATTCAATATTCAGAGTTTGAAAATGAATTGAATTCAAGTGGAATTGGAAATGAAAATCTGGAATGAAAATTTGGAAATAGTATTGAGATCTGAGATAAATTAGTAAATTGAAGCAAATTAAATCTATTTGGAATTAGAATCCAAATTGATCAAGTATAGATAAAAACCAAGTGATGAAGTGAAGTTGAAAGATTGAATTCGTAATAGACTAAAAATAATTTATAGTTTGGAAATAAATCCATTGGGATTTAAGTAAATTAGTAGTGAGACTAATTAAAGAAATAATTAACTGAATATGGCTTGAGATGAGGGTAAATTAAATTCATATGGATTTGGGAGATTCAATTTAAAAATAAGTGGATATAAAGGCTAAAGTGGTAAAGTGAATGTAATAATATAAGAGTAAAGTGAATAAATTTATGTGTTTGCCTATAAGGCTGTAAATCTTTTTCACTTAACAATTTGATAATCATCTCTTCATTATCTAGTGAAATTGATTGTTCTGTGGTTTGATACAAATTGCTTTCAAACCTTTAACCCTTGAAGGATTACCAGAAAGCTTTATAGCTGCTCTAAGAGATGGTAGAAATTTAGACTGGAAAAAATCATTGATGGGACTAATACAGTCAAGTCTGGCACATGGACCAGTATATTTTAATGTATATCCAAATTTACAGCTTTCCTTATCTGATATAAACATATTAGAAGCTGTTATTTTGAATGTTAAAACTCATGGATATAATTATATTCCAGGATCTGAAGTTATATGTATTTGTTATAGAATTTACTATAAGCCTTTATATACTCTAAACCCACAGTGTAGATTGGTAGATAAACCTGTTAATGAGACAATTTTAATTGAAACAAATTTTAGTCAGTCTAATATAACTACTAGAAGATCAATTAAGTGGGAAGAGATTCCTCTTCCTGAAAGTTGGATTATTGAAAGGGCTATCCCTTCAGTACCAAAAATAAATGATAATATAACGCAAATTATACAAACTCCTGAGGGAAATATACAAATAGAAATGGAAAGAACTTCTTCTAATTCTAGACCAAGTTCTAGCAGATTAATTTTACCTAAAACAAAGTCTTTTCATTCCTATATTTCACCATTAGATGGTATCGTTGAAACACCATCTAGGTTTTCAACATCTCAAATTAAAGAAAGGTTTTCTGATGAAGAATCTTCAAAAGAAAATACTGTTGAAAAATTATATAAAAATAAAGACAATATTGTAAAAGGAATTTATAACAACCAAGAACGGGATATAACCGAATCAGAAATGAATTTTTCTATTTAATGGATTACAAATCAAAAATTGATTTTAGCCCTGGCTCCCAAGCTAGACAAAGAATTAAAAATGAATTTAATCTCCCAAAATGGGAACCATTTAGAAAATGGTTTTTCGAAAACTTCTCAAAAGAAGAACAGAAATATTTTCAAGAAGAATTTTATAAATTCACATCTGAAAAAGATATATTATTTCCTTTTGTCCCCTGGTTCACATCAAACTATGTTGAACAATATCTTTCCATATTAGAAAGAGATTATAAACTTTCAAATGGAAATATTTTGAAATCAGTCTTTCCCCTTCAGCAATCTTTTCATATTGAAAAGAATGGAAAGAATTTAAATTTTAATGCATTTTCCAAAATATTAGAAAATGATGTTTTACAAATTACAGTAAGACATATAAATCAAATAATGGAACAACAAAACTTTACAAATCTTTATTTAACAATAATTGGAGAACAAATGAATTCTTTACATAATAAAATAGAAAAACTATTCTCTGCCATAAATAAACTAACACCAACAAATCCAACATCAAGTGAGGAAGACAATGAAATTATTACTTCTTCAAATCTTCAACCTCCTCCTGAAATTAAAAATTTTAAATTAAAATCAGAAGAGTTTGAAAAAAGATTAAAAGAAAAATTGGACAAAATGAAAATAGGATTGGACAATTTGAGATTAAATACTCTTGAAGAAGAAACAATCCATGATAATTTAACCATCCAAGAAGAAGTAAATAAACTTGAAAAGTATGCTAATAAGCCTACTCAACCATTGTTTTATTATAGAAGACCCTCTCCTATTGATACTTTACCAGAAGAACCAGAATATATTAATAACAATAGTTATAATGGTAAAAGTATCTATGAGTGGAATTTAGATACTTTTACAGAAAAACAAATTTCTGTACTGGTTCATAGAATGTTAATGTATAGTACCATCTGTAAAACAAATGGGAATGATGATGTTACCGTTGCAAAAATGATAGTTGCAGGATTCACAGGCCAATTAAAAGGTTGGTGGGATAATTACCTTCCTTTAAGTCAAAAGGAAGAAATTTATAAAACTGTACGGCAAGAAAATGGACAATTAGTCCAAAATGCTGTATATACACTAGTAGTAACAATTTTAGAACATTTTACTGGCAGGGTATCTGATAATAGTGATAATATTCGTACATTATTACAAAATCTGAGATGTAAAACATTAACAGATTTTAGGTGGTACAAAGATATATTTTTAAATAGAGTTTTAGAACTTCCAGAGAGTAATAGCTCTCATTGGAAATCCAAATTTATTGACGGTCTACCTTCACTATTTGCTGAAAGAATAAGAAAAGTTTTAAGAAAAGATAGGGTAAGTATTCCCTATGATTCTTATACTTATGGGAAACTTATTGGAACATGTATTCAAGAAGGTTTAGCATTATGTAATGAAATAAAATTAAATCAACAAATTCAACGTCAAAATTTGACAGAAAAACACCAACTAGGACAATTTTGTAGTCAATTTGGCATGGAGATTCCAACCAATAAGAAATTTCATAAAAAGAAAAGATATTTAGATTCTCATTATAAAAAGAATAAGAGAAATTATTCTCAAAAAAGGCTAGAAAGAAAAGCGAAGAGAAAAGAAGAAAGAATAAATAAAAAGAACAATAAAATTATTCACTGTTATAAATGTGGAAAAGTTGGCCATTATGCTAACAGATGTAAATTAAAGAAGAAAATTGATAATTTAGAAGTTGATAATAAACTAAAAGGATCGTTAACAAAACTTCTGTTAAATTCAAGTTCTGAAGATAATTCAGACGAAGAAACTGAAAATGATTCATATGATTCAGAAGATCTTAAAGGTTTGGAAGATGATTCATCAGAATCTGATGAATGCTGCCAACCTTGTACACAAGGAAAGCCATGTTTAAGACAAATAACAGAAGATGAAGAGCATAAAGAAGAATTTTATAAAATTCTTTCACAATTTCAAGATTCAAGAATAAATGTTTTGAGCAATAGCAATATTGTAGATTTCTTAAAATCAATTAAAGACCAAGAATTAAGATCTAGAGTAATAGATCAAATGGAAGATATTCCAGAATCAAGTCAAAACCAAGATAAAAATAAAAATAAAAATATTATTATTAAAGATCCTTATTCTATGAATGAGGTTAATAAAATGTTAAAAGAAAGACAGAATATTGAATACCCTATTACCATTCAAGATTTGAATAATGAAATTCAAAATCTTAAAAAAGAAATCCAAGAATTAAAAAAGGATAACAAAAATTTTGATTATAGAATATCCTTTTTAGAATCATCAAAGCAAAGTATTACTATTAATGATAAAGATAAAGATTTTTCTCAAATAGAATTTCCTGAACAAAAAGACTTTCTTTCGAAAATGGAAATTATAACATCTCAAAAATGGTTTGTTGAGATAACTCTCTTAATTGATAATTATTTTAAAAAACAATTAATTGCTTTAGTAGACAGTGGGGCGGATATGAATGTAATACAAGAAGGAATAATCCCAACTAAATACTTTCAAAAAACTACAAACTCTTTAAGGCATGCAGGTGGACAAAAACTTGATATAAATTTTAAAATACCACATGCTTATATTTGCAAGGAAAAAATTTGTATCCCTACAAGTTTTTTATTAGTAAAAAATATTACTAACCAAGTTATACTTGGAACTCCATTCTTAGATAAAATCTATCCTATCACTAATATTGATAAAAAGGGAATTACAGGAATTTATGAAAATAAACCCATAAATTTCCAATTTATAACCAAACCTTTTACAAGGGTCCTTCATGAAATGAAAGATCTTTTGACACAAAAGACTTTTCATTTAAATTATTTAAAACAAGAAATTAATTTCTTCAATATAGAAGAAAAGCTACAGAATCCTAAACTAGAAGAGAAAATAAAATTGATTTATAACAAATTTTCTTTAGAGATATGTAATGAACATCCAAATGCTTTTTGGGATAGGAAAAGGCATGTTGTTAGTCTTCCATATGAAGAAGGCTTTGATGAAAAGAAAATTTCTACAAAGGCAAGGCCATGCCAAATGAATTCCGAATATTTGGAATTATGTAAAAATGAAATTGAATCATTATTACAAAAAAAATTAATAAAACCATCCCAATCACCTTGGTCATGTACTGCTTTTTATGTTAATAAACATAGTGAACAAGAGAGAGGTGTTCCAAGGTTAGTAATTAATTACAAACCTTTAAATAAAGTCTTGAAATGGATAAGACACCCAATTCCTAATAAAAAGGATTTATTAGACAGACTTTACAATGCTCTCATATTTTCCAAATTTGATTTAAAATCTGGATATTGGCAAATTCAAATTGATAAATCAGATCAATATAAAACTGCTTTCAATGTTCCAATAGGACACTATGAATGGACAGTAATGCCTTTTGGATTAAAAAATGCTCCCTCTGAATTTCAGAAAATAATGAATGATATTTTCATTCCATATAGTGAATTTATCATAGTCTATATAGATGATATTTTGGTATTTTCTGCAAACATTGAAATGCATTTTAAACACTTGGATATTTTTAGAAAAATTATTATTCAGAATGGATTAGTTATATCAAAAAAGAAAATGTTTTTATTTCAAACAAATGTTAGATTTTTAGGTCATAATATTGAAAAGGGAAAGATAGTTCCTATAAATAGAAGTATAGAATTTGCTTCAAAATTCCCTGATATAATAAGAGAAAAAACCCAATTACAAAGGTTTTTAGGCAGTTTAGATTATATTTCTTCTTATTACGCCAATCTAGCTTCAGATTCCGCTATTTTATATGATAGACTAAAAAAGAATCCAGGACCATGGACTGCACAGCATACCAAAGCTGTCCAAATAATAAAAGAAAAGGTTAAAAATTTACCCTGCCTAAATCTGTCAAATCCAAATTGGGATAAGGTTATAGAGACTGATGCTTCAGACATAGGGTTTGGAGGAATCCTAAAACAAATTTGTCCAAACTCCAAACAAGAATATCTTATTAGATTTTATTCTGGAAAATGGAATAATAGCCAAAGAAATTATGCAACTATAGCTAAAGAAATTCTGGCCATAGTAAAGTGTGTTTTAAAATTTCAGGATGATTTGTATAATCAAAAGTTTATTATAAAAACAGATTGCAAATCTGCAAAATATATGTTTAACAAAGATTTTAAACATGATGTTTCTAAACAAATGTTTGCTAGGTGGCAAGCTCATTTAGCCCCTTTTGATTTTGAAATAATTTATAAAAAAGGAGAAGAGAATAGTCTTCCCGATTTCTTAACCCGTGAATTTTTACAGGATAATGATTCCCAGAGGAAAGGGTAGTTCCTCTTTTCGCGGAGGAAGAGGTAGAGGAAATATCCTCGCTCAATATGGAAACAAAAAGCTTATAGCTGCAGATTTGACATCTACAAATGATCCTTTATATAAGGAATTCTTAGAATTTAAGAAAAGGCAAGAGGGTAATAGCCAAGCTTCATCATCATCATATGCTAGCATAGCTAATGAAGAAAATGAGGAAAGTATAACATCTTATGCAGAAAATCCTCATAAGGAAATAATAATTTTCCTTGAATTTAGTGACATAAAAAGGGAAAATAATCCCTGGAATTTAATGCAGAGATATCTTGATATTGCTTCCTTCCCAATTACAGCTTATAAAAACAGGGGATATTATGAAGCAATAATGAAATCCTCAGAAACTTGTGAAATTACCCATTATAATACAGGTAATGACCAAAGCAATTATGGGTTCAGCAAAATAATTATTAAAAAACTCATAATGCCAGAAGAATGGGGGTTATCAACCCTTAAAGAAAAGGAAATATTCCTACAAGATAAGAAGATTACCATTAGATATAACTATTGGGATTATGTAAAAGCACTAAGCAAGGTGAAACTGACAAGGAAATTCTGATGAAGAATCTTCCAAAAATCAAAAGTTTGTATATATCTAGTGAAATCTACAATATTGCTATTGCTCAAAACATTTATTCTTGAATCTTGAAATTGTGAAAGAATTTTATAAAATTCTTCTTTATGCTCTTCATCTTCTGTTATTTGTCTTAAACATGGCTTTCCTTGTGTACAAGGTTGGCAGCATTCATCAGATTCTGATGAATCATCTTCCAAACCTTTAAGATCTTCTGAATCATATGAATCATTTTCAGTTTCTTCGTCTGAATTATCTTCAGAACTTGAATTTAACAGAAGTTTTGTTAACGATCCTTTTAGTTTATTATCAACTTCTAAATTATCAATTTTCTTCTTTAATTTACATCTGTTAGCATAATGGCCAACTTTTCCACATTTATAACAGTGAATAATTTTATTGTTCTTTTTATTTATTCTTTCTTCTTTTCTCTTCGCTTTTCTTTCTAGCCTTTTTTGAGAATAATTTCTCTTATTCTTTTTATAATGAGAATCTAAATATCTTTTCTTTTTATGAAATTTCTTATTGGTTGGAATCTCCATGCCAAATTGACTACAAAATTGTCCTAGTTGGTGTTTTTCTGTCAAATTTTGACGTTGAATTTGTTGATTTAATTTTATTTCATTACATAATGCTAAACCTTCTTGAATACATGTTCCAATAAGTTTCCCATAAGTATAAGAATCATAGGGAATACTTACCCTATCTTTTCTTAAAACTTTTCTTATTCTTTCAGCAAATAGTGAAGGTAGACCGTCAATAAATTTGGATTTCCAATGAGAGCTATTACTCTCTGGAAGTTCTAAAACTCTATTTAAAAATGTATCTTTGTACCACCTAAAATCTGTTAATGTTTTACATCTCAGATTTTGTAATAATGTACGAATATTATCACTATTATCAGATACCCTGCCAGTAAAATGTTCTAAAATTGTTACTACTAGTGTATATACAGCATTTTGGACTAATTGTCCATTTTCTTGCCGTACAGTTTTATAAATTTCTTCCTTTTGACTTAAAGGAAGGTAATTATCCCACCAACCTTTTAATTGGCCTGTGAATCCTGCAACTATCATTTTTGCAACGGTAACATCATCATTCCCATTTGTTTTACAGATGGTACTATACATTAACATTCTATGAACCAGTACAGAAATTTGTTTTTCTGTAAAAGTATCTAAATTCCACTCATAGATACTTTTACCATTATAACTATTGTTATTAATATATTCTGGTTCTTCTGGTAAAGTATCAATAGGAGAGGGTCTTCTATAATAAAACAATGGTTGAGTAGGCTTATTAGCATACTTTTCAAGTTTATTTACTTCTTCTTGGATGGTTAAATTATCATGGATTGTTTCTTCTTCAAGAGTATTTAATCTCAAATTGTCCAATCCTATTTCATTTTGTCCAATTTTTCTTTTAATCTTTTTTCAAACTCTTCTGATTTTAATTTAAAAATTTTAATTTCAGGAGGAGGTTGAAGATTTGAAGAAGTAATAATTTCATTGTCTTCCTCACTTGATGTTGGATTTGTTGGTGTTAGTTTATTTATGGCAGAGAATAGTTTTTCTATTTTATTATGTAAAGAATTCATTTGTTCTCCAATTATTGTTAAATAAAGATTTGTAAAGTTTTGTTGTTCCATTATTTGATTTATATGTCTTACTGTAATTTGTAAAACATCATTTTCTAATATTTTGGAAAATGCATTAAAATTTAAATTCTTTCCATTCTTTTCAATCTGAAAAGATTGCTGAGGGGGAAAGACTGATTTCAAAATATTTCCATTTGAAAGTTTATAATCTCTTTCTAATATGGAAAGATATTGTTCAACATAGTTTGATGTGAACCAGGGGACAAAAGGAAATAATATATCTTTTTCAGATGTGAATTTATAAAATTCTTCTTGAAAATATTTCTGTTCTTCTTTTGAGAAGTTTTCGAAAAACCATTTTCTAAATGGTTCCCATTTTGGGAGATTAAATTCATTTTTAATTCTTTGTCTAGCTTGGGAGCCAGGGCTAAAATCAATTTTTGATTTGTAATCCATTAAATAGAAAAATTCATTTCTGATTCGGTTATATCCCGTTCTTGGTTGTTATAAATTCCTTTTACAATATTGTCTTTATTTTTATATAATTTTTCAACAGTATTTTCTTTTGAAGATTCTTCATCAGAAAACCTTTCTTTAATTTGAGATGTTGAAAACCTAGATGGTGTTTCAACGATACCATCTAATGGTGAAATATAGGAATGAAAAGACTTTGTTTTAGGTAAAATTAATCTGCTAGAACTTGGTCTAGAATTAGAAGAAGTTCTTTCCATTTCTATTTGTATATTTCCCTCAGGAGTTTGTATAATTTGCGTTATATTATCATTTATTTTTGGTACTGAAGGGATAGCCCTTTCAATAATCCAACTTTCAGGAAGAGGAATCTCTTCCCACTTAATTGATCTTCTAGTAGTTATATTAGACTGACTAAAATTTGTTTCAATTAAAATTGTCTCATTAACAGGTTTATCTACCAATCTACACTGTGGGTTTAGAGTATATAAAGGCTTATAGTAAATTCTATAACAAATACATATAACTTCAGATCCTGGAATATAATTATATCCATGAGTTTTAACATTCAAAGTAACAGCTTCTAATATGTTTATATCAGATAAGGAAAGCTGTAAATTTGGATATACATTAAAATATACTGGTCCATGTGCCAGACTTGACTGTATTAGTCCCATCAATGATTTTTTCCAGTCTAAATTTCTACCATCTCTTAGAGCAGCTATAAAGCTTTCTGGTAATCCTTCAAGGGTTAAAGGTTTGAAAGCAATTTGTATCAAACCTATGTGAATAAATTTATGTGTTTGCCTATAAGGCTGTAAATCTTTTTCACTTAACAATTTGATAATCATCTCTTCATTATCTAGTGAAATTGATTGTTCTGTGGTTTTTACCACTTGTTTTAACCCAAGTTTCTCAAAGGTTCCTAACTGATAGATTACCTTTGGTTCGATTTTTGGAATTGTCCATTTATTCGACAACTCCAGATTTTGGGGGAGATTATATTCTTGTTTAATACTGTTTTTAACAGTCTCCTTTTTCCTAATTATATTCATTTATAAGAAACAAGTGTTGAATTATTCTGGACTTATACATTTATTCATGGCTCTGATACCATTCGGTCACTGTTCAACTGCTACAGTAACTTTGCTACAGTAACTTTGCTACAGTGACTTCAGGATCATTACATAATGAAACTAAAATTTAAAGTAAATTAGGGAATTTTACAAGTCAAGCATTGAACTGACAATGAATTCTGACGAACAAATCAGTGTAAGACCGGTCCTAAACAACGCCTTCTCATGGCTAAAAATGGACTTTGGTACACTGTATTTATCAGAATTTACTGCCTTCTGATGCTATTCTTAACCCATGTATTTTAAATTTATAGCTTATCATGTAATGCAACAAATTAAATAGTCATGAAATAAAATGCAAAGCACAGAGATAATTCAACACTTAGATAATTAGCCTGCCATCAGGCTTAATATATTATAAAGATGAAAAACTTACAGATATAAAGAAGTAGTCTTCTTCCTTATTGTACACACCTTACACACTTATATTACACTCAAATATTACACTCAATACTATTAATGGCAGAGAGCTTTTCTTGAAGGAGATGGAGAAGATTTTTCTGAGTCTGTCCTTTTGAGCAGAAAGCTTCCCAATATATAAGGCTTCGGAATTCAAAGCTATTTAAATCCGCATGTGTTAGCTTTATTAAAGCTGAGCTAGTTTTATTAAAGCTGAGCCATCTGTCTTCTATTATTGTCCTTCATTATTCGGGAATCTTATAAAGTCTTCTTCTTTATCAAAGTAGGTATGCCACCTGTAACTATTTTTGAAAAGTAATTTGTTTGCTAGCCCTTGATTTCAGCTGATTGTTTTACCTTTACCCATATTGTGGGCCTCTCTTTCTAATTTTTCAAAAATTTCATTGAAATCTTCATCATTAAGATCGGAATAATGCTCCTCCTTGTCATCCTTGTCATCATTTGCCCTAGACGATGCCATTGATACGTCTGAAACATTATCTGCTTCAAAGTTTTTGGCTAAGTCTTTCTTCATTTCATCAATATATGCATATAAAATGTCTTCTTTGGTGACATTTTCTTTCTGCATTTTCAGCCTTCTATAGATATATCTAAAAGGACTTTGAACTGGTTTTTCCTGCCTTTTCTCATTCTGCTCCTGATATTTCTTAATAGAGCTTTCAATAACTGAAATCATTTCTTGACCATATATTTGGCCAGACTCATTATCTATTCTGGTTAATTGATCCCAGAATTTTGTTAAAAAGCATCTTTTTAAACAAGGAATTTCCTTGTCAGTTTCACCAATTTCTGGTTTCCATTTCCAAATCCAAGGAATGGAGAACTCCAAAAAGAAGAACATGCTTCCTGATCCTGAAATCATTAGGCTTTGATCTAATTCATATAATTTAGGGGAAATTTTCACCCACTGAGAATATAATTCCATGATATTATTTGGAAGAATAGATAATGACGGACCATAATTTGTCCACCAGTCATAGAACCAATTAGGAATTGGTCTTTTGTAAATTTCACCGCAAACCTTTATGAACCAGGAATGCTTCTTTTTAGTGTTTTCAAAAAGAAACACCTTGCTTAGTGCTTTTACATAATCCCAATAGTTATATCTAATGGTAAAGGCTAAAGTGGTAAAGTGAATGTAATGATATAAGAGTATATAAATGCTTATATTAAACTTAAGAAAAGTTAAGGGTGAAAGCTCTTAAGTAAATTTGGTATTAAAATATACTAAGTTAATAATTGGATGAAATTTAATCTAGAAGTTGTGAAATGGGGTAATTGTGAATAAGTGAATATAAATCAAAATAAGTGTGAGTGATATATCTAAAAATCAATTGAGGCTAAATACGTAAGATGTACGTATATTATTTTATTCGCATAGTGGTTTGATCCGGATTCGAGCACATAATTTCGAGGTAGTCAAACCGATCCGAGTTGGGATTTTTCACTCGATTTTCGACGGCGAATTCTAGATATGGATTTTTGATAAATTCTAGAAATTCCATATCATAGTTTGTGGCTATGCAAGGAGAATGACGGTTTCTGATCAAGAAACCAGATCTGAGTCCGCACTAGGAAGTCGGGTGGACGATACTAGGTCGAAAGTGGAATTGTGTGATCGAGCGATCGAAATTTGATATTGCATATGGATGATATATTTACATCGTACGGGCTTGAATGAAATAGATATGGAAACTATTGAAAGAAATGTATAAAATGGTTTTTGGATACTGTGATTGGATGTTATTGATAAGCAGGCTATTCAGCTGTTAAAAAGCAAAAGGGAATTGGGATTTTTGATTTTTTGAAGATAAATAGAAATTTGCTCGGCAAAGGTATTTGTTTAAATTTTTATATGAAATTTGATGATTTTCTGGTCTAGCCACTTGGCTTTATGTTTTCTTTTAAAATCTAGGGGCCCGTAGAGGCATTTTGTAGTTGTACCGAGCGAGCCGCGCAAAGGAGACGCTGGCAAAAAATTTCGAAAATTTAGGGAGTTAAAAAAAAATTAATAACTTAAAATTTGAATTTAAATTTTAATTAGAATTGTTAAGTAGGTAATGTTGTTTGAAAATATGGAAGAGTTTGGAAAGTTAGTAAGTGTGATAGAATCTTTAATGAAAGATTGTTTTGGGTGGTGTTAAAAACTATTGGGTTTTTGGAAATAATTGCAAGTTATGGACCATTCTTCCTAACTAATAATTTCGGGGACGAAATTCTTTTAAGGGGGAGGAATGTGATGACTCAGAATTTCTGAATATTTGAAATTGAAATATATAATTGATTTTAAATATTTGAAAGATAGTTTAGCTTAAATTTCAAATATCATTATTAATCGGCAATTAAGTTATTGAATTTAATAATTTGAAATTGGGTAAAACATTGAATCTTCATTTTTAAGCCTGTTAAAAATAATTTGAAGGCTTGTAAAATTTATATTGATAATACTGAAGATAACAGATTGTGTTAAAAATGAATATGAAGGTAATTTGTATAGTTTTAAAAATATATTGTTTAAAACGATAATTAAAAATAGCCATCCGAGACACAATCTCAGAATTCGACGAAACCAGTTCTATTGGATCCGTAATATTGTATTATTATTAGAGTTCAATTTTCGTAGCATTTGGGTTGTTGTGTGAGCGTATGATAAATTTACGCACTGAAATTTATATCGAAAATTTAATATTATAACTGGTTCAAAAAGCTATCTTCTCCATACGATCGAATTAGACCTCGGAACCTTTTCCATTGCGTTCGGAATAGGGGTATAGCCTTATGCACGCCTAGCGGCATGCCTCGTTAGGGGTTCAAAATTTTAGTGTACGTATATTGGGATTATTTGAATTTGAATTTAAATTGGATATATATATATATATATTTACTTTTAAATAGGAAAATTTAACACGTTTCCCTTAACGAACACGTGTTCCCCTTCCTTTACCATTTGCGTACAATGTCCCTTTTTTTCTTTCTTTCATTTCAACCGAGTATTTTGAAACTTAAAGAAAAAAGAAACGAACGAACAAATATTCTGTTCAAATCTATCTTGTTCTCTTGGCTTAACTCGAATAAAAACAAATAAGAACACTTCATATTTCTATTCGATTCAAAAGCAAATCATCATGGCTGAAACCTAGTTCAGCATAGCAATCGATTCGAACTCGTTCAATTCGAAATAGGAAGCATTGCGTGGCCGAAGATGAAGCAAGCTACCCGTGGCGTTTGAGCCACGATCTGATGGGCGATTCGCGAGCCGACATGGTTCGAATTTGGGATTTCTCGTCAAAGCTTTTGTTCGATTTTGGGGAAACGAAGGGTGTGGGCACGGCAGTGGCATCGAAGCACATGGGGGCCATGCTTGGTGACGTAGGGTTCGCCGAAGTTGTTCACGTCACATTGAGGACGAGTTCGTGATGGAAAAAGAAATGGTGGCTGTGGCAAAGGCTTTGTATCGACTTGGGGCATGGTGGCAGCAGTTGAGGCTGGTGGTGAAGTTGATTGGCGAGAGCGAAGCGAATGGGCAGGGTATTTCCGTGAGCTAAGTGTCATGATTTTTTAGTTTAAGATTTGTTATTTCAATTTAAATATTTTTGGAAAGGTATATATTATATTTTACTCGATAGGAAAGTAGTAATATATATACAAATACTTATGCATATTTTGATTTAGATTTACAGAAGTAAACAGTAAATGTAAATACAAATAGAAATAAAAATATGTAAAACCTATTTCAGTTTTAATTTTATATATACAATTTATACATTTTAAATATTAAACAACATAAAAATAAGTATATATCAATACATATATGTATTTAAAAATATATATAGGTAAAACTAGAAATATATATATATATATAGAAGTTTGGTAAATATAGGAATTTTAAAGTTGAGCGGTTTGTATTAAATCGGATTTTTTTGAAAAAAAGTAAAATATATAGGAAAATTTGTTAAAATAAAATTTTTGAATGAAAATTGATCTATCCAATTGTTTCAAATGTTAATAAATCATATAATGTTTATTCAAGGTCAAAAATCGAAAAAAAACCAAGGCAATATTGAAGTGGATTGCAAATGGAAAGCAAAGGTGAATTAATCTCACTCATCACGGATTTTTGGTTAGTTTAAATAGTTAATTTAAATTATTGGTTGATGGATTGAATAGACTGAATGTGAGTGTATATATAGTGATATATATAGTACATATATTTTGAGTGATTGATAATCTGTGATATGTTATTGATTATATTAGGAATTAGAATATTGGATGTTATGAATGGATTGAGTAATTTTGGTATTGAGTTATCAAAATATAAAGATTTGATTTTTGAAAGGAAATAAAAGGAGAGAATTTTTAAGAAAAATAATTTTGGAGAATTGGGATAATTAAAGTATGAACTGGGGAAAAAATAAAAGTTGATTTTAAATTCAAATAAATAATTCCAGTATGGAAAAGAAGATATATAGATAAATGGGAATAGATGAATTTTAAACTTCAGTGATATTATTTAAGGGAATAAAGAATTTATTTTAAATTCAAGGTTTGAAATTTGTTTAGAAAGATAAAGAAGAGATTTGGAAAAGTATGAAATTGGTATTCAGTTTAAATAAGATTTTAGATTATAATAAGGAAATTTAATCTAAAATTAATGGGTTTTGAAATAAATTGAGTAAGTAAAGGGATTTATTTCAAAATGGAGTAATTTGAAAATCAATTTGAAAATTGATTTAAGTGTTTGAAATTGGAATTTTAAAGGTAAGATGAGACTATGGAATTTATAAACTGGGTTTATAATGTGAAATGGATATCAACGGATATTTGGAAGTATGAATTCACGGTAGGAATTTATAAAGGAATGTGAATTTGTTTTAAAACAGTGGTTTATTTTATTTTATTTTCAAGGTATAGAAATGGGAAGTGCATTTCCCTGAAAAGCCAAGTATATTTTAAAAGGAGACTTTTATAAGTTCAAGAATTTAAAATTTGTTTTAAAGAAATGTTTTAGAATATTTATTATTTTTAAACGTTTTAAAATTTTAAAGTAAATATTTTCAAATTTATTTTAGTAGTAAGTATTTAAAGGTTAATTGGTATTATGTTTAAAAAGATAATTATTAATATTTATATTTTACAAAATAGTTTTATTTTAAAAGATAGTTTGGTTAAAGTTATATTTTAAAACTTGTATAGAATTTTCTAACTCTTATTTTAAATTTAGTTTGACTTAACTTTTATTTTTTAAAAATTAGTTTTATGTTTATAAAGTAATTTATTTTAAATATTCTTAAAGTGTATTTTTTTTGAATAAGGTGTTTAAGTAGTTTTTAATTTAAATGTTTTAAAGTATATTTTCAAACAAAGTGTTTTAAATTATTTTAAATCTAAAGTATTTGTACTTGGTGATTGCAGTGGAAATAGAAAATATTGGGAAATTTATTCCATGAGAGGAAGATGGTTTGAAACTGTTTTCAAAGGATTGAAAAAGAGGAAATCTGTCTTGTAAAGATATTTTGAGGATTATAAATAATTTGGGAGAAATTATTTTGGCTTGATGATTGTTTGTGAATGTTGTTCGCTAGTTAAACAACCGACTATCAATATTGGCCAATGCGCTGATCGTTTCGAAGAGACCGGGATCGAGATTAATTTCCCGAAAACCATTTCGATCCGGTTTGAACATTTTCGGGAGGAAGACAAGAGCTGGAAGTCGAAGATGGAGCAGTGAAGTGCAAGGGCTAATCGCTACTAATCCTGAGGGTGATTCCAAAATGGATGTAGTAGGAGTAGTGCCTGCGGTTCCGTTCAAACCCGGGACGGACTTGTATGGATGAATGCTTTCAGAGCATCGTCGAGTGGACGGTGAGCATTCTAAGAGATATATTCTAAAAAGGTAATACTTAGACGCGAGCCTCATCAACCGGGAATGACTGAAAATTAGGGGTTATGCAGCAAGGCTAAGTGGGTAGCGCCCATTAGGGTAAGGTCATCCCTGTCTAGATGTCCCTTTTATTTCGGACGTGTGGTGCGGTTGCTGATCCCAACCATGGGGTGATCTTACTCGGGATTATCCAGTAAGGGGTAGTCCCGGTCTTGTGTTGCAGGGGATCGGGAGGGATCCTCGGTATGGTGATCTAGGCCACGTACCGTGACAGGTGGTACCCCAATGCCTAGTCATTAGTTGGTAACCCATTCTCCCTACATGCCTTCACGATTATTGTTTGTAGAACCCACTTTGTGGCTAGTATGCTGGAATTTAATCATGTAACAATTTCAGCTATTTGAATAAGTATTTGTATATAGACACTATTATAATATCAGAGGATTTCATACGAAATGTTTTAGCTATCGTAAGGTAAAAACCCGAGATGTTTATTTGTGGCATGGTCTTACGAGATGCGTTTGATTTTCAAAGGATTTTTGAAACTTTAATAATTAATTTGAGTGTGATTTCTCACGCTAGTTTTCCAGACTGACTCGGGTGTTATTTAACTATAATGCTCGGGTCAGACCGAGTATTATAGAGTACAGATTCTGGATGGACTGCTGTGGAGCTCAGGAGACGAGCTGGATAGCGAGACGTATCCGACTTATATGACGTATATTCCGCTGTGTATTCAGTTTTAGAAGGACGAGATATTATAACCGTCCTGAGTTGTGTTGTTGTTTGTATTAAACTCCGATGCTGTATTCTGATAATGTACGTATAAAGAGATATAATTTCTTTGTGTAAAGATCTGATATCATCTATTATATTTTATTCTGCTGCGTTGTTAAGATTCATATGTTGATTCTATTTCTTCTTCTAACTCCTTCTTTAACCCTAATGGTTCGATTTTTCGGGCATCGAAAAATCGGGTCGTTACAAGTTAATTTTGGTTTATTTCTATTAATTATAGTTTTTCCATTTAATTACAGTTTATTTATAGTATTTTAGTTTATTTACTATTATTTATGCGTTATTTACATATTCTTCCTATGCCTTGGATTTCCTTCTATTTTTAGTTTTCTTTTATTTCTCCTTCTTCTTCTTCTTTGCGTATGGACTAGAATAGAATTAACGCGAAATTGGATTCAATCATAAGAAATCTGAAATAAAGGAAAATGAGATGTAAATCACAAAGACTATAATATAATTAGAATAGGACTAAAATTATGCCTAATTATGATATTAATTAGACTGATTTAAGAAGATTGGCTAAGTTATAACTTAGAATTATAACTAAAAAGAATAAAAGAAGAAAGAAGCTTATTTTCACACTTAGACCTTGGGTTAAGTAATAAGCATGATTATAACGTAAGTCATAAATTGATAAACTATGGTGCTTATTTTAAGACTTATGATAAATTAATAATAGTAATTGATAAAAATGAAGGCTTATTTAAATAATTTATCTAAGCTAATAAGCAAAGATAAGAGTAGGACTTGTACCAAATAGCATTCCCCTAATATTTTTATGGTTATGATGTTTCAAATAATCCTAAAGTAAGATGAGGTGCTTCACATAATCCTAAAGTGAGGCAAGGGGTATGCTTATGCTTATAGTGGTAGTAAACGGTCAGTCTATGGTAGTTCAAATCAAGGAGGTTTAAACAAGGGGCACAACTAGATTATTGTATGACAGGGACCAGTACCAACAGCATTTTCCCTGTTTTTCTATGGACACGGTGTTTCACATAACCTTGAAGTGAGACTAGGTTCTTCACATAATCCTGAAGTGAGGCGAGGGGCACGCTTATGCTGGAAAGGGTAAATAAAAGGTCAAAAGAGGGAGCAACAGGTAGCTTGGGCATGGTGGCAGTTACACGTGCGATTTCCATTTCGGTGCTCAGTAATCGTTATGAGTTCTAAGCGCTTAGTAAGTGTGTCTTTTGTAGACACCAAAGCCTACTGTGTAGGGAAACATTTGGTCCACAATAGATTCTATGGAGTAGCACGCCAATCAAAGGGTAGAATTAAGAATTCAGCCTAATCAAAGCAGCTATCAAGGACAAGTGCAAACAATCGAAGTTAACCTATCTTACTAATTGAGCAATAGTTTTTCCGTATTTACTTCCTGTTTCTCTCTTTTCCATGTCCTTTGTTTCCTTTTATATATACTAGAACTATTGAAGAGTCTATTACTTTTACTTTGCTTAAAGATTCTAGTAGTCACTATCATTCACCAGACTTTTAGTCTGACCCACTCCTCTATTTTTCCATTTTCCCCCTATAGGCAATCAAGGGAGAGGGCAATAGATTGCAGTTGCTCGGAGGTTTCTTGAAAAAGATTCGGCTATGTATTTCCCCACATTTTCCCATTTTTCTTTCTTTATACTGGCACTTGAGAGGGATATTTATACTCTGATTATTGTTGAGACTATGAGTTTTTATTTCATGAGACATATTGGGCTTTGAGACATGTATGTTGTATTTAGTATTTGACTTATTTTGTTTATGAAGCAATTATGAAGTTTTTGTTTTGAATAAGTTATTATTTTAGTTTCTACCGTTTTTACCTATTTTTGTCTTGTGAATCTTAGTATGTTTTAGTTTCAGTTATACCTACAACGCACCATGCCTTTTAACATGCCATTTTGGGCATATTAAGGGGTGTGGGGTGTTACATTAAGGACCTACCAGACTTTAAACTACCAACATTAGTGGCATATGACGAAAAGTCGGATCTGGCAATGTATATGATGAGATATATCCGACATATGGAAGTGCTGGGGGCATCAAAAGAGGTAATGTCAAGGTATTTTCCTTTATACTTGATGGAGTTAGCTACGCTTTGGTTCAGGTAGCTAGAAAATGGATCAATCAGGACATGGAACGAGCTAGTGGATAAGTTCAAGAAATAGTTTTGGGTTCACATTTCGTAAACTAAGAATGTGATGACATTGGTGGCACGAAAATAGAGGACTGGAAAGTCCTTGAGGAGCTTTTTAACACAATTCAATGCGGTAGTAGTTTTGGATCAGCTGGATCCATCAATGGTTTTAATGGTAGAGGTATCAGGAATTGCTGATGAAACAGACTTCAAGATTTCAGTAGTATGGGTTCCACTAATGGATCTCGAGGCTATCATGAAGTGGAAAGATTCCTAGGGTAGGAGAAAGCACGAACTGACAAATAGGCAGTATATGTTGTGCAAGGCGAAGGATCATCCAGAGAAAGACTCAGGAAGGGTAACGGGTAGTTGGACGATGGATATGACGGATCGAGAAGGCAAAGAAATGAGCGAGATTCGAAGTTCTCTTCTTATTCGAATTTGACGGAAAGCTTGGAACGGGTTTATCTGAACACTAGGGAGCAACTCCCCTTTCGAAAACGGACAAGGAGGGGTCCTACAGAGCGGGAATGCAAGTATGGAAAATACTGCATGTTCCATGGACTTGATGTGCATACTGCGGATGAATGCAGGCACTTAAAGGATGTAGTTGGGAAAAACGTCGAATGGCAGGCTGCAGCATTACATGAGGACTAGAGCAGGGACAGTGGAATAGGAGCAGCCACCGTCCGTCTCAAATAGAAATGGCCTTGGATTAAGGTCATAGATCGTCATCTCCTAATCGAGATGGCATAAACTAAAATAATAAACTCTGCAATAAAACGGCTAAGTCACTTACACATGTACGGGACCGAGGATGGACCCTAGGCATGCTCTGAGATAATGATAAACCGTCACATATGGAGTGGCCGCGGTTGTCTGGACTGGAGAAACAGGGCAATAACCACAAGGTTCGAGTCCCTTCATCGGAGAGCGACAGGATGGGCTCGTACATCATGGATTAAGTCCTCGATCGGAGAGCCAAAGTCGAAGAAAGGAAGTCAGTGCAAAATTGATCGCTTTATGTCCCTGACCGGAGAGTTAGGGACCAAAGTGCATGAAGTGAGTCGCTTCATCGGAGAGCGAGATGATCGACTCACTTATCGTTGTTCCCTTTCTTCGGAGAGTGACTGGATAGGGTTCGACAAGGGTCCAAAGAGACTATGATAGTCTTAGCAAGGCCATGACGCTTTATGTTCAGGGACAGTGAACTGAAGTCCAGGAAGTAATGCCGCTTCACCGAAGAGTGATAGGATCAGCTTATTTCTCATGATTCCCCGTTTACTAAAGAGTGATGGGATGGGATTCAACAAGAGCTTGGAGAGGCTCTGATAGGTCCAGGAGGATTAAGACATTGCTATATGCCCCAAATGGGCTGGAGTGCAGGGAGTGAGTTGCTTCGTTGGAAATCGACATGATCGGCTTACTCATCATTAAGTTCGGATTGAACTTAGCAAGGGTCCAGAGAGACCATCAAATAATCCAAAGAGATCGAAGATTTGTCTTACTAACTTCCAGGACTTCAAATGGTTATGATTTGGACATTAACCGAGAGAAGTCGTTGATTGGGCTAATGACTCGGAGAGGTCGAGGATTTGGATAATGATCCGATGAGATTAAGGCTTTGGATTTAGCAAATGATCTAGGAAGATTGAGGATTTGGTTACCGGCTTTGGTTGAATATGGATTTGGATAAGGATTTGGAATGGCCTCAAAATTAGCTATCAACTCGAAACGGTCGTGTATTTCACCAATGCTTCAGAGAGATTGAGGATTTGGCATGGCAAAGGATTGGATTTTGTATTAGAAAACTCGGTTATCGAAGGATTACAAATTATGGATTTCGAACGTATGACAATTCAAAACAATCCTTCCTATGCAAAGCATGTTTTTGGGGGCAAAAATTATCCCACCATTTGGCAAGGTCGTGATATCATGGATTTAACCCAATGGATCTTGTATTCATCAAGGCAGGAATCCCGGTTATTAGGTTCAAAGATCGGATATATTCCAGACTATAGACGATAGTCGAGCGGATTTGGAAGGTTGACACTCTGGAATTGGCTAAGTATGAAATTGGCACTTTCCCTAGGCAGAGGATCGGATCATATCAATGTGATAGTATACGGATCGGATCAGATCATTATGGCTATGGATCACTTGGATTGGTAGCTCGACTCAACGATGATCACTCAATAACTCCACGGACCCCAAAGCGACTCAAGAAACAACAATAGAAACAAGAAACAGGTGGTATGAGGGTCCCAATCTAGGGATCGTCGACCCCATTCTTGATCCTTAGGAATCGGCACCAATCCCCCTATTGGGGTTGGGGTCGATCCCTCCAAAAGGACAAAACGAGCCCCATTTTATATGTGCAGGTCCATCTGGGTCTGGAGGTTCTACATGCACATTTTAGGCGAGTTAGTTCATCGGATTCCTCTATAAATACAATAGGCATGGCTCAAGTAAAATATCCTCTTCCTAGCTCTCTACGTGTTCTACCTGGGCTTTATTTCATAGATTGTAACTGTAATCAGCAGTATAAATCAATAAAGGAATTATTATTTTTGGAGTGGACGTAGACCGGAGTCATCCGAACCATTGTAAATTTCCCATTTTCATTTACTTTCTTACCTATTTTAATTTACTATTCTTCATATTTTGTTCGCTACTTCACTCTATTTGGTTTGGATATTGGATTGTTGCTGCTTTCACATTATTTGGCTATTGTTGGCCATTTTTGCCGTCAACGGTTCTTTTGAGTGGGTAGCCGTTATGGGGGTCTCAAAAGGTGCTATTATATGATGTACACATGCTTCTTAAGTTTCTCAATGTTTGGTGTGTGGCTTTTATTTTTCCTAAATTCCTCGTGTGCTCTTTCGAGTAGTCTAAGAAAGTTAGGTTTTCGTTGATGTTCATTGAGCTCTTAGAGAGGAGTTAGATGTTTACGTACTGTAGTATTTTTATTTCTATTACTTTACTTAATCCATATATGTCAATAATTGTATAGATAGGTTGTTATAATTTTCTAGGACGATGATAACACTTTGGTAACTCAAAAATTCTATTTATTTAGAGTAGCACTATGTATTATCTTTTTATATCATATGTTATCACTCCGCTATGAGACTTTGATGCTTTTGTTCTCTTCTTTCTTGTTATTTTTTCTTTTCTTCTTTTTATTTACCCTAACATTCAATCTGGCAATTGGGTTTTCTGCACGTGCCTACCATGGATGTATTAATATCGATATTCGAGGTTTGAAAAGATTGCTTGTTACATCTGCTATCAGAGCTTAAGGTTAAGCAAGAACCTTGTCTTTGGTGGGGTATAACTCATTAAGTGATAGGGCAGTAGATTGCCCTAGCAAGAGTTGAGTATATTATACATATGAGCGCATATTTGTATTTTTTTATAAATGTATGCCTCAAAGGTAACTCCAACTATGAAAATTAAAGATCTTATATAAGGTAACTTATATAAGTATAAGTTGGTAGTGTAGTTCAATTGATGTAGGGATTAATGATGTCCATTTGTTACACCTCATTAATTAGCATAGCCGTGGTTGACCGGTTTATGAGCATTATTATCATTTGTAGAATTATTAGCTTAATATTTCTCAGCCAGTTTACGAGCAATTATTATTGTTTGTTGATTGATTAGTTGTGATCGGCTAGTTTATGAACATTAACTATTGTTTGTTATATCCAATTGTGCTCTACTAGTTTATGAGCAGTTTTACCTTTTCATTGCGTGGGTTTGGTAGACAGTAACTATGGAAACATTGAAATAAACAACTTGTGAATTAAATTTCACAGTCCGATATAAGGATTTTGATGGTAATGTTTGGTTAAAAAATTAAATTTGATAAAATTTATGCATTATAAAATAAAAGAAAGATATTTTGGAATAATATTTGTGAAATTATTTTAAATAAGAAAGTAAATTTATATAAAAATGGTTTATAAATTATAATTTATAAATAAAAAGGATTTAAACTAAGAATTTGAGAGCTTAAATCTCAGTGTTTTGAAAATTGTTTTTCAAAGCATTTTAAGAGAATAATATTATTATTATTTTGGAAGTATTTATAAGTAGAAGTATTTTAAAGAAGGATTTCAAAGGAGATAGGAAGTACTTAACTCACTTTTGTCGTTGGAAAATAATTTCGGTGATGACTACAGCATCATCGACGTTCATTTTCGAGTTTCTAAATAGGGGATGCTATTGTAGTAGTTTTCTACAAGTTGTTTTAGTAAAAAATATTTTGATTTAAATCCCGAAAGTATGATTTGACATATAAAAGATATATGTATATTTATTTATTTCAAATAATTTAAAATAAAACCCCGTTGTTTAGTTCTAAAGGTTTCCTTAAATAATTTGACGTAAAATATAGATTAGTGCAATAAAGGTTTTGAATTAAGCTTTCTATATGGAAAAGATTTGTTTATACACTATGTTGGGGGGCTAAATGGTAGTGGCGTAGCCCAGAATAAATGTTGGAACTTTTTATGTTTTCCCCATTGTGGGTAAAGTGTGTTTAATAAATAACTAAAATTTTATTAAGTTGTTTTATGGATGCTTCATCCTATGCATTAGGATAGTTTGGCTTGTACATGATGTTATGGTATGTTGTTTGATAGTTTTATTTGTTGAAATAAAGCAGATTTTTTAGCGATTTTGGACAGTCGAAAACTTCCAGATTGGTATAGAAGTCGAACCTAAGTTTTTTTGTAAAAATATAAAAGTTGAATTTTTATATCCCTTAATCTGAAAAGTTAGTAAGTTAAAGTAAGTTCAAAATTTATAACACAACCTTGTTAAGTAAAATTGAAATTTAAAAGTTGAGTTTTGTAGCTCTTAAATTTAATAGTAGTAAAATTCAAATAAATTTTAAATAAAATAAAGATGAATGTCTTGTATACACTCGTAGGATGTAGTAGAGTATTATACGAGTATAAACTTAAGTCTTGAAATGTTGTAAAACATAATTGTGTTGTAATGAAATGATTTTTTTAGTGAAGATAATTCTTTATAAAATGTTTATAATTCTTTATAAAAATGTTTATAAACTTAAGTAAAGTTTTAATAAATGCTGCACAAACTATTTTAATATTAAATGAACATTGCTTTTAAGGTAAATAAATGTGAATTAAAATGTAAAGAAATCGGTGTAGATATGGGCTTCATTCTCTTCAGAGGCTTAAAACTTTGGGTATTGTTTAGAGCTCTATTTGCTTGCTTTGTCACAAGGATGAAGAAACTGTCGACCATCTGTTTTTTGAGTGTGAATTTTCCTACTTCATATGGGTTAGGTGCATGAATTTTCTGCACTTGCATAAGCCTATACGAAATTCTTCCTTGGAATGGTATAGCATTTTTAAAGCTTTGAGATGGAAATCAACTAATGGAACTCTCTTGTTAAGAGTTCTTAAGAAGGCAACATACCTAATTTGGATGGAGAGGATCAATAGAGTGTCAGGTGGTCGTTTCACCACTAAACATATAGTGTTCCTTTCTATTTCCGATATCTTTAGACCTTATTATTTTCTTCAATTATGTCTAGTTTATTTTGTTCTTTGTATCTCGAGATGGTATGCCATCTTTTCTTGTAACCTTTTTATTTGTTTAATAATATGGTAGGGGTCAACTTAACCCCGCTGGCTATGCCAAAAAAACCGATGGAATAAAATACATAAGTTGTACGTGGGTCATTTTATTCGCTTGACGTTTCTTGATCTTGGATTTGAGTACATGATTTTTGTAATGACCCGGAATTTCAAACACTTTACATTTAAATATCCAAAATATTTAAATATTTGTATCAAGGATTTAATATGATTAAATACGATTTTATAGCCATGTTAAACACTTTTTAATTAACAACAAATGTTAGAAAACTTGTTTTTTAAATGTGTTTACAAAAATATGTACTTTCAAGAAATATTGAAAATGTGATCGGAAAACGTTTTGTTAAAAATCAAATTTTTGTTAAATAAAAGTTATTTGAATATTTGTACACTTGTATGATAACATATGAACATATATACAGGTGTTTAGATCACCAAAATACTAAGCAAAATTAATTAAACCAAGCATGCTTCTAGAAATAGTACTAAAGGACCCCTAAATCAAGCCTTAAATCAAGGAATGATTTAACGAAGGTAAGTTGTTTAAGAGGCATGGAAGGATGTAACTCCATGGTTGACTAAGAGGATATTGGTGATCTTCTTCCAAAAATTCCTAAGCCTATATATATAAGCATGCAAAGTCCTCTTCATTTATCACCAATTCACAACATAAGAAATCAAAGTTTTCGTCTTCTTCTTCCTTCTCTCTAACTCTCCAAAAATCTATTCAAACCAACTCCTTTCTTCACCAAACTTTCGCAAAGCTCTTATATCATTATTAGAACATGGTTTAGAATTTAAGAAGTGAGGAAATGATGGATCAAGCGAGAAGATCCCTTTATGGTCGTGAACATGATGAGTGGGGAGGAAGGCTAGGCCATGGGAAAAGGTGTGAGGAGGAGGCCATGACGTGAGTTTTGGTTAGAGTAAAAAGTGTACTGTTGCTTGCTTGAATGTTGTAGGAAGATGGTTTATATATGGTTTGAATGAATGTGAGTTATCCTACCTTGAATGAAAACAATAACTTGTTAATTTGCTTATTAAAAACTTATTAATTTGATTGCTAAAACTATATAATAGACCCTAACTATGTAAAGTTATAAACCCTTATTTCATGCTGTGAATAGCATATTAATTGTTTGGTTGTTGTGCCTTAAAAAACCTTGGTTTATATATGGTTCGATGATGTTGAATATGGAATTTTCCATATAGCAATAACCGCTATGAACGCACTTTAATCCCTTAACTTTAACTTGTGAAATTTAGCGACTTATGAACATATATTTGTATAAAATAATTTGGTTGTTCGCTACATTCTAAAAGTGTCTTGAGTAGCAAAGAATATGTTAGGAAAATTGTGGAAATACTAGAACAAAGTTTTAAAAGATTGAAGTAAAGAGATCGGTATATCGACACTTTCAAATTCCTTGTTTTTGGAAAATAACATTTATTTTTGTAGGAACTTCCTTAGAGGTTTCAATTATTTTGATAAATAAAATATATTTTATTCTTATTGTAAAAAAATTGAAGCTTAAGTCATTTGATAGCTGGTAGAATGAAGAAAACAGTTATAGCGAAATAGTCGCTATATGAGCATTTTGGATAAATACCTTATTTTCGGAAATTTCTATAAAATAATTAAAGACATTTTTTTGGATAATTCTTCAAGGTTTCTAAGACCTAATGTATGATAATTATTGTAAAAGGAATGGATCAAAAATCATTTATTTAAGCATCGAAAACTAGGCACAAATTTTTGGCAAATTCACCTTAAAGGAACAACCTGGACTTTATATAGCACTTCGAAATGATATCTTTGCCTTTGCAACAACTTTTCATGTTGCGAATTGTTTTCGTAGCATTATCTGAAATGCTAGCTTTACTGTTTGAAACTATAAATTGTGTAAAAATGATATATAAATTAAGTATTGTTCTCTAATCATTTTAGAGTTGTTTTCTAACTTATGTTAGAGTGTTTTAAAATTGGTTTCATGTTTAAATATATCTTTAACAATTAATTATGAATTTTTAAAGTAAGTGGCTTTTAAAATAAAAAATGTTTATTTTGGTTTATTTGTTTATTTCTAAATTGGTTTTTTACATAATATTCTATATCAATAATTATAATATATTTTTAAGTGCTTTAGAAGTGTTTTAACATATTATTAAGTTTTTTTAAAGGCATTACTATTTATGCAAGTTTTGATAAGTAAGTTAAGTATCATATATATAATACGGGAAGGTACGACTTCAACACTTAAGTTGAAATAAATAGTTTTGTGCAATTAACTAAAAATTTATTACCTTATTTATTAAGTGTGGATATGCTTTGATCTTTAAGTGATGTTTTAAAGTCAATGATTAGTACAAAGAAATGATTTTGGGTTATGGTAAACAATGTTTCAGTAACATTGCTATTTTACCCTTATTATTAATTATACTTATGAATATAATTAGATATTCACTAATTAATATTTAATAGATAACTATAAGTAAATGATTTTGGGTTTGTTGTGAAAATGTTTAAAACAACGCTTGTCTTAAACCCTTAAGTAAAATTGAATCTTTAAAAAGAAGGTTTAAAGAAAAAGGTTTTAAAAATATGAAATGAATTGGGTTCGTTGTGATAATGTTTAACTAACACTTGTCTTAAGCCCTTATAAATGTAATTAAACCTTTAAAATAGAGTTTTAAAGATAATGATTAAATATGAAGTGTTCTGGGTTTGTAGTAAACAATTTTTTAGTGACGTTTGTTTTTGAGCCCTTGAATTATATTTTAAAGTGGATAAATTTTATAATTTTAATTAGATATTTAATAATAGAATGTTAAATATAAATAACAAGTATTGAAATCTTTTATAAAAAGATAGAAAAAGGTTTAATTTATAAAGGAGAAGGGGTTTATAGTAACATTTGTCTTCAACCATTTTGATTATACTTTAAGTAAGGAAAAACTTTGTTAGCTGATTTGTGAATATACTTATACCATTGACATAAGTATATGAATTTTTTAAGCATTGAAAGGAGTATAAGTTAATAGTGAAATAAAAGAATACTAGTATATATAACTTATAAATAGAAATTATACACACACACACATATATATATATATACAAGTATACGAAGGAGGTTTTAATTAATAAAGAAGTATTAATTAATAAGGAAAGTTTTGATCAATGAAAGAATTTTTATTAGATAAAATGGAGTTTTACTTGTAAAAAAGGTTTTTAATTAATAAACAATAAACTAAATATAAAAGGATTAAAATTCGTTTAGGTGACTTGATAATGCTTTGGATAAATTGATAGTACTTGTATGTTTACTTGCTTATGGATGGTATACGGGACTTAGTTCCCTTATGCCCTCATTCACATTATTTTTGAATATGACCAAATTCATCAATTTAGTCTTTGAGAGACTGAGGCCGGTAAGTGTTTTACTTACTGGAAACCATTTTAAGACTAAGATATGTGTTCTATCTTTGGAAAGTGGTTCTGTTCGAGACGTTGGAACCCATATGTGGTTTCAAGATCTGTTCAAGATGCTGGAATCCAATTAGGGATTCGTGATCAGTTCGAGTGATGAAGATTTGTGTGAAAGGTCCCAAAGGTAGCCTCAACATCTAAAAAATGACTAAAGATAGAGTATGATGCATGATCCTGGGGTTTAGCTGACCCATGAGGAGTACATCAACTCCACATATAGAGTACACTTATCGATATATTGTGCATGGGGAGTTGATGATACTCGGTTCACATTGTTCACAAGAGTGTTCGGATGATGGGCCAGTTTTGTTTTCCTTATGGTATATTTTATCTGAGGATATACGGTACTCGAAAGGTAGTTTTTATCCTTATCATATGAGATCGTTCTTGGCTTATTGAAGAGGTCTCCGTGGAAAATCCATTATACGAATGCGCCTTTGCGGTTTGGTTTGTATACCTATCAATATGCTATTGAATATAGTCAATGTAAGCATCCCAGCTATTTTATATATTTATATTCTGCACCCTAGACATTATTATAATATCACTAGATTTTCTTATGAAATGGTTTAGTTATTGTAAGGTAAAAACCTGTCCATGTTTATTTGCAGCATGGTCTTACGAGATACCTTTATTTTTGAAAGGTTTTATTAATATAAGAATCCATCTGACTGAGCTTCTCATGCCGGTTAACCAAAATGATCCGGGCCTTATTTTCTTATAATGCTCGTGTCAGCCCCATGAATATTTCCAGATTTCATTGGTGTTCACTGGAGCTCTTGGAGAGGAGCTGGATGATTGCCTACTATAGTTTATATTTCTCTACATTGCTTTGTTTATTTTTATTAGCAATTGTAAGAACGGGTCATTGTAACTGTCTAGGTTGATAATAGGTTAGTTTTTACTGATTATTGTATCCATAAAGTTATCTTTTGTAAATATCATTTTGAGATATTATATGTTGGTGTTCCGCATATGAGATTCAGATGTTTATGTTCTTCTCTTCTTGTTCTTTTTATTTCTTTCATTTTCCTTTTGCCCTAACGTTCTGTCTTTCCTACACTTGGGTGCTCAGCACATGAATACAATAGATGTATTAGTTTCGACTTTCGAGGGTCGAAAAGGTGATCGTCACAGCTTGGTATCAGAGCGCAAGGTTAAGCGAGAACCTTGGCTTGCGTGGGGTATAACTCATTAAGAGATACGGTAATGGAATGCCTTATTCCAAGTTAAGGGTATTATGTACATGATATCGCATATTTGTTAGTGCTATAAAAATGTTTTATACTGTGATATTTGGTCTGTTGATTGATTTATGAATTCTGGTCGGTATATAGGACGCCACGGTATCCATATGGATTTCTACACACTTGAACAAGACAAACTGATATGGTATTGTTTTACAATTAGTAAATGAAATAATTTTACGTAGGATTATATTTTAAATATAAAAGAATAATTTTCACTAAAGTCATATAGTTAATATGTTATGTTGGTTTTTAGGAAATGATACAATTATTATCATTTATTGTTTGTTTAAATCATGTTCATCTAGTTTAGAAGCATTGTTTAATGTTTATTGTTGTTTTGTGTTTAACCACTTTATAAGTAATTTACGTATTTACTACATGGGTTGGGTAGATAGTAATCATGGGAACATTAAAACGAACACCTTTAAGTTTCACAGTTTGACGACAAGGCATTCAATGTTAATGTTGGGTTAAAAAGTTAACTTTAGTATTATTATAGTTTTAATGGAATGGTAAGATATTTAAAATATAAATATTTGTGAAAGGATTTTATATAAGAAAGTAACTTTATATAAGTAAGGTTAAACAAAAAGGATTTAAAACTGAGAGTATGAGAACTTAAATCCCAGTGTTTTTGAAAAATGGTTTCAAAAATTCTAGAGAATTAATCATAGTATCATTTGAAATTATTTTAAAGGACTAATGTTTTTAAAGAGTTTTAAGATTTGTTCAACTTCGAGGTTACTCTTGGAATGAATGAATCGATTTGGGAAACAACGTATTTTTATGTCAGCTAGCTCGAGTAACTTGGAAGTAACTAAAAATGGGCGAGTGATGTGTTTAGTTGGTAAGCGCTTCTCTTAAGTATTATCTTTCTTCGTAAAAGGGATATATGATACTTCTTCGATCTGTATGAATATTTTTCATTGATTTTAAAGAAAATATTTTGGTAATTAGTTTAAAAAATGATTTTGGTTTAATCTTGAAAAGTCTGATTTGATATTTTAAAAAGATATATGTATATGTTATTATTTCAAATGATTTAGAATAAGAACTGGGTATTTTATTTTTAAGTTTTCTATCAAGTTATATTATGGATGCATGTATCATATGCATTAGAATAGTTTAGTTGTGCATCTTATTATGATATGTTGTTTGGTAGTTTTTAGTCACTGAAATAAAACGGAATTTCTAGCAATTTCGAAAAGTCAGAAACTTCCAAATTAATATAGAAAGTGAAGCTAAGTATTTTCTTAAATTTTTATAACTCTTAATTTCAAAAGATAGTAAGTTAAAACAGGTTTAAAATTTGTTAAGCATCCTTATTAAATAGAACATCTGATGTTATTGGATCGACTAATAAATGCCTTTACTTAGAGTTATCTAAGGAAATAGACTCTAGTCTTGAGTTTAGATTCTATAGTCCGACTCTACCTAGATACTAGCCGAACCCGATGGAGAAAGAAGTCTATAAGTTTAACTCAATTATAAGATCCGAATTTATTTTAGGCCTTCGTCAAAATTTTAGGAAGTAAAATATAAATGAATGTTTTATATATACTCTAGGGATATAGGGGAGTTTTATACTAGTAATGCACTTAAGTCTTGAAAGTTTTCAAATGAATTTTTTAAATAAAATGTTTTATAAGTAAAGATAAGTCTATTAAATTTTTATAAATAACAATTGTTGCATAAATGATTTTATTATTATATAAGAAATAAGTTTGTGTAAATAAATGAGAATTGGAAAGAAATTGGTGTAGTTAAGAAACCAATAGAATAAAATATGTAAGTTGTACGTAGATCGTTTTTATTCGCATGACATTTCATGATCTTGGATTCGAGTACATGGTTTCAAGGTGATTCACACTGGTCCCAGTTAGTGTTTTTCACTAGATACTTAATGGCGAACACTTGATATCGATTTTTGATAAGATTATGAAGTTATCTGTCATAGTATGTGGCTATGCAAGGGAAGAGTAGGTTTCTAACCAAGGAACTTGATCGGAATCAGCACTAGAGAATTCATGTGAGATATACTAGTGTGGAAGTGAAATTTATGAGATCGAGCAAGTGATTGGGTTTGATATTTCATACGGATGACATATGTACATCATATGTGATTTAGTATAATTGAATACTATGTTTGTTGGCTTATGGAGGGTTTGGAAAAGGTCTCTTCGAATTGTTTGAGGTAGCATGAACAATCGAATAAGTAATGACCTAAGGTTGTTGAGCATAAGGTCTGCTTAGTGGTTTTTTATCATCCTTGTGTGATGAGAAGGTTTCTGAACCTGGGCAAATCGTTAGCTTTGTTTGCTAGTAATCATAGTACTATTAAGTATTATTGTGTCATTTTTTCTTTGATTGTTCGTATCGGAATAACGAGGATGAAATATTCTAAGGGAGGAGAATGTAATGAGCCGAAATTTCGAATACTTCGTATTTAAATATTTAAATATTTGTATCTAGGATTTGATATAATTAAATACTATTTTATACCCTTGTTAAATACTTTTTAATTAACAAGTAATGTTAGAAAAGTTGTTTTTAAAATGTGTTTACAAAAATATGTACTTTGAGGAAATACTGAAAATGTAACCGAAAAACATTTTGTTAAAAATCAACTTTTTGTTAAATAAAAGTTGTTTGAATATTTGTACACTTGTATGATGACATATGAACACATTTGCAAGTGTTTAAATCATCGAACTACTAAGTAAAAGTAATTAAACTAAGAATTCTTCTAGAAGTAGTACTAAAGGACCCATAAATCAAGCCTTAAATCAAGGAGTGATTTACGGAAGGTAAGGTGTGTAAAAGGCGTGAAGGATGTAACTCCATGGTTGACCTAGGAGGGTATTGGTGGTCTTTTTCCAACAATTCCTAAGCCTATAAATAAGCACGCAAGGTCTTCTTCATTTCTAACCAATTCACAACATAAGAAATCAATGTCTTCTTCTTCTTCTTTCTCATCTTTAACCCTCTAAAAATCTATATAAACCAACTACTTTCTCCACCAAACTTTCACAAAGTTCTTATATTATCATTAGAACAATTTATCATCTAAGAAGTGAGGAAATGATGGAGTAAGCAGGAAGATCCCTTCATCACCGTAAGCATGATGTGTGGAGAAGAAGGTTAGGCAGTATGCAAAAGTGGGACGAGGAGGCCGTGGATTTAAGTTTTGGTTGGAGTATGAAGTCTTTTTTTGCTTGCTTGAATGTTGGTAGGAAGATGATTTATATGTAGTTTGGATGAATGTGAGTTATCCTACTTTGAATGAAAACAATAACTTGTTGATTTGCTTGTTAAAAATTTGTTAATTTGATTGCTAAATACTATGTAATAGACCCTAACTAAGTAAATTTACAAACCCTTATTTCGTGCTGTGAATAGCATACTAATTGTGTGGTTGTTGTGCCTTGGACGGCCTTAGTTTATATATGTTTGAATAATGTTGAATGTGAAATTGTCCGTATATCGATAGTCGCTATAAATGCACTTTGAATCCCTTAACTTTAACTTGTGTAATTTAGTGATTTATGAACTTAACTTTGCATAAAATAAATTTGGTAGTTCTCTACACTTCTAGAAGTGTCTTGCATAGCAGAGAATATGTCAGGAAAGTTATGGAAGCACTAGAACAAAGTTGTAAAAGATTGAAATAAAGAGGTTGATATATCGACAATTTTAAATTCCTTGTTTTTGGAAAATAACGTTTAATATTGTAGGAACTTCCTTTGGGGTTTATATAATATTTAAACAAGTAAAATATATTTTATTCTTATAATAAAAAAATTGAAGCTTAAATCATTTGGTAGCTAATAGAACGAAGTGGCAAAAGTTATAGCGAAATAGTCGTTATATAAGCACTTCGGATATATACATTATTTTCGAAACTTTCTATAAAATAAATAAAAGATATTCTTTGGGATTATTCTTCATGGTTTCTAAGTGCCTAAGTATACTGAATGGATAAGAAATCACTTATTTAGGCATTGAAAACTAGGTGTAAAGTTTTAGCGAATTCACCTTAAATGGACTGTCCGAACTTTAGAAGCACTTCAAAAATGCTATCTCTGCTTCTGCAACACCTCTTTGCTGTTGCAATTTTTTTGGTAGTATTGTTTGAAATTCTATCTTTGTTTTTTGAAATTATAAATTGTGCAAAAATGAAATTTAAATTGGTATCCAACCTTTTGGCCCAGTTATCTTCAAACTGATTGGATAAACTAGACCCGACGAATATCAAGGCAAGCAGTCCAGAGAGATGATCCTAGGGTCTAGTAACCAAGTACAGAATATACAACACCATGAGACGATTGTCGAATAAGCTTAGAAGTGCAATACCCTGGAATACACTAAATAATGATCGGTGTTCGATCCTACATAGGGGGGAAGGCACCGATCCCTTGGGGTACACCCAAAGTTGCCCCCACTCCTATGGGACTCTTCTCTATCTACATAGAACCAAATTCAAATGTTGTTCCAGAATTCATGTGCATCATACTGAAAATCTCCATATACAGTCTAAAGCAGCAATTCATCCTTCTATAAATCCATTGCTTGGATCAAATAACCCCAAGGCGACTATGCAAAACAACATTAGGAACTAAAAGCCAACATCAAGACGGACCAACAAAAAAGGTAGCAGATCCTATACCATTGTTTATAGGGTTCAGTTCCAATCCAACCTATAGGGATCGGTACTAATCCTCAACCGTAGGGGATCTGGGGCCAAGATTAGATTTTTTAAAGGACTGCATTTATTTACGGAGATTCTGGTGGAGAAATATCAATGAGATATTTGATCGTCCACCCTAAAAATAAAGAAGGCATGGTTCATTCTAGGGATGTTCATGCTGCCATTACACTTTTATTATCTTGTATTCAACGATTTATTTCGGTCCCACTCTCTTGTAATCACAAAAACTAGGGAAAAAGCAATAAAATCATTCAAGTGGAATTAGGCCAAAATTGCTAAACTACTATAAATTGGTGTGTGCGTGTTTTCTATCTAACTTTCTCTATTTTTCATTTACTTTATTCATTTAATCTCTAATATTTACTTTTTATGTTTGTACCAATTTTGGTTCAAACATTTCAATGCTTTTAGTGAGAATGATATTCTTAGGCCATTTGGAACCATCACGTATCCTATGTCCAAGAGATAGATCGAGTTTCTCTACCTTTTGATCCTACAACTCATATTTCCAAAGATCTACTATAAGCTTTTTGCCATGGCCTCACCAAGGAAAGAAACACATACCATAACAACTAGATCTACCCCTAAATATGTTGAGAATCAGGATCCCTAACATGGGAATGAAGCTAACCAACCGGAGCAAACAGAGATCTAGACTCCAACTGACATTGTCACCAGAATTGAGATGGATAGGATGAGGAAGCAGATGGAAGAACGATTCCATGCTAGTCAATAGGAGATGAATCAATCGATGTAGTAGAGCTTGAGGCTGCTGAATGAACTAACTCAAAAAAGCCATAGACGGAGTAGAAGGGATTCCAGCTCAGAGTCAGAGAGTTCTTCTTCATCCGAGCAAAGGGATATGGATAGAATGCAGAAGTGGACCCAAAATACTACTGGGACATCAAACCAGGGAGAGCGCCAACCGGGGTCACAAGTTTATGGATTGGTACCGACTCCCAAGGAGGGATCGGTATCAAACCCCATTATGGTAGGCCCGCTCAACAGTTGGAAGGCAGGGTGGGTACGGCCTCTGGACATGCTACTAATGTTCAGAATGTGGAGTTTCTGACTTCTGCTGACAATACAACTCATGGGAATCAAACAGAAGGGGCTGTTGGAAGAATGGATACCTCGGAGTTTGGGAAGCCTAGGACCGAGCACCTTCCTGAGAGCATTAGTCAGGCCAAACACTCGAGATGGGATTCGATTACCACCGTTCAGTCGAAGCTATTGACTCGGACTACTTGGAAGATATGGAGATTGTGAGTGAAAACAAGTTTAGAACCAATAATGAATGGGGTACCAATGCAAGTCGGAACCCATTCATGGAGGGCATTCTCTGTTTAAGATATCCCTAGGGATTTAATATACTAATGATGCCATTGTATGGAGGAACGATGGATCCTAGGCAATACTTATTAAGATATGAATAGCACAAGGATTTAGCCAAAGCTTCGGATGCCATAAAGTGTCGTAGTTTCCTAATTTTCCTAGAGGGAGTGGCTACGATGTGGTTCACTTGGCTTTCGTCGAAGTCTATATTATCTTTCGCTAAGATGTCACGAAAGTTCATGGAGCAATTCCGCTTTTTCCCATTTGAAGCATGTGATGTCACTATCCAACATTTATCAAGCTGAAGTAAAGTCATGGAGGGACTTTTTAAATTGGTTCCACATAGCTATAACAGAAATAATGGATCCTATGGAAGACATGTACTGATGGTGCTATGTAGGGGAGTTCACCCTGACTCGGATTTTGAAGACTGGGTGGAAAGGAAGCAACTGTTGACAATGGAAGCTTTTCATAGGAAAGCTAACGAATATTTACGTCAGGAGGATGCACACAAGCGTCTACGGAGAAGGTTGCTGGAAATTTAGATGAGGTAATACATAGTAATGTTGCTATAAAGCAATATGGAGAAAATTCTGGGGATGTAAATGTGAAGGTTGAAAACTAGAATGAAGGTTGTTAACATAATAGTGATGGGGCGAATAAGTGTAAGCTAGATAATCGAAATTATTTTCGGACTCCTATGTGTCAAAATTACACTGAACTGAACAACTCAATAAAGAACATCCACATAACTACATAGAATACTGAACTATATAGGAAGCTAGCTCTCAATAAGTCAACCAAGTAGGAGATGATGTTAGGCAAGTTTTGTAAATTCCATGAGACTCACGGTCATAATACTAATGAGTGTAGGAAGTTGCACGACATGATTAAAGATTTGGTAAGAAAAAAGAAACCCCAGCAACATGTGAAAGCCCTGTAGGGTGGCGGATAAGGAACTTCTAACCCCCATTGGTCATCTTCCTAGCAGTAGCACGCTCAGGATGGCGCTAATCCACCTAGGTAGCCAGAAAGACATTAAGTGACTAACACAATTATCGGTGGGCCGCATCCTATTGATAAAAGCTTTGGCGAAATGGATAGATACATTAGAGCTATAAAACATGTTGAGAATGAAAGTTGTTATGCTATGAGGGTGGAGATCTAATGAAACAATCTCGAACCATGACAGAATATATTGTTTTCCTAATAGAGATGCCGACGGAGTGGAAGTTCCAATAATCAACCCACTTGTGATTTCAACCACGATTGGTGGTGTTGTTGTACAAAAGGTGCTTGTTGACTACGGGAGTTCAATTGATATCTTGTTCAAGAAAGCTTATGGTCAAATGATGCTGGAGTAGAAGGATTTGAAGCCTTATAAGTCTCGAATATGGAGGTTCAATGGGATGGCAACTAAAGCCATAGGATTTGTTAAATTAGCTGTGGTACTTGGTGAGGGCGACCGCCATCGAGTGTGGGTCGTGCCTTTTTTAGTGTTGGATATCTATTCAGCGTTTAATGTCTTTTTGGGTCGATCGGTCCTAATTGAATTTAGAGTGACCATCGTGCCCTGGTATTTAGCTTGAAGTTCCCTATAGACAATAGAGAGGGAATTGTGCACGAAGATAGGATGGTTGGCCGTGAATGCTATGTTGCCAAACTAAAGGAGGAAAGTTGAAAGAAGAAAGGAAGAATGTAGAGAAGGCTCTTTACATAAAGGCTTTGGATGCATAGCTATATAGCCCGAGCCTCGGCTCGAGCATACTAGTCGGTTTTATGGTGATATGGACCAACGAAATGAGCCCGAGGTTGATGAGCAGCTCCTACGGAGTTGATGATCATTGTTCCAGTCAGTAGGGATGATTCAAGCAAAGCCTTTAAGGTTAGATCTTAACTTGGCACAAGTGTGATGAAGGAGTTGGTTGGATTTCTCTAGGCGAACCTAGATGGGTTTGCCTTGAATACTCGAATATGTATGAGATCTCGCCTGGGATAGCAAGCCATGCATTAAAAATCAATCCCAAATGCGTTCATGAAACAAGAATGCCATAGCCAGGGTCCAGAGAGATCCGCTGCACTCAAAGAAGAGGTGGATAAGTTGAAGGACAATAGCTTCGTCTGTGATTCCTTGTACCCAGATTGGGTATCAAACCATGTCTTTGTGAAAAAAGAGAACGGTAAGTGGAGGACCTGCACTGTAACAACCCACCCTTTGTTGTACCTAAAGGCATGCGCCTTACATCATTGCACGACTTTCAAATGCCACAAAAGATAGATCATCGAGGCAAAATTAGAACAAAACATTAAACTAAGACATCAACAAGATCTCCCAACGAAATGACAACCATTAATATGTTGAATATACATGAACAAAATAGAATAATAATATATAAGAGACCATGCTAGCAGAAGCAACTGATAAATAAATGTCAATACAGAAAATCAGAATACATCAACTCCCAAAAGCATAGAGTTCCAAATAAATACTGATACAACAGTCTCATATACAAATAACAGATCTGTCATATACAAATAAAGCAACAAGAATATATATCCCAAAACATCAATGCCATAGCTCTAAGATGTTGTAGCTGTGCACTCTTTTACTGTATCCCCTAATGCACTTAACTCTCAAACTACTCGATCGAATACTTGAGAGATGTCATGACATAAGCAGATAAAGGCAAAAACTCAGGTCAGACATAAAGTCTGGTGTGAGGGGAAATATCTCAAAATATTGCATATGACAACTATATACAAATAAATAGGAACTACTAAATCACAGTCACCCCTCTCCACAAACATGGCTCGGAGAAAATCCGGACTGCCTATAAACAAGTACAAAAAATCCATCTCAAAAATAAGGAATCATATTATAACCTGCTCTTCTACTGTAATAACAAATTAGCAAAATATCTTATATTGTACTACACTAGCCCAAAATTACTTATAATATAGTACATATATACCATGATCAAACCGTGATCCGAAAAAACGATCACTACTGCTAAGATTGATATGATACGCCTCAGCACGTATGGCCACTGCTAATAAGACTGAATAGGTACACCACAATGCATGTGGTCACTACTACTAGGACCAAATAGGTACGCCTAATGCGTATGGTCACTACTGCTAAGATAAAACGTTCGTAAGATTATGAACATATGACCCAAAAACGTCCAAGCGATCAGAATAAGATAAAATTATTCACTGTCCCTTTAATACCGTGTCGAGTGTGTCATGGCCATCAACAACACTCTAGGTACACCACAATAAGTTCAATACTTGGGTAAATCACATAAGTACATACCCTTGGGTAGGTTACATAAGTCCATACCTGTAACAACCTGCATATTATCGGTGGTATATTTAAATAATTTATTTAAATATGACGTCGTATGTCGGATTATGGTCCGAAAAGCTACTTTCTACAAACGGTCGAATTGGGACTCAAGACCACCTCCATTGGTTCCAAAATGGCGTTTGCGATCTTTTTGAGTATAATCTTTGATATGTTTGGAGTAAGTGAAATTTTGACCTTTTCTATTGGGCTTTGGGCTTGGGTTTCACCCAAACTGTTCTATTAATCTCAACTCAGCCCTTCTCTCCTCTCATTCACTTATTCATTTCTTAAAAACTTAAGCTTAGAACTGAAAATGGGGGAAAGGAAGAGGAATTAGAAATTAGCAAGCCCTAGTTCTCCTTTGTATCTTGATTTCTTGCTCCAAATTCATAGAGAATCCATTGGTAAGTTCATCTCCATCTTCTCTATCTCTTCTCCTCTTCAATTTCAGTAATTTTCCTAACCCTAACTTAGGAAATGCTTGCTTTGATTCTAGATTGAAGCTTGTAGTGTTGAAGTGGAGTGTAGTTGGTTGATTCCTTGCATTGGTGCTTCTTCATCTTCTTTGTTTTGTGTAAAAGGTGAGTTTTGAACTCACATCTACTTCTCTTGATTTCATTGATGTTGGGTATGAATTCCTAACACCTTGTTCATATGCACTTGCATTTGGTTTGGGTTGAATTGGGGAATAATCCAATTTTTAGTGTTTTGGGTTCAAATCTTTGAAATCCTAACTTTGATGTTTTAATCATGTTTTGGTGATGCATCGAGGAACATATAGGGCCAGGTTGTCGATTGGCATAAGCCCTTAGAGCCAATGTTCGTCCGATTGCATTTTGGGAGAGTTTGCTCTTCATTTGAATAAGGCTGAAAAACAGCCCAGGCATGATTCATTCGACTGAAAAACTCTGCACAGTCGACTGAACCTAAAAACAGAAAGTTTCCTAAATCTAGAAAATTTCCAGGTACAGGGTCAGTCGACTGAAAACTCTGTTCAGTCGACTGAACCTGCTGTTTGAGTCCAATTTTCCTTTTTGGATTGAATTTCCAATTTGAATCGATTCATGATGATCCCATGTACGATTATCAATTGTTTTGACTTTGATGGTTCCTTTTAATTTTAATCCACGGGTTTTATAAAATAATTTCTCAAATCGCATTTAAAAGCTCGTTTCTCCAATTCATAAATTCTATTTAAAACACACACTTTCACACTTCGAGCGAAGTGGAAGGGTGATTAAATGGTTGGGCAAAACACGGACTATGAATCCATGCGTTTATCTTTCCGATTAATCCCGACCTATTCAATTGATCGTTTTGACCTTCGGGTTTGGTTTATCGATGATATGAGATAAACTTTGTACTGCTTTGAGTGTGAAAGTAACTGACGGATAGTAAACCGTTTAGTGCGAACGAGTGGTTATGGGACGCACGTTAACACTTTTCGGATTCCTTTTCGAGAGTTGTGACACATTCCGCCAGTTAGTGGTGTCCAGTACTGGGTCTCACCACTACGGCTTGTCGCCCTATAGTATTGCTTTCTATGTTGGTCGTTATGAGCCGCATGGGTGATATTGGGTTTGTTGCCTTTAATATCGCTTTTGGAGTTGGTCCTTTGCCCCGCTCAAGAGATATTTGAGTGGTTTCTTCACCACCGCTCGAGAGATATTGGAGTGGTTTCTTCACCACCGCTCGAGAGATATTGGAGTGGTTTCTTCACCATCGCTCATGAGATATTGGATTTGTTGCAATTGGTATTTGTTATTTGCCTTTTTGGCTTGCCTGGGATATTCTTATCCTTTGTTTATCCATGTTGCCGATGATATGAGGCTTGTTTTATGATGTTCATCTTTTGTTAGATGATTTTGTTATCTCCCTTAGAGATATTTGTTATACTATATGATCTTGCAGGTTCATTATCGTTCAGTTTATCTAACTGGTTTGTTTAGCTAGACTGACCCGTGTATTTTATACTCGGGTCAGACCGAGTTGTTTCAGGTTAGGTGCTTTTGGGACTTAGCCTCTTTTGCTTCCGCACGGACTATTCCGCTAGTTTCTTTTGTCTTAGCTTTTGTGTAGTCCTTATCTGTTGTAACTCTGATATGTATTCTTGTGAACTCGTCTGTATATTGTGGTTTGCTATACCACTTGACATGTATTATTTTGTATACTCTGCTTTGTATCAGTATATGTGTGTATATGATGGTTTACTGTTCTGTGATGTATATTACATTTGAGTTGTTATATTCTGTTCTGATAGATCCTATAGCCATTGTAGTCTTGCTTTAAATATTTATTGAATACGTCGAACTATTTGTGATTCTACTTTTCGACGTGTTTAGTGGATAGTTAAGGTAAGATTACACATGGTCGCTCCTATCCAGCCTTATTCTCCGTGTTAGCAGACGGTACTATCTATACAATACTCTTTGCTAACGTGGGTATAGAGGTGGGGCGTCACAATACCCATGCGGTGTCATAACAAGTCAACACCAATAAATTGTGTATTACTGTAAGGTCGAACTATAACATCCCATAATTTGGCGTTAGTTAGTCAATTGGTTAGCTGTTAATTACTTAGGCTCCAAAAATGGAATTTGTGCAAACGATGGAATTTAGCCATGAAACTTGCACTATTGCGTTCATGGCAAAATTTAGAGCAACTTTCATATTTGGAGTTTTGCAATCGTAGTCTAAACGAAGAATTTATGGACGAATAACAAATTTGGAATGAAAATAATTCGATTAGATAAATTAACATTTTTATATTAAGTTTTTGGTTCCATAGGCTCGTTATTAGGGTCGGTTGACCCCCAGTGGTCGACTGGTGACCTTATGCGATCGACTGGTGACCTTATGCGATCGACCGGTGACGACCTTGTAGCTGCAATAAACCTAGACCTCGATGGTTCGGATTTAATATTTAAGTCGAACGGGTGTGGTTAATTCTAGCATCTATAAATTCAGACTAACCCTCTCTTCTCTTCTCATATTTTTCAACAAGTAGCAACAAAGCTCTGCCATTTTCTCTTCTCCACTCTAAATTATAAAATAAATATTTATATTTGTATATATACAGTTAGAGAAGAACAGAAATCAAATAAGAGAAGAAGAAGAAGAGCGAATCAAAATTACGTGATAACAAGGTTATATATATTTGTAATTGTATATTTATATTTCCCTTCAATCCCAAATCTCTTCACAATTCTGTAATTCTAATGTATGTATATACCCTTTTATACATATTTCTTGGATTAAAAAGGATTTGGAGATGAATTTATGGTTCTACTTCAGATCTGGAGATTTAGATCGCTTTTGAAAGGTGAGTGGAAAATTTATATACTGTTTATGATTTTAAATCTATTCTTTTGGCATACGTTTGATTTTTATGCCTAAATCAATTTTATTTGTGAATTGTAGGCTTAAATTAATGTAGAAACTATTGCCTACATATTCTTGTTTTAGATCTAATTTGAAATATGTTTATACCTAGATTTGAAAATCAGTCCCAAAGAGGTTAGAATTTGAATGTTGTATAATTTATTCCAGATCCATACTTAGGTGTAAAAATATAACTTTTGGATTATTGCCCAATTTATGCTAGGTTGTAGATTTTCCGCAATTTAATTTATGGTAAGAACATCTGTTTGATTTTTATAAATTTGTCTACCTTTTCCACTTTTCATTCAAAAGGCGACGTTTGATTTAACAATGAATAATCCATTCCTTGTAATTTCAAATGGAGTCGATCTTTCTAATTGATGGAAATCATAGCTGAAAAATCTCTCTAAGGAATCTAATTCCAGCAAATTAAATATGAAAAACTTATTCTAGTTAAATATTTATGACTAGAATATATTTGGATATCAATATGTAGTTTTATTAAGTTGTTAATACGTTAATAAAGAAGAACAACGTTTATTTGTAAGTTATTTGTGTGTAACTTAGTTATTATTATATTTAGGGAAGCAAATAGGTAAAATTAGGAAATAAAAGATTATAACCTATATTAGTAGGTAATTAATGAGGAATAATGGATAGCATAAATTATGAGTTACAATTAATAGAGAAAAATGGATTGATGGAACTAATAAAATTGGATAGATATAAAAAGGTTACTAATTTAAAATAAGTAATCATGCTTAAATGCCTTAGGAAATGTACATTAGGATTTTATGGACAAATTGACACTTAAGAGCATTAAAAAGGGATTTATGGGTAGATAAGTACGTAAGAAAAACTTTATTGCCTTAAATAAAAAGGGAATTAGTAAGCTAAGTCCAATATCTGTATAAAATAATATAAGTAAAGACTTAGAATGGTTAATTGGACATAGTAGGTTAGTAATGCAAGGTCAGTAGAGTTACTCGATAGAAGACTTACCTTTACTTTGAGGCTACCGGTAGTTGGGTGCACTTACTACTGATATAAGAAATCACAAATCCTAGGACCCATGACGGCATGAGAGATTGGGCTTTCTTTCTTAATTGAAAAGTATTAAACGGTCCAAATTTGTAATTAGGAGTGGTGATGGATATCTCCATAGGGTTCGCTCCAAGTTTGTGGTATTAAGCGGCTGTATGGCCTTTCGCTCTCCTAAAAAGAAGTATTAAGTTACCTAGTGAGGTTCCAAATAAATAAGGATATCCCTAAAAAGGTTTACTTTAGTGTTGAGGTATTAAGTGACTATTGTATGACCCGCCTCCATACCGAAAGGAGTAACCTAATGAGATTCCATATTTATAATTAAGAGTGATGATGGATATCTCAGGAAAGGGTACGCCTTACGTTTGAGGTATTAAGTGGTTGTAGTGTGCGTATATTTCCTATGAAATAAGTGTTAGTAGCCCAATGAGATTTTCAAGCAATGTCATCTAGATAATACCAATGAGGAATCCGCCTTGAGGTTAGGTATTAAATGGAAAACGCCTACCTATAAATTAATGTTAAATTGTCAAAGACAGGCCTAGTCCTTATAATGAGGTATTAAGTAGCTCGGATACAGTCTCTCACATTGTTAAAACTTCAATAATGATAGATGTGTTTATAGTATGAGTATTATAGATTATAAGGCCATAGATAATGGTCAAAGGTCTATATAGCTATGACCAATAGACCAATAATGATGACGCTAGAAGTCCACCTTGAGAATAGGTCTTACGTGACAGAGTCTACCTCGATTGAGGTCTAAAATGGAAAAGTCTACATATTTCTCTTTTTAAAATATTATGTGGTGATAGTAGAAGCCCGCTTCATATATAGAGTATTAAGTGGAAAATATTGGATTTGGTAGTATTAGGCAGCTGATAAGGCTTCAGTAGTATTTTATACCTTGGGAATGGGTTGTTAAGTAATCGTGCATGCAATGCAAGGTTAGATTAGAATTGCTAACCTTAATAGACATAATAACTAAATAGAGACCAATCAGTATAAATTTAAGACAAATTACAGATTTTGCAGCCATCAGAACGTTGTTCCGACCCCTTCTCATTACGACCCAAAGGATAGATTTTAGTGCAACATGTCACTAGATCTGGATGTGTTTAGTTATTGGAGAAGTCTTCTTTCCTCTCATGCTCGATGTTGATGTGGCAATACGGTATCCAAGGAATTCCCTTGATTCCAAGGTAGTAGCCATAGTCAGTATTTATCCTATCATTGTTTCTGCTATAAGTTTATATTTATATAAATCTCTGATAATGCTCATGCTTATTTGCTGGTAACAAATCCAATGATCTGTGCTTTGATGGACTTGGGTTTTGATTTTTGTCAAAATTTTGGCCCATTAAGGCATGGATTGTTACATTTGGTATCAAAGTGTAGGTTAGTAGATCGGAGAAATTTGGATAAATTAAGAGAACATATTCGTACTTTCCTATCTAGTAATATTATATTCTTATGTTAGATTCTAAGAATTTTGATCATAGAAATTGTTGTAATTCCACTCCGAAGTAATGGGCAAAGCAACTATGGGTTGGAAATATCTTAGAGTTAAGGTTTTCATGCCAACTCCAAAGTACCCCACGGAGTGCTGGCAATGCATAAGGTACTGCTGATAAAGAGCATGAGTATGACATATGACTGAATCCTAAAGACCGGAGGTGTTTGACTAGATGGTTGATATTCTATCTACTTAGTGATTTTGGATTTTGATGATTAGTTCCAGTCGAAGATACATTTATTCCAGATGGCTAGGAAACTAGAGTATGTATGTCGCAATTGTCCGGAGGCAAGTTTTTGCTATGGTGCATTAATTGATCACCTCTTTGGTGGAAAACCGGATTATTATTTGGATTTTTAATGTCAATTCCTTAGTCTAAAATCTATGAGAGAATTTTTATAAAGTATATTTTGGAAAAGAATTAGAGTTTAGAAAAAAGGTTTTCAAAGGATTTCTTTTCCAAAGGATTTATTTTGGTAACTTTGATTTGGGAAAGTTTTGAAATTTTAATTATTAAAGAAACACGTATAATACTATATTGGTCATGTTACGAAAATTTTATTTTATAAAAGATTAATTTTTGAAATCCTTAAATATTTATATGTATATATTAGTAAAGGGTCGATTTTGATTTTTGGCAAAGAAATCGTTTACCAATTTGAGAAATTTATGCTTTAAAAAGGATTTTGGAAATCCTAAAATATTTATATATAAGTTTGATTTTTTTAGGAAAATTTTGGTATGAAATAGTTTCTATTATTTGGAAACAAGTATAAAGGAACATATATTTAGCTTAGTGATTTTTCAGTTCATAAAATCAAGCCTTTTAAAATCTTCTCTCTTTATGGAACAGATAAAAAAAGGAATGACATTCAATTTATTGGGGTATGTTGTTGTACCATCAACTATTGGAAGAAATATTTCTATGTAAACTAGGCAGGAAATAGCAGCTGGAGTATTTTTGGGTTTTTGGAATTATTGTTGGTTGCAGCAGTTTTTTAAGGCTATCGCAATCTTGCCAAGCAGTGATCCATATGGTAGGGTAGAGATGAGTCAAGCTGAAGATGATGTGCGGAATGGTCATTAGAATATAAATTAATTTAACCGGCCCTACTGGGTCCAAGTTCAGGCCGCGCCTAAATCTAGGCTAGAAGTCGGCCGCAAGCGATCGTCCAGTTGACCTAACGGCGGTCGACCGTTAGGTGGATTTGGGCTAAACCCGAACTTGGAACGCGACTATAAGTCACATCCAAAACATCAACCATCGCATCCCTTGTTCTCTTCCTCCTTTCCATTTTCAGTCGAACCCCGTTTCCACCTAATCAAAGCCTGTCTCTCCTCCATTCCTCCACCAACCGATGCTAAAATATTTGCGCGTCAGATCTCGCCCCACTACCACTCTGGATCTAAATCCTTTTCTCCCTTTCTTAATCGCCTCTCAGCCCATAGCACCACCCTGACCCGGTGTCTCTTCCTCTTGTCATCCTGGCCTCACTCCACAAGAAGCCGCTTGGCTTGAACGGAGCGAGCGAAAAATCGCCACTTATCTTGGAATGGCGTACATTAATTTTCTTCATTGAAGACTGGTGAAATTCGAAGATTTTACTTCTCTTGGTTTGAAGAGATTTTCATTGCGGAAGGATTTGCACCGATCCTCCGCTTCGAGACCTATGATCGAGAATATTACTCGCATTGCGTCCTTTCTTTTTTGACGCACATATGGTGTGGAATTTTAATGATTGCAATAGCTATATTGAGTTCGAGGTGAAGAGAGCTTGGATCGAGATGACAGATGATGATCTCATTGGGATTTCGGAGATATTTATGGTAGGCATAGATTTGGATAACATAGAGATGACTGATCCTGAGATTCTATAGCGGATCTTTTTGGAAATGTCGACGATAGAGGACCGATAATTTGCGACCGGTTGCCCATCTAGTCATGCGCATCGTTCAGCACAACATCATTTCGAAGATGGAAAGCCTCGACTAGATCTATACCTCAGTGCGGAGAGCCTTTTATGATATAATTAGTAGCGTAGGCATTAATTGGGCTCATGTTTTGATGCTTCATATGGTCGATCAAGGAGTTGGTACCCCGAGTACTTGCTTTCCATTTTGCCACTTGATCACTCGAATGTTTAGGCGTTACGAGGTAAATTTGAGTGGAGAGGCAGTAGTAAGGAAGGTCCCTCCCACCATCGACCAGACCACTATTAAGAGGATGAATATTCCTTCACCGTGAGCCACACCACCTGTAATAGCACTAGAGCAGCAGCAACAGCACTAGTAGGAGGGAAGCATAGGACGTCAAGGAATACTTGAGTCCAGAGCTTGTTGTTATTCATCCGCTTCAGGCAAAGCTCTGAGAGGTTAGGGCAGAGCAGTACTGCCAAGGTGTGAGATTGAGTGTATAACCGCCATGTTAAGACCATTCTGCAGTCATGGCAATGGTCCCGAGCTCCAACCATGGAGAGAGACCTTCTCACAAGTCGTAGGCAGTGTTTTATTTAGGATTGTTGTATCTTTTTATTTCTAGCATTTGACCTTTTTCTGTAGGTTTGTTTGGGTTGTAAAACTATTGATTTTCTCTTCGAAATGCATGCATGATGTTATGAGAATGTTCCCATTTATTCACCGTGTTATTGTTTCTAGTTACCAAAAGCACTCTTATTTATGCATGAAAGAAACAACGTAAGTATGGAAATCGCATAAAAGACTCTTAAGTAACAGTAAATGCAATATAAGACTGAAAGTTTAGAATAGTTTGAAAATTTTAGCAAAAGACATGATAATGTTGTTTTGGTATCATGGGTCATTGCCCATGTTCCTTAAAAGCTAAACTTCTTGAATGATAGATGTGTTGACATATTTATACAAAATGCCAAGTTTTGTGGGTTAATGTTAGTTGTGGATTTTAGAATTTGATTTATGCGTTTGGCGCATAACCAACTTCACACTACGATGAATTATGGCTTGATTTATCAAAATTTTTGAGAAAGAAAACATTTTGAAAAGTTTTCCCTTGATTTGAAAAGTTTCTCTTTAGAAAAAAAATGTTTTTGGGTTATAGTTTTTTTTAGAATTCTTGTCCAAAAATTTGATTTTAAGGGAAAATGTACATCGAAATATTTTAGGATTTTATTTTTTAAATGACATACAAATTTAAAATGTGAGAAATATTTTTGTGAAATATTTGATTTTGAAGGCCACATGTTAAACGTAGGGACCAACAGAGTTTCAATTTGCCAATTTAGTGGTGCATTAGGATCGATGATCCGATAAATGCAAGCGGTAACAAGGGAAAAGCTATTTTATCCTTGGAATTTCTATTTCAATACATTGTCGACGATGCATGAGTCTGTTTTTAGACTCAATTCGTTTTAGAGCTTGAAAATAAACCTTCTTATACGTTTTTTACATGGAAAATTTAAAGTAAATCGAAAGCAGCGGGGAAATTCCACTGTACTATGGGAATTGGAAGTTAATAGATTGGTAAGAATGTTAAATTCTCCACCTAAATTCCTTTTTCCGGCATAGGAACAAAGTTTAGAAAGCGAATTTCCAACGTGTTAGATTTTCAAATGGTAGGAATTGGATGCAATATTGGTTGCTTTATACGTTTGTTCGTAGGAGTATAGGGGTTTTGGTTGAAAAGATTTCTCAAAAGCTGTATGTATATAGATCTATCAATATACATATAGGTTGTTTGCGTCATTTTTAAAAATGTTTTCAAAGAAATGCATTCGTATAAGAGGATCTGATTTAAAATTACGTGGCATACACATTTCCTGTGTGGTGATATAGTAATACACTATGAATTTGTGCACGTTTGGTTGCAAAAATTGGTTATACACTCATTTGTTGTGTAGTTTAGGATAATTATCAACCGTAACAATGACTTAGTCATTGGTGAAATTTCGGGGATGAAATTCTTTTTAAGGGGAGAAGAATGTAACATCCCGCAATTTGACATTACTTATTTAATTAGTTAGTTAATTAATTTATTAGTCTCCAAAAATGGAATTTATGCCAACAATGGAATTTAACCATGACAACTTGCATCATTACATTCGTGGCGAAATTCTATGCAACTTTCATATTTGAAGTTTTGCGATCGGAGTCCAAATGAAGAAGTTATGGACGAAAAACAAATTCGAAACAAAAAATAATTCGGTTGGACATATTAACGTTTTTATATTAACTATTCGAGCTCATAGGACAACCCATTATTGGGCCGGTTGACCCCAGCAGTCGCTCGTTAAACCTAGGAGGTCGACTGGTGGCGACCTGGCAGATATAATAAACCTAGGCTGCAACGACTCGGATTTAATATTTTAAATCGAATGAGAGTGATTGATTCTAATGTTTATAAATTCAGGCCTGACCCTCTCTTCTCTTCTCATATTTTTCAAAAAGCAGCAACGAAGCTCTACCATTTTCGCTTCTCTACTATTTTTCGAATTATTGAATAAATATTTATACATATATATATACACAATTGGAGAAGAATATAAAACAAATATGAGAAGAAGAAGAAGAGCGAATCAACACTACACGATGACGAGGTAATATATATATATATATATATATGTTTGTGTGTGTGTCAGTATGTACAATTGTATATTTATATTTCCTTTCAATCCTAAAGCTCTTCTCAGATATGTAATTCTAATGTATGTATATACCCTTTATACATATTTTTTTAAAAGGATTTAGAGATGAATTTAAGGTTCTACTTCAGATCTGGAGATTTGGATCGCTTTTAAAATGTGAGTGGAAAATTTATATACTGTTTATGATTTTAAATCTATTCTATTGGCATACATTTGATTTTTATGTCTAAATCAAATTTATTTGTGAATTGTAGGCTTAAATTAATGAAGAAAACTATTGTGTGCGTATTCTTGTTTTAGATCTAATTTGAAATCTGTTTACACATAGATCTGGAAATCAGTCCCAAGGATGTTATTCCATATCTATACTTTGGTGTAAAAATATAAATTTTGGATCATTGCCCAATTTGTGCTAGGTTGTAGGTTTTCCATAATTTAATTTGTGGAAAGAACATCCATTTGATTTTTATAAATTTGTTTGCTTCTTCCACTTTTCATTCAAAAAGCGGCGTTTGCTTTAACAAAGAATAATCCATTACTTGTAATTATCAATCTTTCTAATTTATGGAAATCATAGCGGAAATATCCTCCTAAGGAATCTATTTTCAGCAAATTAAGTATGGAAAGCATATTCTAGTTTAATATTTATGATTAGAATATATTGGGATAAGAATAGGTAGTTTTACTAGGTAGTTTATGCATATTTATTGCATTAATAAAGAAGAACAGCGTTTATTCGTGTGTTATTTATGCGTAACATCCGTTATTATATTTAGGGAAGCAAATAGGTAGAATTAGGAAATGGAAGGTTATAACCTAAATCAATGGGAAATTAATGAGAAATAATGGATATTATTCAATTAAGGGTTATAATTAAAAAAGAAAAATGGATTGATAGGATAGATAAAAATGGAATAAATATAAAAAGGTTACTAATTTGAAACTAGTAATCATACATAAAAGCCTTAGAAAATGTCCATTAGGATTTTATGGACAAATTGACATTTATGAGCATTATAAAGAGATTTATGGGAAGATAAGTATTTAAGGTAAATATTATTGCCTTAAATAAAAAAGGAATTATAAGCTAAGTCTAATGTCTAACTAAGATAATATAAGAGAAGATAGGATGGTTAATTAGACTTGGTAGGTTAGTGATGCGAGGTCAGTGGAGTCACTCGATGGAAGACTGCCCATCACTTTAAGGCTACCAGTAGTCGGCTGACACTTACTATTGATGTGAGATTTCACTAATCCTATGACCTGTGACAGCGTGAGAGATTGGGTCTGCTTTCTTAATTGAAAATTATTAAATGGTCCAAATTTAGGATTAGGAGCGGTGAGGGATATCTCCACAGGGGTTCGCTTCAAGTTTGAGGTACTAAACAGCTGTAGGGTCCGCCTCTGTCCTAAAAAGAAGTATTAAGTTACCTAATGAGGTTCCAAATAAATAAGGATATCTCTAAAAAGATTTACTTTAGTGTTGAGGTATTAAGTGACTATTGTATGGCCCGTCTCCCTACCGAAAAGAGTAACCTAATGAGATTTCATATTATAATTAAGAGTGATGATGGATATCTCAGGAAAGGGTTCATCTTAGGTTTGAGGTATTAAGTGGCTATAGTGTCCGCTTCTTTCCTATGAAAGAAGTATTAAGCAACCTAATGAGATTTCCAAACAATTTCAGCTAGATAATACTAATGAGGAGTCCATCTTGGGGTTAGGTATTAAATGGCAAATGTCTGCCTATAAATTGGTATTGAATGGTCAGAGGCATGCCTAGTCCTTATTAATGAGGTATTAAGTGGCTTGGCTATAGTATCTCATATTGCTAAGACTTTAATAATGATAGATGCGTTAATAATATGATTATCATAAATTATAAGGCAATAGATAGTAATCAAAGATCTTTGTAGCTAGGACCAATATACCAATAATGACGACGCTAGAAGTCCACCTTGGCAATTGGTCTTAAATGACAGAGTCTACCACGGTTGTGGTCTTAAATGGAAAAGTCTACCTATTTCTTTTTTAAAAATATTATGTGGTGATAGTAGAAGCCTACTTCATATTTAGAAGAATTAAATGGCAAGTACTGGATTTGGAAGTATTGGATGGTTGATAAGGCTTCGTCGGTATTTTGTATCTTGGGATTGGGTAGGTAAGTAACCGTGTGTGCAATGCAAAGTTAGATTAGAATTGCTAATCTTGATAGGCATAATAATTAAATAGAAAACAATTAATGTAAATTTATGTTATGGACAGTTCATATATTTTTCAGTCACTAGAACGTTGTTCTGACCTCCTCTTTATTACAACCCACATGATAGATTACAGAGGAACATTCATCGAAGTTGGATATGTTTAGTTGTTGGAGAAGTCGTCTTTCCTCTCATGCCCAGTGCTAATGTGGCAATATGATATCCAAGGAATTCCCTTGATTCCAAGGTAGTAGCCATAGTTAGTATTTATCCTATTAATGTTTCTACTATAAGTTTAGATTTCTATCCATCGCTGGTAATGCTCATACTTATCTACAGGTTCCAAATCCAACGATTTATGCTCTGATGGAATTGGGTTTCGATTTTTATCAAAATTTAGGCTTATTAAGGTATGGGTTATTACAGAAACCTTAGAATATGAACTTACTCCATATATAAAGTATGGAATCATCAAGCACGGCTCCAGTCGCCACGGCCTTAAAACCCACCAGACAAATCTAACAAAACCCCATACTAACCCAAATTGTATTCCGAATGGAACACATGACCTTAATGTCACGTGGGCCCCAAAGTCAAATTATTCCAAAATACACCAAAATTTCACAGGTGGTAGCCTTAGGAAAATAGTAAACAATGGTCCAAACCTCACCACAAATTGACTTTGTATGTGAAAGTTATCATGCTATGAACTTTGCACAACACACACCAGGTCAACCGACTGAAGGGTCGTTCAGTCGACTAAACTAGGGGTGATATGGACTTTTTCCACTTGACTAGTCGACTGAATGGACCAGGTCAGTCGACTGAAATGACAGTTTGCAGGAAGTGAGCCTAGGTAGGGAATTAATTCTTCGTAAGGATGTCGATTTGTGCGTCGTTTCCTCTGACGCTTCGCTCGATCAGTCGCCTTGTTACTAAAGCCTGCTTCCATCCCATCGAACATCTAATGGGGTTCATCTGTTGACATTTTGGAAGAAAATTCTGTGAGTTATCGAAAATTGATTTTCGATACCAAAATCCACTCTTTGCACGATTAGAGTTTTACGGGCGATTATGGGTGCCCAGCTTCCTCAAACACATTAAAACGACATGCTCGGCCTCATGCGTAGCCTATATATGTGTCGATGCACTCATTTATTCATGCCTATGCATACACGCTCATGCAACACAAACAAAAATTATATTTCAGACTTCACCGGGACGATTGCTTGGCTCGATACACTCTCATGCAACTTAACATACGCGATAGTTGCTATGGCTACGTAAATGCCCACAACGGACTTGTAATCAAATATATATATATATATATATATATATATATATATATATATACAAACAATCACATAATCATTCTACCTACAATACTATCTTTGTTTTAATTGTCGCTTAGCTCCAAATGCACATAAACGTATACCCGCTCGTGCACATATACTTTTATGTATATTCGGGTAAGTAATTCAATTATTACTTAAATCAATGCTTACTTTTATTTACAAAATTTCTTCAATAAAAGTGAAACATCTCCTTATATCATTTTATAAAATCATAAACGATTTTATAAAATATCATAGTAGCTTATAATCACTTTATAGCATTAAAATACTTAATCACTTCATTAAAAATTAAGTATTCACCTTTTTACTATTTTATAAAATCTCGTATCCATTTTATAAAATATATACTTCATTTATAAAATCATGAAACCATTTTATAAATATTAATTAAGGCTTATAGGGTCTCTAATCACTTTAATAATAAGTGTAGAATTCACAAATCCATTAAATTAGCTTACTAACATTTTTGCAAATCGATTCAAATGGGTTCATTAATATTTTCTAATGACGTGCACATCATTACACTACTTAATTGACCCCAAATCAAAAAATAACTTTACAATTTTCCAAATCAATTCTAGGGCTTACTAACTATACTCAAACATAGTAATCAAGGTCTTAAATAATTAATTACCTGAGGGAAACATGTTTATAACAAACATAAACCCATATCAACTCAAACATTCTCCAAATCACATCGTATAATTCTATAATCATTAATAATCAAATATATGAAATATAACACGTAAATTAGTAAGGAGAATCATCCCACTCACCTTAATTAAACCCATGCCAAGCTCTAATCACCGAAAACCCAATTCTTGCTTACTTTGAGTTTCGAAATGCACATCTATACTCCAGTCCAAGCCAATTCCTTCGCAGGACTTGTGGAGAATTGGAAGAGAGGAATTATGGTGATTTTTATTTGATTTTAGAAAATTTATTTAATGGGTTTGGAGATTGGGGATTAAGGAGGTGATTAAAGGGTGGTTAGTAGGCCATTAGAGAAAAAGGAGAAGGAATGAACATGAAATGAATAAGTGAATGAAAATTATGAAGATGTTAGCCTCTTATAGGCTAAAGGGTAAGTTCATTACTTTCTCCATCCGGCACTATTCATCTCCAAACATTATGGACTCCAAACATATCGAACCTTATACTCAATCAAATTCTGGACATCATTCCAGACTTAACAGAGAAAGTTTCGGAACCTAACTCCATCGTACACAAAAGTTATCCTTTTGGATCGATTTATGAATCGAATGTAGGTTACTAGATAAAAATCCATCGATTGAAATATATCGATGCTTAAACTCGTTTTGATTTGCAATATCGATTCGGACTCAATGGAAGTGGTCTTAAGTCCTAATTCAACCATATTCAGAAAGTCACATTTTCGACTTTCAATTCAATAGTGACTTAATATTTATATTATTTATTTAAATATATATCATTAAAAATGTGGGTTGTTACAGTCTTCCCTCCTTAAAAAGATTTCGTTCTCAAAATTCACATGAGTATGAGAAAGTAAAAGGACTGACCAAACTTCCCGAATCTCGGTTTAAGAAAATTCCAACAGTGCCTTCCCTTGTGTTATCAGCACTACAAAACTCTAAATTAGAATGTATCACAACTAGGAAATATGCAGTGACCTATGTTATCCTACATTCTCTAAAAATTCATACCTCGTTTTAAGAAAGCTTCTCTCTACTTAAACACCAATCTAAGAAAATAAGCATTTAAATAGCTATATATCAGCTCTCACGTACCTAATTGTACTATATTAAGAGGATTGCTGAAACACCGAATTCAAACATGTATAACCTGAGTGTAGTAATCGGTACTACTATAGTCATACACAATAATCAATTAGAGAGTAGTCTCAAGTGAGTCGGTATCAAAATATACCACTGACTACTAGTCATATCAAATTGTAACTCATATAGATCCTATATCACCCTATAGCAGGCATGGATGATATGCGATAAATTCTAGATAGCTAAAAAATACAAATCAATACCCATTGTTACTGACGGGTGGAGTCAACAATGGACACTTATCACAATCTAACAATTCAGATAAACATGGCCAGTACACTAAGCTACCCAGACATCTATCTTGATCGAATAGCAGGCATGGCTACTAATATAGGCCAATGATCTACAAGACCACAGTACAAGGCCAATACAATGTATGATCACTAATATAAGATTAATACTACACATGGTCACTTATGTAAGACATATTCAACATGCATTCACTAATATAAGACCGATACAATTTATATAACTATACTTACCTCAGATTAAGCCCCCGAAGGTAGGAATCCATCATTGCAAATCAAATGACTATAAGCGGCAAGAAACCATCAAACAATAGCTGATAATGATAAGCAACAATAACTAGCATTCAAACTATCAAACATGCAAGCAACAAAATCTACCACAATAAAAATCAAACCAACCTAAAAGTCAAACAACAACAACAACCAAGATCAAACAGTCGTAACAAAAGCAAGCAACAAGCAATAACAAGTAGAAGACAATAGCAAGCAAACAAAAGCAGTAGCAACAATAGCACGCAACAAGCAATTACAAACAACAAGTAATGCCAAGCAACAAAAAAAGAATATGAATAATGAAATATTTAAAAGAATCTACACCAACATGCTTGGTAACCATGAAGAGTCAAACTCGCACGTTGAACCCTAAACTCCAATGAGTCCATTCGACATTCAAGAGGAATAAACGCCTAAGTGGTGCAACTCCTTTCGTGAATATAACATATGAATGACTACAACACCTCTTGGCTATAAAGAGGAAAATCTATACGATATACAGGATGATCGAATCTCTAAACTCTTGAATAAATCCAGCAATCAATGCATTAACTTCCATTATCTTCCGAACAAAATTCATTCTCCAAAGAAGAAAATTATACTAATTAAATCATTACTAAAAATGAAGATTTACAGTTGTTTGGGTCCGCTCAGGTTCAAACTCACCATGACTGCACAATGTTAATAGGATAATATGGTAATTGCTCTATGACGCTTACCTAGGTAAGCATCATATCGTCACTTAGGAGATTATCTCAATCGGCACAAAAATAATCAGGAAATCCTTCCTTGAACTATCTCACGGAATAATAATTATACTACACTAAAATTTTATAATTTCCAAAGATATTCTAAGTGACACGATACCTGTTCCAACCCTTCGTTTGCTCGCAAGGTTTCCTTGTTAAATTAGGGTCGACCGCCTGACTCCATACGTGCGGACTCTGATTCGGTTCCTTGATCCAACTACAAAACTCTCCTTGCACGACTAAGCTCTCAAGAATCTAAATCTAACTCAAGTATTCGTCTATCAAAATCAAGTGAAAAACCCTATCCAAACTGGTGCAAATTACCTAGAAAATCTATGCCTGAACTATAGGTTGAGAACTGATGTGTGAATGTGAAAATATTTAGAAAATGGCCCTTTTAGAATTTATGATTACTCCCTGAGGTTTACTGACACAAAGGAAAACAATTATAACCCCAACAACTCTAGACAAATGCCCATAAGTCATCATCTTGGTCTCTACTTATTACTCGACATCCACTGAACCCTACTTTGACATAAATCCAACTCACACTTTATCGACCGAATCCACTCAACTTGAAAGCTCGTGCATTAAATTCAAAAGGTAGTGCTTCAGTCACTTCAACTCGGCTTTGCTACCAAGGTGACTCATAAAAGGTTTATCTCTATCGAAGGATTTACCTACTATGAAAGGTGTCGAGTTTAGCCTATCTACCGAGCAACTAGCCACAAATAAAATATACTGCTCAAATGTTGGATAGAACAGAAGTGAGTTTCCAAAAATAGAGCATACCTTACTGCATAAGCTCCTTTTGATTTTCCTAAACCATAATTCCGCTAGGATCCGGTAGTGCCAAAGAGGCATAAGTCATCATCACTTACACACCCTTTAAAAATGTAGGACAATCCTTCTTCAAGTGATCAACAATCCCGCAAATGAAGCACTTACGCTTCACTCTTACTGGATGATATTTCATAGAGAAACGCCTCTCGTATTCATAAGGAGTGACATACTTGGCTGGCTTTTCTTTTTCAAACAAGCTCGATCTTCCTTGTATCATGGTCGTTATGCCTCGATTTGAGTTTCAACCCCCACTTTAATTACCTCAAAAGTATCTTATAGGCATTCTCACAAAGGAAAACCATACCAATGAGATATTCAAAAATGGACACTTATAGGGATAAGGCTAAGCAATGAACCCCAACCAATGCTTAAGACCTTAGGGAAATCTCTTTGCCCACAACAATGGAGCACCGACCAACTCAAACCCCAAAACAAAAGGTTGAACCGGTCAATGTTCCTTCGTTGATAAGTTATCCTACTCATGATGGATGAAATACTCAAGCTACGTGTTCTTCTCCCTCAGAGATGAACTGAAAACTTAAAGCTACACTTGAAAAAATTACAAATCATATGTCTGCTTATCATCTACAAAAACACTGGATCTTACCCAACCAAAGTCTCCCTTCTCCAAATTTCCGAGAAACAATCTCACTCACAAGAACTTTCCCTAGTCTTATATTAATGGAAGCATTTTTATGCATGTGTCTATGACCATGTCTCAGCAACAGTCTCAGGACCCAAATAGGGCTCCCCTCCATGGCTAAGGAAATTCTGGTAGTGCTTCGAAGAGTCTAAATTTAGTGTCGCTAAAAATACTAATGCCCAAAGGGCCACACCACTTCTGGCGCTAACCGCAATTAGCTGGAAATGTTCACGGGTGACGAAACATCTTTTGCAATAGCTAAATAGTCTCTAAACTAATCAGGCATCTCAGACTGCCTATCCATGGTCGCTCCTATATTTCATCTGCTTATACGGATAGCTTGACAAAAATACTATAGCAACTAGCGGTAGAAACAATATAAGTTCAAAAGATAAGTGTTGTAAATGGTATTATATAGTAGAAAAATACAAGTATGCTCTCTTAATGTATCTCCTACTATCAGATTGACTAACTCAAACTGGTATACTTGGTTTGAATGTTGAGCCTAAACTTTGATACCAACTGCAACAACCAGCCCTTCTAATACCCAGAAGTATGTGCCTTACATCATTGCATGACTTTTAAATTGCACAAAAGACAAATCTCAAGGTAAAATTTAAACAAAACATTAAACCAAGACATCGATAAGATCTCATAACGGAATGACAATATATAATATGCTGAATATACATGAATAGAATAGAATAATAATATATAAGAGACCGCATTAGTGGAAGCAACTGACGAATAGATATCAGTATAGAAAATCAGAATACATTAACTCTCAAAAGCACGGAGTTCTGAATAAATATTTGATACAATAGTCTCATATACAAATAACAAATTTGTTATATACAAATAACAAATTTGTTATATACAAATAAAGTAACAAGTACATATATATAAATATATATATCCTAAAATATCAATGCCACGCCACCAAGATGACCTAGCTGCACACTCTACTAGCATATCCCCGAAAGCACCTGATTTTGAAACTACTCAATTGAGTATCCAAGAGTTTTCATGACATAAGAAAACAAAGATAAAAACTTGGTATGGACATAAAGTTTGGTGCGAGGGAAACTATCTCAAAATATTGTATATTAAAACTATATACAAATAAATAGGAACTACTAAATCACAGCCAGTCCTCTCCACAAATGTGGCGTAGGGGAAACCCGAAGTGCCTATAAACAAGTAGAGTCCATCTCAAAAGTAAAGGACCATAACCTACTCTTCTCTTACAATAAGTTAGCACATATCTTCTATTACACTACACTAGCCCAAAACTACTTTTAATACAGTACAAGTATACTACGATAAAACTGTGATCCAAAAATAATGATCACTATTGCTATGATCGATATGATATGCCTCAACGCATATGGCAACTACTACTAAGACCCAAAAGGTATGCCACAATGAGTATGGTCACTACTGCTAAGACCGAACATGTATGTCGCAATGCGTATGGTCACTACTTCTAAGACCAAATATGTACGCCACAATGCATATGGTTACTACTGCTAAGACCAAACTTTTGTAAGATTACGAATGTAGGACCCCAAAAGCGTCCAAGCGATCATAACAAGATAAAGCTATTCACAATCCCTCGAAGACCATGTCGAGTGTGTTATGGCCAGCAACAACACTCTAGGTACACCACAACAAGGTTGATACCAGGGTAGTTCACATAAGTCCAAACCCTTGGGTAGGTCACGTAAGTCTATACCCTTGGTGTGTCATAACAAGTCAACACCAACAAATCATATATTACTGTAAGGTCAGAAGCTTAGAGTATGGACGCACTCTGTAGATAACGTATAGAATCACCATGCACGGCTCCAGTCGTCGTGGCCTAAAAACCCAACGGACAACTCTCACAAAACCTCATACTAATCCAAATTGTATTCCAAATGGAACGAAAACCTTAATGTTATAAATTTCCTTATATATACCATCCCGATCTACCTCAAAATCTACGATTTTGGAATACGTACCTGAGTGGCTCCTACGTGGACCTTGAAATTAAAGTGCTCTAAAACCCACTAAAATTTCACTGGTTATAGCTATAGAAAAATGGTGAACAATGGACTAAACCTTACCTTAATCTGACTTCTACGCGAAAGTTATCGCGCTTTAAAGTTTGCAAACACGCAGCAGGTCAACCGACTGATGGGCCATTCAATTGACTGAACCAAGGCCAAGATGGACTTTTCCTCTCAACCAATCAACTAAACTGACAGTTTCCAAGCAGGGATCCTAGGTAGGGAGTAGATTCCTTAAACAGATGCCGATTTGCGCGTCGTTTCCTCCTACGCTTCCCCCGATGAGTCGCCTTACTACGAAAACCTACCTCCATCCCATTGGATATCTACTGGGGTTCATTTTTTGAAATTTCTGAAGTAAATTCCATAAGTAATCAAAAATTGATTTTGATACCAAAATCCACTCTTTGCACGAGTAGAGTTCTATGTGCAATTATGGCGACCCGGCTTCCTCTAACACGCCAAAACGACATACCCAGCCTTGTGCGTAGCCTATACGTGTATCGATGCACTCATTTTTACATGCATATGCACATACGCTCACAAAACACACAACCAAACATAAATTTCAGACTTCACTGGGATGATGCTTAACCTTGTATACGCTGATACAACTTAGCGTACGCGATAATCGCTAGGACTACGTGGAGTGCCATACTGGACTTGTAATCAATTATATATCTATATAGACAAGCAATCACAAAACAATTCTAACTAAAGTTCTATCTTTGTTTTAATTGTCGCTTAGCTACAAATGCACATATATGTATATACACTCGTTCACATATACATATATTTGGGTGAGTGACTCATTTATTACCTAAATCGAAACCTACTTTTATTAACAAAACTTCTTCGATTAAAGCAAAACATCTCCTTATGTCATTTAATAAAATCATAAACTATTTTATAAAGTGTCATACTAGTTTATAATCACTTTATAGCATTTAAAATACTTAATCACTTCATTAAAAAAACAAGTATTCACCTTTTTACTATTTTATAAAATCTCATATCCATTTATAAAATATATAATTCATTTATAAAATCGTGAAACTATTTTATAAATACTAATTAAGGCTTATAGGGTTTTTCATAACACTAATAATAATTGTAGAGTTCATAAATCCCTTAAGCTAGCTTACTAACATTTTGCAAATCAATTCAAATGGGTTAATCAATATTTTCTAATGATGTGCACATCATTACACTACTTAATTAATGCCAAACCAAACAATAACATCTCAAATAATCACCCAATTTGCTCAAATCAATTCTAGGGCTTACTAACTATTTTTAAACATAGTAATTAGGGTCTTAAATAATTAGTTAGGTAAGGGAAACATGTTTATAACACAAACATAAATCTAAATCAACTTAAACAATCTCTATATCACTTCAAATAATTCTATAATCATCAGTAATTAAATAATAAAACTAACACATAAATTAGTAAAGAGAATCATCCCACATAACTTAATTAAAACAAAACCTAGCTCTAATCACCAAAAACCAAATTCTTGGTTACTTTGAATTTCAAAATGCACACCAATACTCTGATCCAAGTCAATTGCTTCATGGGTTTTGTAGAGAATTGAAAGAGAGGAATGGTAGTGATTTTTATTTAATTTTATAAAATTTATTTAATGGTCTTAGAGTTTGTGGATTAAGGAGGTGACTAAGGGGTGATTATGAGGCCATTAGAGAAGGAGAAGAAAGGATGAACGTGAAATGAATATGTGAATGAGAATTATGAAGAGATTAGCCTCTTATAGGCTAAAGCTAAGTTCACAACTTTTCCTATCCGATATTATTCATCTTCGAAAATTATCGACTCCAAACATGTCAAAACTTATACTCGATCAAATATTGGATGCCATTCTGGACTCGATGGAAACGGTTTTAGGACCTAATTCCATCGTACGCAAAGTAATCTTTTTGGATCGATTTGCAAATCGGACGTAGGATATTAGATAAAAATCCATTGATCGAAATATGTCGATACTTATACTCATTCTAATTTACGACATCGATTCGGACTCAACAGGTCCTAATTCGACTGCATTCGAAAAGTCACATTTTGGACTTTCAATTCGATAATGAGTTAATATTTAAATTAACTATTTAAATATATTATCATTAAATATGCGGGTTGTTACATGCATCAACTATTTAGACTTGAATAAGGTATGCTCGAAGGACAACGTCTTGCTTTCGAGGATAGATCAGCTTGTGGATTCAACCGCTGGACACGAGCCACTTTCATTTATGGATGCATACTTTTAATACAATCAAATCCCGATGCACTCTCTGGATCAGGAATACACCAGTTTCATTACTAACCTCAGACTCTATTGCCATTTGTTCATGCCCTTTGGATTAAAGAATGTAGAATTTACGTACTAGAGGATTGTGAACCGGATGTTTAAAGATCAGATCGGATGATCGATGGAACTTTACATGGATGACATGCTTAGGAAGTCGCAACATTTGAGAGAGCACGTTGATCATATAGTAGAGATTTTTGGTGTCCTCTAATAACACAAAATGAAGTACAATCCCTTGAAATGGTCTTTCGACATTGCATCGGCCAAGTTCTTAGGCTTCATTATCAATTCCAATGGAACTGAAGCCAATCCAAAAAAGTTCAAGGTGATCGAGAAAGGGAAGAGAAACTTTGAATGGAATTAAAACTACAAACACGCATTCTAGGCTATGGTGAATCACTCAGAATGACCTCTCATTCTCTCAAAACCATTGGATGATGATGATTTGTTCTTATACCTAGCGGTGTTGGTGCATGCCCTGAGCGCCACACTTGTAAGTGAGGAATCCCGCATCCAGCGACCGGTCTACCATACCAGCAAGCGGTGGGCAGGAGCATAAAAACCAATCTGAGACTGGAAAAGTCGCTTATTGCATTTTGATTTCTTTTAGAAAACTCCTCCACTATTTCTAGGCTTATTCGATTAATGTCCTCACTATCCAGCCTTTGTAAGAAGTCGTACATTGACCTGAGACTTCTGGAAGATTGTTGAAATGGAATGTCGAGTCTGTATGATATCACTTATCACCCTCGAAGAGCAGTCAAGGGTCAGGCCTTAGTGGATTTCATAACTGAGTTCACTGCATGAGATGATCCTCCGGAGAGAAGTGGAGAAAAGGAAGTTGGATGGAAGACGTACATAAATAGTGCATCTAATGATCAGTGTTCTTCTGCTGGAGTTATGCTTGTCACTCCTGAAGAACACCTGATCAGTTATGCCCTGAAACTCGACTTTCTAGCGACGAACAACGAAGCTGATTGCAAGGCCTTGGTTGCGAGAATCAAAATTGCCAAAGAGCTGGAAATAAAGACCTTACACATTTTCTACGACTCCCAGCTAGTGGTATGCCAAGTGCGAAAAGAGTATTAGGCAAAAAGAGCAGGGCTAGCCCCTTATCTATACTGGGTTTTTGAGTTGCTTAATGACTTTGAATACTATACGATAGCATATATTCCTAGAGACTAGAATGAAAAGGCTGATTCATTGGCTAAGTTAGCTATTTCGGAGATACACAGCTCATGGGCTTTGTTCTGATGGAAGTACTTTCAGCTTCAAGCATTGACCAGATGGATGTTGATTGGATCTTAGAGACTGAACCTGAAAGGGAGTCATGGATGACTCCGATTTAGAATTACTACAAAGAGAGATCCTCCTATAAAGAAGGAAAGAATGATGAAAATTCCTTTGTCAACCTTTGAGATACATTATTCAAGAAGGATTATTGCACATGGAGGGTTTCTCTGTCCCCATGGTTCGGTGTGTAGCTTACGACGAGGCCAAACAAGTCCTAAAAGAAGTTCATGAAGGGGCTTGTGGCGACCACACAAGGGGGAAAACCTTAGCAAAGAAGATTATTCGATACAAATATTTCTTGCCAACTGTCAATCGAGGCACGGTTGATTATACCCGAAGATGTGAAAAGTGCCAAAGATTTGCTAAAATTCTGAGAGCCCCGCTGGTGGAAATTACTCAAATGGTCAGTCATTGGCTATTTGCAGTTTGGGGCATTGATGTCTTCAATGTTCTACCGATATCTAAAGGTGGTGCAAAGTACACCATCGGGGCGGTTGATTATTTTAACAAATGGACTGAGGAAGAGCCATTGGCCATAATGACCGTGAAGAAAGTAATCAACTTTATATTTCGTAGTATCATTTGTCGCTTTAGAGTATTATAAGCAATCGTTATTGATAATGGGACCCAATTCGACAGCATAGAATTCAAGGATTTCTACCATCGACATCGCATAGAGAAGTTCGCAGTGGTAGCATACCCTCAGGCGAATGGACAGGTCAAAGTTGTAAACAAGATTATTAAGTCCGTTCTTAAGAAGCGGTTTGAAAAGGCCAAGGGAAAGTGGGTCAATGAACTGGCATTGGTGTTATCGGCTTATCGAACGACCCATAAGTCGGCAACTGGCCACTCTCCATTTGCTTAAGCCAGTGGATCATAGGCTATGATTCTAGTTAAACTAGAACTACCTGCTCATCGAATTACTCACTACAATCCATGGACAAATGAGCAACCTCCTGGAGTCCCTAAGTACAATCTATGAGAAACAGAACAAAGCTGAGTTGAGGGCAGCCGCACACCGGCACCTAGTCGCCTGATATTATAACACTAATATAAGGACTCGGACCTTTAAAATGGTGGCCTGGTTCTCAAATGAATTTTCCCAGGCTCTGGAAATCTAGGCCCAATGTAGGAAGGTCCATACGCGGTAGAGCAGAAGCTTGGAGATGGAACTTTCAAGCTTGCAATAACTGATGGGATTTCACTACCAAAGGCATGGAATAGCGAGCACCAATGATGCTATTTCACTTAAAAATAAACTTGTAGATAATTTGCTACGGTCGTGTAACAAGACAATCCTATTATTTTCCATCTTTTATGAAATAAAAATGATTTTCTAGCACGAAAATCAATCTCCCCATTACTTAAGAGTTGTGACTTGAGAGACTCAAATAAATCTGCATAAGATTAATACAGTTGTGCAGGTACTTGGAGATAGGTGCCAATCAAACTTCTAGGCCCATGATTGGGCCCATGAAGTACCTTTTGGTGCCCAAAGATTGATGCCAACCAAAACTTGCCTTCGAATTAGAGACAGGAGTATAAAATTAAGTCAAGCATGACATGATTATCTGCACGTCAACTCTTGCCTTCGGATTGAGGCGGGAGATAAACTAAACCGACATGACCCGACCGTCCATTAGCCAACTCTTTTCCTTGATCTAGGGCAAGAGTGTAAACCCAAACTGAATGTGGCATGACCATCCATGCCAACTGTTAGCTTCAAATTTAGGGCAAGAGTATAAACTAGACTGGACCTGATATAACCGTCCATACGCCAACTCTTGCCTTCAAATTGGGGACAGGAGTATAAACCAAAATGGATGTGATAAGACCATGCATCTCTTAATCTCTTTCCTATAGTAGGCAAAATGGAAGATCCATACTAGAGTAAGGTGGGAGTTAACTTACAAGCCTTCAATCAACGCCTAGAGTTAGGTGCGATTGTGTGTAAATATCTTGGATGAGGTTGTGCAGACTACAACCCTTAGTGGTTGATTTAAACTAGCACCCGAAGTTTGGTGCAACCAAAAATTATTATCCTGGAAAAGGATACGTAAGTAACTAATCCTAAGTGACTAACCTTAACTTAAGCCCAACGTTTGGAATTTCAATGGTTACCTTACACTCGCTAGGACATTGAAAGGTCGGTGAAACTATGAAACGGGCTAAGGACTTAGTCTAAAAACAATCGTTGAAAGAAATAGACTACAAGTACATTGAATGGAAAACCCATTTCTTAAGTACTTGGGCAAATCCAAACAAAGAATTGATGTAGCAAAAAATTTGTTATTCACATGAAATTCAAAAGCTAAATACAAGAGTTATCAATACTGGAAACCAAAAACAAAATCATAGGGCCAAACAAGCACAAATCTGGTTAGCAAACTAAAATAGACTACTATTTTTCAAACCAAAGGAGAGTCTACACCTATAAGGCAATCCTACCACTACTTCTTCTATGTTCTTCTCCTTTGCTTCTTCTTCCTAGAGTTAGGGGAAACATCACTTGAGCTCTCTCCATACCTTATTCCTCCTTTTCCTCTGCCTCCTTGGCCTTTGGCTGAAGAATTTACGATGATCCAGCAAGCATTTTCAAGAAAGGGCATGAAACTAGAGTATTTGTGAGGATCCGATAGGCATGCTCTGAGCGCTTTCAGGCGGAGAAATATAAACTGGAGGATAAATTGTCTGTCCTGGCAAGGCTACAAATAGAGGAATGGGAAAAATCTCCTCCTTCTCCAACTCAATATCTATGTCCAAAAGATGTTGGCGCTCAATGTCGCTCTGGGTGTGACCCGACAGGTGCTCATATAGGCATTCAAGTGTTCGTGTCCAAGAGTTCAAGTTCACGTGGAAGCTTCATATAGGCAAAAAGTCAAAAAATCACCTAAGTATGGGATTGTTATCGATCCCATACCTAGGTGATTTTCATCCCTCATGTGAGCCTTATCTTCAAATCCAACAGTTGATCCTCGAACCCATTTCCATCCATATGAAGCGACCTCAAAATCGAACACAACCACCAATACGAAATCACTCCAAGGCTAGATCCATCTTGTCTCGATCTTCACCAACCCCGATAGTCCTTCGCCTACCTAAAATTATGCAAGCACGATGGTTGTAAGGTGATTAGAGTTCATGAGTTGGCGGAATCAAGTCCTAAATCTGGGTCGAACATTTCGAGGCAAATGGAAAGTCAACCTATAGAGAAGGTCCAAGTTTTAGGGGGAACGAGCAATCGAGACGATGGCAAATTCAAGTGGAGTGGTTGGATTTATTGGTTTTAAGCTTTAATGGCAAAGTAAAGGAAGTATTAGTTCGACGATATGAAATGAAATCAACTGAAGGTAAAAGATCTAACGAAATGGTATATATACACTATATACAGCCCAATATTCTCGGATTCAGAAACAAAAATATGCGATGTGTGGGATCCTTACCGGATCCCTTCCTATAGGGACCGGTACCAATCCTACCATATATTAAAAAAATGAGGATGAATAAAAAAAATGAGAAAATGATGAACTTGTGACTATCGCTCAAAGGAAGTCGGCCACAACTTATATAAATATGAACGTGCTCGAAAGCCCATAACAATAGTGTATACATGAATGTGTGAGAATGCGTGCACCTTTAACATTCAATTTCTCAAATTAATGGAATTGGATTTTTACCTGGGATTTTCAGAAAAAAATCATTTCGGAAGATCGAAATCTACCAACTCAATCAGCTAGCTCAGTGAAACCGAGGACGAGCAATTATCAAGAGACTTTACTCTGGTATTTATAATGTTAGATGCCGACAAAGCATCATGATGAATAAATATAGACATGACTTTTCATAGGAGTGATTTAGAGGAAGGATAGCGACCATTCAGAACATGGAGTGGAATCCTCCATAGCAATTCTGACTCGTCTCGATTCAATTCACATCACCTAAACGAGATGTACTTTAAAGGGCAAGTGTTATCCAACCTTTTGGCCCTGCTATACTCCGACTGACTGGATAGGTTATAATCAATAATTATCAAGGCAAGTAGCCAAGAGAGATGATCCTAGGGTCCAGGAACCAAGTGCAAACAAGACCATGAGACGACGGTCGAAAAAGCTTAGAAGTGCAATACCCTGGAATACACTAAGTATGGATTGATATTCCATCCTGTATAGGGGATCGGTATCGATCCTTTGGGTACACCCAAAGTGGCCCCCACTCCTATGGCACTCTTCTCTACCTACATAGAGTCTGATTCAAGTGTTGTTCCATAATTCATGTGCGTCATATTGGCAATCTCCATATACAGTCTAAAGTAGCAACTTAGCCTTCTGTAAATCCATCGATTGGACCAAAAAACACCAAGATGACTATGCAAAACAACCTTATAAACTCAAAACCAACATCAAGACAAGCAAACACAAAAAGTCGCAGATCTCGTACCATTGTTTATGGGGATTGATATCGATCCCTCTATAGGGATCGATACCCATCCTCAACCTTAGGGGATTTAGGGTCAAGATTTTATGGAGGACTACGTCTATATAAGGAGATTATTTAGGAGAAATATCAATGAGATATTTGGTCATCTACCCTTATAAATGCAGAAGGCAAGGTTCATTCTAGGGATCTTGATGCTACCATTACATGTTTACTATCTTATATTAAAAATCTATTCTGATCCTACTCCCTTGTAATCATAAAAACTAGGGCAAAAGCAATAAAATCATTCAAGTGGACGTAGGCAGAGATTGTTGAAACACCATAAATTGGCGTGTGCTTGTTTTCTGTCCGATTTCCTCTATTTTTCATTTACTTTCTTCGTTCAATCTCCACTATTTACTTTTTTGGCTGTTTGTAACTATTTTGGTTCAAACATAAATTGAGTGTTGTTCTATAATCTTTTTAGGTTTGTTTTCTAACTTATGTTAGAGTGTTTTAAAAAAAATCATGTTTAAATATATTTTTAACAGTTAATTATGAATTTTCAAAGTAAGTGGCTTTTAAAATAAAACATTTTTATTTTTTATTTATTTCCAAATTGGTTATTTTTACATAATATTTTATATAAACAATTATAATATATTTTAAAGTAATTTAAAAGTATTTTAACACGGTAATAAGTATTTTAAAGGTATTCCTGTATATGTCAGTTTCAAAAGGTAAGATAAGTACTATATAAACAAAACTAAGGAAGTTTGGTTTTAACACTTAAGCTGTAATAAAAGATTTTTTGAATTACTTAAAATTTAATTACCTTAATTAATAAGTGTGGATATGCTTTGATCTTTAAGTGATTATTAAAAGTTAATGATAAGTATAAAGAAATGATTTTAGGTTGTGGTAAACAATGTTTTAGTAAAATTTGTTTTCTACCCTTATTATTAATTATACTTAGGAATAAAATTAGATCTTCACTAATGAATATATAGTAAATAAATATAAGTAAATGGTTTTTGGTTTATTGTGACAATGTTTTAAACAGTACTTGTCTTAAATCCTTAAGTATAATTGAATCTTTAAAAAGAAACTTTAAAGAAAAAGGATTTAAAAGTATGAAATGAATTAGGTTTATTGTAACAATGTCTGAGTGACACTTGTCTTAAGCTCTTATAAATGTAATTAAACCTTTAAAAGAGAGTTTTAATGATAATGATTAAATATGAAGTATTTTGGGTTTATAGTAAACAATGTTTTAGTAACATTTGTTTTTAAGCTCTTGAATTATATTTTAAAGTAGAAAAATATTATAAATACAATTAGATATTTAATTAGAATTTTAAAGATAATAAAAAGTATTGAAATCTTTTATAAAAGGATAAAAAAGTTATATATTTAATTTATAAAAGATAAGGGGTTTATAGTAACATTTGTTTTTAACATCTTTGATTATATTTTAAGTAAGGAAAAACATTTTTAGTTGATTTATGAATATACTATACCATTAAGATAAGTATATGAATACTTTTTAAGTATTGAAAAGAGTATAAGTGAATATTGAAATAGTAGAATACAAGTATATATCTTTTATAAAGAGAAATAAAATATATATAGAAGTATACAAAGAAAATTTAATTAATAAAGAAGTATTAATCAATAAAGGTATTTTTGATTAATGAAATAATTTTTGTTAGATAAAACGAATTTTTACTAATAAAAAGAGTTTTTACTTAATAAAGGATAAATTAGTTTATAAATGGATTAAAAATCGTTCAGGTGACTTGATCGTGCTTTGGACAAATTAATAGTGCTCGTATGTTTACTTGCTTATGGAAAGTAGAAGGGACATAGTTCTCTTATGCCATTATTCACATTATTGTTGAATATGACCAAAATTCATCGATTTAGTTTAGGAGAGACTAGGATCGGTAAGTGTTTTACTTATCGAAAACCCCTTCAAGACTAAGATATGTGTTCTATCTTTGGAAAGTGGATCGATTCGAGATGTTGAAACCTATGTATGTTTTTGTGATCTGTTCAAGATGTCCGAATCCAGCTAGGGATACATGATCAGTTCGAGTGATGAAGACTCGTGTGAAAAATGCCGAACGTTAGTTCAACATCGGAAAAATGACTAAAGACAGAGTAGGATGCACGATTCTGGGGTTTGCCAGACACATGAGGAGTAATCAACTCCACATCTAGAGTATACTTATAAATATGTTACGCGGGGAGTTGATGATACTTGGTTCACATTTTTCACGAAAGCTTTCGGATGGTGGGCCAGTAGTGTTTACCTTATGATATATTTTATTTAGAGATCTATGACACCCGGAAGATAGCTTCTGATCCCTATCATAGAAGATTGGTCTCAGCTTATTCAGGAGGTCTCTACGGAAAATCCATTATGTTAATGTGCCTTTGCGGTTTTTTTTATGTACCTATCACTTTGTTGTAGAATGTAATCGATGTAACTATTCCGGATATTTTATATATTTATATTTTACACCCTTGACATTATTATAATATCGCTAGATTTTCTTATGAAATGGTTTAGATTATTTATATTCTACACCCTAGACATTATTTGCAGCGTGGTCTCGCGAGATACCTTTATATTGAAAGGTTATATATATATATATATATATATATATATATGAATCTATATGATTAAGTTTCTCACACTGGTTTAGCAGACTTATCCGGGTGTTATTTTCTTATAATGCTCGGGTCAGCCCTATGTATATTTCCAGATTTCGTTAATGTTCATTGGAGCACTTGGAGTGCAGATGGATAATTACCTACCGTAGTTTCTATTTCCACCCCATTGCTTTGTTTATGTTTATCAACAATTGTAAGGACGGGCTATTCTAACTATCTAAGCCGATGATAGCAGTTTGCTCTGATTATTGTACCTAAAAGTTTTCTTTTGTAAAGATCATTTTGAGATATTATATATTATCGTTCCGTATATAATATTCTAATGTTTTTGTTCCTCTTCTTATTATGTTTTCCTTTCACCCTAACGTTCTGTCTTTTCGACACTTTGGTGTTCAACACTTGAATGCCATGGATATGTTAGAGTCGACATTTGGGGGTCTAAAAGACAATTGTTACAATTTTACTGGTCCAAATAAGGATTTTTCACTAGATTCTCAACGGCAAACACTTGATACAGATTCTTGTTATGATTTGGAAGTTTTTTATTATGGTATATGGCTATGTAAGGAGAACGGAGTTGTTTAATCAAGGAACAAGATCGGAGTCCGCACTAGAGAGGTCAAGTGATCTATACTTGTTTGGAAGTGAAATCTATGTGATCGAGAAAGTGATTGGATTGATATTGCGTATGGATGATATATGTACATCGCACATGCCTTGGTATAGTCGGATACTATATTTGTTGACCAATGGAGAGTTTAGGAAAAGACTCTTTGAATTGTTTGGAGTAGTATGAATAATCGAATAAGTAATAATCTGAGGTCGTTGAGCGTAAGGTGTGCTTAGTGGATTGTTTGCCATCCTCGTGCTATGAGAGGATTTATGAACCTCGGAATAATGTGAGCTTTGTTTACTAGCAAATGTAGTATTATTAAGTATTGATGTGTGATTGTTGCCTTTGTTGCTTGTGCTAGAATTTCGAGAATGAAATATTCTAAGTGTTAGAGAATGTAACGACCTAGAATTTTGAACACTTCGTATTTAAATATTTAAATTATTTAAATATTTGAATTATTTAAATATTTGAATTATTTAAATGTTAGAGTCTTGGATTTAATGTGATTAAATTGATTTAATAACCTTACTAACCCCCTTTTAATAATAATTAATGTTAAGAAATTTATTTTTGAAATTTTCTTACAAAAAATTAATCGTACAAAGAAATATCAATAGTGTGATCGAAAATCGTTTTATTGATAAACGGTCTCAAAACGCGTAAAATCATCATCCTAAAGCACTGTCTTGGATTTTGATGAAGCTAGTGCCATAAAAACTGGAATAATCAGGCAATGTATGTTGATGTGTTTCGCGGCGATCGAATTTATTGTGTGGTCATGCGAGCTCGAAATATATAACGATTTATAAAAAGAAATTAAACAATAATATATTTTATTATATAAACCCCCCCCCCCCCCTCCAACAACAACCTCACACTACCTCTCTTATAACATCTTCTCTTTCTCTCACTTTTCTTTTTTTTACTATAAACATTTTAGCTTAGCCACCACCACTCTTATAATGATATCCGAAGTTACAATCGACGAAATTCAACATCGTTTGATTCATTGTACTTGTATGAGTGAGGGCTTCGAATCTATATGGGTTTGTTGGGTGCGGCAATGTTAGGAGATATTTGATGTTGTGATTGTCGTGCTAGGGTTGGTGGTTGTCCTCGATTGAGGAGATGTTGGTGATAATAAGATCATTATTATGCTTCTCATGTTGGAGTGCATCTTATTGCATCATTGGCTGGAGCCCTGACCTTCACCAGTGAATCGCGACAAATGGATGCGCAAATGGAAGCTATGCGTCCTGATTTTGATAGGGGCATCAAGTTTCGAGTTTTCGGTCGTAGGAGAAGCACTTGCAAAGAGGAGTTCGTAGGAATTAGCGGTGGTCAATTTCATGGAGAGATGAGGGAGAAATCATGGAGAGAAAGGGAGAGACATTGGGTATCAGCATGCATGAGTATGTACAGAGGCGGTAGCAATTTAATTTAACGAAGAAGAGGGATTAAATTATGAAGGTAATTAATTTAGTTATTTAGTTAATTAATTATTCTAATTAATTCACAACCTTATAAAATCAACAACTTTTGCCACGAGGTCCAATCAAGACGCCGTCTTTGCCATTGCACTCGTAGCTGGATTATCTACGTATCAGTGTAGGCTTAGACCGGGTGAGTTAACTCACCATTTATGAAAAAAATTGTGTTAAATATATATTAAATAGATAAAAATGCAAGTTATTACTTTTTGACCCCTCCTCATTTGAAAAACAAGTGACAACATTATATGTAGTATACATTCTCTTATGACCCTCTAAAATATGTTGCTTGATCAAGATTTGTTGTTTACATGTTTGGCAATGTGTTGTTAAGGTTTGAAGCGAAATATTTGTCATAAATGAAATTTGAAATCCCTTCTATTTAACATAAAATTGGTTAAAATTTGAATATATTGTGGAAATATATATTTGGTTATTCCTTTCATCCATTTTGGTGTATTTGACAAAAAGGAATTGGTATGGAAACTTACAGAAATTATGAATGGAAATTGTGATAGTTAGAAGCGAAAAGGTAGCTGTGGATATACTTTGAAATCACTTTGCGTTCGGTGATTTTTAAAGTTAACTTTAAAGGCATCCTAGGGCTTCTTCGCTTTATTAATAAATACTGTAGGTGTATTATTATTAGAAAAATATCAAGGTTTGAGTTTTTAAGTAAATTGTTTTAAATTATAAAATATGATTTTTATGGTTTTTAAATAAGTTATAAAATAAGTATTTTTAAGCAATATTTAATATAAATGTTCTAAACCATAGTATAAGTATTTTCAAGTAATATTTAAGATAAATGTTTTAAACCATAGTATAAGTATTCTTAAGTGATATTTAATATAAATGTTTTAAACCATGGTATAAGTAGTAATATATATAATGTTTAGAAAATTAGTTAAATATTTTATTAAAATAAACAGAAGCTTATGCAATACGACACCTTTTTAAATTGTTTTTATTATTAAATATTTTATCTTATAAATAAATTAGTATACCTGTATTTTTCATTTTAAAAGATTTTTACTAAGTATATAAGTTGAGAAAAACTAGTCAAATACTTTATAAAGAAATAAAGGAAGCTTTGGTTTGTAACATTTCAGTTAAAATAAATGGTTTTGTAAAGTCAAGTAAAAGTATGTTAACTTATTTAATTAGTGTAAGATTATAATTAGAAATATAATTAAGATTATAATTAGAATTATAATTATGAGTATAATTAGTAATATAATTTAGATTATAACTAAGGAATATAATTAGATATTTAATAATGGATATTTTAAAGATAATTATAAGTGAATAGTTTTGGGTTGTTGTGACAATATTTGAGTAACACTTAGCTTAAACCCTTGTAAAAGTAATTAGATCTTTTAAAAGAAAGTTTTAAAGAAACTGATTAAGTGTGAAGTGTTTTGGGTTTATAGTCAATAATGCTTTGGTAACATTTGTTTTTAAACCTCTGAATTATATTTTAAAGCGGTAATATATTATATACATAACTGGATCCTAAATAATGAAAATTTAAAGACAATAACAAGTATAGAATCTTTTGGACAAAAGATAGAAAATTATATGTTTAAAATATAAAGAGAAAAGGGTTTGTAGTAAGTAGCATTTGATTTCAAACTCTTTGATTATATTTTAAAATAAGTAGATTTTGTTAAATGATTTGTGAATATACTCATGCCATCGAGATAAATATAGGAATATTTTTGAAGTGTAGAAATGAGTATAAGTGAATAGTAAATACATGAATAGTAAAATACAAGTATATATTTTTTATAAAGGGAAACTAAATCTATCTACAAGTTTAAATAAGTTAAGTTTTAATTAATAAAAAGTTTAATTAAATAAGTGAAGTTTAATGAAATAAATGAGTTTAATTAAATAAATGAGTTTTATTAATAAAGGCATTTAATTAATGAAAGATTTTAACTAAAAGAAGTTTTAATTAAAGGAAGAAGTGTTTAACTAAAAGATGAAGTTATAATTAATGAGAGAAGTTTTATTAGATAAAAGGAATTTTTACTAATAAAAGAGGTGTTAATTAACAAAGGATTAAGTAAATAAAAAAGTGAATAAGAGTCATTTATGTGACTTGATCGTACTTTGTGTGTGTTAATCGTGCTTTATGTGCTACTTGTTTATGGAAAATATTTGGTCGTGTACTTAGCACTAAAGCCGACAAAGTAGACTTGTTTCTATCTTTGATAGTTAAGAATGATGATTCAAGTAAGGGTATAGAAGTAATAGTGCTCAAATCTACTGGACTTCACCCTTAACGGAGGGATACCAGAAGGTGAGAAGTTCAAAAACATGATAAGTATAAGAGACTTAGTTTCCATACGCAATCTTTCTCATTATTTTTTAATATGATCAAATTTGTCGATTCAGTCTTGAAGAGACCTGGATCGGTAAGTGTTTTACTTATTGAAAACCGCTTCAAGATTAAGATACATGTTCTATCTCTTTGAAGTGGATTCGTTCGAGATGCTAGAATCCATTTAGTGATTCATGATCTATTCAAGTGATGATGGATTAGTGTGTTGAGATGCTGAACGTTACTTTATCATTAGCATATGACTAAAGACTGAGTAGGATGCATTATCTTGTGTTTAGCTAACCCTTGGGAGTATATAAACTCTATTATCTAGAGTGCCATTTATATGCTGCGCACGGCGAGTTGTTGATACTTGGTTCTTGTTGTTCACGATGGTGTTCGGATGTTGGGCCAGTTGTGTTTACCTTACGGTATATTTTATTCAGAGATATATGAAGCTCAGAAGATATTTTCTAATCCTTGTCATAGGAGTTGGTCGACGGTTTACTGGGGACGTCTCCATGGAAATCCATATGTGAATGCGCCTTAGCGGTTTTTATTGTATACCAATTCAATATTGTTGTGTCATGTGATGCAAGCAAAATAGCTATTTTTTTATTTATATTATTCACCTTATACATTATCATTACATCGCAATATGTACTTATTAGATGATTTGACACTTTTGAAGGGATAACCATTACGATGATCTCAAAAGGTGCTGTTATATACTGTACACATATTTCTTAAGTTTCTCATACCAAACTTATGTCGGACACATGGCTTTTGTTTTCCCTAAATTCTTCGTGTGCTCTTTTAAGCAGTCTAAGAAAGGCAGGTTATCGTTGATATTGATTGAGCTCTTTGAGAGGAGCTGGATGTTTACTTACCGTAGTTTTATTATTTCTGCTGCACTATTTTGTGTATATACATCAACAATTGTAAGGACAAGTTGTTGTAACTATCCAGACTAATGATAGTACTCTAATTGGTAACTCCGAAATGCTTTGTATATTAGAGTGGCATTATGCATCTTTTAATATATATGTTATCATTCTTCCATTAGATTATGATGTTTTCTGTTCTCCTATTTCTTGTTCTTTTTCTTTTCTTCTTTTTCTTTACCCTAATGTTCTGTCTTTTCGGCACTTGGGCGCTTGGCATGTGAATATCGTGGATGTATTAGTGTCAACATTCGGGGATCGAAAAGGCTGCTCATTACAATAGTCTTCTTCTTACTTTGTCAAAAGTAATGTTCTAGTGTTCCCTTTTTGTTTTCGTTTGTCCAATTGGTATTCCTAAGTAGTTTATAGAAAAATTCATGGTTTGCAATTTAATGTATTATCCTGCTCGTTTGTAGCATTAGATAAGTCATTAATGATTAAGACCGAGATTTTGTGGAAGTTAGTTTTAAGGTACGAAAGCAGGTCAAAATTATGCAAAATTAATTTGGGTGATGCAAAGTGATGAGGTAGGTTCGAGCAGAATAACAGAGTGTCATTTGCATGCTAGAGAGAGGAAACAACATCGAGAGTGATATTTCTCCTAATATTGGGTAAGATGTTGTTATTTAAGGCTAGTTTAAGTATTTTATTAAACATGTCCACCACTAGTTTAAAAAGCAGGGTTGATAAAGGGTTGCCTTGGAGATGACCCATTTTAGATTGAATTTTTCTTACCCTTATCATTTTTATTAAGATGGAGGACACACTAGATTTCAAGATGAGATTAATCCAGGAGATCCACATTTAAGTGAATCCCCTAGCTCTCAATGTGTCTAATAGGAAGTCTCAATCAATGGATTCAAAAGCCTTTGCAAAGTCTAATTTGAGTAAGGCAAATGTGATATTTTCATTATGATAGTAATAATGGATTCTTGAGTGGTAGCTACAGTTTTCATAATATTTCTCCCTTGAATGAAAGCCAATTGGGATTTATCAATCAAATTTTCAATTTTATTCTTCAACCTTTTTACTAGAACTTTGAAAATTATTTTAAAAGAGTAGTTGATCGGTGTGATTTGTCTAAAGTGCGTAATTTTTTTTCCAGGTTTTCCTTTTTAGGGATTAGGATAACATTAGCAAAGTTAAACCTACCATGTTGAAGATGTAGAGTTCTATAGGAGTATGATATCATTTTTTATGGTTGGCCAAAAAATTTGACAGATGGTCATCGAAAAACCGTTGGAACTAGAGGCCTTGTTATTAGCTAAACCATTCATAGCTGACCAGATCTCCTCTTCCATAAATTGATAGTTTAAGTCGCAAAGAAAAGGGTCTCGGTTCTGATACATATAACACCGATCCGCTTGAATTCCATGTCTACATTTACTACCATAAATATCCACATAATGACTGGTGAAAGTATAATTAAGATGAGTTTGTTCATTAATCACTATTTCACTTAATTTAATCGATTTGAAGGTGTTTTGTTGACATCTAATGTTTGTAATGCGGTGAATTTATTTAGTGTTTTTATCCACTTTGTTGATCCATTGGACGCGAGAATGTTGTTTCTACATAGTTTCCTCTTGATCCAATAGCTTATTCATTTCCAATTTAAAATCATCTAATGAAACTTTTTCCTCATTGTTTAGATTCCTATACTCTCGTGTCCTATCTAAATTTAGTATCTCATTTGGTATCTTATCTTTTAATATGGATATTACTGACTACATTAAGGTTCTAGTTCTTTACATGGGATCTCAACTCTCGCAGTTTGAAACACCAATTTTTCGCTGCGTTATTGAAAGCACAGTTGTCCATAGATTTCCTTTTCATGTTTACCAAATTTTCAAAATTGTATTCTTTAAACCACATTTTTTCAAATTTGAAGACTTTGCCTTTAGGAAATTGATCGTAGGGGTAAGTATAAACTGCACCAACATAAGAAAATGGACAAGATCGAACCACTAAAATGGTCTTATAAACCGCACCTTATTTTCTAATCAAATCAATCATCTAAAACATGACTATCCTGATTTAATACGATGTGGTTACAGTTTGAATGACTGAACCGACCACATCAAACCAGACCAGACAGCATAGTAGAATTCAAAGATTTTGATGGGATTTTGTATTTTTATATACTTAAAATTACTGAAGTATTAGGTGCATGAGTGTTTGAACTTCATGTGAGTAGGTAAGGAACCATTATGTACAAAGACACATATCATATGCATTATTTATGAATGTTTTTCTTTTATTTGAATACGTTATAGTTTTTCATTAATATTCTTACTATTTATTCAATAATTATTGAAGTTATTAAAATAAATGTAATATGAGTTCAAATCAAACCAAAATGAAACCTAGTCATGGTATTAATAAAATGGATGAGAACCGGACTACATTAAAAAATTGTGTTACAGTTATTTATTTTAACTAACTATTTGATGCGATGTAGAGATGATTTGGGTAGTAAACCGGATCGAACCGACCTATGCTTGTGATTGGTATCATTGATTTAGTATCCTTCAAATAAATTAATAATAAATTAATATCAGAGCTCTATCAATATAACTCACAATGGAATAGTAAAATACAATAAATTATTTAGTTACGAACCAAGATTGACACTTCCAATGCCTAGAGTCCTTGTCAGTGTCGAGCATGCATAAGGAAACTTATCCTTCCACCGTCCATGCCTTACACCAACAAGTGTCCCTCTAAAGCTATCATGTGGGTTGTAATGAGGAGGAGGGTCAGGACAACATTCTGGTGATTGGTTAATTACACACTCCTCACTTAACACTATTTTACGCGGATTGCCTTCCATTACATGTTATGTCTCTTATTTTGTTTTTACTTAGTCATCTCGACTCCATATACGCGTAATTTACCCCATCTACCAAAGGTAGACAATAACGACATATGGGTGGGTGTGTATATATAAGTACCATATTCCTCCTTTGGACCCCACTAGTATCCGTAACTCAGTACCTCATTCTAACGACCCTGACTCGACCTTTGAAAATCGGCACCGAATACGACACTCGTATTCAAATGTCGTAGATCCAAACGTCGAATCTGGTTCGCTGGAGCTTATAACACATTAAGTACAACACAGCGGAAGAAAAGGAATATCATATATCAATATACAACATTGATACAATATCTGATACAATATGATACAACAGATGATACAATAGATATCAATATACATCAGAGATATGATACAAGACAATAGCAGCGGAAAGAAAAGATAACACCAGCAGCGGAACAATAACTCCAATATGGTCTTCAAAAAAAACTCCAGTGTCGGTAATCTCCATCTCCAAGGCACCAACCCCAAAATAGCTAGAACTCCCAATAACGATGCACAAGATAAGCAAGTGCAGTCCCGATCCAAAGACAAAACTAGCTCTAGATAATCTACTAATCCTGACTATCTGAAAAACCCAACTCTAGACTGCCCGTATGAGAAAATTGTGGGCACCCAGAGTTTAGGAAAGGAACAACAAACTCCAGGTCAGTTGTGGGACTGGTATGAGCAAACAAAAATAGTTTTTATTCTTAAAACAAACAACCAAGGAATTTAAAACAAATCCGCAATGCTTTTTTGGAAAATGAAACTACCATAACACCTCCCGCCACACACACAATGCAAACGTAGAATTGGAGGAGATTTCTCGTTATGATAGTCAAATATGCTTGATACGAGAAAACTTCTTTGATATTATTATTATAAGTGCACAGTGTAGAAAAACCCTTTCGAAAGTATAATATAAATCCTAGCCAGCATAGACATTCCGAACTATGCCTACAATAGCTACCATCTAAACAGTGATGACCACCGTAAGTAAATGGCAAGTTCTACAACTAAAACCGTACAAGACGCATATTGGAGAATGGATTTCCAATAAATGGTCAGGCTAAGGAACTTCCTACTGCCACATGGGTACGCCTCCGGCGGGACGTCCCGAGAACCAAACCGCATCTCCGCCAACACACGGCCGGGTTACCTCTGTAACTAGGCAACTACATCTCGAGCATGCCATCCCCCGGTCCTTTGGGACCTTTATAAGAGGTACCTCTAATCCAACAACCACAAAGCAATCACAAAGTAATAGATCTGCAGTATCCACAAGAGTGAAGTATCTGGGCTCCATACCATGATACCACCCTTTTCCAGAAGGGAATAACAAACCCTAAAGGGAGTCACCCTCATAACCTTGCCGCATCTTTCCTGTTTCGACCATTTCCGAGGTGTGAGGTCCTGATGCAGTCTCGTCCACAAAGCCATGCTTTATTCAAAATCCATGCTTTGATCAACAAATGATACACAGCAGCACTTAGCATGCCACACTACCAAATTGGGAGTATATCACTGATAACTATCAACTACAAAACCTCTGAGCTCGTATGTCTCAGAGAAGGATGTTAAGCTAAGAGAATAAATTCTCTGCCACCAAGCAAAAATGTATTTGATAGAGATCAGTTTAATATCTCAAAGTGTAGTGTCAGACATACAACCATACAAGTCTGTCCCGGGTTCGAACAGAACCAAAGGCACTTCGTCCAATAAAGGAAGAAGCCCTTGCAAATCCGGGCATCCACAATCTCGATCGGACTTCCCATCACTTAGGGAATCTCTATACCGTAGCTACTCGGTGCAGAGACAATTGATAGGTTATCCTATCATTCTCGCAAATACAGGGTCTTCAACGCCGGTCTTCAAATGCAATCCATAACGTCTTATCATTATTCGAAATGGGTTATATGACGCAAGGTCCTTTCCCAACTAAACTGAATAGTGAGCGCAATATTTAAAAACATATGAATATGGGATTTCATTTAAGTCACAACTTTTAAAATCCAAAACTTTTCTTCAAATGGTTAAACAAATTACCATCTCAAATCTTTTAAAACAAAAAGATTCATTTCACAATGTTCACCTAGTTTCACAAAGATCTATTCATAGATTCCAAAACAATTTCCATTTCAATTTGGATTAACTCGATTAAATCCTTAAATTAAATATTTATAGCTTTCAAAGCACGTTTCCAAAGATTTCTTCATAACTTGGAAAACTATTTTCCATTTTAGAATTGAATACCTTTTAACACAACTTGAAAGTTCATTTCTTATGTGAAAGCTTTTATTATTTGAAAACAAATAGTTTTCGTTTCAGAAAAATCCAATTATATTTATACAAGTTAAAATTTTGGGGTAAATTTAAATTCCCAAAACAACACTTTCAAAATGGTTTAAAAACCCACATAAACACATTTATAAGTTGAATACCCTTTTTAAACCCTAGTTTCCAAATCATAGAATTTGATTTCAAATATTGAATTCAAATTCAAATTAAATTATTTAAATTTCAAAACTCAATCAAGTTATTCAAAATAACTTTTATTTTTGGAATTCATTATCAAAAGCTTTCAATTCTAATCCCAAAACTAATTTGGATTCAAAAATTTAACCTTTAAAACTATTTCAAAATCTATGACTTAACCTATTTCCACGTGCAATCCATATTTGTGTGTGTATAAGTGTGGTCCAGGGGTTTTACACAATAAAAGTGCCACATCATCAATCAGCGCAGATTCAAATACAGCGATATATTTGATAAGTGGCATAAACTATAACGCTTATATTTGATAAGGGTATAAATCATAACGCTTATCTTTTATTCACAGATCATAGGTGTATATCACAGATAATAAATATATCAAACACAGCTCAAATCAAAACAGAACATATCAGGGTATCAAACAATTCAATCATCCAATAGAATCAAAACATTCATAAGTAAGAGCAGTCAATTATATGATTAACTCGAATCAGATTAATTACTTATGGATTACTAATCCTGGTTAATTAACATTAATGAACTACAAATCATTTTGATTAATTATTCTTTAATCATTTATTAATTAACTATTAATAATAAATTAATTAACCTTCAATTATAATTCATCAACCTTTAATTATTGAATAATTATCCTTTAATTATTTAATTAACCATTTAATTAATCATCTTTAGTTAATTAATTTAGCCCTTAATTAATTACGATAAGTGACTATCCCAAATCTTAAATCAATTTGATCACTTGATTTATCCATCTTTAATCATTAATTAATTTCTTTTAATTAAGTAATTATCTTTAGGTAATCAACTACCTTTAATTACTTATATTAATGACTTACCCTTTTATTATCACATTAATTTTAATTATCCTCTTATTAATTACTTTAATTAATAACCTTTAATTGTTAGGTAATTAAACTTTGATTATTTAATCATCCTTTAAACTAATCTTCCTTAATTAATTTATAAATTAATTTATCCTTAATTAATTACCATTAAGTTAACTACAATAAATTAGTTAACCTTAAGTTAATTACACAATTAATTAACCCTTAATTTGTTACCATTTAATTAATTATCATTTAATTAATTATCTTAAATTAATTATAATAAATAATTGTTCCTAATTATTTAATTTACTTAAAGTATTAATTTATTTCTTAAATTAATCACCCTATTAATTACATCAAGTAATTAACCTCAAATTAATTACCGTAATACATTATTAAATTAATCACTTTGATTAGTTATAAATTTATTAACCCTTAATCAATTATTAATTAATCTTCAAATAAATCATTATTCTTTAATTATTAAATACTTGAAACCCTTAATTTATTAATTATAATTAACAATGTAGATTAGCTTATCCTTTAAGTTAACGTTTTCAAAATATTTGATTATTCCTTAATCTCAGGGTTAAGTTTATTTAAAATAACTCTTTTAAAATTATAAGTTTAAACATTACCAAATTTACTAATTTCAAAAACATTTTTTTATTACCAATAACTGGAAATGCTTGTACTCGAGATCTTCTCGGGTGTTACCCGAGACCATTGTCACCCCGTTTCGAGTTTTAACGAAAATTGACCCCTGTACTTTTTTTTTCAACTTAAGATTCGATCAAGTTTTTAACCCCGGTGCACCACAGATTTGCTTTGAGCTCGACTTTGAGTTATTAGTGAAAATCCTTCGAGTTCGTCCCTGGGATTCTTCGAGCTAACATCATCTTCCCCAAATTTCACAACCACCCAGTCACGAATGCATACGCGTGCACGTGCACCATACTTCTAATCATCTTTGATTGCCGCCAAGGCCACCCACACATCACCTTTGACCTCCTCTACCAATCCTGACCACCCATTTGACCACATCGAAAACAAAATTTTGCAACTCGATCCCCCTTCCTGGATTTGAACCACCATTAGAAAAATGCTTCGCCACACCACGTCAAGCCACCAGCATCCGCGAATCACTGACTACAGCATCAACACACCACCATGCCCCAATCCCCCTCGGTGCGATCAACCAGATTGCCACGTCGACGACGAAAACCTCACATGAACGACAGCGAACCCAACATACCCCAAAACCCTAAAACGTCATCATGCCATTGCCACAATCAACAAAAAAAATATGCGAGTATTTTTCCTATAGTCTCCGACCTCCAACCATGCTCCAAACCCGATCTCAAGATTTATCGTTGCCCCGATCACCAGAATTTAGCGGAAAGGACGATTCTGATCATCCCCCTTTTCTCAGAGATTTCTTGATTAAAAATCATGATTTAGTTGTTAAAAATCATTATTTCCAATTACAATTCATATTATGTAACCCAAATTCAAAACGATGAACATTTAATTTTGACTCATTGTTTGATTTCTACTGTATCTCTTACTTCCAGTAATCCTTTTTACCAATATACTTAATAATATTTCTTAAAATCTTTATCCTGTTATTTCTAACAGATTTTGTTCATACATAAATGTTTAAAGAGAATCTGGGGGAGGGGAATTGAAATTTTAAAACATATTCAGGCCTGTAAGTTTTTAGAACAGAGCAAACTTCCCTGTATATGCACATTTTTCATATATATATGTACACATATATACACAGGCATATTCACAACCATCAACACTATCATCACAAGCATGAAATTTCAAAGAAACAAGATAAAAATTTATGTTTGCTCACCTGATGATGAAGTTGAACAGAGAACTAGCAAGCTTGAATTTTGAAACTGAAATCTGTTTGATGATTTTGATTGTTAAATATGTTGAGTTGTTTCCAGCTTTTGCCTTTGATTTTTTTTTTTTATATCTAAAACCTTGCTTTAGATTTGAGACTTCCAAATTTAATTTCTCTTTAGTTTGTTTTCACTTCTGCTTTGATCTTGAACTTGATCTGCTTCCAGGTTGAAACTTTTGCATTCTATCTTTTGATTTCCAGCCTTAAGTTGATATTGATCTCTTTATTTCCAGGATGAAGATAATGTTGCACAAAATTTTGATTTGCCTCAGGAAATCTCAAAGTTGAGGAATTGAAGATGAGGACAAGTTTGTAATTGATCTTTGTTTTAGCCGAGTTTGATAGAAATGCTTCAGCCTTTTTTTTCTCTTCTATCTTTTCCTTTGGGGTTAAGACTTAAGATACTCAATCTTTTGTTAATGTTGTTTCAGATTTGCTGAAAAGTTAAATTATTGCATATGGGGAAGCTCAAAAGTTTCTATAATTTTAAATTTCATTATTTTATTCAAGCAATTATGTTGGGTGCCATTTGTAAAAAGAAATGATTATGAGATCTAATGCATGTTGATTGCTTTACTTCGTCTCTTTGTGTATATTTATCATTTGCAATTTTCAAAGATAAAAGAATTTTTTAAATAAATTTTATACCATATTCACTTAAGTCTTTCATGTACATAAGTTTGCATTTTACATTTTCATGTTAGTAACACTTAAATATAACTTTATATTATGCTTCCTATTTAAATAAATACATTTTCCTTTTATTTATGTATGTGTTGTGTTTTATTTTATATTTATATTTACACAAATAAAATCTTATCTCCATTGTTTTTTTAATAATTAACTTAAATATAACTTTATATTATTCAATCTTTAATTTAGTTCAACGTATTCATACACTTATATATTTATACAATTTACATTCATCCATTTTTTAATTATTTATTTCTGTACAACTTTTAAAAGAAAAGAAGGATTTGAAAATTTTGATTTCATACTAACAAATCGTCACATTTATTTATATAAGAGAATTAAATCTAAAAAAATAAATCTTTTGAAATTTATTACATCTTCCAAATATTAATATAGTTAAAAATTTAACAACTATCATTAACTTTTTATTAATCTCAAAGCTTTTAATTTCTATTTTATTCTTAATACACTTTATTTTGAAATCCAATATTTATTTGTAAGATACTTATGCTTAAATTTCAAATCAAATTTCTATTTATAATCAAAAATTATTTATTTATTCTCGAAATCTCTAATTAATTCACAATTTATTTTCAAAAATAAATTTAATTGCCAAATTAAACTTGGTAAATTTTCAGGAATGTTACACTCATCAGAATCCATCATCAACATAGCATCATGCCATTATCGTCGTGAATATCAAGGAACTACCGTAGTGTCTAATAATGGAGACATAATAGTTAGCTGTATTCTATTTGTTTTTGAAAGATCTCCATGAAGGGTAATCCAGCCTTGCCCCTAATTGACGATCTAGCAAACAACTATGGCAACGCATGACTTAACCGTGATCTACACTAGTAGGAGGCGTAGCCGCTTAGGCATAACCCTTGTCTTTCTGCTGACCACTCAGGACTGATGACATTCTCGACCTATGTATAGCTTCCACTCCTTAAAATGGTACCAAACACTCACACTGACATAGCGTAGAGCATTGCTCAACATCCCATTTAGATTGCCTAATGCAATCAAGGGCAATACCCGCTTGATATTTAATACCCCTTAAGGTTGAAGTAGACTTGACTTATCCTTTAGCACTCCGACCAAGGTGAACCTTCTACTTGGGTATCCCTCACCTATACATGGACGAATATAACTCCACGGTATTTATGTCTCATGTAACGACCCACATTTTCAACCCTTAAAAGTCGACACTATTACATTCACGCATTCATGTACCGAGCATTCAAGTGTTGGAAAGACAGATTATTGGGGTGAAAGAAAATAAAAGACTGAACAAAATCTCATATCGTAACGAATAATCTATAATATACACAATGATATTTATGAAACAAAATTGTAATATACATACATCAACCAAGGTAGACTAATCCTATCACCAGCCTAGACAGTTATAATAGTTTGTCCTTACAATTGTTGATAAATACACAAGAAAATGCAGTGGAAATGAAAAGACATGTGAATACATCTTAGAAACATCTAGCTCATCTTTCCAAGCTCCAAAGCATCTAGAACTAAATCTGAAACGTACTCGGACTGACCTAAGCATTATAAGAAAATAATGCCTTGATCAATCTAGTAAACTAGCGTGAGAAAACTCAAATCGTACAGAATTTTAATGCCGTAAAACCTTTCAAGAATAAAAGGTGTCTCGTAAGATCACACCGCACATAAACATGGATGGGTTTTTACTTTATGATAACCAAACTATTTTATATGAAAATTTAGCGATATTATAGTATTTTCTAAAATTCAAGTAAATATTGAATCATAGCCGAAATTATTACATTAATTATATTCTAGCATAATAGATATACAATCAAGTCTGACGGTTCGTATCGGAAAATGGATTCCAACTATGAAAAGGTAAGGGTCTACCTTCCGAATCAGTACACTTTGAATAGAATATACTGGATATACTGGAGGCTATAACACGTTCACCTCTTGTAACAATCCGGTTGATAATGACCTGATTAATTATGATTAATTAGTATTAATTAACTTATGTTTGTTGGACCTTCTTACAATCATTCTAGCCCACTAGCCTTTTTAATTTATTTAACTTCCTAAAATCAAATCCTTTAGAAGAGAAAATTACTAATTCATATACGTTCTTTTCATTCTCTGAGAAGAAAAATATCATTTACTTTCTCCCTGTAAAAAATAAATCCCAAATCCCCTTATATACTAATTATTAATCCCTAAATCCGTTCGTGAATTTCTTGGATGGAGAATAACTACCAATGAATACTCGAATTTGGCATAGGGCTTCAAGCACGCGAGCGACAAGGGAGGAGCACGATATGACCTGGGTGGTTCTTCGACGAGCAGCAAATCGATGAAGGCGGCTGCTGGTGATGATGGTGGCTAGGGCAGGCTAGGGCGACGTAGAGGTTGGTAATCGTTTCAGGTGGCAGGGTGACAATATTGGTTGAGTAGCACGCGGATGACAACGGATGGAGGCCTGTGGTAGGCACGAACTTCGAGGGAGTAGGGTAGTTGCTGTTTCAGTGTGATTCACGAATTTTTGGTGAGTTAATCTCTCACAAAATCTATCTTTAAAAATATATGAATTATATGCTGAAATAGTTAGTTTGATTTTGGATAATTTGTGATTATTTGATTATCTACGCATATGCATTTAGTTGCTCACTGGAATTGCATGCAACCCTGAAAGTCACGTTCCCACATCTATTGTTTTACTTTTGTGCATCCTTGTTTTGTGTCTTGAAATCTCTGTTTAAGTATGCCTGTAGCCAAATGTTAAACGACCTTGCTCTGTTGCCTTGTAATGAGTCATGCATTCATTACCAGTTGCTCTGGTTTTGTATGCATGTTCCCTATATAACGGAAGTAGATCACATATTTCCAGTTACTTAGCTTTGCTTCGTATGTCCTATACAGGTATAGAAGTTTACATACTTCTAGCTCATTGTCTTAGTTATAAAACATAGAATAGTATGGACAGCACACTTCCTTTTTAAGTATTTGGGTCTCTCTCTCTCTCTCTCTCTCTCTCTATATATATATATATATATATATATATATATATATATATATTAGTAAATGTTCATGTGTAATGCCATACGCAATAGACCACATTTAAGTAAGCATAAGTGCAAAATTCATTTTCATGAATAGTAGCAGGTTGTTGCTTCTTTTGTTTTGTATGTCTTGCTTTTGCTTTGTAGCAACTTTAAATATACCCTTGCCTGTGGCTATTGCTTCTTTTCATAAGTAGTCTTTTGTTTCATGAACATATACTTGCCTTTGCTTTGTATCAGGCCAAGATGTCAACCTAAATTAACGTGTTCATTTAGGCTTAAGTGCAAAATTTTCTTGTGTGGATAGTAGCTACTGTATTTGCTTTAGCATTTATACATCCTTACCTTATATTTTGCTTTTTCATTTATTACATACGTCCCTGACAATTACCATGTGAATAGTAGCAACTTTTGTAGGCTACTTCCATAATTTGTTTAGTCCCGTGGCTTAAAGTTATTTTTGTATATACATTTTTCTCACTGTGCTTTGAATTAATTTCTCCATTTTAGCTTGTTTTCTTCGAATACACAAGGCCACATGTCCTTTAATAATTTAATGCATTGAAATGAATCTTCCTTCTTTTGCTTGTGACTTAATTTGTTTGTCACGTCCTTGGCTGGTGTCTTGAATTGAGCATGCTTCTTCTTATAATGATTAACTTCTTTTGCCTTCATGTTCTTTTATATGCTATTCCATTTCATCAATTGATGTTCTGTTTTGTTATTTTGGAATTTTATAAACATATATCTATCTAGTATATAAATACAAATATATGATTTGCATACAAGCAATTTTACAAAAGAGAGTTTATTCCAATTTTCAAATCTTAAACTTATTTCCGAACTAATATATTTCCTTTTATAAGTGGTTATGATAAGTAATTATATATGAATATGTACTAATTATTGTTATTAGGAATAGTTAGAATTTAAGAACTATGGGTTTTGAAAATATAAACTTACGTTGCTCTAAACAAATGGTTGGATATCGATATGGTTTTGGAATATGAGTATCCATGGTTTTATTAAATAAATGGTTATTAATATATCTGGAGTTTTTGAATATTATTGGTGAACTTTATATTTTATGAGATTTTGTAACAACTATTTATATATATGTATAGTATTTTGGAAATCCTTAAATAAAAGCACATTACCTGTTTTTAGAACTAGGAACTTATATTAACTTTTAGGGTTTATTTTTCCCATTTGGTTTCTGATTTTCTGAACTTTTATAAATAAGTTTCAAGATAAAATATTTTGAGAACCTTAATTCTATAATTGGGAAGTACTAATAATCGTCTTCGTGTTATCATTGGTTTCAATGCTTTCGAATAACGCTTTGACGAATATGGTATAACTCACTGAATAGAATGTTTGAGTGGGACTTATTCACCTATTAGCGAATACTTGAATTTCACCGAGTAGTATGGGATACTTTGGTTAAATTCGTATGGTCACTATAGGGAAGTAATTAACATTCAGGGTTGTATTCTCTTCTGGTGTGCGATAAGTGGTTGCTAGATCCTTAATAAAATGTAATTCAGCTTTTTCCAGTGGTATCTGTAATAAGTGATATTTACTAGCTTTTAGTAAATACTTGAATTTCACCATATGTTATGGGACGTATTGGTTAAATTCTAATGATTGCCGAAGGTGACAGTATTTGACACTTTAGAGTTTACTCTCTTTTGGTGTGCAGCAAGTGGCTGCTAGAACCTTAAGAAGTTTATTCCTAGATTTCTATTCAAACATAATAATTTAATAATATTAAATAAATGTGGAACGATGTAACATCCCGTCTTTTCGCACACTTTAAACCGACACACGTGCCAATTCAAAGCATACGCAAGGGCGGATAGTTATGGGGTAAATAAGAAAAACAGAGAAGAAATAAAACAAAACAGAATCTCACAGCGGAAGGATAAAATATAATAACAAATATACAGTTCATAAACAGTTTACAAAAGCTTGATTTTACTTATAAAATGAATATCAGAGTTACACATACCAAATACAACAAGGCAGCGGAATAGAAAGAGTGTGTAGTACAATACTATATATATAAAATAATACTGAATCTTCGTCTTCGTCCTCCAAAGCTAAAACCTGCTATCCTGAAACGCTCGGACTGACCCGAGCGAATTTGAAAAGACAAAAACACTCGAGTCAGACTAGAAAATCTTATGTGAGTTAAATAAACAGAAATAAATATGAATACAGTAACTCAAGAGATGCTCGGGATTTACATCTCCTAAGGATCCGTTAAACTATTTACTATGTAGTATATTGCGCTATTATAATAGTGTCTAATTGTAAAATAAACTTACTTTTAAATAGCGTTAAGGCTTTACATTTTCCACCTTAACACGTAAAATGCCAATAGTCTATACAGTACCGTAATACCTCCTGATCGGGAAGCTACCAGAGGATACTCCATAGGTACGACATAAATAGAAACTCGTAGTAAAGGCTCGATATGGTAGGTGACACGGCACAACTAGGCAATGCCAGGGTAGATATACCAATTGCTATCCAGGCTGGTGGAAACGCGTAGCCGCAGTTACCGCCCACCTCGGACTAACTCCCCAAAAATCAAAATATAGAAGTGGCCACTGAATCAAATCCAAGTCAAAGTATAATATCGAAGAGGAGCGTCCGATCAGAGGAATGACCTCATTGGCCTGAGAATCGCTCCTGTTTTAGCCACCTTATGCCAACTCACGGGAGTTGGGTCCACGTATTTACCTTACAGGAAACGTCGCCACCACCTACTTCATTCTGGAATCTCCACCGCGTACACGGTTAGTCAAAGTGGTTTTCGGTATCGACAGAGAGTATGTCCATATCCGATCCCGGTCTCTTTGCCAACCAATCGTTATTATAACACGGCGGTTATCTAAAAACAGTTTATACTTTAAAGCCAGAATATAATCCCTTTCAAAACCATAATATTACGATATCATTTCTTCTTTAAAAACACAAACAATTTATTTTCATATTATTTTATAAAAGCCCAAATCAATGATATCGTTTCCCAAATAAAATTTTCCTTTCCAAAAATTATGTCACTTTTTATTATTTAATATCCCATGTAACCAATATTTTGTTTGTAACTTTCAACATAATTCTTCGAAAATCTATAGTATTTTAAAACCATTATTTTCAAAACTAAATGGTTTGGATATTCAACGGTATGCGAATTAAAAAGGTTTAACTTTACTGTTGCTTTATAAAGAAATAAATTACATGGCTTTCCAAATATTTCTTCTTTTAAAGTTAATCCAAAATCCAAAATATTACTTCAAGTCCCAAAACCATTTCAATTTTATATATATTTATATCCATTTTGAGCATTATATTTCACTAAAGTTGGATTTTTATCCTTTCAAAGTCAATATTCTATTAATTAATCTTGACCATTCACATAAAATCCATAATTAATAAGACTTCAATTTCTAGTAAAATATATATATATATATATATATATAGAGAATTTTTCCACTTCAAATTATACTAGAATATCCATTTCTATTTATTTTGGGGAAATCCAATTACAAATATCATATCTTAAAATTTCCAACTTTACATTTAAACGTAGGATATAAATTTACCAAACTCCATTTTCTAAATTTCTTCCATTTTCAATAAAGAAATTTATATTCCTTTTAATTTCAAAATTTCAACTTCATAGGTATATAAATATGGAATAAAATATTTATACAATATAAATTTAAGATTTATAAACCGTATTCAATCCAAACCATAGAAATCACATTAAAATGGTTATATATAGACCGCGGTGCCTGTATATAATTTTCTATCCTATGGTCAAGTGATACGGATATTTATCATTTCAATCCGCAATTTAAAAAATAAAACTTTGCGGTTTTATCATTTCAAACCACAATCCCGAATGAAATGTAAAATGTATGCTAACTTGCAGTTTAATGATATCAAATAAAACATCCATTCAACAACACATCCATCATCCAGTCACAAACATCAAGCAATATCAACCAATGACAAAATATGTTTGGGAATATACAACAGGTAATAATTGGCAGTTTAATTCAAATTATATTTATCAACTATAAATCTAACAGTTTATTTTCAGTGATAATTGACATAACTGTTAACTAGCAGTTCTTATGCAAACAATAATTTCTAACAGCCAATTAATACGCAATCAATCAATTTAATTAACAGCTAAATTCAAAAAAATGCAATTCAACAGATATGGGTGAAATAACATGCCAAAAGCTCATAAATAAATTTCTATTCATTTCTAAAATTTATTTAACAAACATAAAAGCTTCTAGTAATTGTGAGTGAGTTAAAACACTCACCTTTTGAATTTAAATCGAATGTAATTCCGATTTAAACCCAAAATTTGACGGTCTCTAAATTTATCCAAACCAGCGTCATCAGATCCGGAATTTAATTACGATCCTAACAAAAGAAATTTCGTGTGAAACGGAGTTCGTATGTGAAAGTTATCACAATTAAACGATTTGCAATTGAAATAAAAAAAAATTAAAAATAAACAAAACAAAAATAAAATACCGTGCCACATCCACCTTCCCTCGTGAAAAACGCATATGCTTCTTCTTGATTGCTAACTTTGTTCCGTAATTTTTCTTTTATTTCGATTTACTTTAATTTTCCTCCTTATTATATGAATGTATGTATTTTAAAAGGTTTGAAAGAAAAAGAAGATTTGAAAAAGAAGAATTGAAAAAAAATGATTAAAATAAGAACTGAAAACGGAAGAGAAGATCTAGATTTGAAAAGAAGAAAGTTTGAAATAGAAGTAAATTTGAAGAAGAAGAAGAAGAATATTTGAAGAGAAAGAAAAAAAAATTAAAATGAGAGATAATAAGGAGCTTTGAGAAAAACAAGAAAAAAGAAGAAGAAGAAGAAGAAGAAGAATAGCATGGAGGCTAGGGTAGGAGTTAGGAGAAACAAAATGTAATAGAAGAATAAGAAGTAGGTTATTTATAAGGTTAGAGTTAGGTTTAGGGACAAATAGATTTGAAAGGAGAGGCTGCTATTAATTAGAAATAAAGTGAATATGAACACTTGGTATTGAAATATAGCAAATATGAACAGTCCTTTTTTTTTAAAGTAGCAGGTATTAAAAAGAGGTATTTATTAATTAGAAAGAAAATGAATATGGAGGGACAAAAATAAATGACACGTTTCGTTAGTTTGATTCTAAATTAATTAAGTGCTAGATACAGAAAAATTTGAATACATCATATATATATATTCATACTTTAACTGTGTGACAAAATTGCTAAACATACATCAAGTACGATTAATTGGTGACAATATATAGGAATAATCAACAATAAATGTGGATGCAATCACATAAGGATCTAATAGGGAAGGAGATAAAAGTAACAACGTTGATTAATTCCACTTTCCCACTTTAGCCAATCCAATTACAAAATTTAAAACTTTATAAAATTTCTCTCCTTTGATTTCTTAAACAATTTTAATAACTAACAACAAGTTCTATGTTAATTCAATCATTAATCATTTCGCCAATTACCAAATTAAATTACAATTATTCGCAATAAATCAAATTATTAAATCATATACTCTTATACTCTCACTTAAATCCAATTAGATAAATAGATTTGATTTCCATTCCAACTCATTTGATTGCAAATAAACTTTTTACCATAAATAAAATTCCAAATTATTAATAACTTTATTCCCATTTCCTTCACACACAAACATCATATTATAAAGGTATCTATATTATTCTCCATTGGTTTGCCTTAACTTATTTAAGGTAACCTTACATTAATATCTATTGCTATGTTTTCAAATTATTCTTCCCTCATTCTTCTTTACTAATATTAATTCCACAACTTGTTCAATTTGAAAATCATTATCATATTTTCCAAATGTTACCTTAATTTAACACTTATGTAACGTATTATTAGATTCGTTGCAAGATTTCAATTTCAATCCCCATTTCTTAATATACTCAAATTCTGGACATTTTTATTTCCTTACCCATAAGTGTAACATTTATTGCCAATTCCATCCAAATTTAACAGGTAACCCTTAACAATGTTTTCAATCCAAAGGTTATACTTAAGTTTACGTTGTATTCTACAACTTATCATATTATGAAGAAAATTCACATTATTCCCCAATATTACCTTAATTCATATTAACTTAACATTAAATTTACTCTTCATTCTATTATTAACCTATTAGTATTAAATAGATGAAATTAACATTGGTTTTACACTCTATTACGTAGATATCCTTAAATTTTATCTAAGTTTATATTTACATAATATTCCAACATTAAATTTCATCCAATTTTTTTTTCTTCCTTTTTATTTTAATTAAATCCAATTTCCCTAAAGTTACATTCAAACAAGTAAATTTTGATTTCCAATCAATCATTATACTATAACATTCTTAACATTTTTTCATTACACTACTAAATTCTACCTTGATAAGTTTACGCTTCTATTGCTTTACTTTCACACTTCCGTTAAAATATAAATTAATTCTAAAGTAACGTTTATTGTTGACCCCGCCATTTTAATTACTCATATTTAGATGAACGTTATTTCAAATAAGTTCATTGACTCATTTAAATTAGGTAGTTTATAGTAGTTGTTATCCCACCCTTACAATTATTTCCTACTAACGTGCTACCAACTCCTTTAATTAAAATTTGAATTCCAAACCTTATTTAATATACTAAGTAAGATAAATAACATATATAGATTGCTACCAACTTTCCTTTTCTTGCATCTATGTGTTTATTACTTGACACACCGGTAAATATTACATATACAAAAAATTCCGTTATCACTTGCCTAACAAGGTTATTATCACTTTAGATCTCACTGCATCCACATTTTCACATTTTCATTTCCTAGTTTCTTTACTTTATTCTACATAATTTATTACAAATGGGATTTTCTTTGGTTTACATCTTATTTGTATTTAACATTTCTCAATCACCAATTCATTTCACTTTAACTGCGGTAAATTGGCGGATAAATTGAATTTGATTCCCAAAATCTAAATTAACAAGAAACAAGGGTAGGTAACATACAATAGTCATTACTCCAAATTCTAGTCACCTAAATAGTCTTTTATTCCTTGCAAATAAATGTTACTATTTATTTTCATAGTACAAATCTCAATGATTATTCCATTTTATATTTGCTTAGGCCATTTATAGTCCACTATACACATCTTCATAAATGGGTAATTTATTCAATTCATTAAGTGTCAATTCTATTAAGCCCTGTTTATATCTTTATGCATTCTTCTATTACTTTACAAAAGGGAATAACTTTTAAATTCATACACTTAATAACAAAACCGTTATAAATCCAATAAACTTCCAAATCCAAGTTTGTACACATTTTACACAACTATTATGATTTCTCACAAACGTTGCATTTATTAAATGACCATTTATTATAATTTAATTCCCTTAATTGAATCAAATGCTTATTATATATATTTTTCTCATTCTTACCATTCCTTCCCATTATAAATTCATTAACATATTTACACATCTCTATCTTCAAATATTAAATGACCAAACTGATTACAAACACTGTTCTTATCAATTTTCATAAATTGGTTCAGATCTATACCTTTTTCATATGATTAAAGTTTATGTTTCTATTAGACCCCTTTTTCTTCTTTCTACAGACATTAAATTTACTATCTACACTTATTGCATCTTTGTATTAATGAATACCATTCAAATTAATGTTTATACTAACATTCACAAATTTAACATTTATTTGTTTCTTAAAAATTACTTTAAATCAAGTTGTGAAAATTTACACTATCCACATCTATTAGCATAAAATTTTATAGTTACACTAAATTGCAACCACTATACCAAATTTCTACATTTATTTTTAACCAAATTAGAAATTATATTAATTCATTTTATTAAATATCATAAATTTAACGGGTCGTTACAATCTCCCCCACTCAAAACTTTTCGTCCCCGAAAAGGAAAAAGAAGGGAGGAGGAAGATTTACAGTGCATCTTATTTCAAATATTAACTTATAAACAATATTTTACTGGATTAATTTCCTTTAATGAAATATACTTGTTTTATAATCATTATATCCTTTAATACTTGAATTATTAAAGTTGGAAAAACCCTTTCACAAAATTCTAAGTCCAAAATTTCCTGAAAATTTTGGCAAAGTCTCCTTTGTACGGAGGGACTCTGGAGAAAATATAATATCCAAATATACAAATATATTACACATATTATCCAAATAAAATATCGCGACACGGGAAAATATATAAAATAGCGCTTTATTCGAAATCCGGAAACGTACCTATTTGTCGGACACTATACGTTTTTTATTTTGGAACCAAAAGCAGTAGCAGTTGCTTCCATCACCTGTATTCACTTATGTAGTCTAAAAGTTAAATATTTATATTACAGTGAATTGTTTGGATAGATTCAATCATTCATATCCAATCAAATGCAACAACCATAAAATTTAACAAACAGCACATGCCACCAACAGACAACCATTCAATCAAACAATCAATTTGTTGTTCGGGTTCAAATTCTGAAATTGTACGGAATGAAGAATAACTATCAATTGCATCCGTTACTCAACAGTCTTAGATGGAACAAAGATAGATTATTTGTTCATCCCATAACTCCAAATTTCCTTACCCAACAAACATACATCAACCAAACAATCCAAACCAACACCAAAATAGTTTATGTACATTTATTTCATAATTCAGTGGTTTGATTTTCTTTCCTTCATTTATGGGGAAATTTCTTTGTTTCTTACAAGTTTTATTTTCCAACTATCACAAAATTCATTATATTTGTATTTCCTTTTATTACTTAAGTTTCCTTTTATTACCTAAGTTTATAAAATAAATTCTCATTAATAACAACAAATATTTTGAATATCTTCATTTCCTTACTTCTTCACTTGTAAGATTTCCCTTAAATTCTTAATCTGCTAACATTCATTCTTATAAGTGGAAGTTTTTATTTATCCATTAACTATGAATTGCAGTCATTTAATTTTTCCTACTTTCCATTATATTAGAATAGGGAAGATTAAAACATACTTAAGTCAATAATTATACAATCAATTCTTATTTTGAATTTCATTTTATATACTTAGGTTCATATCATCTATTAATAGTTTTTAACCCTTTTTCAGTAAAATTTCAATTATACCCTAAGTTTATACATTAAATTCTTATTATAACAGTAATTTATTGAATACTTCATTTTTCCTAAATTCCTACTTGTAAAATATTCAATTCCAGTTTCTCATTTAACACTTCAACTTTTATATTTATGTTAAGGAAATTGCAATTGAACTTATACAAGTTTAATCTCCATTCTTTTAATTAAATTTAATGTTTATCCATATTACTCTTTGTCTCATATGTACTCAATTTCTCTTTATAACTTTGCAATAATTCTCTTATTTAAATTAGAGGTTTCAATTCATTTATTACTTAACTTTTATTTTACTAACATAATTTTAAACAATTAATTAATGGAAAATTTTAGAATTAAATTCCGGTCAAATTTCAATTTATTTTGAAATAATAGATAAATAATTTCTTACACTTATATATCTCTAATTATATTTAAAACAATTAAAATTTAAATATTTCAAAATAATTTGCAGTAGAATCTACTACAGTGGCCTTTCCCCTTCGAAACTCGAAAATGAAAGTCGATGATGCGGCCGTCATCACCGAAATTATTTTCCAGCGACAGAGAGGAAAGTACAAAATTTATTCTCTCCAAAATCTTCTTTAAAACAATTCTTCCAAATTATACTAAATATTTATATAAGAAAATACTTATAAACCAAATCATTATATTTCATAAATCCTTTGAAAGCAGATTTTCAAAATCCCGGACTTAAGTTCTAAAATCTCCCATTTGATTTATTATAATTTCAACTTAGCTTCAATTTATTATAAAATATTTTTTTTCTTAACACCCAATCTATAGCAACCAAATATATTATATCTTTATAAAAATATTTTTATATATAGAAAATATAATAGGCAAAATTCTTTCATTCACCTATATTAAAACAAATATTATGTCGGTCTGTCCTATTAAGTGTTTAGAAATCCCTATTGATGACATAGCGTCCCATGCATCAACCAGAATTTATAAATACAAAGCGGAACAGATTAACACAATATAAAAATCTTTTTATTAATACTAACAAATACGCTCTCTCATATATATACACTCAGTGACTCCCATAAGATATTACTACCCTATTAACAAAGAGTCAAACCCCACAAAGCCAAGGTTTATCGCTAAACCAAAGCTCTGATACCAGATGTAACATCCCGTCTTTTCGCACACTTTAAACCGACACACGTGCCAATTCAAAGCATACGCAAGGGCGGATAGTTATGGGGTAAATAAGAAAAACAGAGAAGAAATAAAACAAAACAGAATCTCACAGCGGAAGGATAAAATATAATAACAAATATACAGTTCATAAACAGTTTACAAAAGCTTGATTTTACTTATAAAATGAATATCAGAGTTACACATACCAAATACAACAAGGCAGCGGAATAGAAAGAGTGTGTAGTACAATACTATATATATAAAATAATACTGAATCTTCGTCTTCGTCCTCCAAAGCTAAAACCTGCTATCCTGAAACGCTCGGACTGACCCGAGCGAATTTGAAAAGACAAAAACACTCGAGTCAGACTAGAAAATCTTATGTGAGTTAAATAAACAGAAATAAATATGAATACAGTAACTCAAGAGATGCTCGGGATTTACATCTCCTAAGGATCCGTTAAACTATTTACTATGTAGTATATTGCGCTATTATAATAGTGTCTAATTGTAAAATAAACTTACTTTTAAATAGCGTTAAGGCTTTACATTTTCCACCTTAACACGTAAAATGCCAATAGTCTATACAGTACAGTAATACCTCCTGATCGGGAAGCTACCAGAGGATACTCCATAGGTACGACACAAATAGAAACTCGTAGTAAAGGCTCGATATGGTAGGTGACACGGCACAACTAGGCAATGCCAGGGTAGATATACCAATTGCTATCCAGGCTGGTGGAAACGCGTAGCCGCAGTTACCGCCCACCTCGGACTAACTCCCCAAAAATCAAAATATAGAAGTGGCCACTGAATCAAATCCAAGTCAAAGTATAATATCGAAGAGGAGCGTCCGATCAGAGGAATGACCTCATTGGCCTGAGAATCGCTCCTGTTTTAGCCACCTTATGCCAACTCACGGGAGTTGGGTCCACGTATTTACCTTACAGGAAACGTCGCCACCACCTACTTCATTCTGGAATCTCCACCGCGTACACGGTTAGTCAAAGTGGTTTTCGGTATCGACAGAGAGTATGTCCATATCCGATCCCGGTCTCTTTGCCAACCAATCGTTATTATAACACGGCGGTTATCTAAAAACAGTTTATACTTTAAAGCCAGAATATAATCCCTTTCAAAACCATAATATTACGATATCATTTCTTCTTTAAAAACACAAACAATTTATTTTCATATTATTTTATAAAAGCCCAAATCAATGATATCGTTTCCCAAATAAAATTTTCCTTTCCAAAAATTATGTCACTTTTTATTATTTAATATCCCATGTAACCAATATTTTGTTTGTAACTTTCAACATAATTCTTCGAAAATCTATAGTATTTTAAAACCATTATTTTCAAAACTAAATGGTTTGGATATTCAACGGTATGCGAATTAAAAAGGTTTAACTTTACTGTTGCTTTATAAAGAAATAAATTACATGGCTTTCCAAATATTTCTTCTTTTAAAGTTAATCCAAAATCCAAAATATTACTTCAAGTCCCAAAACCATTTCAATTTTATATATATTTATATCCATTTTGAGCATTATATTTCACTAAAGTTGGATTTTTATCCTTTCAAAGTCAATATTCTATTAATTAATCTTGACCATTCACATAAAATCCATAATTAATAAGACTTCAATTTCTAGTAAAAAATATATATATATATATATATATATATATAGAATTTTTCCACTTCAAATTATACTAGAATATCCATTTCTATTTATTTTGGGGAAATCCAATTACAAATATCATATCTTAAAATTTCCAACTTTACATTTAAACATAGGATATAAATTTACCAAACTCCATTTTCTAAATTTCTTCCATTTTCAATAAAGAAATTTATATTCCTTTTAATTTCAAAATTTCAACTTCATAGGTATATAAATATGGAATAAAATATTTATACAATATAAATTTAAGATTTATAAACCGTATTCAATCCAAACCATAGAAATCACATTAAAATGGTTATATATAGACCGCGGTGCCTGTATATAATTTTCTATCCTATGGTCAAGTGATACGGATATTTATCATTTCAATCCGCAATTTAAAAAATAAAACTTTGCGGTTTTATCATTTCAAACCACAATCCCGAATGAAATGTAAAATGTATGCTAACTTGCAGTTTAATGATATCAAATAAAACATCCATTCAACAACACATCCATCATCCAGTCACAAACATCAAGCAATATCAACCAATGACAAAATATGTTTGGGAATATACAACAGGTAATAATTGGCAGTTTAATTCAAATTATATTTATCAACTATAAATCTAACAGTTTATTTTCAGTGATAATTGACATAACTGTTAACTAGCAGTTCTTATGCAAACAATAATTTCTAACAGCCAATTAATACGCAATCAATCAATTTAATTAACAGCTAAATTCAAAAAAATGCAATTCAACAGATATGGGTGAAATAACATGCCAAAAGCTCATAAATAAATTTCTATTCATTTCTAAAATTTATTTAACAAACATAAAAGCTTCTAGTAATTGTGAGTGAGTTAAAACACTCACCTTTTGAATTTAAATCGAATGTAATTTCGATTTAAACCCAAAATTTGACGGTCTCTAAATTTATCCAAACCAGCGTCATCAGATCCGGAATTTAATTACGATCCTAACAAAAGAAATTTCGTGTGAAACGGAGTTCGTATGTGAAAGTTATCACAATTAAACGATTTGCAATTGAAATTAAAAAAAAATTAAAAATAAACAAAACAAAAATAAAATACCGTGCCACATCCACCTTCCCTCGTGAAAAACGCATATGCTTCTTCTTGATTGCTAACTTTGTTCCGTAATTTTTCTTTTATTTCGATTTACTTTAATTTTCCTCCTTATTATATGAATGTATGTATTTTAAAAGGTTTGAAAGAAAAAGAAGATTTGAAAAAGAAGAATTGAAAAAAAATGATTAAAATAAGAACTGAAAACGGAAGAGAAGATCTAGATTTGAAAAGAAGAAAGTTTGAAATAGAAGTAAATTTGAAGAAGAAGAATATTTGAAGAGAAAGAAAAAAAAATTAAAATGAGAGATAATAAGGAGCTTTGAGAAAAACAAGAAAAAAGAAGAAGAAGAAGAAGAATAGCATGGAGGCTAGGGTAGGAGTTAGGAGAAACAAAATGTAATAGAAGAATAAGAAGTAGGTTATTTATAAGGTTAGAGTTAGGTTTAGGGACAAATAGATTTGAAAGGAGAGGCTGCTATTAATTAGAAATAAAGTGAATATGAACACTTGGTATTGAAATATAGCAAATATGAACAGTCCTTTTTTTTTTTTTAAAGTAGCAGGTATTAAAAAGAGGTATTTATTAATTAGAAAGAAAATGAATATGGAGGGACAAAAATAAATGACACGTTTCGTTAGTTTGATTCTAAATTAATTAAGTGCTAGATACAGAAAAATTTGAATACATCATATATATATATTCATACTTTAACTGTGTGACAAAATTGCTAAACATACATCAAGTACGATTAATTGGTGACAATATATAGGAATAATCAACAATAAATGTGGATGCAATCACATAAGGATCTAATAGGGAAGGAGATAAAAGTAACAACGTTGATTAATTCCACTTTCCCACTTTAGCCAATCCAATTACAAAATTTAAAACTTTATAAAATTTCTCTCCTTTGATTTCTTAAACAATTTTAATAACTAACAACAAGTTCTATGTTAATTCAATCATTAATCATTTCGCCAATTACCAAATTAAATTACAATTATTCGCAATAAATCAAATTATTAAATCATATACTCTTATACTCTCACTTAAATCCAATTAGATAAATAGATTTGATTTCCATTCCAACTCATTTGATTGCAAATAAACTTTTTACCATAAATAAAATTCCAAATTATTAATAACTTTATTCCCATTTCCTTCACACACAAACATCATATTATAAAGGTATCTATATTATTCTCCATTGGTTTGCCTTAACTTATTTAAGGTAACCTTACATTAATATCTATTGCTATGTTTTCAAATTATTCTTCCCTCATTCTTCTTTACTAATATTAATTCCACAACTTGTTCAATTTGAAAATCATTATCATATTTTCCAAATGTTACCTTAATTTAACACTTATGTAACGTATTATTAGATTCGTTGCAAGATTTCAATTTCAATCCCCATTTCTTAATATACTCAAATTCTGGACATTTTTATTTCCTTACCCATAAGTGTAACATTTATTGCCAATTCCATCCAAATTTAACAGGTAACCCTTAACAATGTTTTCAATCCAAAGGTTATACTTAAGTTTACGTTGTATTCTACAACTTATCATATTATGAAGAAAATTCACATTATTCCCCAATATTACCTTAATTCATATTAACTTAACATTAAATTTACTCTTCATTCTATTATTAACCTATTAGTATTAAATAGATGAAATTAACATTGGTTTTACACTCTATTACGTAGATATCCTTAAATTTTATCTAAGTTTATATTTACATAATATTCCAACATTAAATTTCATCCAATTTTTTTTTCTTCCTTTTTATTTTAATTAAATCCAATTTCCCTAAAGTTACATTCAAACAAGTAAATTTTGATTTCCAATCAATCATTATACTATAACATTCTTAACATTTTTTCATTACACTACTAAATTCTACCTTGATAAGTTTACGCTTCTATTGCTTTACTTTCACACTTCCGTTAAAATATAAATTAATTCTAAAGTAACGTTTATTGTTGACCCCGCCATTTTAATTACTCATATTTAGATGAACGTTATTTCAAATAAGTTCATTGACTCATTTAAATTAGGTAGTTTATAGTAGTTGTTATCCCACCCTTACAATTATTTCCTACTAACGTGCTACCAACTCCATTAATTAAAATTTGAATTCCAAACCTTATTTAATATACTAAGTAAGATAAATAACATATATAGATTGCTACCAACTTTCCTTTTCTTGCATCTATGTGTTTATTACTTGACACACCAGTAAATATTACATATACACAAAATTCCGTTATCACTTGCCTAACAAGGTTATTATCACTTAAGATCTCACTGCATCCACATTTTCACATTTTCATTTCCTAGTTTCTTTACTTTATTCTACATAATTTATTACAAATGGGATTTTCTTTGGTTTACATCTTATTTGTATTTAACATTTCTCAATCACCAATTCATTTCACTTTAACTGCGGTAAATTGGCGGATAAATTGAATTTGATTCCCAAAATCTAAATTAACAAGAAACAAGGGTAGGTAACATACAATAGTCATTACTCCAAATTCTAGTCACCTAAATAGTCTTTTATTCCTTGCAAATAAATGTTACTATTTATTTTCATAGTACAAATCTCAATGATTATTCCATTTTATATTTGCTTAGGCCATTTATAGTCCACTATACACATCTTCATAAATGGGTAATTTATTCAATTCATTAAGTGTCAATTCTATTAAGCCCTGTTTATATCTTTATGCATTCTTCTATTACTTTACAAAAGGGAATAACTTTTAAATTCATACACTTAATAACAAAACCGTTATAAATCCAATAAACTTCCAAATCCAAGTTTGTACACATTTTACACAACTATTATGATTTCTCACAAACGTTGCATTTATTAAATGACCATTTATTATAATTTAATTCCCTTAATTGAATCAAATGCTTATTATATATATATTTCTCATTCTTACCATTCCTTCCCATTATAAATTCATTAACATATTTACACATCTCTATCTTCAAATATTAAATGACCAAACTGATTACAAACACTGTTCTTATCAATTTTCATAAATTGGTTCAGATCTATACCTTTTTCATATGATTAAAGTTTATGTTTCTATTAGACCCCTTTTTCTTCTTTCTACAGACATTAAATTTACTATCTACACTTATTGCATCTTTGTATTAATGAATACCATTCAAATTAATGTTTATACTAACATTCACAAATTTAACATTTATTTGTTTCTTAAAAATTACTTTAAATCAAGTTGTGAAAATTTACACTATCCACATCTATTATCATAAAATTTTATAGTTACACTAAATTGCAACCACTATACCAAATTTCTACATTTATTTTTAACCAAATTAGAAATTATATTAATTCATTTTATTAAATATCATAAATTTAACGGGTCGTTACAAACTATCGAGTCATAGTTTTTATGATCACCTTGATCGGTATGGACTATCCTTAAGATCATTCTGTGATTCTGTGTTCTCGGTCTGAGTACAATCCTTGGTATCGGATCGGTTGAGTGATACCAATTTGTTTGTTTGTTTGCCATGGGTCTTGAGTACAATCATTGTGATTGTTTTGGACGATCATTACGATCGGTTTGGATTAAGATCTCTTGGATTCTAGATAATTGGATTCTGTGACTACTCTGTATTCGTGAAATAAGTATATATTCTTGTGTCCTGTGTTTGTGAAATAAACATATATTATTGTGTCATGTGTTCGTGAAATAAATATATGTTCTTATGTCTTGTAATGGATGTTGAGTTAATTTAGTGATTTTGTGTTTAGTGACTAGTTCGTGTTTATGACACCCAGTACTGAGTTAATCATTGATATTTGCATTCCCAGAGATATTGTGTTTGTTCTGTGAATTCAATCTTGAACATCTGTATTTACTTATATGTTATTTGTTCATGTGCTTTATCTTGTTCTCACCCTTTTGAATATTTAGAGATAGTCTGACCCGAATGTTATTTTGCTCGGGTCAGGCCGAGACTTTTCAGGTTACATGATAGATTGACCTTTGAATGGTTATGCTAGAAGTTTGGACTTTTAGTTTATCCCATTTATGAATTTGGACCTTGTATATAAAATGTATAATTGAGATTAGAGAATTTTTAAATTTGTATAACAATCGAGTTTAGTATTTTATTTTGTAAACTAAATAATTTGTATATGTATATGTTGAGATTTATTCCACTATGATATGTGACTGTTATTTATATGATACATTATTCTGATTCTGAGGAATCGATGTGTCTATTACTTTGTATTAGTATTTTACACGTCAAATTCAGTTTAGATATTAAGTGAAAAGGTACAAATGATGTGTCAGTATTAGTATAAGGACATATTCACATTCGATCACCCTTAACAAGCTGTATTCTTCGGATTAGCAGACGACTTTACTTGTAATGTTCTTTGCTAAACTGGGCATCGTGGTGGGGTCGTTACACCTCTGCTACTCAGGACCGGCCCTATCCCTTATTGGATAGCGCCAAATATGATCACCCCTTGGTTGCGACTAAACAATCATACCAGACCCTAAGAATACATAAAATCATAGATCTCGCTCTAGCTTAGGAGATGATTATTGTAACGATCCCGAATTTTTACTAAATTTAAATTGATAATTAAACTAATTGTTTGATTTAAAATTGTGAAATTAAATGATAAATTGATTTGAGTTTTTCCAATGTTCAAATAAATTATGTTATTTATTAATAAAGAAATGGTTTCTTTTATAAAATTATTTTTATATTAAATAAGGAGTTATTCTTAAACAATATTTCCTTACAAATGACTTCTTATTTTAGATAGAAATTTTTATTTCAAATTATTTATATATATATATATATATATATATATATATATATAGTATGTGTGTTTTGAAAGAAGCCATGAATCAAAAAATAATTAAAATGAAGTCTTTCAAAAACGTTTAAAATGAAATAAACCTTATAAATATTAAAGCATAAGTATAAAATCAAATAATGGTTACAAACATAAGTATAAAAAAAAAAATAAAGTTGAATATAAAACCAATGAATACAAGATGATAAGCAATAGTTAAAGATTAATATGTAAGTCAAACTAACTATTGAGGTTAGAAATAAATGAATACACTTAGTTAAAATTTTAACAACATTATTAAAATAGAAATCTATTTACATTATTTAGTCATAAGAAAAGAAAAGAAACGACACTTAAACATGAAACAAAGTTGTAAATAAATATGCAAAGTAAACAAAACAAAGTAAAATAACAAACGAAAAAACCTTTTAGCCGAGACAAACAAAGTAGTAATGCAAGACAACATTTTTTTTTTAAACATGATAAGTATAAACAAACAAAGGTAAGTGGAAGAACATAGACAGAGTAATATATCTCAGCCTGGAAATAACACAGCAAGAAGTACTTAATAATAAATGCTAGTATCTCTAGCATACAAGGGAAGGTATCAGCAATTAATACAAGCATGGGCTGTAAACAAAAGAAAAAGGGAGGTAAGATAAGGTAATTAATGCAACATGCCTCTAGCATTGAATGCAAGCATCTTCAGCATGCTTATTGTACAAATTCCATCACCTGTACATTCTTTCCTCTATATATTAATATCAAGCTTCACATTTTCAGTTCGTTCATTTAAACTAAGTAGCATCTGAAATGATATCATCTCAATTTAAAACAAAACTTCAAGTTTAAAAACAACAATTCAACAAGCCAGAGATTAAAGAAAAGTTTCAGTTTGCAGTTTTAACAAGCTTGTTTCAACTCTGTTCTTTCTTCTTCATAACTGTGAGTAACATCACATTTCAATTTTAAGTATCTATTATCTGTTTCTGGAAATTGAATATATTTTTGAGTGAGTAGCAGTTAGTTTTTTTTTCTTGAAAATATGTTAACATTGCTCTGTGAATATCTGCTTGAATCAGTGCTTCTTCTCTGCTTAGTCTTAGAGTCTCAATACAACAAGAAAAATCCAAATTCTTCTTTTCTAACCAATATTAGGCTTTTGTTTTAGAACAAATTTGTCGTATTTAAGAATGAACTATAAACTAAAAATGGTTTCATGAAGTACAAATGAATATAGAATGAAAAAAAAATCAAGTTTTTACAGTGAAATTTTAAAATCTGGAAATTTCGAAGCTCGCAAAATATTGATTCAAGTATACAACTCAAATCCTTACTGAAGACTGTGATTTTTAAGATGGGTGAAGTGATTTTTAGAGTGGGATTTTAAGGGTAGTTTGTAGGTGAACCGAAGTTGCATTTTTCCCATTTTCGAATCATTAAATCAATTATAAATGTTGAAAACCGTGTTGAAGCTAGTGTGAACATCATTGATCTTAGGAAAATTATCAAATAATTTTTCAACTGGGTATATTGTTGTATTGAAGAAACTTTAGGGTTCGAATTGGTTTTTGGGTCGCTGAGATTTGTGAAGCCACCGCGACCTCTCTAGGTGATCGAGTGGTACGAGATTCGGGGGAGGGGAGCGTCGATGGTCAGGGAACACGTGGCCGGAGTCGCGTGACGTCGGGTGATCGAAGCTTCGAGGACGAGGCGTTTTCGTTCGGCGTGATCAAGTGACAGTTTCGAACGAGAGGCAAAATTTTGATTTCGAACCTTTGGCGAGAAATCGAGCTTTGCAATCGAGTATAGCGTTAGTACGCGACTTGCTGGTGGTGGTGAAGTTCGCCAGAACGGCGGTGACGATCTGTGCACGTGCACGAGCACGTTGGTCTGGGTATTGGGGGTGTTTTTATTTATTTTTTTGGGTTTACCTGGGAAGAGCACGGGGGAGTCTCGCGTCATACTCGAGTAATTCGAGTAGCATACTCGAAGCAAGGATAAAAGGGGCTCGAGTTAAAGTTATTACAGGTTCAACCTGAAACTGTTTTGGTTTGGGAATTTTAAACCAAAATTTAAATTTTAAATCAAGGTTTTAAAACTGAAGTTTAAATCAAAATGTAAATAAAAATTTAAGTTTAAACTGGAACTTAGTTTGTAAATAAAAATAAAGTTTTTAAATTCAATTTGGTTTAATAATTTCAAAGCAATTAAGTGTATTAAAGAAGTTTGAATTCAAAGATGGAATTTAATTGTAAATGGAAGATTTAAACAAGCTGAAATTTAAAAGTTTAAATCTGAAATAAATTTTAAACCTGATTTCGAGATTTTGGATTAATTAAGTTTTATAACTTAAGTATTTAAAAATAAGTTTAATCTTAAATTGAAATTCAAAAAGGAAAATTGGAAATCGATGGTTTCAAACATATTGTGAATAGTAGTTAAACTATCAATATGGATGAGTTTACTTTGATTAGTTAAGACTAATGAATTCTTAAAGGGTTAATCAATTTATCATCAATAATGATTAATATAAGTAAATTTCTTTAGAAAAGTAATTAAAGAAATTTGATAGTTAATAAAAGTCATTGACTAAGATTATTGAAAAAAAATCAATGTGATTAATTTTAACAATAAATTTAGATTTATTTAAATTAATAACAATCATTTTGTAATGGTTAAGTATGATTACTTAATATAAGTAATTGAGGAATGAATTGTTCAGTGTAAGTAAGTGAGTTAATCAGATTAGTTTAAGTTAATTACTTGAGTTAATTAATCTAGAACAATCAATTGACAAATTGAAAAAAAATATGATTACTTAGAAAGTAAATAATAGATAATTGGTGGATGTAGTGAATTGAATGATAATTAGAAATTTGAGTATACTTATTTATTAATAATTACAGAGTTAATTAAAAATTGTGATAAATTAATTAATTAAAGGTTAAATTGATTCATTAATTAAGATTGATTAGTTCGTAATTAAAAAAGTGAATTTATAAATGATAAAGGGGAATTAATTCTAAAATAAATTGTCATTACCTCAGGATAATTAACCCAGATTTTTAATTAATACAGTTGATTTAAATTTATCAGTCAACTAATAAATTTTACTTGTGAATGTTTGAACTTGACTGAATAATTAAATTGTTTGATATCCTTGATATTGATGCTTTGTGATATGTCTTGATTTGTGTTATAATCTGAAATGTAATTTATTTATCTGAGATAAATGAAATTATTATCTGTGATATATATATATATATATATATATATATATATATATATATATCTGTGTTCTGTGAATAAAAGATAAGCGTTTATGGTTTATACCGCTTATCAAATGTAAGCGTTATAGTTTATACCGCTTATCAAATAAATTTCTGTATTTGATCTATGATGGTTGAATGATTGTGCACTATTGTGTTAAATCCCTGGACCACACCATACACACACAATTATGGATTTCACGAGGAAATCGGTTAAGTCACAGATGTTTGAAATAGTTTTAAATTTGAATTTTTAAATTCAAATGTTTTGGAAATGGAATCGGGATAAATGTAAAAAGCTTTTGGAATGGAATTTCAAGATAAAATTTATTTTTAAATTACTTGATTTATTTTTGGAATTTAAATAATTTGATTTAAACTTAGATTCAAGATTTGAAATTGAATTCTATGATCTGGAAACTAGGGACTAAAGATGTTATACCAGTTTATATGGGTTAAACTATTTTAAAGGTATTTGGTTTGGGAATTTGAATTTAAATTCAAAGGCTTTAACTCGTGTAAATAAAATTGGATCTTTCTGAAATGAAACTATTGTTTTTAAATAATAAAAGCTTTCAATAGGAAGTGAACTTCCAAATTGTGTTAAAAAGGATTTCAAGTTAGAAATGAAAATGATTTCCTAAGTCATGGAAACTGTTTGAAAACTATAAGATAAATCTTGATTTAAAGATTCAAATGAATTGATCCAATTAAGATGAAATTGTTTTGAAATCCAGGAATGAATCTTTGTGAAACTAGGTGAACTTTATGTGGTAAATCTTTTGTTTAAAAGATTTAAAATGGTGATTGATTTAAACCATTTGAAAGAAAGTTTGAATTATTAAGTTGTGACTTAATTGAAATCCCATATCCATATGTTTTAAATATTGCGCTCACTATTCGGTTTAGCTGGGAAAGGACCTTTGTGTCGTATAACCCATTCCGAATATGTGATTCGACGTTATGGATAGCATTTGAAGACCGGTGATGAAGACCGGGTATTTGCGAAAGCGATAGGATGACCTATCGATTGTCTCTGCATCGAGTCGCGCCGGTATAGAGATCTTCTAAGTGATGGGAAGCCCAATCGGGATTGTAAATACCCGGATTGCAAGGACTTCTTTGGAAGTGCCTACGGTTCTGTTCGAACCCGGAACAGACTTGTATGGATTGTATATCTGACATTACAAGTTGAGATATAAAGCTGATTTCTTTCAAATATATTCTGTTGGTGGCAGAGAATTTATTCTCTTAGCTTAACACCCTTCTCTGAGACGTACGAGCTCAGAGGTTATGTAGTTGATGGTTATCAGCGATATATTCCCAATTTTGTAATGTGACATGCTGAGTGTTGCTGTGAAATGATCATTGTTTGATCATTTGTGATATGATCATTTGTTTGATTTTATCTTTGTGATCATTACGTTGATCATTTGTTGACCCAAAGTATGGCTTTGTACCAAAGCGTGGCTTTGTGGACGAGACTTCGTCGGACCTCACACCCCGGAATGGTCGAAACAGGAAAGATGCAGCAAGGCTATTGGGGGTAGCACCCCTTAGGGTATGTGCATTTCCTTCTGGATAGAAGTGGTATCATGGTATGGAGCCCAGATACTTAACTTATGTTGATATCGCAGATATATATATATATATATATATATATATATATATATATATATATTACTTTGTGATTTGTTGCTGGGGCCCCGGTTAAAGGTTGGTTACAACCGAGAGATGGCATACTCGTGTCAGTAGTTACCCAGTTAGGGGTAACCCGGCCTTGTGTTGGCAGAGATCCGGTTTGGCTCGGGGACGTCCTTCCAGAGGCATTCTCATGTGGCAATGGGAAATTCCTTGGCCTGACCATTTGTTGAAAATCCAATTGCCAATACGAAACACTGTACGGTTTTAGTTATAGAACCTGTCATTTACTTATGGTGGCACCCCACTGTTTAGATGGTAGCTATAGTAGGCATACGATAATGGTCGTATGTTGGCTAAGATTTATATTCTACTTTCGAAATTTTTTCCTACACTTTGCACTTATAGTAATAATATCAAGGAAATTGCGTATCAAGCATGTTTGACTATCATAAGAAGAAATCTCCTCCAATTCTGCGTTTGCATTGTGTGTGTGGCGGGAGGTCTTATGGTAGTTTCATTTTCAAAAAGCATTGCGAATTGACTTTAAAATCTTTTGTTGATTGTTTTAAAAGATAAACTGTTTTTGTTGCTCACACCAGTCCCATGACTGATCCGGAGTTTATTGTTTTTTTTCTAAACTCTAGGTGCTCAAAATTTTTCTACACGAGCAGTTTAGAGTTGGGTTTTTCAGATAGTTAGGTTCAGTGAATTATCTGGAGCTAGTTCAGTCTTTGGATGTGGACGAGACTTGCTTGTCTTTGCGTATCGTGATGTTGAAACGAGCTGCTACTGTTGGAGTTCTCTTTTGAAGACTATCTTAGAGTTATATTGTTCCGCTACTAGATGCTATCTATTTTCCTTTTCCGCTGCTATTTTATTGTATCATATCTTTGATATATATTGATATCTATTGGATCATTTGTTGTATAAGATATTGTATCAAAGCTGTATATCGATGTATTATTCTTTTGTTCCGCTGTGTTGTTTACTTAATGTTGTTATAAGCTCCGGCGAATCGGATTTGAACGGTCGAATCTATGGCATTCGAGTACGATTTGAAGTATGGATGTCAATTTTCGAGCGCGAAAAAAATCCCGTTCGTTACATGTGGTATCAGAGCTAAGGTCAAACTTTAGCTCAGGAGTGTAACACATTAAGTAACTCATTAGAGATTGGGTGAAGTATCCCTAGAATGAGTATATCCCTAAGATATCTGTAACAACCCGCATATTTGTCGATTTTTATATTTAAATATTTTATCGATACTCGGAATTTAGTCCGAAAAGCTACTTTTTGCATACGGTCGAATTAGGACTTGGGACCACTCCCATTGAGTTTAAAATGCCGTTTGCGACCTTTTTGAGTATAAGCTTCGATATGTTTGGAGTAAGTTGATTTTTGCTACCTTTTCACTTAGGGCTTTGGTTTGGGCTGAGCCCAATAACCCCACTTATGTGTTCAGTCCCAACCCCTTCTCCTCTTCATTACTTCATTTCTAATTCCTAATATTCAAGCTTTCATAACAATGGAGAGTGGAAGAGGAAATTAAAACTCCAAGCCCTAGTTTTCTTTTGCAAATCAAACTCTAGCTCCAAACTAATAGAAGAAACCATTGGTAAGCTTCTCTTCTTCTTCTCCAACTCATTCTCTTATCAATTTCAGAAATCCCTAAACCTAACTTTGGGAATGTTCTTCTTTTAAAGCTTAGAATCAAGCTTCTTGAGTTGGATTTGAAGAGTGGTTGATTCTCCTTTGCTTTAGAGCTTCTTCTTCATTTGTTTGGGTTCAAAGGTGAGATTTTTATCTCACATCTATGTCTATGATTATCTTCGATTGTTAGGTATGAATTCCTAACACATATTCATATGCATTTGATTTTGGTTTGAATTGATTTGGTGTATATTCCAATTTTTGGTGTTTTGAAACCAAAATCTATGAAAATCATAGTTTTATGATTTGAACATGTTTTGGTGATGCATCGTGAAGCTTATAGGGCCGGGTAGTCGATTGACATAAATCCCTAGTGTCCGTTGCTCGCCCGGTTGCATTTTGGAGAAGATTGCATCTTCATTTCATAGGCTAAGAAAACAGCCTTGGTGCCAGTCAGTCGACTGGTTTTGAAATTCAGTCGACTCGCTGTAGTACATAGGCATTCCGAAGGCAAATTCCAGAGGCTCGGGTCCTCTGTTTCCCTGCAATCAGTCGACTGGATTTTTAGGTCAGTCGACTGACTGCAGAAAATGAAATTTTCATGTTTCTGCTTCAGTCGACTGACAGCAGAGGGCCAGTTGACTGATTTTCTCCTATTTGCCTATTGTGCCTATTTGTGCATATTTTTTCTCGGATTCCAAATTTAATCGATTCGTGATTATCCGATTTGTTGATTTTCATTTATTATCGACTTTGATGTCTTTTATATTGGGATTTTTGGGAATATCCATTTTGATGGATTTGATATCGATTTATTGGAATTAATTCACGTCTTCCAATGTGAACTTTGATGATTGATTGTTTCTACAATCATTTCTATGATTTGTCACTTTAAAAATATAAAGGTTTCAATACTAGTAGTAAATATTCAAACTCTTTATCAAAGATTATTTAAACTCTATTTTCAATATCAAACTCGGTTATAAAACCATTTTCCAACCTATTAGTATATACAAACCTTTACCTCACTCGTATAAGAAATCTAATTAAACGACTTAGTAAAACAAGTGGTATGAAACGCTTGCGTTTACTTCGTCGGTTAATTCTTGAACTTGTTCAACTGAATCTCTTGTGACAATTTTCCAGTGGAGATCTACAATTTGTTCGTAAATATTTAAGTTAAGCTAGTGGTTATGGGACATGACGCTAAGCTCATATATTTACTAGCTTACTGTAATTGACACTTTTTGATGTTCATGACGATCATTTTTGTGATTTAGACTAGCAATGTGCGATGTCTCTTTGTCTACGAGGGAGACTAAACCCCGTTTTGTGGAGTTTCGACTCATATTGATGGGGTAGCGCCCCATGGTCTTCGGGCCGTTCGTTCGTGTGTCAAAAATTAATGGCTAGCTACCATGAGATAGCGTCTCGTTCGTGTGATACATATGTTGGTCAGTTTTCATGCTCCCGTTCGTGTGATAGGCCTCCCCCCTATTTTGTGTGATTTCTGGATTTCGTGTGTCGAATTCTGAAACTTTCTTCTTCACCTATTTTTGTGATTTCTATTGATATGATTTATCAATTTTTGTGCATAGGTGAATTTGTGTGTCATTGACTGAATTTCTTGAGATGATTTCTAGAATTTGTGCTTCACCAATTTTCGTAATTTCCATTGATAAGTTTTATCAATATTTGTGCATTGGTGAATTTGTGTCATTGACTTTTGTGATTGACATTGATATAATCGTCAATATTTATGGTTTGGTGAACGAAATAAGGAGTATGACATTTCCTTTGATTCTTGTGTAGATTTGGTGATATTGATTAATCTCTTGTTGATTTTCAATTACTTATATATATCACAGCTTGGCATTGTGATTATTATGTGTTTAGTCATATCTCTTACTCTATATCGTTTCATCTGATATTTATAGTTAGACTGATCCGTTTATTATTTTCTTATTAAATAATACTTGGGTCAGACCGAGATGTTACAGGTGCTTCTGCTTGACTTTACATCCGGGATTACCTCCTTGACTTTTGGTTAACTACTTAGATTAGTAGTTTTTGTTGTATACATTTGAGACATAGACTCCATAATGTATACCTATTCTTTTGTGTAGTTCGTGTAACTATTCTTTTGTGATATTGTGGATCTTTTTAGACCACTACTCTGATGTACACTTCCTAGTGTAATATTCATATCTATTTCCGCCTTTGTGATATGAATTATCTGTGACTGATTTGTGTTACGCTTATTTCTATATTTGTTTCCGAAGATTATTATAGCCACTGTGTAGTAGCTTTGAGTTTGTGTCGGTATGTCGGATTTTCCCTCTCGAGAAAAGAAATGCATGTTATACTATCTGACATATCGATGCTCTCGTAAAGCAATTACACGGATGGTCGCTCCTCAACAGCCTTATTCTCCGTGCTAGTTGACAGCATTACCCCATAGTGTTCTTGGCTAGCGTGGGTATAGAGGTGGGGCGTCACAGCTTGGTATCAGAGCCGAACTTCGGAACAATATGGATTATTATAACAAGGATCATCGTCCTAAGCCTTTCTTAGGAGTCGTGCTTTAGGATTTAATTCGAGTCTTCGTACGGATTCATCCTTTTTTCTTTATGATTCCTTGTTTTATCTATCAAGAACTGCTTGATATTTATCTTGAAAATAACTTTTTCTTCTTCTTTATTTCTTTCTTAAAGAAGAGAAATGGTTAGACATGGTCGTCCCAGAGCTGGACCATCTAGTGCTACACCCCAAGATGGAGTTTTTATGACTACCCAGCAACTTCTTGATCTTGTCACGAATGCTCAAGCAGCTGGTTCTAATCCGGAACCTACTCACCCTAAATCTGGGTTTGCACATTTGTGCAATGATTACACCAACCTGGGTGGGAAGCCATTTAAAGGTTTTGAAACTATTATTGAAGTACAGGCTTGGTTAAGGTCATGCGATCGAATCTTTTCTCGCATGAACCTAATTAATCTTCACCGAGTTCAGGTGGCTTCTAGCATGCTCCAAGAAAGAGCATTAGACTGGTACGAGCTTCTGATTGCTGAAATAAATGAAGTGGATCTCACATGGGAGAAATTCCGAGAGCGCTTCGAGTTAAAATTCGTACCAGAAGCTGAGAAGGTTACTTTGGCTCGCCGTTTTATTGACCTTGTTTAAGGTGATACTTCCGTGACTGACTATGTCGCATCTTTTGAATCTCTCTCTAAATATGGAGTTGAGTACATCAACACCCAATTGAAGAAGAACCAAAGATTTGTTTATGGCTTAAACAAAAATCTTAAGAAGCCATTACTTCTAAAATTAGAATTTCCTTTCGACCAACTCATTGATATCGCTCTTCGTCTTGAAGAGGCGGATAGGGAAAGTGATGTTGAAGTGGTGGGTTCCAAACCAAACTTCAACACCAAGAAGAGGCCAAACAAATTCAAAGATCTTTATCCCAATAAGAAAGGGAGGCAAGCAACTCCTGTTGCAAAGACCTTTTCCTCTACTGAAGGGAAATGCTTTAACTGTGGTTACAGAGACCATTTTGCGAACAAGTGTTCAAAGCCTCGTACTTGTCGCTATTGTAAAAGCCCGGACCATTTTATGCATATATGTCCCAAACTTCAAAATAGGAAGGAGGGAAAGCTTAATGTTGCTCAAGCCCCTGGCAACACATCTCGTGGTCAAGGTATATCTCATTCTATCCTTGATGGTATTATTATATTTCGTGATCAACCTATTCGAGTTCTTTTTGATACGGGAGCATCTCATTCTTTTATATCTAAAGAGCTTGTTGATACCTTTTCTTTAAGTGTTGTTGCTTTAATGACTTCTTTGAGAATTGCGAATCCGGTTGGTGGATTCGCAACAATCAGTTTATTGTGTAAAGATGTCGAGATTATTTTGTGTGATTTTTCTTTCCGAGCCAATTTGCATGTCATGCGTTATTTAGGCTTTGGAATGATTTTGGGAATGGATTGGCTTAACCGTTATTAAGCTCATATCCTATGTCCTGAGCGGACTATTCATCTTCGACATCCTCTATCTGTTAAGCAGATTTCTATTAATCTTAAAGATTCGGATTCCAGCTTGGTTGCATCTTTATATTCTTTAAATCCTCGTGATGACGATAATGATGATGAGGAAGATATAATTTCTCTTATTCACGTTGTTCGTGAATTTTCTGACATATTTGAGCCCATTTTAGGATTACCACCTAAGCGAGCAATCGAGTTCAGAATTAATCTTATCCCTGGAGCTCAACCTATTACTCGTCCTCCTTATCATATGTCCAATAAGGAAAATGAGGAGATGCGCAAACAATTATCTGAATTGGAGACGAAGCAATTTATTCGCTCTAGTTCCTCGCCTTGGGGAGCTTCGGCTATTTTTGTGAAGAAATCCGATGGTACACTTAGGCTTTGCATTGACTACCGCAAGCTTAATGATCTTACTATCAAAAATAAATATCCTTTACCTCGGATTGATGATCTATTCGATCAACTTAGTGGTGCTAAAGTCTTTTCACAATTAGACTTAGCTACTGGATTTCATCAGCTTCGTATTGTAGAGGATAACATTCCTTTGACATCGTTCCGTACTCGTTATGGATCTTATGAATGGCTCGTTATGCCATTTGGGTTAACAAATGCCCCAGCTTATTTCGTTGACCTAATGAATCGAGTTTTCAAAAACTTCCTCGATCGATTTGTTCTCATCTTTATTGATGATATTCTTGTGTATTCAAAAACCGAGGAGGAACATGAGAAGCATCTTCGGATTGTATTGGAAACTCTTAGGAGTAATCAATTAAAAGCGAAATTTTCTAAATGTCATTTTTGGCAATCTCGTGTGAAGTTTCTCGGTCATATTATTTCCGAATCCGGAATTTCCATGGATCCTTCAAAGATTGAAGCGATTCAAGATTGGAAGAGACCGGAGAGTGTGACAGAGATTCGTAGTTTCCTTGGATTGGCAGGTTATTACCGCCGTTTTATCAAAGACTTTTCTAAGATTGTCGTGCCTCTTACTGGCTTGACTAAGAAAGGTGTTAAATACGTTTGGTCGGACAAATGCGAAACTTCTTTTCAGAAATTAAAAGAACTCCTTTCCGATGCTCCTATTCTTGTGATTCCCGAGGGGAATCAAGATTTCGTTGTTTATACTGATGCTAGTCGCGTTGGTTTGGGTGTCGTTCTTATGCAAAGAGAACGTGTTATTGCTTATGCTTCTAGGAAACTGAAGCATGCTGAGACTAGATATGCCACTCATGATTTAGAGCTCGCGGCTGTTGTTTTCGCCCTTCGAATTTGGCGTCATTACCTATTGGGAGAGAAATTTATTCTTTACACGGATCATAAGTCTTTGAAATATTTATTCACTCAAAAGGAACTTAATTTGCGTCAACAACGTTGGCTCGAGTTCCTTGCTCCTTATGATCTTGATATTCTTTATACCCCCGGTAAGGGTAATCGTGTCGCCGATGCTCTTAGCCGTAAACAACAAGCTGTTGTTTCCATGATGATATTCGAATGGAACGATCTCGAGATCTTATCCACTTGTGAGATTCGAGACCGCGTATCCGATTTATGCTCATCATTTGTTTTATGTAGCCTTGAGGCTCATCCTTCTCATTTTGACCGCATTCTTGAAGCTCAAAGGCTAGACCCCGACTTGGCTCTTCTTGGCCAAAATATTAAGGATAAAATTGATATTGAAGGTTTGAAAGACTTTGATGTTGATTCTCGTGGCGGCATTCGAAGATTTGGTAGACTTATCGTGCCAAATATTAGTGATCTTCGGAAAGATGTTTTAGAAGATTCTCATCGTTCTAAATTTACCATTCATCCCGGTAGTAGTAAAATGTACGCGGATATGAAGCGACTTTATTATTGGGAGGGAATGAAACTTGACATCGCTAACTTCGTTAAGCATTACATGACTTGCCAACTCGTTAAGGCCGAACATCAAAGGCCCGGTGGGTTATTGCAACCCTTAGAAATTCCAATTTGGAAGTGGGACCAAATTTCCATGGATTTTATTAATGGCCTTCCCCGTTCTCGTTCGGGTCATGATAGCTTATGGGTGATTGTTGATAGACTTACTAAATCTGTCCATTTTATTCCCGTTCGGTCTAACCGAACCGTACCCCTTTTGGCCAAACTCTTTATTAAAGAGATTGTTAAATTACATGGGGTTCCTACTTCTATTGTTAGCGATCGAGATCCATTGTTTACTAGTGGATTTTGGAAGAGTCTTCAAAAAGCTTTAGGAACGAAGCTTAATTTTAGCACCGCTTATCACCCCCAGCCCGATGGACAAACCGAGCGTGTGAATCAAACTCTTGAAGATCTTCTTCGTGCATGTGTTCTTGATTTTGGTGGAAGTTGGGAGGATCATATTTCACTTGTTGAATTTTCCTATAATAATAGCTTCCAATCTAGTATTGGTATGGCACCTTTCGAGGCACTCTATGGAAGGCCATGCCGATCTCCTTCTTGTTGGCTTGAGGCCGGTGAGAAGCTGGTTTTAGGTCCAGACTTTATTCGTGATTCCACAGAAAAGGTTGAACTTATTCGACATAGGATGAAAGAAGCGCAGAGTAGACAAAAATCCTATGCCGATAACCGGAGAAGGAAGTTAGAATTTTCTGTGGGAGATCTTGTGTTCATTCGTGTTTCACCTATGAAAGGTGTTGTACGTTTCAGTCGATCGGGAAAATTGGCGCCTCGATATATTGGGCCATTTCCTATCACTGAACGTATTGGTTCCATGGCTTATCGCCTATCCTTACCGGGTCAGTTTTCCGCCATACATGACGTGTTTCACGTTTCTCAATTACAGAAATGTCTTCGAGATTCCAATTCTATTCTTGAGCCCAGTGTTGTGGAAGAGATTGAAGTTTCGCCTAATTTAACTTATGAGCAACATCCTATTCGTATCATTGCTTCGGATGTCAAACGACTTCGAAATAAAGATGTTCCGCTTGTTAAAGTTCAATGGTCTTCAAATCCTAAGGATTGTTCTTGGGAATCTAGAGAGTTCATCGAGCGAACACATCCGGACTTACTTTCTCGAGCTCTTTGAGGTGAACTTCTTATTTCAAACTTCTTTTGTGTTGAACATGCTTTTATGGTTGTTACTATATATCTTCTTCTTAAATATTGCGAGGACGCAATTTCTTTAAGGAGGGGAGTCTGTAACAACCCGCATATTTATCGATTTTTATATTTAAATATTTTATCGATACTCGGAATTTAGTCCGAAAAGCTACTTTTTGCATACGATCGAATTAGGACTCGGGACCACTCCCATTGAGTTTAAAATGTCGTTTGCGACTTTTTGAGTATAAGCTTCGATATGTTTGGAGTAAGTTGATTTTTGCTACCTTTTCACTTAGGGCTTTGGTTTGGGCTGAGCCCAATAACCCCACTTATGTGTTCAGTCCCAACCCCTTCTCCTCTTCATTACTTCATTTCTAATTCCTAATATTCAAGCTTTCATAACAATGGAGAGTGGAAGAGGAAATTAAAACTCCAAGCCCTGGTTTTCTTTTGCAAATCAAACTCTAGCTCCAAACTAATAGAAGAAACCATTGGTAAGCTTCTCTTCTTCTTCTCCAACTCATTCTCTTATCAATTTCAGAAATCCCTAAACCTAACTTTGGGAATGTTCTTCTTTTAAAGCTTAGAATCAAGCTTCTTGAGTTGGATTTGAAGAGTGGTTGATTCTCCTTTGCTTTAGAGCTTCTTCTTCATTTGTTTGGGTTCAAAGGTGAGATTTTTATCTCACATCTATGTCTATGATTATCTTCGATTGTTAGGTATGAATTCCTAACACATATTCATGTGCATTTGATTTTGGTTTGAATTGATTTGGTGTATATTCCAATTTTTGGTGTTTTGAAACCAAAATCTATGAAAATCATAGTTTTATGATTTGAACATGTTTTGGTGATGCATCGTGAAGCTTATAGGGCCGGGTAGTCGATTGACATAAATCCCTAGTGTCCATTGCTCGCCCGGTTGCATTTTGGAGAAGATTGCATCTTCATTTCATAGGCTAAGAAAACAGCCTTGGTGCCAGTCAGTCGACTGGTTTTGAAATTCAGTCGATTGGCTGTAGCACATAGGCATTCCGAAGGCAAATTCTAGAGGCTCGGGTCCTCTGTTTCCCTGCAATCAGTCGACTGGATTTTTAGGTCAGTCGACTGACTGCAGGAAATGAAATTTTCATGTTTCTGCTTCAGTCGACTGACTGCAGAGGGCCAGTCGACTGATTTTCTCCTATTTGCCTATTGTGCCTATTTGTGCATATTTTGGCTCAGATTCCAAATTTAATCGATTCGTGATTATCCGATTTGTTGATTTTCATTTATTATCGACTTTGATGTCTTTTATATCGGGATTTTTGGGAATATCCATTTTGATGGATTTGATATCGATTTATTTGAATTAATTCACGTCTTCGAATGTGAACTTTGATGATTGATTATTTCTACAATCATTTCTATGATTTGTCACTTTAAAAATATAAAGGTTTCAATACTAGTAGTAAATATTCAAACTCTTTATCAAAGATTATTTAAACTCTATTTTCATTATCAAACTCGGTTATAAAACCATTTTCCAACCTATTAGTATATACAGACCTTTACCTCACTCGTATAAGAAATCTAATCAAACGACTTAGTAAAACAAGTGGTATGAAACGCTTGCGTTTACTTCGTCGGTTAATTCTTGGACTTGTTCGATTGAATCTCTTGTGACAATTTTCCAGTGGAGATCTACAATTTGTTCGTAAATATTTAAGTTAAGCTAGTGGTTATGGGACATGACGCTAAGCTCATATATTTACTAGCTTACTGTAATTGACACTTTTTGATGTTCATGACGATCATTTTTGTGATTTAGACTAGCAATGTGCGATGTCTCTTTGTCTACGAGGGAGACTAAACCCCGTTTTGTGGAGTTTCGACTCATATTGATGGGGTAACGCCCCATGGTCTTCGGGCCGTTCGTGTGTCAAAAATTAATGGCTAGCTACCATGAGATAGCGTCTCGTTCGTGTGATACATATGTTGGTGAGTTTTCATGCTCCTGTTCGTGTGATAGGCCTCCCCCCTATTTTGTGTGATTTCTGGATTTCGTGTGTCGAATTCTGGAACTTTCTTCTTCACCTATTTTGTGATTTCTATTGATATGATTTATCAATTTTTGTGCATGGGTGAATTTGTGTGTCATTGACTGGATTTCTTGAGATGATTTCTAGAATTTGTGCTTCACCAATTTTCGTGATTTCCATTGATAAGTTTTATCAATATTTGTGCATTGGTGAATTTGTGTGTCATTGATTTTTGTGATTGACATTGATATAATCATCAATATTTATGGTTTGGTGAACGAAATAAGGAGTATGACATTTCCTTTGATTCTTGTGTAGATTTGGTGATATTGATTAATCTCTTGTTGATTTTCAATTACTTATATATATCACAGCTTGGCATTGTGACTATTATGTGTTTAGTCATATCTCTTACTCTATATCGTTTCATCTGATATTTATAGTTAGACTGATCCGTTTATTATTTTCTTATTAAATAATACTCGGGTCAGACCGAGATGTTACAGGTGCTTCTGCTTGGCTTTACATCCGGTATTACCTCCTTGACTTTTGGTTAACTACTTAGATCAGTAGTTTTTGTTGTATACAGTTGAGACATAGACTCCATAATGTATACCTATTCTTTTGTGTAGTTCGTGTAACTATTCTTTTGTGATATTGTGGATCTTTTTAGACCACTACTCTGATGTACACTTCCTAGTGTAATATTCATATCTATTTCCGCCTTTGTGATATGAATTATCTGTGACTGATTTGTGTTATGCTTATTTCTATATTTGTTTCCGAAGATTATTATAGCCACTGTGTAGTAGCTTTGAGTTTGTGTCGGTATGTCGGATTTTCCCTCTCGAGAAAAGAAATGCATGTTATACTATCTGACATATCGATGCTCTCGCAAAGCAATTACACGGATGGTCGCTCCTCAACAGCCTTATTCTTCGTGCTAGTTGACAGCATTACCCCGTAGTGTTCTTGGCTAGCGTGGGTATAGAGGTGGGGCGTCACAATATCCGTTTGGATGCCTCAGTAAATTCTCTTACTATCCACTGATAGTGAGTATGAGTGCAAGAAGAAAACGAGATAGGGGACAGGGGGATACGACAATAAATGGTCAATACCCTGCAACAGTGGAAACAATCTTTCTCTATCAAATTTCCTTTGATTCGATTCCAAATTCTTTTGATTTCTTCGTGACAGCTATAAGAAGAAGTTTCAGTGTGATGATGGCCCTACGAATCGTTGTAGGAATTTTTTTTTTTACTTCGTATCTTCATCGATTTCTTATCAGTTTTGGATTTAAACCTTAATGAATAAGAATTTGAAATTTGAAATTAGGAATTTTAAATAAATTGGAAATTTTAAATTGAGTTAAATTGATTAATAGAATATGAAGGATAATTTGAATTGTATCAATAAAGCGATTTCGTTTAAAACCAAGTTTGAAATTCTATTGTAATTTCTTGGGTAGATCGAAGTCCGAAGAGGGACAAGTTGTATATACCCTAAAGTATAAGTTTTCCGACTTGAGTTTGGAATCCATATCTGATGTTTGGAAATTATGGAAGATTAAATCCAATTATCTATTATTTGGGTCTCGATATAATCTACGAAAGGTTAGTTATCCCTTCGAGCTAACCAATACCACTGCATATTTCGTAGATTTGATAACCCGAGTACCTTGTGAAGTGTTAAATAGATTCATTCTTGTATCTATTGTTGATATTCTGATTTGGTAAGCCAAATGCAGAATAGATATTCAGTTTGATTGGATGAAACTTTCTTCATCTGTCTTAGTTTCGTGCCTGCGAATTTCGAGGACGAAATTCCTTTTAAGGGGGGAAATCTGTAACGATCTCGAATTTTCACTAAATTTAAATTGATAATTAAACTAATTGTTTGATTTAAAATTGTGAAATTAAATGATAAATTGATTTGAGTTTTTCCAATGTTCAAATAAATTATGTTATTTATTAATAAAGAAATGGTTTCTTTTATAAAATTATTTTTATATTAAATAAGGAGTTATTCTTAAACAATACTTATAACAAAATTTCCTTACAAACGAATTCTTATTTTAGATAGAAATTGTTATTTCAAACTATTTATAAATATATATATAGTATGTGTGTTTTGAAAGAAGCCATGAACTAAAAAAATTTTAAAATGAAGTCTTTCAAAAACGTTTAAAATGAAATAAACCTTATAAATATTAAAGCATAAGTATAAAATCAAATAATGGTTATAAACATAAGTATAAAAAAAAATAAAGTTGAATATAAAACCAATGAATACAAGATGATAAGCAATAGTTAAAGATTAATATGTAAGTCAAACTAACTATTGAGGTTAGAAATAAATGAATGCACTTAGTTAAAATTTTAACAACATTATTAAAATAGAAATCTATTTACATTATTAAGTCATAAGAAAAGAAAAGAAACGACACTTAAATATGAAACAAAGTTGAAAATAAATATGCAAAGTAAACAAAACAAAGTAAAATAACAAACAAAAAAACCTTTTAGCCGAGACAAACAAAGTAGTAATGCAAGACAACATATTTTGTTTTTTAAACATGATAAGTATAAACAAACAAAGGCAAGTGGAAGAACATAGACAGAGTAATACATCTCAGCCTGGAAATAACACAGCAAGAAGTACTTAATAATAAATGCTAGTATCTCTAGCATACAAGGGAAGGTATCAGCAATTAATACAAGCATGGGCTATAAACAAAAGAAAAAGGGAGGTAAGACAAGGTAATTAATGCAACATGCCTCTAGCATTGAATGCAAGCATCTTCAGCATGCTTATTGTACAAATTCCATCACTTGTACATTCTTTCCTCTATATATCAATATCAAGCTTCACATTTTCAGTTCATTCATTTAAACTAAGTAGCATCTGAAATGATATCATCTCAGTTTAAAATAAAACTTCAAGTTTAAAAACAACAATTCAACAAGCCAGAGATTAAAGAAAAGTTTCAGTTTGTAGTTTTAACAAGCTTGTTTCAACTCTGTTCTTTCTTCTTCATAACTGTGAGTAACATCACATTTCAATTTTAAGTATCTATTATCTGTTTCTCGAAATTGAATATATTTTTGAGTGAGTAGCAGTTAGTTTTTTTTTTCTTGAAAATATGTTAACATTGCTCTGTGAATATCTGCTTGAATCAGTGCTTCTTCTCTGCTTAGTCTCAGAGTCTCAATACAACAAGAAAAATTCAAATTCTTCTTTTCCAACCAATATTAGGCTTTGGTTTTAGAACAAATTTGTCGTATTTAAGAATGAACTATAAACTAAAAATGGTTTCATGAAGTACAAATGAATATAGAATGAAAAAAAAATCAAGTTTTTACAGTGAAATTTTAAAATCTAGAAATTTCGAACCTCGCAAAATATTGATTCAAGTATACAACTCAAATCCTTACTGAAGACTGTGATTTTTAAGATGGGTGAAGTGATTTTTAGAGTGGGATTTTAAGGGCAGTTTGTAGGTGAACCGAAGTTGCATTTTTCCCATTTTCGAATCATTAAATACATTATAAATGTTGAAAACCGTGTTGAAGCTAGTGTGAACATCATTGATCTTAGGAAAATTATCAAATAATTTTTCAATTGGGTATATTGTTGTATTGAAGAAATTTTAGGGTTCGAATTGGTTTTTGGGTCGCTGAGATTTGTGAAGCCACCGCGACCTCCCTAGGTGATCGAGTGGTACGAGATTCGGGGGAGGAGAGCGTCGATGGTCTGGGAACACATGGCCGGAGTCGCGTGACATCAGGTGATCGGAGCTTCGAGGATGAGGCGTTTTCGTTCGGCGTGATCAAGTGACAGTTTCGAATGAGAGGCAAAATTTTGATTTCGAACCTTTGGTGACAAATCAAGCTTTGCAATCGAGTATAGCGTTAGTACGCGACTTGCTGGTGGTGGCGAAGTTCGCCAGAACGGCGGTGACGATCTGTGCACGTGAACGAGCACGTTGGTCTGGGTATTGGGGGTGTTTTTTTTTTTGGGGTTTACCTGGGAAGAGCACGGGGGCAGTCTCGCGTCATACTCGAGTAATTCGAGTAGCATACTCGAAGCAAGGATAAAAAGGGCTCGGGTCAAAGTTATTACAGGTTTTCAACCTGAAACTGTTTTGGTTTGGGAATTTTAAACCAAAATTTAAATTTTAAATCAAGGTTTTAAGACAGAAGTTTAAATCAAAATGTAAATAAAAATTTAAGTTTAAATTGGAACTTAGTTTGTAAATAAAAATAAAGTTTTTAAATTCAATTTGGTTTAATAATTTCAAAGCAATTAAGTGTATTAAAGAAGTTTGAATTCAAAGATGGAATTGAATTGTAAATTGAAGATTTAAACAAGCTGAAATTTAAAAGTTTAAACCTGAAATAAATTTTAAACCTGATTTCGAGATTTTGAAATTAATTAAGTTTTATAACTTAAGTATTTAAAAATAAATTTAAACTTAAATTGAAATTCAAAAAGGAAAATTGGAAATCGATGGTTTCAAACATATTGTGAATAATAGTTAAACTATTAATATGGATGAGTTTACTTTAATTAGTGAAGACTAGTGAATTCTTAAAGGGTTAATCAATTTATCATCAATAATGATTAATATAAGTAAATTTCTTTAGAAAATTAATTAAAGAAATTTGATAGTTAATAAAAGTCATTGACTAAGATTATTGAAAAAAAATAAATGTGATTAATTTTAACAATAAATTTAGATTTATTTAAATTAATAACAATCATTTTGTAATTGTTAAGTATGATTACTTAATATAAGTAATTGAGGAATGAATTGTTCAGTGTAAGTAAGTGAGTTAATCAGATTAGTTTAAGTTAATTACTTGAGTTAATTAATCTAGAACAATCAATTGACAAATTGAAAAAAATATGATTACTTAGAAAGTAAATAATAGGTAATTGGTGGATGTAGTGAATTGAATGATAATTAGAAATTTGAGTATACTTATTTATTAATAATTAAAGAATTAATTAAAAATTGTGATAAATTTATTAATTAAAGGTTAAATTGATTCATTAATTAAGATTGATTAGTTCGTAATTAAAAAAGTGAATTTATAAATGATAAAAGGGGATTTTATTCTAAAATAAATGGTAATTAACTTAGGATAATTAACCCAGATTTTTAATTAATACAGTTGATTTAAATTTATTAGTCAACTAATAAATTTTACTTGTGAATGTTTGAACTTGACTGAATAATTAAATTGTTTGATATCCCTGATATTGATGCTTTGTGATATGTCTTGATTTGTGTTATAATCTGAAATGTAATTTATTTATCTGAGATAAATGAAATTATTATCTGTGATATATATATATATATATACATACATACATACATATATATATATATGTTCTGTGAATAAAAGATAAGCGTTTATGGTTTATACCGCTTATCAAATGTATGCGTTATAGTTTATACCGCTTATCAAATAAATTTCTGTATTTGATCTGTGATGGTTGAATGATTGTGCACTATTGTGTTAAATCCCTGGACCACACCATACACACACAATTATGGATTTAACGAAGAAATCAGTTAAGTCACAGATGTTTGAAATAGTTTTAAATTTGAATTTTTAAATTCAAATGTTTTGGAAATGGAATCGGGATAAATGTAAAAAGCTTTTGGAATGGAATTTCAAGATAAAATTTATTTTTAAATTACTTGATTTATTTTTGGAATTTAAATAATTTGATTTAAACTTAGATTCAAGATTTGAAATTGAATTCTATGATCTGGAAACTATGGACTAAAGATGTTATACCAGTTTATATGGGTTAAACTATTTTAAAGGTATTTGGTTTGGGAATTTGAATTTAAATTCAAAGGCTTTAACTCGTGTAAATAAAATTGGATCTTTCTGAAATGAAACTATTGTTTTTAAATAATAAAAGCTTTCAATAGGAAGTGAACTTCCAAATTGTGTTAAAAAGGATTTCAAGTAAGAAATGAAAATGATTTCCCAAGTCATGGAAACTGTTTGAAAACTATATGATAAATCTTGATTTAAAGATTTAAATGAATTGATCCAATTAAGATGAAATTGTTTTGAAATCCAGGAATGAATCTTTGTGAAACTAGGTGAACTTTATGTGGTAAATCTTTTGTTTAAAAGATTTAAAATGGTGATTGATTTAAACCATTTGAAAGAAAGTTTGAATTATTAAGTTGTGACTTAATTGAAATCCCATATCCATATGTTTTAAATATTGCACTCACTATTCGGTTTAGCCGGGAAAGGACCTTTGTGTCGTATAACCCATTCCGAATATGTGATTCGACGTTATGGATAGCATTTGAAGACCGGTGATGAAGACCAGGTATTTGCGAAAGCGATAGGATGACCTATCGATTGCCTCTGCACCGAGTCGCGCCGGTATAAAGATTTTCTAAGTGATGGGAAGTCCGATCGGGATTGTAAATACCCAGATTGCAAAGACTTCTTTGGAAGTGCCTTCGGTTCAGTTCGAACCCGGAACAGACTTGTATGGATTGTATGTCTGACATTACAAGTTGAGATATAATGCTGATTTCTTTCAAATATATTTCTGTTGGTGGCGGAGAATTTATTCTTTTATCTTAACACCCTTCTCTGAGACGTACGAGCTCAGAGGTTATGTAGTTGATGGTTATCAGCGATATATTCCCAATTTGGTAATGTAACATGCTGAGTGTTGCTGTGAAATGATCATTGTTTGATCATTTGTGATATGATCATTTGTTTGATCATTTGTCTTTGTGATCATTACGTTGATCATTTATTGACCCAAAGCATGGCTTTGTACCAAAGCGTGGCTTTGTAGACGAGACTTCGTCGGACCTCACACCCCGGAATGGTCGAAACAGGAAAGATGCTGCAAGGTTATTGGGGGTAGCACCCCTTAGGGTATGTGCATTTCCTTCTGGATAGAAGTGGTATCATGGTATGGAGCCCAGATACTTAACTTATGTTGATATCGCAGATATATATATATATATATATATATATATATATATATATATATATATATATATTACTTTGTGATTTGTTGCTGGGGCCCCGGTTAAAGGTTGGTTACAACCGGGAGATGGCAAACTCGTGTCAGTAGTTACCCAGTTAGGGGTAACCCGGCCTTGTGTTGGCAGAGATCCGGTTTGGTTCTCGGGGACGTCCTTCCAGAGGCGTTCTCATGTGGCAAAGGGAAGTTCCTTGGCCTGACCATTTGTTGGAAATCCAATTCCCAATACGAAACCCTGTACGGTTTTAGTTATAGAACCTGCCATTTACTTATGGTGGCGCCCCACTGTTTAGATGGTAGCTATAGTAGGCATACGATAATGGTCGTATGTTGGCTAAGATTTATATTCTACTTTCGAAATGTTTTCCTACACTTTGCACTTATAGTAATAATATCAAGGAAATTGCGTATCAAGCATGTTTGACTATCATAAGAAGAAATCTCCTCCGATTCTGTGTTTGCATTGTGTGTGTGGCGGGAGGTCTTATGGTAGTTTCATTTTCAAAAAGCATTGCGAATTGACTTTAAAATCTTTTGTTGATTGTTTTGAAAGATAAACTGTTTTTGTTGCTCACACCAGTCCCATGACTGATCCGGAGTTTATTGTTTTTTTTCCTAAACTCTGGGTGCTCAAAATTTTTCTACACGAGCAGTTTAGAGTTGGGTTTTTCAGATAGTTAGGTTCAATGAATTATCTGGAGCTTGTTCAGTCTTTGGATGTGGACGAGACTTGCTTGTCTTTGCGTATCGTGATGTTGAAACGAGCTGCTGCTGCTGGAGTTCTCTTTTGAAGACTATCTTAGAGTTATATTGTTCCGCTGCTAGATGTTATCTATTTTCCTTTTCCGCTGCTATTTTATTGTATCATATCTCTGATGTATATTGATATCTATTGGATCATTTGTTGTATAAGATATTGTATCAAAGTTTTATATCAATGTATTATTCTTATATTCCGCTGTGTTGTTTACTTAATGTTGTTATAAGCTCCGGCGAATCGGATTTGAACGGTCGAATCTATGGCATTCGAGTACGATTTGAAGTATGGATGTCGATTTTCGAGCGCGAAAAAAATCCAGTTCGTTACAATTATAGCCTAATGGAAGCGACCTACATAGCACTACCATATTCCCTACTTCAGTCATTTACCTATTATCAGGTCTGTGAGGTAACAATTACCTTATTCCTTTCATCAATTCCCATTTGGAATGCAAACGCTGCACTCCAAGCTGAAATGCAGTGCCAACATTCATCCATACAAGTTCGTTCTAGGTATGAACGAAATCAAAGACGCTACTCCTACTGCATTTATTTTGGAATCGCCCTCAAGATTAGTAGCAAGTAGCCTTGCACTTCAAAGAACTCCATCTTCGATCATCTTCAAGATATCTCCAATTCGAATGCTTATGCCGGTTCAAATTGGATTTTGGATAATATATCTGATCTCAGTCCCTTCGAACCGACAATGATGATTTTAAAAACTGGCTATGATTTGATAGTCGGTTATTTAACTATCAAATAAACAAATAATTTAACTAGTGATTTTATTCCATAAGGAAAATAACACTGGCTAAGCACAAAACAATCCTAAGGCTCTTAAAATAAATCATTAATTAAAAACTGCTTTGTACTTGTATTAATATATTTTACAAAGATATATTTCACAAACCCTTCTCTACACTTTTCCATACTTTGAAAATATTCATTTACTTAACTCAACTACATAACTATACCATTTTATTTTAAAAACCTAAGAAAACTTTTCCATACACTTATCTTAACTGTATGAGTATATTCACAAAACACTGCATTTCAATACTTAAAGAATGTACTTATATACTTGTCTAACGGTATAAGTATATTCACAAACCATTTCAATTTAAAAACTTAGGAAAACTTTCCCATAGACTTATCTTAACCATATAAGTATATTCACAAAACACTGCATTTTCAACACTTAGAATATGTACCCATATACTCATCTCAACGGTATAAGTATATTCACAAACCATTTCATTTTAAAAACTTAGGAAAATTTTCCCATACACTTATCTTAATTGTATAAGTATATTCACAAAACACTGCATTTTCAATACTTACAAAATGTACTCATATACTTATCTTAATGGTATTTGTATATTCACAAACCATTCCATTTTAAAATTTAGGAAAACTTTCTCATACACTTATTTTAACTGTATAAGTATATTCACAAAACATTGCATTTTCAATACTCAGAAAATGTACTCATATACTAATCTCAACGGTATAAGTATATTCATAAACCATTTCATTTTAAAAACGTAGGAAAACTTTCCCATACACTTATCTTAACAGTATAAGTATATTTACAAAACATTGCATTTTCAATACTTAGAAAATATACTCATATACTTATCTCAACGGTATAAGTATACTTTCAAATCATTTCATTTTAACTACTTAGGAAAACTTTCCCATATACTTATCCTAACAGTATAAGTATATTCACAAAACACTATATTTTCAATACTTAGAAAATGTAATCATATACTTATTTCAATGGTATAATATATTCACAAATCTTAAAATAGATTTTCATTTCAAACCATGCCTAAATTTGGGTTAGAACATGTTATTTTAAATGGAGATAATAATAACCCAAACGCTATTCCTTCACTGTCTAGTAGGGAAAAGAATACTCCATAACATCATAATTAAGAAGTCAATTTTGGGAAATCAAATCTTTGTTATAAACAACTCTTATAGAAAAATCTCATTAATGTGTATAAGCTCTAAATTCATTTTAAGCATTCCTTTCATAAGATATTATTATAAATTCCTTTACAAAAATATAACATAATTACAGCCTCCTTTTATAAATTTCCATATTTATTTAAATAACTCCCTTTCTAGCATTCTTTATATTTATAAAACTCTTACTAAACTTCTTTTATAAAATCTCGCTTATAGAACTCGTTTCATAAATTCCTAACTTTATTGCAACTTTTTTTTGTAAACCTCCAATTTCATTTATAAATCTCCAATTTCATTTATCAACCCTTTTTACAAATTTCTTAGAAAAACACAAAACTACTTTTATAACCAAATCTCCAATATAAATCTAAACTCCAATTTCTATTCAAAACCATTTACTCTTCCTAACACGATCCTTCTATATATACAATAAATTCACAACTGTGATTTATTTCTCTAGTTTGACCGAAAGATAAATATTTGCCTTTATAAAATAAAATTTATACACATTTCCTTTATCTATAAAATTTTTCTTATATATCTCTCTTTTAAATTTATAAAATTTCCTTTTCATATATCTATTCTTTAATTTCAACATTTTATACAAAATGTCTCACAAATATTTATTACCAAAATACTTCTGCCTTTTTTAAATCACAAAATCACTTTACATAAAAGATAACCCTTTTTTACTTTCCAATTGAAAATAAATATCTATTATTATAAAAAAATTGCATAAGACCAAAACTTCTAAATAATTATTTAAAACATATACATACATACATAGACACACACACATGCATATATGTATATATAATTTAAAAAGAATAAATAACGAAGTTGAATTAAAATAAGAAATTTTAAAAACTTAATTATAAAATAAAATCACAAAAACCCCAAAAGATTAAATTAATCATTTTCCAAATCAAAAATCATGTCCACAGTCAAACATCACTTAACAGTATTTCCAAAATACTATATCAAGGCCAACAGTTACAATAACACTTAACAAATGCTATTACTTGCTTTTTCACTAAAAAGGTTTAACTTTTCATAAGTGTCAGTGTCATATTCAACATGGTCAAACAGTTAAATTTCAGCATTTGACAGTCTATCTAATAGGAATATAGCAGAAATAATCAATAGGTAAATAACTGGAATTTAAAATCACTACGGTGAGAAATCCGAATTTCTCAACAAATTCCCATGTATTTTAATTTAAAATGCTAATCGCTTTTCAAAAGTTGATATTTTAACCAATCGGCCAATAAATTCAACCAAACACCAATAGTAAAATTTAATCTACTATATATCTTACTGATTAACCAAAAAGGTGAGTTTAACTCATCTAAATTCCAGTTGATGCCGAAGCATTTCGGTTCGATCACATTCAATTTTAGCATAAAATTTCATTAGCTTTAATCTCAACCAAGGATATCAATTCCACGAGTCCAATGCGACTGACCGTGTCTGAATCTGACCTCGTATGAAACGGATTTTGGTTTTATAATATTTTAGAATTAAATAATATAATTATATTACTAATTACATCTTTAACACTAATTGATAGACATCAAAACCCTTTGGGGCTGCTTGCAGCATAGAATTTTGTCTTTGATGGTGATTGTCTCGTCTCATGTTCTAGGTGGAGGCTGTGCCTTTAGGTATGTAAGTTCATATCCTCCTGATTGTGCCATCTTAGGCTTTTGTGTTATTTTGGTTCTTCTTGGTAATATCCCTACGTTGCTGATGGTTGGTTGGTTGACCTGTTAGCTTGGTATATTGTTATTGTTGTAATTGCTCATGTTTTTTATATGCCTTTGTCTGCGGGCGTATGTTCTGTAATCTGATGGTTTGAGTATTGTGAGTCCTCGAACATGATTGCCTTGTGCAACTTGTTAAGCTATAGCGCTCTAAATGTTATGTCTACCTTGTGCGGCATGTAGTCATATGCACCCTACGTGGTGTTTCTGTAGTTTAGGTATTTTTGTTAACTCCGGTTCTATAAGCTAGTTTACTGGTTCTATTTTAGTAGCTAGGAAATGGGCCTATCTCCTGTACTCAATTTATCTATTACTTGTTGTAATAAAAAGTGGACGGTCCACTTTAAAAACTGGTCGGCCTTGCCAAAAAAACCCTTAATCACCTTTGTTAACAACCCAGGCCACATACATCGAAACCTCGGCACCCCAGCTTCTTTGATCCCTGCCGTTGCCATATGTATGTCGAGCCACCGCACTCCACCTATATTAAGCCCCAGCCAAGACCTACCCAATGACACCACCAACGCCATCCAAATCTGCTTGATGCTCCCCCGTGAACCCATTTACCGAACTCTGATTAACCCAAGATCCACGATACCTCGCTCCTCCAAACAACAATCCAATCAGTCATTGTGCCCAAATCACCTAGCCGAACAACTTCCTAGTTAGAACCTTCTCATGAAACGGCCTCTGATGGTCGAAGAAATATTGGCGTTTGCATGGAGGGTTTTGGAATTCAGCGGCTAGGGTTTAATTTAGGGTTTGGGGAATAAAATGAGAGGTGTGGGTCCTATATATAGCTAAATATCTTGCACTATTTACCCTGAAATTTCATGAACTCAAATCGAGAAGTGCTTACTGGCGTTCCTATCTAAATACCCATATTTCGAACTCAACTGAGCTATTTTCAGGACCTAATTCCAACATATACAAAAGTTAACTTTTCGAGTCGTTCAATTTACAAACCGAACTCGACCTCCTAACTCAAAACCAAATAGTCGAAATATATCGGTGCTAATACACATTCTGGCCCGCTCAGACCATCCGCCAATGGAAATAACTCTAAGTCCTAAAAATTTTGTCTGCGAAAATCGAGTTTCCAACTCACTGATAAAATAAATCAATTAAATATTTAAATATTCAAAATTTAAATTATGGGGTGTTACATTCTTTCCCTTAAAAGAATTTCGTCCTTGAAATTCCTCAAAGGATGAATCATGTAACATGACGAGCAACCAATCTAAACTAACCAACCAATTAGTGTGCAACCAATTTTACAACCAATTAAACAAGTGCATGGTGTATCACAACATGTATGACATGTATGCAGAATAATTCTAAATCGATGCCTCCTATATGAATGCATTCTTTTAAAATAATTTTAAAAATATGGTGCAAACAACCTATGTATACGAGCAATTCTATATGTATGCAAATTTGAAAATCAAAACTTTGTTTTCGCATCCAATTAATATTCACGCGCTCCTGCAAATAGAAGTATAGTTAAACCAATTTTGCATCCCACCCCTACTATACAAAATCCTAGCATACCATTTCTATCATCCAAATTTGGAAAAATCCAATTTTCTAAACTTCTATTCTTATGCCGAAAAAGTGGTACAGATGGAGAATTCCATATTTCCATCCCTTTCTTGTGTACCCATACCTTTGTACCTTAGAACCTCCTCTTTTGCTCCCAATTTTTTTCCAACTTTTCCAAGTATGGTCCACATAAGAAAATTTATTTTTAAAGTTCTAAAATTTTAAAACATAGCTATTTCAAAACAAGTTTTTTTCACCTATCGACAATGTATGAAAATAGGAATCCATCGGCTAAAACATCTTTTTTCCTTGTTGCTAACTACCTTTTATTTTACAGTCACTTATGATGCAAAGTAAAATTTGTACTTGTTAACCCGTCAACATTTTCTCTATGCTAAACATGTGGCATTTCAAAATGAGAAAATTTCCACTTTTCTATTCAAAACCATTTTAAACTAAAATTTAAAATAGTTGGAAAATCTTCAAAGTTTCATTTTTTCGAAGTTTTTCATAAAAGCATTTTATTTCTAAAATTAAAGGAATTTGAAAAAAATTCTCAAATGTATATATATTTTTCAAAACAATTCATGCCACATCCTACGCAATCAGGGTTTAACCAATAGTTTAACGTCCGTAATGGACTCTATCATATTACAGGGTAAATTTTCAATTTCAAAAACTTTTATTTTATTTAAAGTAACAACCGTCACACAAGCTCATTTATAAATTATAGCTTTTTAAGGCATGAGGATAGTGACGCATGGTTTTGCAACAACCTTTCCATGTCGTTTGCTTGCTAAAATTTATCTTCCTAAATTTTTAGTACTTTTTGCGACTTTACTTTTCTTTCCGTAGCTAATTTAATAAATTTCCTAATTTATTTTATAAACTTACAGTCTTTTATTTATTTATTTATTTGGCATTAGTAAGTGTCCTTTATGAGATTTCCTTATTTATATTGTTTCTCAATAAATGTAGCGGTTAATCCAGAAACAAATAAAAAGAAACATTTCTCGTAACATCATATGCGTTTAATACAACAGAAACAACTAATGCGTACAACCCAACAAACCTAAAAGAACAATTGCTGGAAGCTACCCTTAACATCAACTAACATCAATGATTTGTAGCCCTACCACTTCTTACTTTATTTAAATGGATCTTCCTTTCATTTCATTCTACTGTAACCTACATATCTTAACTTTCCTTTTTGGCTTCTAACAAGGTCGATGCATTACTTCCATGATCAAACGAACTATATTACTATCTTCTTCTTAATCTAAATCTCTTAATGGTATTCTTAAATTTTGGTACATGCTTTCTTTGTTTTAATCTTTCATGCGAGTATACCCTAGAACTCATAGAAATCTACTTTGATGTAAGTTCCCATTTCCTTTTGGGTTCTTCTTTATGGTCTTCACACATGTTTAATGAAACATTCCTAGGCTCAAACTAATATTCCATACAATTTACCGGGATTCCTTATTGCTACTATATAAACAGCCATTGCTATTTGTAATGACCCGTAAATCCATACCCCTTTGAGCCGACAAAATTCTCCTACAGTACAACTCAAAATGGAAGGAAATACGAACCATTAGGGTGGTAACAGAGCATTGGCCAATTTGATAGTCGGTTATTTAACTATCAAATAACATCCACAAACAACCATCAGGCCTTAATAATTTCCCAAATTATTTATTTCAGAATATCTTCGTAAGATATTTTCCTACACTACAAACCTTTTGAAATAGTTTTCAAATTACTATTTCTCTCGCGAAATAAATTTCCACCCGATTGTTTATTTCAACTGAAAATCACCAAGTCTTATTACTTTAGAGTTTAAAATCAATTTAAATCACTTAATCTAAAATATATACTTTAAAACACTTAAAATAAAACTACTTAAAAACACTTTATTTAAAATACTAGCCATGAAAAATTATATCCAACAGTACAAATCAAAGGGGTACGGATTTACGGGCCATTACACCATTTTCTTCATAGCCTTACCTTTCACCTCATCTTACCTAGGTAGTCATCCCTATCTACTTCACATTAAAATTTTAATTTGGTTTTCCCCACTTTTTTTCTACAATTAAAACATTAAATTTTTGTAGCACTTAATACTAAAACTTTTGTCTTTAAAAATACAAACTTAGAAACTTTTAAAACTAACCCAACGTCTTAAATTTTAAAACTATAATTTTGAAAAAAAATTAAAAGAAAGTTACCCCCCTTTTTCTTCAAATCAACTTTTTCGTTTAAAGCCATTTTTCAGCAACAACGATTTTTTTATTAAAATTGGGATTTTTAGCTCAAACCATTTACTAAGTTTTGCTTTTATTAAGTTTTGCTTTTAAAAACTCAATTCTTATACCAAACGATTTCTTCAAAAATACACTTTATAATGATTTCAAAACATCTTTCACAATTTTAAACAATAAAAATTGGAGTGACAAGAATAGTTCCATCCTATTATTTTACTATTACCCATTCTGCCTCCACTTAGAACCCTTTATAGAGTCTCTAATATCGTGTAAGAGGGACCTTGTCAAGAGATACGTGCAATCAATGCATACCACTATGAAAATTTTCCATTTTGCTTTTTTTGCCTTTAATTTCCTATGCTGCTTCTAATTAGATTGCTAGCATAATTTTTAATATTGTTTCTATTAATATTTCATAATGTTACTACTATTTAATAGTCTTCTACCCAAGCTATTCTTATTTAAATTGCTCTTCTTATGCATCATTTGCTCTCAATTAATTATCCTCTTATTGAACCATTTCAGTGTGTGCGCCTACTGCTTTTATTTTCAGGATCTAATCTTCTTTTCTGTACTATTTATTCTGTTTAAAACTATTATCATGTTCTATTGTCCACCCCTAAAGAGAATTTTACAACTTAAAATTATTTATTTTAGAAAAATCAATAAGCTATACATATGCTCTGTACATTTTATTTTCAAAAGAAATAACCTTTTATTAAAACTTCATTTTTTGAAATTTCCAATTTAACTACTTTTAATTTCTGCTAAAAAAATTTATTTAAATAAAATGTAGATATTTTTTTACAAAAAATTAGTATTTATTCAAAAGTAGGTTTTTCTACCTTCAAATAATTCGTTTGAAAATCATTTCAAATATACTACTAACATATTTCCTTAAACTTTTATATTAAAATTATTTCAACTTTTATGCTAAATTCTTTCATATGGGGTTGAACTCAGAGTGGATTTTTATTTGTTCCTTCTTTTGGACTTTTCTTCTTTTCAACTTACTTATTGACTTATCTTCTCCTAAAATAATAAAAATCCAGTTATCATCTTAGAGTGATTACTGCACACCTTCTTTTGGAAACTTATTTAATTCTTACTTCCGGATATCTACAAAGTATAGTTTCTTACTTTCCCCTTATCCTGACCTAATGTACATCAATCGGTAGGTAATTTTGCAGGGATCTACAATCATAGGCTATTAGGGTCTCAACTAGAGAGTCGCGTACTATCCATCTTAAGGAACCTTCCACATACGACACTCATGCTCTTCTTAAGTCAATGTATTTCCCATACGACTTGTTTCCTATAGGTTAATCAGGATAGGTGTATATCTTCAACTTCATCCATTATTCTAATTTATTATCGACTTACTAATCTTTTTACAATATGGTTGCAATTACTCTATAGTTGGAATTCATAGGACTTAGCGTATAATATATTTATATTTGTAGGCAAAAAAAATAGGTTCACTCAGCGTTTCATAATTTTTCAAGATTGACTAACTCAAGCTCTGATACCAAATTTGACAATCTGCACCCCAGTGGCCTGAATTTTCGCTATATCAAAAACCCAGCTCCATCAAAGTAAGGATCATTGATATGCTGTCCTACAAATAAATAAATAAATTCATACTAGAGTACTATCGATATAACTCACAACGGAATAGTAAAATATGATAAATCATATAGTTACTAACCAAGATTGACACTTCCAATGCTTAATGTGCTTGTTAATGTCGAGCATGCATAAGGAAACCTATCCTTCCACCATTTACGCCTTGCACCATTACCTATCCCTCTAAAGCTATCATGTGGGTTGTAATTAGGAGGGGAGTCTAAACAACATTCTACTAACTAGTAAATTACACGCTTATACATAACACTAGTTTATGTCGATTGTCTTCCATTACATGTTGTCTCTTATTAAAATTTTCTTAGTCGTCTCGACTTCACATACGCATACGAATTCGTCCCATCTACCTTAGGTAGACAATAACTATATAGGTGTGTGTGTGTGTAAATACCACATTCCCCCTTCGACAAAGATACTGTCCTCGCTAGTATTTGTAACTCTGTGCCTCGTCAAGATCCGTCATCAATGCAGCATCACGTCCTAATCATCGTGCAGACCAAGGAACTCCCATAGTGTCGTGACGATGATACAATAGTTAACCATATTCTATCCTTTTTGAAAACCTCCATAAGGGGTTATGTAGCCTTGCCCCTAACAAACAATATAGCAAACAACTATGGCGGTGCATGATCTAAACTAATCTGCACTAGTAGGAGGTGTTGCCATTTAGGCGTAACCCTCATCTTTCCATTGACCACTCAAAATTGATGGCGTTCTTGACCTACGTGCAGCTCCTACACCCTAAGATGGTACCGAAAACGCACACTGACATAGCACAGAGCCTTGTTCACCATCCTATTTAGATTGCCTAACGTAATCAAGGTAATACCTGCTTGTTATTTAATACCATCTAAAAGGTTGAAGCGTACTCTACTTGTCCTTTGACACACCGACTGAGGCAAACCTTCCTACTTTTGTATCCCTCACCTATACGCGAATGTATATTACTCCATGGTTCCTACGATTGAATATATTTCATATAAGTATAATGTATACACAACAGTTGGTACCCTTTACGGTGGGTAGACTTCTGTTTTGTAACACTATAATCTCGCATTCCAACCCATTTTAATTACTATGTCATTCTTATCTGATTTAATGCCTTTAATGTTCATCTATTAATAGTATTCCTTTACTTTTTCATGTGTTTAATTTTTATTCCATTTGTATCGATTTAATTTAATTTACTTCTTTCTTTAAATGATCCAAATATCTTTCCTATTTACGTTTTCATGCCATATTGAATTTATATTTCTATTGTTTTTTAACCTTTAATACCCTCCCTTATTTAGTGCACTTTCCGTATCCATTTTTTAAATTATTACCTGCCTACCTTTTTTATTATTTATTATTTGATTTCTATCTTGCCACTTTTGCATATATATATATATATATACATATATATATACATATATATATATATATATATATCACTTAAATCATTATTATTGTCACATTTACGATTCTTTAATTCATCCCTAGGGATTTTCTGGATTTTAATGTGTTGGAATTACATCTCCCTCAAAAGGAAATGCTAACAATATAAATCTCTATATTTTATTTAAAAAGGAAATTTGTGTTATGTTTAGAATTACAAGAAATTATATTTTATAGTTATTGAAATATATAGCACAAAATACGGTAAATACCCCTATTTTACGTCTCTTTCCTGGAGGCATATTCCTTGTTATTTCAGATAAGGCGCATTTATTTAAAAATCTAGACTTGATAATCTATAGAAATTTACATTGCAATACCCAACACTTCAATAAATTAATATACTACTTAAATCCCTATAATTTTTTGTGGTAACTCTAATTTACAGTTTTCTTACATAAAACATTTAAATCTACAAAATCTAGAACTATCACAAAATTTATAAACTACAAAGATAGCCACTATCTAATGCTTTCTAGATTTACATACATACATATACATATATATATATATATATATATATATTAAAATTAAGTTATCAATCACATAATATGTAGATAGGGTTTATAAGTTTGTTACGTGTATACAATTTTAGCCTACAACTTCAAATTTACATTTAGGCATATAGGAATAGATTTACAACGGTGTAAATCCAATATTATATAAAAATAAATAATTTCTCACTCACCTTTTAATTTTTCAAATTTCTAGATCTAATCTCTGATATTCCAGTTTAACTCCCCTTATTCTTCTTATTTGAATAAATATACCACAAGCATACATACATCTATTAGAAATCTAGACTAGCGGAGAGATTTGGATTTAATTTAGATTTTAGTTCTGGATTTATAATTTACCTTGACTTGGATGATTTGATTCAAACCTTGTCTTCTTCTCAATTATCCTCTAATATTCTCCGCTTATATATATGTACATAACTATTTTATATTTAGAATTAAGAATTTGTAGAGAAGAGAAAATGGTAGAGTTTCATCGTTGCTTTAGAAAATATGAGAAGAAAAGCAAGGGCTTAGGCCTATATTTATAGGGATTCGCATCAATACATGTTGTTAGATTAAATTATTTTAAATCCGAATCGTTTGGCTATGTTAAAATTCCACATTTGATGTCTCGATCGATTGATCGCCACCTCCCCACAGGTCAATTGCCAATGATCGACCAGCCCAAATTAGCGGTCGATCGTCATATGTAATTACGGTAGTTAATTAGAATCATTTAATTTGTTTTGTTTATTCCTTGTTAAACCAATCGATACCTTATTTCCATTTTTAACTTACTTAACGTTTAAGTAACATTAACTATCAGTTAACTCTAATTGACGGTAATTAATGTTAGTTAATTAATTTTGTACCTTAATTATATATAATTATTTTCAATTTGTAAACTTCAAATGTTAATAATTTTTCGTTTGAACTTCGATCAAAAATTTATATATGAAAATTGATCAAAAAATCGCCCCGAACCCAAACTTGCAAGTTTCACAACCAAATTGTAACATTTGTAAAAATTCTATTTTGTCGTTACTAATTATTAATTAATTTCTTTTTAACTAATTATTGTTAAAATTATGAGGTGTTACAACACCCACCCCTAATTGGTCGTGTGAGTTAAGGAGTATAAGGTGGTGATTTGAAATGAGGCTAGCTTGTTTGTGTAGTTTGGACAGAGGAATTTATCTTCCTAATCCTCACTTGTAAAGAATTTATCTAATAAGGCCGTCGAAGGGTTCTCTCTGCAATTGGTCCATGTGAATCACCTACCTATAAGAGATAGTTCGGTAATGTTTTTAATTAATGTGACCATCCAATTCTTCCATGTCAATGTAATCACTCTCCTTGGTGAGCATTCTCCAATATGTTATGTCACATTGATGTCTCCACCCACAATCCAAGGGACGTAAGAGAAATTTCTGAAGTTAGTGCATTCCGATCAAAGCAGCCATCTAAGGAATCGGTTATTAAGCACATAAACATTGATGATGTTAATAATCATGTTATCCTGCAAATCCAGAAGGATAACATGAAGTGAGTGGTAGTTAGAGATTGATTAGAGCGGTTTGAATTTATCTCCCCTTCAAATCTTCATAATGCCCCTAAGCTACCAGTAGTCGTGAGAAACGCCAATTCAAATAGAAGATTACAATGGATGGATCAAAATAAACATGGATTTAGTAATTCGGTTTTGGTTTCTTGGATGAGAGATATGTATAACTTGTTATCTTTGAGGAATCTTTTTATTCTATAATATATTTTGAAGGCAGTATGAACCTTTAACATTCCAACTTAACACTATCATATATTACCATTATTAGCCCTTTCAGGTTCTTTAGAGATAATTAATTCAAAGTCATTACAATTTTAATAATAAATAAAGCCAATGTTTTTGGCTACATGATAAGCTTAGACGACAATGTGTTTAAAATAATACGGGTAAAGGTACTTTCTAACAAAACGTGATCACCTGATGATACCAGTTCTAGAGCTACTTCAAAGAGGAGATGCCTAACATCCTATAATTGGACTAATTAGATCTTCTTTTAGATCTCTATTTGCGCCTTGAACCACTTTCCCTAGAGAGCACTCGAGAGTTTTTTCTATAGCATGTCGAACTGCTACACCATCTCTAATTAGATCTGGGGTGCTCGAACCAATCAGGGATTCTTATGTATCAATAGTTGTAGCTGGGTTGTTATATAATGCACCATCTGTAGGCTGATATGCTACCTCCCCATCGCAAACAAATGACATCGGCTGAGAGAATGAAGGGGGATCAAACGAGCAATACCACAATTGAATGTCAGGATAAAGCGCTAGAATATCAACCAGTATATCACTGTTGCGATTATCATGGGACAACCACTTCATAAATTCAAATGCTCCTCCTTTAATGGTGAAGAATTTCAGGGAAATGGCTCACCAATGCAAGGCGATTTAGCATCTATTTTTAGAGATACATATTTGACCTTTCCTTCTAATTTACCCAAAAGAGCCTGGAAAGAGTTGAAGAGAAGTTCTAACTATTTTAAGAAAGCACTAGAAGTTGTTCGCTTAACTTTTTGTCGGATCATCGCTTGAAACTCCAGGAATTTGATGTAGAAACTAAATCATTCATTGAATGAAGACTAAGGATTGGTTGAAGCAAGGAGCTTAATACAATTTGGAATAGGATCGACGGGGGATGGTTGGGGTAGACGAGGATGTCAAAGCTTGAATAGTAAATGGGGCAAACTTGCTACTTGTGACCAAAGCATCCACGGTAAAAGCAACAAAGGAGCTCACTATTGGATTTAGCAATGAGGCTTATGTCATCGCATCTAAAGCATTGGATGGCCTCTCTTTGTCGATGTAATCAAGGCTTAAAGGGAGTTCTTGGAGAATAAGAGCTCAAGGACTGTGTAACGCACGATCTAGAACGTTTTCCAACTGCATCGGTAAAGCTAGAGAATAGAGGAGAGCTCTAAACTAAGAACTTCGGTAGGTCGTCGAATGTAAAAGATAGGATGGTTCTCAACGGAGGTTGCTTTTGAGGTTGACTAAAGAAGGAGGACTTTGACGTTTGTTAGAGCATCTCCAGTAGCTAAAGAATTGAATATTTGGCTCTTGAATATTCAGCCCTTTGTATTTAAGGGGATCCCAACAAAAGGTTGCTTATTTAATAGGCGTCAAATTTGGATGCTTTTTAAATAAGTGCCCTTCATTGGGTAATGATTTAATAGACACCCGATGTTAGGTACTTATATAAGCCATGCCCAACTCTTCCCTTCTCATAACCTCTCTTTTTATTTTTAATTTCAAAAGGGTAGAAATGCCGCCATGCGTTACCAAAATTGCAACACATATCATCCGATGATAGACAGAGGAGCTAGATGGTCCACTTCACATTGCTCCTAGCCCCGAGACGATGATTCATGACTTATGGGTCTTGCACAAGCTACCGAGGAATACATGCATTTCATGTGGATAGCTTGGATCGAGGTATAATTTTAAATATTAAATAAATATGTTAACTGTTTATTAATTATGAACTGTTGTTTATTATATAGACCTGTTATTTACCTAGTATATTAATCGTCGCTATGTTGATTATGCATTAATCATGAACCATTTTTTATTTTTTAGACCTAGTATGTTAGTTGTCTGTGTAGCTAGTCAAGGTTTATAGCACAATACTATGATATACTTCCTCTGGGTCTAATAGATAGGTTGCATGTCAGTTCTTTTGCCTTTATCTTATAGATTTAACCCCTCCAATCATTTGATCGTTCATACATGTCTGTCTTAGTTGAGAAGTGGTGGCCTACCATACACACTTTTTAATTTTCATATTTTGAGCACGGTATTACCCCTAACTACTTTCTTTATTTTATAAATCTGCAATTCCTAATATTGAGTTTGTCGATTGATATTTTCGAATTGACATTGAATCACAAACAAAGAATGTGTGTTTTCATGATGCTTTATGTGGAAGGTATTCAATATTTTATTTCAAATCATATCGCCTCTTTAGTCAGTATCCCTCATCGAATCTTTGTTATAGTGACAGTAAATGTTGCATAAGTTGAAGTCCTCATCACTTCGTCATAGGTTGTAAGAATGCCAGCTCGGAGGAGTACTCTGTTGTTGCTCGTTATCATCTTCGAAAAAATATCTTTAAGAGTGCGAAAGATGTGTAAACTCTTCGAATAGGGAAGACATCATGAAGATCGATTTTGATTTGAAAATAATGTGGTTTAAAGAGGAAATAGTGAAGAATTTGGTGTGGATATGAAGATTGAAAGTGGATTATTTAAGGATTTTGGGGATATATAGCCGTTAAGGAAGAGTCTGAAATAGCTGTTATGGGCCTGGGCGCTTATCAAGTAAGCACATGAATGTAAGGTGCCTGTAGAAGGGCATCTAATAAATAGGCGCTTCTGGCCAATTTAGGATTTTTAATTGGCCACTGGATATTACCCTTAATATTAAGGGTAATATATGTTGTTGGAGTGAGAAGTTGATGCCTCCCTTCATATTAAGGGTAAATTTCAGCATGTTGGAGATGCTCTTAATGGAAGGAAGAATTAATAGATCGCGATGTATAAGCTTGTAGTTTTTAGCAAGACGATTTGTGGCAGTATGGTGGCGGTGGTAATGGGATCTAGGATTACAGGAGCATGAGAGCATGTATTACATTAAACCATTCTTAAAGTGTGTTGCTAAAAGCACCTAAAAATGTGTTTCATAATACCATTTCTAAATAGCACAATATACAATTAATTTGTGTGCTATTTTATACTATAAAAGATAATTACGAGGCACCCAAAATACATAAACCCTAATCCTTGTTCTTCTTCATTTTCATAAAAAAAAACAAGCCACGAGATGTAACAACCTCCCAATAACGAGAAAGCTAGCCGGAGCTGCCAAGAAAAGCCAAAGCTTGCAAAAATCTCTAGGCCAGCCAGGGAAGAAACTTGTAGTCTTTCATTTTTTATGTTTACCTTCCTTAGTAGAACTGTAACATTCCTGGATTTTAGCTAAGAATAATTTGATAATTAATTTAATCTTTGGGATTAAATTTTGAAATATTTGGTAATTAATATAAAATAGATTGAAATAGAATTCGAAATTAAGACTCAAATTTAAACATCTTAGAAAATAAAATTGTGTTTGGATTTTTGATATGATTAAATAAGATGTATCTTTATTTAAATAAATGGATTTTAATTTGGAATTTGATTGTAAATAAATATTGGATTTATCAAACTTTATATTTCAAAGAACTAATACATATATATAGTTAATTGTAGTAATGAATAATTTGATTTCAAATCAGTTGTTATGAAATTGTCTTAGTATAAAAATAAAATGTGATTTTGAAATTAAATAAATGTGTTGAGAATAAAAGAGATTATTTGTTAATATGTGATCAAGATTTTTAAACCATTCTTTTCTTTTAAAAGTTGTACAAAAATAAATGATAATAAAGTATGAAAGTAAAATGTATAAAAATATATGTATGTTAGAATCTTGAACTAAATTAAAATTGTAATGTGAAGAACAATTGAGATAAATATTTTATTTGTATAAATATAAATATAAAAGAAGATATAAACATTTCAAAAAAAAACATATGTTGTGTATGAAATTTTATTTACATAAAGGGTTAAAACAAATTTACAAAAATAATTTGAACCAAGAATATAAACATAAAAATGACCTTTAGTGACAATTGTAAATGAAAGAAGATATGCAATTACAAGTGTAAGTAAAATGGACAAGTGCAAAGAAAATTTAATTTCTTTTGAATTTAATTTTGAAAGAATGCAAAAGAAAGAAAAAAATTAGATCAGGCCGTTTCATATTCTTTCCAAAAAATTTCTCAACCCTGAGAACAAAAAAATTTCGAAATCCTTTGCAAACCTAAATTCCTGAAACAAGTTTAAAACTAAAAAAAGGGGGAAAAGAGCCTGTGATCAAATTTTCAAAGTCTGGAAATCTCAAACCAAAGAATACAAGGCAATTGTCAAGTTTTAACCTGAGAAAAAGAAGATCAAGGCAAATTCAAATCATAAAACTGGAAAGTGAAAATCAAACTAAAGCTTCAACCTGGGGACAATGGAAAAAGAGATCATTTCAGCATCAATCTGGAAAACAAAAATCAAAGCAGAAGAACCAACCTAGTTCATAAGTAACTCAGGGATCAAGTAAGCTAACAACATCAAGTTTAAATTCAACAGATAAAAGATCAAATATTTCAAGTTCAGATCAAAAGCTGTCCTCTGTCTTCATCGAACAGGCGAGCAAACTCAACATGATATCTATCTAAATGATCTCTGAATTGTAATCTCAAAGTGCTTGATTTTATGATGTGATTATTCTTGCATGGTGTGTGTGGGTATGACGTTGTGCATGCCTATATTTAGGCTCTGCTCTTGTTACAGGTTTTTCAAAAACCTGTTAGAAAATTTGAAATCATCCTATCTAGATGATTTTAGGATTCGATTTCTAAATGAAACGTAACTATAATTATGAAATGCTAATTTTAAAAATAATTTCATGAACATTTGTTTTGGACATATTTTTAAAAATAAAAATAATAGAGATGATTAGATTTTAAACAAAAAATCAAATGTCTGGGTTTCGAAATTAAATTGCAGGAATGAATTTGTATTTCAAAATCGTGATTTTTGAAAATCATTTCAGAATTTTTAATTTTGTATTTGAAGAGAAAATTCAAGTTGATCAAAAAAGCTTAAATCATCGATTCACGGTGATCGACTAAGCATTGATCATCGGGGTTGGAGCTGGAGTAGGCTGGAGGCTAAGGAATCATCGGAAAAATGTTCGAAGCATTTATAATGGGGCGTGGTGGCGACACGATGAATTTGTGGGGTTTAAGGGTTCGTTTTGGATGATGGCAAAGACGCGATTGTCGCGACGTCGTTGAGATGTTTCAGGAGATCGGACCAAGGGAAGGAGGTTCGTGGGTGAGTGTCGAAGCTCAGGTCGAGTTTGCATGAATTCCGGTGACTAGAATCATTGGCACGAGGCAATTTTCGTTGATGAGGTTTGAGTTCCAGCTTGTCTTGATTTGTTCAAATTTGTTTCCAGACGAATTGATGAAATCTGGGTGGTCGAGATGTTAGGGGAGATCATCGATGACCTGCAGACGTCGGCAAAGTTGGTCAGCAGGGTGGCGTATTCATGTGCATGTGAACGCGTACATCAGTGTGTCAGAGATTGTTTTGGTTGAGGAAGACGAAGATTTTCTAGGCTTGACTCAAAGTTGCGCTCGAGGGAAACGTGGATTTACTCGAAGTAGTTGAAAAGGGTAGGTTTTCCCGAAGTAAGTCTCGGGTAAAAAATGAATTTGGCTCGGGTTATCTGATGTAATACAAAACAGTTTCAAAATTTTAAAGGAAATCAAATTTTTAAAATTAAATCTTGTTTAAACCTATTTCCTTTTTATGTTAGATGTTATTTAAGATTCTTAAAATTAGTTAAAGAAGGTTTTTGAATAAAATTGTTTTAAGTAATCAAGTTTTAAAATGGTTTTATTTTGAAAGTTTATTTTAAATAAACCTAATAATACTAAAGGTTAGTTAATTAAAAGAATGTTTTAATGGTTAATTAAATTTTAAAGTTTAAGTTAAAAATTTAATTGTTAAAGGGAATTAATTACTTGAAGTTAATTACTTAATAATAGTATTTAAGATAAATTAATTAATAAATTTAAGTTTGATTAATCAAGAAATTAAAGGATAATTAATTAAAAATTAATTAATTATTAATTTAAGGTATTTAATTTACAATTATGGATTAATTAATTTATGAAACTAATTAAGGATGGATAATTAATGATTTAAGGATGGGTTAAGCAAGTGATTAAAGGTTAATTAGTTTAAAGAATGATTAATTAATGTGATTAATTAATTAAGGTAATTAAGTTAAGAATAATTAATTAATTTAAAAGGTCAATTAATTAATGAAAGTGATTAAGGAATGATTATTAAGGATTAATTAAATAAATTATTGTAATTAATTAAGGATAACTAATCGAAGGATTAATTATCAATTAAAGGTTAATTAATGTTTTAAGGTTAATTAATTAATATGGTTTGTAATTAATTAATATTAATTAACTAGGATAAGTAAATTATTCATAAGTAATTAATTTGATTAAAATTTATCAGACAATTAACCGATCTTACTTATGAATGTTTGAATTGAATTTGATGCTTTGAATTGTGTGATATGAATTATTCTATTTAAGCTACGAACTTTGATGTAATTTATTCATTTGTGGTGTAATTTATTCATCTGTGATGTAATTTATTTATATGTGATGAATGTAGTTTATTTATCATTGATGAATTTATATTGTTTATCTGTGATCTGTGAATGAAGATAAGCGTTATAGATTATACCGCTTATCGATATTTATGTGTTTGAATCTGTAATGATTGATGATGTTATTGCACTATTATTGTGTGTAAAACCCTTGGACCACACTATACACACACAAATATGGATCGCACAGGGAAATCGGTTAAGTCACAGATTTTTAATGATTTTAAAGATTGAATTTTTGAATCCAAAATAGTTTTGGAATTGGAATTGAAATCTTTTGAAAAGGAGATTCAAAAATAAAAGTTATTTTGAATAACTTGATTAAGTTTTGAAATTTAAATTATTTGATTTAAATTTGAATTCAGAATTTGAAATTGAATTCTATGATTTGTAAATTATGGTTTAAAAAGATTATACAAGTTATAAATGTGTTTATATGGGTTTTAAACCATTTTAAAAGTATTGTTTTGGGAATTTAAATTTAAACCCAAGTTTATACTTGAATGGCTTTAACTTATGTAAATGTAATCAATTTTTCCCAAAACGAAAATTATTTGTTTTCAATTAATAATAGCTTTCATATAAAGAAAGGGTTTCCAATTTTTGTTGGAAGATTTCAAGTTGAAATGAAATTGAAACAGTTTTGAAACTATGAATAAATCTTTGTAAAAGATGGTTGGACCTTGTTTTGAAATTAAAGAGGCTTTTAAAAGGAGTATCTTTTGTATAAAAGATTTGAAATAGGAATTATGAATGAATCTTTGGAAATGGGTTTGAAAGCTATAGATTGAGTTTTTCATTTAATAATGGGATGAGTTAATTCAATTTGAAAAAGGAAATTGTTTTGAAAGAACGTGAATGGATCTTTGTGAAAAATAGATGAACTTTGTGAAGTAAATCTTTTTCGTTTAAAGATTTGGAAATGGTAATTTGCTTAAACCATTTAGGAAAGTTTGGTTTTTAAAGTTGTGACTTAACTGAAATCCCAATATCCATATGTTTTTTTAAATATTGCGCTCATTATTCGGTTTAACCGAGAGATGACCCTGTGTCATATAACCCATTTCGAATAATTATACGATGTTATGGATAGCATTTGAAGACCGGTGGTGAAGACCGGATATTTTCGAAAGCGAAAGGATAACTCGTCGAATGTCTCTGCACCGAATGGCCCCTGTATAGAGATCTCCATATGCGATGGGGAGTCCGGACGTGATTAGGAATTATTCGAATTTGCATGGGCTTCTTTTGAAGTGCCTTCGGTTCTGTTTGAACCCGGAACAGACTTGTATGGATGTGTGTCTGACATTACACTTTGCGATGTAAAGTTGGTTTCTATCAAATACATTTCTGTTTGGTGGTGGAGATTTATTCTCTTAGCTTAACATCCTTCTCTGAGACGTACGAGCTCAGAGGTTATGTAGTTGATGGTTACTAGTGATACATTCCCAATTTGGTAATGTGGCATACGAAGTGATGCTGATCATTTGTTGATCAAAACATGACTTTGTGAAAAAGTGAAGCTTTGTGGACGAGACCTCATCGAGCCTCACAACCCGGTAATGGTCAAAACAGGAAAGATGCAGCAAGGTTTTAGGGGTCGCACCCTTAGGGTATGTCCATTCCTTCTGGAAAAGGGTGGTATCATGGTATGGAGCCCAGATACTTAACTCATGTGGACACTGTATATTTATTACTATGTGATGTTGTTGGTGTAGAGGTACCTTGGATAAAGGTCGCAAACGACCGAGGGTGGCATATCTTAGGTGTTACTCCCGGGAAGGGAGGACACCGGCCTTGTGTTGGCAGAGAGCTGGGTAAGTTCTCGGGGCGTCCCTCCAGAGGCGTACCCATGTGGCAATGGGAAGTTCCTTGGCCTGACCATTTGTTGAAAAATCCAATCTCCAATACGCGCCCTGTACGGTTTTATTTGTATAACCTGTCATCTACTTATGGTGGTGCCCCACTGTTTGGATGGTAGTAATAGTAGGCATAGTTCGAAATGTCTATGCTGGCTAAGATTAATATTATACTTTTGAAATGTTTTCTGCACTATGCATTAATAATAATATCAAAATGGTTTTCACGTATCAAGCATTTTTGACTATCATAAGGAGAAATCTCCTCCAATTCTGCGTTTGCATGGTGTGTGTGGCGGAAGGCCTTATGGTAGTTTTATTTTTCAAAAAGCATTGCGGATTTCAAATTTTAAAATCTTTTGGTTGTTTTAAAGATAAAATTGTTTTCATTTGCTCATACCAGTCCCATGACTGACCCGGAGTTTATTATTCCCTTCCTAAACTCTGGATGCGCACAATTTTCCACATGGACAGTCTAGAGTTGGGTTTTTTAGATAATCAGATAGTAGATGTAGATTTGACATCTTTGAAGCCTTTGGATCTTGGCGATCACATTTGCTTCATTCTGGAGTTATCTAGTTTGCTTATTGTATCATGATGATGGTTCAAGCTATCTTTAGTTTAGAGATGGAGTTGCAGTTGCATTATGGAGTTGGATTCTTTTGGAGATGTACTATATTGAAGATATTCTTTATGTTGTGTCTTGTATCCGTGATAGTATTGATATCATTTGTATCAAATTGTTGTAAATCATTGGATGTTGTATTCGTTGGAGTTCTATGATATTTGTCTTTTCTTCCGCTATGTTGTTATACTTAATGTGTTATAAGCTCCGGTAAGCCAGATTCGACATTTGAATCTATGGCATTCGAGTGCAAGTGAAGTACGGGTGCCGATTTTCGAAGGTCGAGTCAGGATCACTACATTTGGTATTATAGCTGAAGGTTGAAACTTTAGCTCGGGAGCATAACACATTAGGTAACTCATTAGAGATAGGGTGAAGTATACCCTAGAATGAGTATGTTCCTAAGATATCCGTTCGTGTGCCTCAGTAAATTCTCTAACTATTCAATGATAGTAAGTATGAGTGGAAGAAGAGGACGAGATAGCGGACAGTGGAATACGACTACAAATGGTCGATACCTTGCAACAGCGGAAACAATTTTCTATCAATTTCTTTGATCATCATCTCTTTTCAATTCTTTGATGGTTCCTGGCAGCTCCAGGAAGAAGCTTTAATATATTTGCATGGGACACAAACTCCAGATGGGTCAGAATTGTTGGTTTGGATGAATTGTTTGCTTTGGTTTCTATGGTTGATAGGTATACTTTGGATTCTAAACTAAAAAAGTTTAGGGATTGTATCCATATATCTGTCTATTCTGTGGGGCCCAAATATGTTCTACGAAGGGTTAGTTATCCCTTCGAACTAACCAATGTCTTGCATATTTCGTAGATGAAACGACCCGCGGTTCCGTACCCCTGAGTCTACACTATTCTACACAAATCAACTCAAGAAGAACAGAAATGCGAACCATTTTTGATTTAAGAAGAAGAGGTAGAAGAAGAGAAAACAGAAAACCACATCAGAATCTAACCATCGCAGCGGAATAAAATATAATAGGTAATCATAGATCTTTACACCAAACAAATACTATATTTGTTTATACATATATCAGAGTACATCATCATCAGAGTCCAAAACATCAATCACAAAACACACAATTGGCAATAATCATAAACTGCCTCATACAACTGAGCACACAACTAAACAACACAGCGGAATATATAACAAATACGGAAGTATGTATCGCCATCCAGCTCGTCTCCTGAGCTCCACGGCATCAATCCTGTATCCTATAATACTCGGTCTGACCCGAGCATTATAGTTAAATAACACCCGAGTCAGTCTGGAATACCAGCATGAGAAAACCACACTCAATTGATTATTAAAGTTTCAAAATCCTTTGAAAACAAAAGCATCTCGTAAGACCATGCCATAAATAAACATGTCGGGTTTTTACCTTACAATAGCTAAAACATTTCTTATAAAATCCTCTGATATTATAATAGGGTCTATTTACAAATACTTATTCAAATAGCCGAAATTGTTACATTATTAAATTCCAACTACTAGCCACAAAGTGGGTGATACAAACAAAACTCATACAAGGCACGTAGGGAGAATGGATTTCCAACAATGACTAGGCACTGGGGTACCACCTGTCACAGTACGTGGCCTAGATCACCGTACCGAGTAGTACGCCCGCTCCCCTGCAACACAAGGCCGGGACTACCCCTTACTGGACAATCCCGAGTGAGATCACCCCGCGATTGGGATCAGCAACCGCCCACTAAGCCGAAATAAAAAGGGACATCTAGACAGGAATGACCTCACCCTGCTTGGGTGCTACCCACCTAGCCTTGCTGCATAACCCCTGATTTTCAGTCATTTCCATTTGATGAGGCTTGAGGCTAAGCGTTACCTTTTTAAGAACATATCCCTTAGAATGCCCATCGTCCACCTGACGATGTTTCGCAAGCATTCATCCATACAAGTCCGTCCCAGGTTCGAACGGAACCGAAGGCACTATTCCTACTACAACCATTTTGGAAATATCCTCAGGATTAGTAGCGACTAGCCCTTGCACTTCACTGTTCCATCTTCGACTCCGAACTCGTTTCCCACGAAACGTACAAACCGGATCGAAATGGTTTTCAAGAAATAAATCTCGATCCCGGTCTCTTCGAAATGATCAACGTATTTGTCCAATATTGATAGTCGGTGATTTAACTATCAATTAATGTTCACATTATCCATCCAACATAAATAATTTCTCCAAATTATTTGTTATTTCAAAATATCTTTACAAGATCTATTTTACATTTCAATCCCCTTTGAAAACAGTTTAAACCAGTTTCCTCTCACGGAATACATTTCCCAATTATTTACTCCCACTGGAACACCAAGTACAAAATATTTTAGATTTAATGAAACTCTAAAATCACTTTATTATAAGATACTTTATATCATAAAAATGAAATCTACTTTAATACTTTATAAAAATATGTATACTTTAAGAATATTTTCAATAAAACACTTTATAAAATAAAAACTAAATTTCCTCTTTTAATCAGAATGCCAAGTCACTTTTATATAGTTATTACAATAATAACTTTGAACGACATATACTCACTTTTAAGGTCAACACTTAGAAATAATAAATCTTCCCAAAACATGCTTTTTTAAAACGTTATTAAAACCTTAAATTTATTTTAAAATTCCTTTGAAAACCATACTTGGCTATCCAGGGAAATACTCTTCTCTTTCACATCTCTTAAAAATAAATCACCATTTATTTTTAAACAAATTCTCATTCCTTTAATAAATTCTTACCTTGAATTTATAATTCAAAATATCCACCGACATTTTATTTCACTTTATAAACCCCGTTTATAAAGTCCAAAATCTCACTTCTCTTTAAATTTCAATTCCAACACTTAAATCAATTTACAATTGATTTCTATTTATTTTACTTTGAAATAAATTGCCTTACTTCATTTATTTCAAAATTCATTAACTTTCAGATTTAATTTCTAAATTATGTTTTAAAATCTTTTAACTGAAAAATACCAAATTTCAGATTTCTCAATTGCCTTATTTCCCTTTAATTTAATCTAATCCTTAAATTTAAAATAATGTCTTTTGTTCACTTTAGTTCCAAGATTTATTATTCGCCTGTTAATTCAAATCCTCATATTCCATATTTGTTAGTATTTAGAAATCACTTTATTTTATTTTATTTTCACTTCATTATTAAACTTATTCCAATTCACTAGAATTATTTTACTTAAAATTTTACTCTTTTATTTCTTTCCAAAAATTCCAATTCTAGAGATTTTGTTAACTCAACATATCCAAATAGGTCCATCCAAACCATAACATCCAATTATTCATATAATTCATCACTAGATATCAAAAATCATATCACAGAACATTTAAACAAAATTAAATATTTTGAGGAATCCAGTTGGATCCCTCCAACCTGTTTCCCTGCATCCATAGATGTTAGCACAATACCAATTCCACTTCGAGGTGGAATATCGCGATATATGGGATTAAATAATATTATCCGCTATTATGCGGCGCATAGGGTCTCATCCGCTATATAAATGCGGGAAATCAATCATTCCAAGATGTAATATATATATATATATATTATAATATAGCATATCAAATTAATCCAACCATTCAACCAATTATTTAAATTTAGTCAATTAAATTTAAATTTAAATTTAACCGAGTGAGATTAACTCACCTTTTACATTAGCATCCATTTCAATCCAGCTTGATTTCTTCACGATTTAGACCTTGAATAAACATTAGATGATTTTTATTAACATTCGAATAGATCGACCATTAAATTTTCGTATATAGATTTAATTATCCAATGCTTTTATCCCAGACTAATGATTTAATTTAAGCCGTTTTCCTTATTATAAAATATTTTTAGTACCTAAAAGAATTCAACAAGTTAATATCTTCATCCTACATTATTAACAATAAGCTAGTTAGTGAAGACATGTGTATATATATTTTTAAATAGATAAGTTTACATCTATATATATATATATATATATATATATATATATTTACTTTTAAACTCATTCACTTAAAAAAACTCGTTTATATAAATCTAAAATCTAATTTATATAACTTCTTTTCAATATTCAAAATTTTATTTCCAAAATCTTATAAGTATGGTTTTTTTTTACTATTAAAAATATATCCTTAATCTGAAAAGAATAAATAGTAAATAGACCTTCTTTTTTGTACAAATAAAACAGTAATTAACTTAATGTTTATGTATATTTCTAATCTATATATATTAAGATAGAAATTTCTTCTCAGTAAAGTATATATATAATTAAATTAAAAACAAGACTGTTATACCTCGCAGCCTCAGATTGGTGCCTAATCACGACTTCAAAACCCAAGCATCGATCGAACCTTCACCTCTCCTGCTGTTCGCAAAACCCTATTTGACCAAAACTCGCGAGCCTACTCGCCACAAACCGAGACATACTCGACCTCCCTAAGGTGATCGAACTCTAGTCAAACTCTCACACGGCTCTACCCTGAAGCCATCTCACGCGAGCGTCAAAGTAGAAGCGGTGATGAGAAGTCTTCCACTGGATCGGGTTCTTCTACGCTCAATCCCACTCGTCGATAACCCAGTTGCTTCGATCGCGATACGCGAATCGCGTGATTCCCTTTCGAGTGATAAACGAACAAATCGAAGTGAGAGAGAGAGACTTAGTTGAACGGAGAAGAAGAAGAAAGCATTTTTGAGTATCTGTTTAGATTTTTTCTTTTACATAGATTTGATTTGGGTTTGAGATGAAAAAGGGGAGGATACGTGGTTTATAGAAGCACTGAAAGGCAATAGGGGGGCGGCGTGCAGGAGAATGTAGGCTACAGTGAAGGCAACAAGTTTTGATGTAGAAAGAATGTGGCTGATGGCTGCTGATTTAAAATTAATTTTTTTTTTATATTCAAAAATATCTCATTTAGGTACCCAGTTATTTAATTGGATTCGATATGGATTTCAGCGCGTTTATATAACGTGCGCTCACATAACAACTCTGATTACTACGAAATTTGAAATCTGATAATAATCCAATATTACGGATCCAATGGAACTGGTTTCGTCGAATTTCGAGACAATGCCTTGGAAGGCTATTTTTAAATATCGTTCAAACAATAAAATTTTAAAACTGAACAAAACACTATTAAATTTAATTTTTTCAAAGTTCTATTAATTTCAATATTATTAATATAAATTTTACAAGCCTTCCAATTATTTTTGACTGGCTTAAAAGTCAAGATTCAATAATTTACCAAATTCTGATAATTAAATATTGTTCTAATAATGAAATTCAATATTTAATTATCCAATAAATATTGATATTTGAAAATCAAGTTAAAAACTAACCTCTAAATATTTAAAATTAATTAAATATTCCAATTTCAACTATACAAAAATTCTGGGTCGTCACAGTAGATTCGGATAACCCGAGTATTTCGAAAAGTATTGGATAAAATTATTCTCATATCTATCGTTAATATTCTGATTTGGTAAACCAAATGCAGAATAGATATTCAGTTTGACCTAGAAAACTGTTTCTCTATCTTTGTGTGTTCATATATTCTTTGTTGTCTCCCTACTTTCAAATTTCGAGGACGAAATTTTCTTGGGGGAAATCTGTAACATTCCTAGATTTTAGCTAAGAATAGTTTGATAATTAATTTAATCTTTGGGATTAAATTTTGAAATATTTGGTAATTGATATAAAATAGATTGAAACAGAATTTGAAATTAAGATTCAAATTTAAACATCTTAGAAAATAAAATTGTATTTGGATTTCTGATATGATTAAATAAGATGTATCTTTATTTAAATAAATGGATTTCAATTTGGAATTTGATTGTAAATAAATATTGGATTTATCAAACTATATATTTCAAAGAACTAATACATATATGTAGTTAATTGTAATAATGAATAATCTGATTTCAAATCAGTTGTTATGAAATTGTCTAAGTATAAAAATAAAATGTGATTTTGAAATTAAATAAATGTATTGAGAATAAAAGTTATTATTTGTTAATATGCGATCAAGATTTTTAAACCATTCTTTTCTTTTAAAAGTTGTACAAAAATAAATGATAAGAAAAGTATGAATGTAAAATGTATAAAAATATATGTATATTAGAATCTCGAACTAAATTAAAATTGTAATGTGAAGAATAATTGAGATAAAGATTTTATTTGTGTAAATATAAATATAAAAGAAGATATAAACATTTTAAAAGTAAAAACATATGTTGTATATGAAATTTTATTTACATAAAGGGTTAAAATAAATTTACAAAAATAATTTGAACCAAGGATGTAAACATAAAAATGACCTTTAGTGATAATTGTAAATGAAAGAAGATATGCAATTACAAGTGTAAGTAAAATGGACAAGTGGCAAAGAAAATTGAATTTCTTTTGAATTTAATTTTGAAAGCATGTAAAAGAAAGAAAAAATTACATCAGGCTGTTTCATATTCTTCCCAAAAAATTTCTCAAGCCTGAGAATAGAAAATTTTTGAAATCCTCTTCAAACCTAAATTCATGAAACTAGTTTAAAACCAAAAAAAAAAGGGGGAAAGAGCCTGTGATCAAATTTTCAATGTCTGGAAATCTCAAACCAAAGAATACAAGGCAATTGATCAAGTTTTAACCTGAGAAAGAAGATCAAGGCAAATTCAAATCATAAAACTGGAAAGTGAAAATCAAACTAAAGCTTCAACCTGGGGACAATGGAAAAAGAGATCATTTCAGCATCAATCTGGAAAAAAAAATATCAAAGCAGAAGAATCAACCTGGTTCATAAGTAACTCGGGATCAAGTAAGCTAACAACATCAAGTTCAAATTCAATAGATAAAAGATCAAATATTTCAAGTTCAGATCAAAAGCTGTCCTCTGCCTTCATTGAACAGGTGAGCAAACTCAGCCTGATATCTATCTAAATGACCACTGAATTGTAATCTCAAAAGTGCTTGATTTGATGATGTGACTATGCTTGCATGTTGTGTATGGATATGATGTTGTGCATGCCTATATTTAGGCTCTGCTCTTGTTACAGGTTTTTCAAAAACCTGTTATAAAATTCGAAATCATCCTCTCTAGATGATTTCAGGATTTGATTTCTAAATGAAAGGTAACTATAATTATGAAATGCAAATTTTAAAAATAATTTCAAGAACATTTTTTTTGGAGATATTTTTAAAAATAAAAATAACAGAGATGATTAGATTTAAAAAAAAAATCAAATGTCTGGGTTTTGAAATTAAATTGCAGGAATGTGTTTGTATTTCAAAATCGTGATTTTTGAAAATCATTTCAGAATTTTTAATTTTGTATTTGAAGATAAAATTCAAGTTGATCAAATACGCTTAAATCATCGATTCATGGTGATCGATGAAGTATTGATCATCGGGGTTGGACCTGGAGAAGGCTGGAGGCTAAGGAATCATCGGAAAAATGTTCAAAGCATTTATAATGGGACGTGGTACCGGCACGATGAAATTGTAGGGTTTAAGGGTTCGTTTTGGATGAGGGCAAAGACGCGATTGTTGCGACGTCGTCGAGATGTTTTAGGAGATAGGACCAAGGGGAGGAGGTTCGTGGGTGAGTGTCGAAGCTCTGGTCGAGTTTGCATGAATTCCGGTGACTGGAATCATTGGCGCGAGGCAATTTTCGTTGATGAAGTTTGGGTTCCAGCATGTCTTGATTTGTTCGAATTTGTTTCCAGACGAATTGATGAAATCTAGGTGGTCGAGATGTCAGGGGAGATCATCGATGACCTACAGACGTCGGCAAAGTTGGTCAGAAGGGTGGCGATTTCATGTATACGTGAACGCGTACATCAGTGTGTCAGAGATTGTTTTGGTTGAGGAAGACGAAGATTTTCTAGGCTCGACTCGAAGTTGCGCTCGAGGGAAACATGGATTTACTCGAAGTAGTTGAAAAGGGTAGGTTGCTCGAAGTAAGTCTCGAGTAAAAAATGAATTTGGCTCGGGTTATCTGATGCAATACAAAACAGTTTTAAATTTTTAAAGGAAATCAAATTTTTAAAATTAAATCTCGTTGAAACCTATTTCCTTTTTATATTAGATGTTATCTAAGTGTCTTAAAATTAGTTAAAGAAGGTTTTTGAATAAAATTGTTTTAAGTAATCAAGTTTTAAAATGGTTTTATTTTGAAAGTTTATTTTAAATAAACCTAATAATATTAAAGGTTAGTTAATTAAAAGAATGTTTTAATGGTTAATTAACTTTTAAAGTTCAATTTAAAATTTTAATTGTTAAAAAAAATTAATTACTTGAAGTTAATTACTTAATAAAAGTAATTAAGATAAATTAATTAATAAATTTAAGTTTGATTAATCAAGAAATTAAAGGATAATTAATTAAAAATTAATCAATTATTAATTTAAGGTTATTTAATTTATAACTAGGGATTGATTAATTTATGAAACTAATTAAGGATGGATAATTAATGATTTAAGGATGGGTTAATCAAGTGATTAAAGGTTAATTACTTTAAAGAATGATTAATTAATGTGATTAATTAATTAAGGTAATTAAGTTAAGAATAATTAATTAATTTAAAAGGTCAATTAATTAATGAAAGTGATTAAGGAATGATTATTAAGGATTAATTAAATAAATTATTGTAATTAATTAAGGATAAGTAATCAAAGGATTAATTGCCAATTAGAGGTTAATTAATGTTTTAAGGTTAATTAATTAGTATGGTTTGTAATTAATTATTATTAATTAACTAGGATTAGTAAATTATTCATAAGTAATTAATTTGATTAAAATTTATCAGACAATTAACCGATCTTACTTATGAATGTTTGAATTGAATTTGATGCTTTGAATTGTGTGATATGAATTATTCAATTTAAGCTGTGAACTTTGATGTAATTAATTCATCTGTGATGTAATTTATTTATCTGTGATGAATGTAGTTTATTTATCCGTGATAAATTTATATTGTTTATCTATGATCTATGAATGAAGATAAGCGTTTACCGCTTATCGATATTTATGTGTTTGAATCTGTAATGATTGATGATGTTGTTGCACTATTATTGTGTGTAAAACCCCTGGACCACACTATGCACACACAAATATGGATTGCACGGGGAAATCGGTTAAGTTACAGATTTTTAATGATTTTAAAGATTGAATTTTTGAATCCAAAATAGTTTTGGAATTGGAATTGAAAGCTTTTGAAAAGGAGATTCAAAAATAAAAGTTATTTTGAATAACTTGATTAAGTTTTGAAATTTAAATTATTTGATTTAAATTTGAATTCAGAATTTGAAATTGAATTCTATGATTTGTAAATTATGGTTTAAAAAGATTATACAAGTTATAAATGTGTTTATATGGGTTTTAAACCATTTTAAAAGTATTGTTTTGGGAATTTAAATTTAAATCCAAGTTTATACTTGAATGGCTTTAACTTATGTAAATGTAATCAGTTTTTCCCAAAACGAAAACTATTTGTTTTCAATTAATAATAGCTTTCATATAAAGAAAGGGTTTCCAATTTTTGTTGGAAGATTTCAAGTTGAAATGAAATTGAAACAGTTTTGAAACTATGAATAAATCTTTGTAAAAGATGGTTGGACCCTGTTTTAAAATTAAAGAGGCTTTTAAAAGGAGTGTCTTTTGTATAAAAGATTTGAAATGTGAATTGTGAATGAATCTTTGGAAATGGGTTTGAGAGCTATATAATGAGTTTTTGATTTAATAATGGGATGAGTTAATTCAATTTGAAAAAGGAAATTGTTTTGAAATAATGTCAATGGATCTTTGTGAAAAATGGATGAACTTTGTGAAGTAAATCTTTTTCGTTTAAAGATTTGGAAAGGGTAATTTGCTTAAACCATTTAGGAAAGTTTGGGTTTTAAAGTTGTGACTTAACTGAAATCCCAATATCCATATTTTTTTTAAATATTGCGCTCATTATTCGGTTTAACCGGGAGAGGACCCTCTGTCATATAACCCATTCCGAATAATGATACGATGTTATGGATAGTATTTGAAGACCGGTGGTGAAGACCGGATATTTTCGAAAGTGAAAGGATAACTCGTCGAATGTCTCTGCACTGAATGGCCCCGGTATAGAGATCTCCATATGTGATGGGGAGTCCGGACGTGGTTATGAATTATCCGGATTTGCAAGGGCTTCTTTTGAGGTGCTTTCGGTACTGTTCGAACCCGGAACAGACTTGTATGGATGTGTGTCTGATATTACACTTTGAGATGTAAAGCTGGTTTCTATCAATTACATTTCTGTTTGGTGGGGGAGATTTATTCTCTTAGCATAACACTCTTCTCTGAGACGTACGTGCTCAGAGGTTATGTAGTTGATGGTTACTAGTGATACATTCGCAATTTGGTAATGTGGCATACGAAGTGATTCTGATCATTTGTTGATCAAAGCATGACTTTGTGAAAAAGTGTAGCTTTGTGGACTAGACCTCATCGAGCCTCATAACCCGGTAATGGTCGAAACAGGAAAGATGCGGCAAGTTTTCAGGGGTCGCACCCCTAGGGTATGTGCATTCCTTCATGAAAAGGGTGGTATCATGGTATGGAGCCCAGATACTCAACTCATGTGGGCACTCTATATTTATTACTGTGTGATGTTGTTGGTGTAGTGGTACCTCGGATAAAGGTCGCAAACGACCAGGGGTGGCATATCTTAGGTGTTACTCCCGGGAAGGGGGGACACCGGCCTTGTGTTGGCAGAGAGCTAGGTAAGTTCTCGGGGGCGTCCCTCCAAAGGCGTACCCATGTGGCAATGGGAAGTTCCTTGGCCTGACCATTTGTTGGAAAATCCAATCTCCAATACGCGCCCTCTACGATTTTAGTTGTATAACCTGCCATCTACTTATGGTGGCGCCCCACTGTTTGGATGGTAGCTATAGTAGGCATAGTTCAAAATGTCTATGCTGGCTAAGATTAATATTATACTTTCGAAATGTTTTCTGCACTATGCACTAATAATAATATCAAAATGGTTTTCGCGTATCAAGCATTTCTGACTATCATAAGGAGAAATCTTCTCCAATTCTACGTTTGCATGGTGTGTGTAGCGGGAGGCCTTATGGTAGTTTCTTTTTCAAAAAGCATTGTGGATTTCAAATTTTAAAATCTTTTGTTTGTTTTAAAGATAAAACAGTTTTTGTTTGCTCATACCAGTCCCATGACTGACTCGGAGTTTATTGTTCCCTTCCTAAACTCTGGGTGCCCACAATTTTCCACACGGGCAGTCTAGAGTTGGGATTTTCAGATAATCAGATAGTAGATGTAGATTCGACATCTTTAAAGCCTTTGGATCTTGGCGATCACATTTGCTTCATTCTGGAGTTTTTTAGTTTTCTTATTGTATCGTGATGATGGTTCAAGCTATCTTTAGTTTGGACATGGAGTTGGAGTTGCATTATGGAGTTGGATTCTTTTGGAGATGTACTCTATTGAAGATATTCTTTCCGCTGTGTCTTGTATCTATGATAGTATTGATATCATTTGTATCAAATTGTTGTATACCATTGGATATTGTATTCATCGGAGTTCTATGATATTTGTCTTTTCTTCCGCTGGGTTGTTATACTTAATGTATTATATACTCCGGCGAGCCAGATTCGACATTTGAATCTACAGCATTCGAGTACAAGTGAAGTACAGGTGCCGATTTTCGAAGGTCGAGTCAGGATCGCTACAAGAATAATGCTCTTCCTCTATGGTTTAGTATCTAAAATTGAAAATTAAATCAACTTTGGTAAAAGAGATTTTGGATTTTAGGGCTTTACATGTTTAAATTATGCTGGGATGTTTAGTTTTTGCGAAAACTTTTAATGATTAATTAGGAAATAAAAGTAGTGTCTAGTAGCATGCTTATTTATTAAACTTGATTAAAAAAATTATATGGTATCAGTAAGCATATTTTTGGGTGCTTTCAACAACACCATTGTTAAATATTCTAATTGATTGATTATAAACAATTGGAATGTTAAGAGTCTTTGGCTTGTCATTTTGAATTTGATGTATGAATCACTTAAATATTTATCATTTATATTTATATATATGCATACATTACTTTCAAATACGAGCAATTTTGTGTATGTATACAATTTCCCTATGCTTTATGTTGTTATGTGTTTATATATGTATGTGTGTGTCACGGTTGTTATTTTAACATGATATGTATATCAATGTGACTGTTTACATCCCTAAAGTAATGAACCATAAAACACCTTATATTTGAGAAACGCGGACACGTTAAATTGAATGAACAACTCATTATGGTGGTAATTGTAAAAGTTTCACATATGGAATATGAAAAGTTTACCTTTATGTACATATAACATAAACACATTTAAATTGAAATAAAAAATTAACTTATAATGTAATCTGGATTTGAATGTTTACAATTATTCATATATGCCCATTAAGATCTACTTAAGTGGACTTTTTGAAATTTACCCTATTTCAACCTGTTCCAAGTAAATTTGAATTAACAAATACAATACAAGCAAAAGAAATTAATTCAAACAAACATGTCATAAACTATAAAAGAGACACAGACGCACAAAGTAGTATAATTATCCTAACATAAAGAACTTTGGATGAACTAATACAAATGGTTGTAAGCCTCACTGGTCGGAAACACCTAGTTCAGCCATGGATGCTTGCGAGTGAACTAGGTTTTTCTGGTATTCCTTCTCTAGCTTTTATTTCCACTATTAAGGGAGATTTGAGAAAAAATGGAAGAAGAAGACGTGTTTCAATAATGAACAATATATAGGGTGGAATTTGGAGCATTCCAAAAACTTGAAGATCCAACTACAAAGAAACAAGTTGTTTAATACAAGACTGCTCTAGTATTTTTATCCTCAATCTCTATTTTTATTCTAAAGGCTTTAGTTTACTCCTCAAGACAAAGCATAATGATAAGTAATGGAGACCCACAAAGCCATGATAGAGTTTAAACCAAAATCATACAAAAGTATGATAGCCTTTTGCATTCGTATGTACACCTAATGTGACTTGATTAAAATCATGAATAGAAGTGAAACTCTTGATTCACATCTAATATTAAAAATTGACATACTTGTAACAAATTCAACCAAAGTAAGAAATTCAACTGGAGTAAAATATCCTTATTCCGTAGAAATGGTTAACCAAAACATCATAACTCAACTCTCTTTCTCGAAGGGAATAACCGGACATCCCTATAACTCATTAGGAAAAGTCATACATAATGTTCATAAAAATTACATCATTAGAACGAATGTCAGGAAAATCGAAACTCGTTTAATCAAGCCACTCCACACCCCATGCCGCTTTCCTATTCTAATATTTCTCAAAATGTTCTCTAATAAAAACTTTTTCAAAATAAACTAGTTTTATCAGATGAATTTAAAATTCGTTTCTCAAATCAAATATTTTATTTTTCCTACTATATTTTTCCTACTATTTCTCAATAAATGTTTTCCAATAATTATTTTTTTCCAAATTGAATATTTTCCAATTAAAGCTCATTACCTAAAAAAAATTCTTCCAAAATATTATTTATCAAAAGTATCACTTTGTAATGCCCTTAATTTTTGATAATATTATTCAGGAGATTTAATTAAATAAATTAAATAGAATAATGTAAAATATAAGTGATAAGAGGATTGAGACTTGAATTAATTAAATAAGGTTGCGCCTAATGAACTAACAAATGGGCTTGAGAATGGGTATTGGTTAATAAAGTCACAAAAGGGTATGTTGTAAATTGCCATCCATAACTTCCCCTTCTATATTTTCATTCCACTATTTTCTTCCCATTCACATCATTTAAAAAAATTAAAAATGGAAGGGAAAGGAACGACCGGCCATTAAGAGATCAAGAGAAATTCGAATTAAAAGCTAGAGAATCAAGCTTAGGGGAAATCAATCTCAATCCAGTTTCCTTATCTAGATCAAGGTGAATAATAATTCCATCTTTATTTTGTTTTAAATTATATATTTTGGGATTTAAGGATAAATTCATTTTTATTATATATTTGATGATGATATGCTTGATTCGTGATTTATATGATTTAAACAAGAATGTTTAAAACAGCCTTTATACGGTTTTAGGTCAAAAACGAGATCTAACGTTGATTAAATGCCATGGGAAAATTTTATGTTATGTGAAACATAATTTTGGAGTTGGTTTTCAATTTTGAGAATTTTATAAGCTATGGAAAGATTATTATGAATTTTCAAAGAGAAATATGATTGTGGGTTTATAATTTATTTAGAGAATATATTGAGAATTTGGGTCAAGAATTTTGATATGTTAGATAACATGATTAAAGTGAAATTCTAGAATTTTTGGGGATTTTTACAAAGTGAATTGCTATGCAAAATAAATTATTTTAAAAGAGGGACTTCTTTGCACAAATTGGAAGGGCTATTTTGATTAACTTAACCATGGTTTGGATTTGGACTAGCGGAAGTTATTTTTGAAAAAGAATTTGAAAAGTTAAGGCAACCAATCTGGTGTTGACACGTGGCAGGTTAGTTAAAGAAAAGTTTACTTAAACAAGAATTAAACCTAGTTTGTTTAGAAAAGTGGTTTCGCCTACTTAGGAAAGCATAGCTTCCGAAGGGGTCAAAACCTTGGTTTATTTTTAAAATGAAAAGCACCCACTATGTTTTGTTTTAACCCTTCAACTGTGTCGAAGCATTTGGTTTTGAAAGAGGATTTAAAGAGGTTTCGAAAGGGTTGCCATTAACTTAAAGTTTTCTTTCGACTGGGTACTTTGATGTTTTGAAAGAAGGGGTTCCAACCTAGTTGAAACCCTGCTGCCACTTTATAGCCTTTCAATGGTATTGAAGATATATATGTTGTCGAAAGGTATTTTGTTTTATAAAGTTTAAACCACTTCCTAAAGCTTTCGAAAAGAGTTAGGGGTTTTGAATGTGATGGTTTCAAAAGGGGTTTCGACTCCAACCTTCGAATGTTTTACCCAGCTGTTTTATGCTTTCGAAAGACATGGTGCCGACACCATCATGTTTCCTTAATGTTTTATAAATGATAAAGTATGGTTCCAAAACAGATGCTTTTGCCTATATTCACTTTGACCCAAACAATGTTTTAAGTATAAACCCAATGCTTTCCAAAGGGGTACTTTCAATGATTTTGAAATTGTTTCATCCATGAGTGTCGAAAGGGGTATTTTCAACTAGTTTCGAAGCTAAGCTTCTAAATTTAAATGCTAATACTTTAATGTATTTGAAAGGTTTCGAAAGGTAGCTTTTAAAGTATTATAAGGCAGGAGCCTAATGTTTTTAAGAGCTTTCAAAGGAGGTTATCCTATGAAGTTGAAAGCTAGGTTTCGAAGGTATCGATAGGTTTTATAACCCGAATTCTATTTTTAAAGGAAAAAATCATGGCTATATTTTAAAGGAGTTTCTATAATGGTTTTAATAAGAAGTTATCTTTGTAAATTTAAACCCATAGGTGTGCTATTGCTATATTGTTATGTTGCTTCTTCTAGTATGAATATGTTCACTTTATAATGGACCCATAACTGCATTTTGGGGAAAAAGGGTAGAAGAATCGGTTAGGTTAACCCAGTAGTGGATATAAATTGATAAAACGGGTTCATAGTTAGCCAATGAAAACTATGTGTAAATAAAGATGTCAGATAGACAGGTTCATAGTAAGCCAATGAAAACTACAAACCCACTGGCAGGGCCAGTAGGTTTGTAGTTAGCCTATGAAAACTATATCCGGTAATATTGACAGATGTCAATAGGTTCCTAGTCAACCTATGAAAACCAGGGCAATAATAAAGGATATTAGGGTTACTAATAGGTTCTTGGTTATCCCATGAAAACTAGGATAAGAGTAAGATATTAGAGTTACCAATAGGTTCATAGTAATCCCATGAAAGCTATGTAATTGGACATGGAGTCCTTAAAATGTTTAACCTATTATTAGTCAGCCCATGAATACTAAAAGGTTAATGGTAACCCTAGAAAACTATAACCGAGACAGATAGTCTAAAATGAATGGGGATGGGTAATCCAAAATTGATTCATTTGTTTTCGCATATCACCAAATTATACTATTTTGAATTGTTTTAACCACTGTGGATGTAGGAGCATAACAATGGTTTTTTTTAAAAAGGTTTTAAAATACTAGTGAGGGGAAACCCATTTCGCTAAGCGGCATGGTCTCACTAGATATCTAAATGATTTGAGATGGTAGATTATTATTTATACCATGCTTTATGTCTGACTCGAAGTTTATATTTTTCCCTTAAACTCTCGAGCACTCAATTGATTTTGAGTATTTTGAGAGTTGAGGTTTTCAAGTACCTACTAAGACGAATAAGCTTTCGGAGATAAGCAGGAGGCATGATAGATATTTAGAGTTCGCTTTCTTTAAATTCCACTATGTTGTTTGTAATGGCAAAGTTGTTATATTGCATGTATATGCTGATTATCCAAAGGGGCATCTACATATGTTGTTGTTGAGTGTATGTTGTAATAAATATATTTTCTCTGTACGTGATTTGCGAATCTAAGATTATGTAATGAATTGGAAATATTTCGGAATGAAATGTGATTTTAGTTGAAGTTTAAAATTTTCCGTATTCATGTGTTTCTGTGTATCAATGAATCTAACACCACCGTATTCGGCCGTCGAGGATTAATAACTGTGGATGACTGCAACATCCGTAGCCGTTAGTTTTGGGCCTCCAAATAGGGGGATGTTACAAGTTGATATCAGAGCATAGGTTTATGAAACTTTAAAAGAAAGTTAAACCTAAAATATTTTCAAACATAATCTAATGAATTTGAAAATATGATTGGGGTTTGGGTTAACGTTATTGTAACGTACTTGTGTTTGATATATATATATAAGTACATGTTCCCTACTCTCTTAGATTGTCTTCTGTATCTTGCTAAGACTTGTATGCAGATTCATAAGAAATAAGATATGGAAGCAAGAAACGGTAGAGGAAATCTAGATGGAGGAAGCACCACAACAAATGAAAATGCTCGACCTAATACTAGGAGAAACCAAGATCGACGGGCTAATGCTAATCCAAATGCTGAAGCCAATGTAGGTGCTGGAAATCCACCGGTAGATGTGGGAATGTTGCAAGCTGGAGTTGCTTGAAATGTTGGAGGAGCAAATCATGTGGCTCCAGTCGGTAATATGCTAAGCTAAGCAGAGACTAAAGTTTGGGTGGAAAGCTGTTTGTTGGAACGGAGGATGCCGTTGAAATTGGGAATTGGCTACTGAGTTGTGAAAGGATCTGTACTGATTTAGGCTTGGATGATGCGCAAAAGAGAAGGCTAGCCTCTAGGTAGTTGCAAGGGGCAGTGCTTCATTGGTGGAATAGTGTTATCGTCGGGGTATTGGAGGAAGAGCTGACATGGGCTGATTTCAGGAGATGTTTTGAGCAGAGGTTTCTATCCGAGGTTGCTAATTCGGCATTAATGTGGAAGTTCATGGATCTGCTTCAGGGAGAGACGACAGTATCGAGTATGCTGCTACGTTTGATGAGCTGTCTAGATATGGATATGCTTTGGTTGACACTGATGTCAGAAGGAATGAAAGGTTCATTCATGGATTGAGACCTGAGCTTGCAAATGACCATGACCCATATCCGAGATCCTTCTAATGTGGTGGTGGAGTTGGTTATTCGCCATGAAGGAATGCTTGCTACTTCAGCTAGAGAGAAGACAGTTGAATCCCAGGGTCCTCTAGGAAAGAAGAGGAAATTCTTTAAGAAGAAGGGTGCCAAGAAAGGGGATGTGGCTAAGAAGGCAAAGGCTGATTTAGTTTGCTATAAATGTGATAAGAAGGGTCATTATGCAAATAAGTGTTGGTCACGCAAGAGAAAGAAGGCTGCTGACAAGAAGAATGTGAAATGCTTTAACTGTGATCAAGTTGGACATTACAAGAACCAGTGTCCAGAGCCAGCCACGGTGGACAAGGGAAAAGTCTTTACTATTGGTTCATCAGCTAAGCCTATTGTAGCTGATAAAGGAAAGACTGTGATGGGAGGTACATTTTTGATTTAGAGTATACCAGTTAGGATACATTTTGATACCGGTGCATCACATTCATTTATATCCCAGTATTTGGTTGATAGGTTATGATTAGAACCTACATGCCTTGTTACTTCCTTAAGGGTTGTAAATCCAATGGGAGGGTGTGCAACTCTCGGGATAAGATGTGACCAGTTAGAACTTGAATTGTTAAGTCATAAGTTTGCATGTAGTTTGTATGTATATGATTTCGTAGATTTTGGAATCATTTTGTATGTGGATTGGTTGAGAATGTATTAGGCTAGGATATTTTGCTAGGATGAGGAGATATTTTTAAGACACCCGGATAGTCATAACAAAATTATATTCTCAGTAGAGGATTCTGACTGGAGTAATTATGCTTTGTTCAGTGCAATGGAAGTGAAAGAAGAGTTAAGTCAGGTTTGAATTGTAAGAGATTTTGCAGATGTGTTTGAGCCCGTCACATGACTACCACCAAAACGAGCTATTGAGTTTTGGATAGATATTGTGCCGAGAGCTGAATCTATGAGTAGACCACCTAGCAGGATGACACTGACAGAGATGAAGGAACTTAAGGTGTGGCTAGTGGATCTAGAAGGAAGGCATTTTATTAGACCAAGCAGTTCGCCTTGAGGAGCGGCCGCGATATTCGTGAAGAAACCAGATGGGTCATTGAGGATGTGTAACGACTATCACAAGCTAAACGAAAGGACGATAAAGTATAAGTATCATTTGCCAAGAATTGATGATCTGTTTGATCAGTTGAGTGGAATGATATTGTTTTCCTAATTGGATTTGGCGATGGGGTTCCATCAGTTGAGGGTGGCAGAGGATGATATTCCTCTGACTGCATTTCAAACTAGATATGGTTCGTATGAGTGGTTAGTGATGCCATTTGGGTTGACGAATGCGCCTGCTTTCTTTGTGGATTTGATGAATCAAGTCTTTCAAGAGTATTTGGATAGATTAGTATTGGTGTTTATAGATGACATTTCAGTATATTCTAAGGATGAGAGAGAGCATGAAGATCATCTTAGGTTTGTGCTAGAGATGCTGAGGCACAATCAGCTAAAGGTGAAGTTTTCTAAGTGTCATTTTTGGAAGAAAAAAGTTAAATTTCTTGGTCATGTGGTTTCAGGTAAAGGATTGTCAGTCGATCCAGATAAGATCAAAGCTGTGAACAATTGAAAGAGATCAAAGATGGTGACCGAGATCGAAAGTTTTCTTGGACTTGCTGGCTACTACCGGAGATTCATCGAGGATTTCTCGTGGATAACGGCGCCTTTCACTAAGCTTACCAAAAAGGAAGTGAAGTTTGTTTGGTCTGAAAAATGTGTGAAAGAATTTCTTAAGTTAAAGCATTTGTTGACCAATGCTCCAATGTTAGTAGTTCTAGATGAAAACCAAGGGTTGGTAGTATACACTGATGCGTGTGGGACTGGATTGGGAGCAATGTTGATGCAGAATGGAAAATTTATTGCCTACGCATCTAGACAGCTTAGACCGCATGAAGTAAGATATCCTACTCATGACTTGGAGTTGGCTGTGGTGATTTTTATCTTGAAGATTTGGAGAAATCATCTTTTGGGGAGAGATTTGAGTTGTATACTAATCATAAGTCTTTCGGATACTTATTCTCACAGAAAGAGTTGAATATGAGATAGCAGAGGTGGCCGGAGTTTTTAGCTGTTTATGATTTTGGTATAGAGTATACTCCCGAAAAAGGAAATAAAGCGGTTGATGCTCTCAGTAGAAGACATCTGAATATGGTGTTAGCTATGTTGGTGGAATGGAAGGATCTAGAAGCTTTCGCCAGTTGCGGTGTGCATTTAAGATCGACTGCTAGTTCTAGTCAGAGTACTACCATGTTATCATGTTTAGAAGTTCGACCAGTGTTGATCGAAAAAATTGCTTCCAAGCAAAGGGATGATCCAATATTAGCTGAGAGGATCAGAAGGCTTGAGATTGGAACTGAGTTCGATGATTTGAAATATTTTTGTCCTGACCTGAGAGGATGGTTAAGAAAGAAGGGACGGTTATGTGTTCCAGATGTTGAGAACTTGAGAAGAGAAGTTCTTGAGGAATGTCATCGATCCAAATTTATGATTCATCCTAGAGGGACCAAGATGTTTCAAGATATGAAGAGGAGCTTCTATCGGGAAGGCATGAAGAGGGATGTTGGCTTATGGGTTAGGCAGTGTGTAAACTATCAACAAGTGAAAGTCGATCATCAAAAGCCGAGTGGGTTACTTCAGCCTTTAGATATTCCAGTTTGGAAATGAGATTCGATATCCATGGATTTTATAGATGGGCTGTCAAGGTCAAAGAGAGGAAATGAGAGTATATGGGTCGTTATGGACAGGATGGTGCCCATTTTTTTCTAGTAAAGCCGACTAAGGCGGCACCAATTTTGGTAAAGTTGTTCATGAAGAACATAGTTAGACTTCATAGAGTTCCTAGTAGCATAGTCAACGATAGAGATGCTTTATCCACTATCGAATTTTGGAAAAGTCTACAAGATGTGTTAGGCACTAAGCTCAAGATGAGTACCGCATATCATCCATAGACGGATGGGCAGACAGAGAGAGTCAATAAGGTGCTCAAGGATTTGTTGAGAGCTTGTGTGCTGGATTTTGGTGGATCTTGGGAGGATCCCCTGCATTTGATTGAGTTTTCCTATAATAATAATTATCAAACTAGTATAGGAATGACGCCTTTTGAAGCTTTATATAGAAGGCCATGCAAATACCCTGCATGTTGGTTAGAGACTGGAGATAGATTGGTCTTAGGTCTAGATTTGGTAAGGGAGGCGTCAGAGAAGATTGAGTTAATCCGAGAATGGATGAAGGAAGTTCAATCTAGATAGAAGAGTTACGCAGATTAGAGGCGTAAAGACCTAGAGTTCTTAGTGGGAGATAGGGTTTGCATTAAGGTATCACCAATGAAAGGTATGATTTGGGAAATCGGGAAAGTTGGCCCCGAGATATGTTGATCCATTCCAGATTATAGAAAGGATTGGAAAGCTCGCGTACAGAGTTGAGTTGTCGAGCCATAAGGTAGGTGTCTATAATCTATTTCATGCGTATCATCTTTACAAGTTTATGCATGATCCAGAGGCTACTATTCCTCAGACAGAGTTGGAGGACTTGGTAGTAGAGCCTGATTTGACTTTTGTTAGACAACCAGTTCGTGTCGTAGCAAGAGATGAGAAAAGATTGAGGAACAAGACCGTCAAGTTGGTGAAAGTTCAGTGGATCAATAACGAGAAGGATTGTACTTGGGAGACAGAGGACAGGGTTCAAGTTACTTATCCTAGTTTGCCTTGAAGGTATGTCTATATTAGATTTATATAGATAATTCCTAGTCAGGTAGACTAGTATGGTTGTTGGAAATAGTTACAGATGATTGCTATGTCTAGTATTTAGTCCTTACTGAATTTCAAGGACGAAATTATTTAAGGAGGAGAAAGTATAACACCCCTAATTTTTGATAATATTATTCAGAAGATTTAATTAGATAAATTGAATAAAATAATGTAAAATGTAAGTGATAAGTGGCTTAAGACTTAAAATAATTAATTAAGTTCGTGCCTAATAAACTAACAAATGGGCTTAAGAATGGGTTTTAGTTGATTAAGTCACATAAGGGTATATTGGAAATTGCCATCCATAACTTCCCCTCATTTATTTTCATTCCCACTATTTTCTTCCCATTCACGTCATTTAAAAAATTAAAATGCAAGGGAAAGGAACAGTCGACCATTAAGAGATCAAGAGAAATTTAAATTAAAAGCTAGAGAATCAAGCTTAGGGGAAATCAATCTCAATCTAATCTCCTTATCTAGATCAAGATGAATAATTCCATTTTGTTTTGTTTTAAATCATATACTTTTGGATTTAAGGGTAAATTCGTTTTTATGATATGCTTGATTTGTGATTTATATGATTTAAACAAGAATGTTTAAAAGAGCTTTTGTATAGTTTTAGGTCAAAACCAAGATCTAATGTTGATTAAATGCCATGGGAAAATTTTATGTTATGAGAAACATATTTTGGAGTTGGGTTTCAATTTTGAGAATTTTCCAAGCTATGGAAAGATTATTATGAATCCTTAAAAGAAAATATGGTTATTTGGGTTTATAATTTATTTGGAGAATGTCACAACCCTGACTCGACCTTCGAAAATCGGCACCGAATACGACACTCGTATTCAAATACCGCAGATCCAAATGTCGAATCTGGTCCGCCGGAGCTTATAACACAATTAAGTATAACAACACAGCGAAAGAAAAAGAAATGAATATCATATACAACCAATGATACAATATCCAGAATGATACAACAATGATATATATATATATATATATATATATATATGATATAAGAAATATCAGAGACAATAAACAACAGCGAAAAACAAATAGCAAAAGAGATAACTCCAATGATCAAACTGCAACTCCAATCCAATGCTCATAGCCAAAACTCCTGTCCACTAGCTCGAACCACCATCATGTTTCACCAAGATGAGCAAGTCCAGTCATCCTAACCAAAGAGTTCAATATCCAAAGTCTTCAAATAATACCCAAGAGAAAAGCCGAAAGCTATCGAATCGATTCTATATCTACTATCTGAAAAACCCAACTCTAGACTGCTCGTGTGGAAAATTGTGGGCACCCAGAGTATAGGAAGGGAACAATAAACTCCAGGTCAGTCATGGGACTGCTATAAGCAAACGAAAACATTTTGGTCTTTAAAACAAACAACAAGAGATTTAAAATAAATCCGCAAAGCTTTTTAGAAAATGAAACTACCATAAGGCCTCCCGCCACACACACAATGCAAACACAGAATTGGAGGAGATTTCTCCTTATGATAGTCAAATATGCTTGATACGAGAAAATTTCTTTTATATTATTATTATAAGTGCACGGTGTGGAAAACTCATTTCGAAAGTATAATATAAATTCTAGCCAGCATTGACATTTCAAACTATGCCTACTATAGCTACCATCTAAACAGTGGTGACCACCATAAGTAAATGGCAGGTTCTACAACTAAAACCGTACAAGGCGCATATTGAAGAATGGATTTCCAACAAATGGTCAGGCTAAGGAACTTTCTGGGCCACATGAGTACGCCTCTGGAGGGACGCCCCGAGAGCTTAACCGGATCTCTGCCAACACAAGGCCGGGATACCTCTGTAACTAGGTAACTTCTGACACGAGTATGCCATTCACCGGTCGTAACCGATCTTTATCCGAGCGCTCGATACCAACAACCACAAAGTAATGTATTTGCAGTAGCAACATAGGTTAAATATCTGGGCTCCATACCATGATATCACCTCTATCCAGAAGGAAATGAACATACCCTCGGGGACGCTATCCTCAAATAACCTTGTGCATTCTTCCTGTTTCGACCATTCCGGGTTGTGAGGTTCGACGAAGTCTCGTCCACAAAGCTACGCTTTTTACAAAGCCATGCTTTGGTCAATAAATGATCAACAGCACTTCGTATGCCACATTACCAAATTGGGAATGTATCACTAGTAACCATCAATTACATAACCTCTGAGCTCGTACGTCTCAGAGAAGGGTGTTAAGCTAAGAGAATAAATATCCGCCACCAAACAGAAATGTATTTGATAGAAACCGGTTTTACATCTCAAAGTGTAATGTCAGACACACATCATGCAAGTCTGTTCCGGGTTCGAACAGAACCGAAGGCACTTCCGAAGAAGCCCTTGCAAATCCGGGAATCCACAATCCCGATCGAACTTCCCATCACTTAGGGAATCTCTATACCGTAGCTACTCGGTGCAGAGACAATCGATAGGTCATCCTATCGTTCTCGCAAATACCCGGTCTTCACCACCGGTCTTCAAATGCTATCCATAACATCATATCATTATTCGGAATGGGTTATATAACACAAGGTCCTCTCCCGGCTAAACCGAATAATGAGCACAGTATTTAAAAACATATGGATATTGGGATCTCAGTTAAATCACAGCTTAAAGCCAAAACCTTTCATTCAAATGGTTAAAACAAATTACCATTTCCAATCTTTTAAACAAAAAGATTCACTTCAAAAACCTTCAATGGTTTAAATAATTTCCATATTTTAAATCTTTTAAACAAAAGATTTATCTTTAAAACCCCCTTTCAATTTAAAACAAGGTTCACTAATCTTTGACAAAGATTCATTTATAACCTTTCAAAACAAATCCCGTTTCAAAAAGATACACTATTAAAAATCCTCTTTAATTTCAAAATAGGGTTCAACTATCTTTCACAAAGATTTCAATTATAGCTTTCAGACCATTCCATTTCAAATTTGAAATCTTTTCATCATAATTTTGGAAATTCTTTCCTTATATAAAAGCTATTATTATTTGAAATCAGTTGTTTCCGTTTCAGAAAACCCGATTATAATTGCACGAGTTAAGGCCTTTCAAATATAAACCTGGGTTAAAATCAATTTCTCAAAACCATACTTTTAAAATGGTTTAAAAACCTACATAAACATATTTATAGCTTGTATAACTTTTTTACATCTTAAATTCAAAATAGAATTCAATTTCAAATTTTGAATTCAAACTTTAAATCAAATTTCCAAAACTAAATCTAGTTATTCAAAAATAACTTTTGTCTTTGAAATTCCTTTCCAAAAGCTTTTCACTTTAGACCCAATTCATATCCAAAACCATTTGGATTTCAATTTTAAAGTTATATTCAAATATCTCGTGATTTAACCGATTTCCACGGGAAATCCATATTTGTTTGTGTATAGTGTGGTCCAGGGGTTTAATACAATAGTGTAACATTATTCAATCATCACAGACCAAAACATAGAAATATCGATAAGCGGTATAATCTATAACGCTTATCTTCATTTACAGATTCACAGATATATGTATCATAGATGAATAAATAAATAAATTACACACAGATCAATTCACAAAGCAGAATATCACTGCTCAATCAATTCAAGGCAATTCATACAAGGCAAACATTCACAAGCAAGGTCAGTCATTCAATAATCATCTATAGGTAGTATTAGTTAATGGTTTAATCCTAATTAATTCAATTAATTTCCAATTGTATTAATTACTTACGAATAAATTATCCAATCCTGATTGATTAATTAATTACAAATTGTTTGATATAAATTAATTAATCAATCACCTTAATTAATTACATCAATTAACCATCTCATTTTAATTATTCCTTAGTTAGTCCATTATAAATTACGTCATTAATTATATTAATTAATGATCTCTGATTATATTTATATTGAACCACTTTATTTAAATTAATTACATTAAGTAATTATTCTTTAATTAAACACAATTATTAATCACCCTTGATTAATAACAAAAGTAATTACCCAAATTACTTCATTTATAAATCATATTCACTAATTACCTCCCAGTAATTATCATTTATTACTTCCCTAAGTAATTATCTCCATTAATTACACTAAGTAATTACACTTATCCAATTATCAAATGATTTTCTTAAATTAATTAAACTAAATTAATTAATTAACTTAAATTAATCCTATTACCAAAATTAATTACAATAAGTAATTAATCCCTTAATTACTTTCATTAAGTAATTACATTCAAAAATGTATAATTGATTATCTAAATTAATTAACCTAATTAATTATCGAAATCAATCACATTAATTTAATTACTTAATAATCCCTAGTTAATTATCTTCATTAACTAATAACATTTCTTTAATTACTTTCCTAAGAAATTATCTTATATTAATTCATTATTAATCATTTCTAATTATAAATTTATCTAAATTATTTATTTATAAATTAAATAAATCATTCTTTAATTAACTTATTAATTAAATCATTTTATTACCTTAATTATCTCTAAGATAATTAATTTCTTTATTAATGATTTCATTAACATTTAAGCGTATTTTGAATATTGCACTTTAAATTTAAATTCAAATTCTATTTTGAATTTAAGATTCAAAATGATTATATATTTGAACATTTACCAAATTTAAATATCCACTTACAACCCTATATAAGAAAAGTTCTAACTAATTTACTTAAATTTTTATTTAAAATTTAAGCTTTAAAATATATTACATTTTATCTTGCAAATTCAAGTTAAAACAATTTATTTAACTCTTCACTCAAAATTAAGAAAACCTTTATAAAAGAATTTTATCAAAATCAAGTTAAACATTTGTTTGAAAACAAATATACTTTTAAAAGCTATTTAATTTAAACTTGTTTAAAGCACATTCAGATTTAAAACTAATTTAAATTTCCAGATTTGGATTCAAAGGGACTTGAATCCATTTTCTTTTTATTTTGATTTAAACTTTGATTTTAAACTTTGTTTTAAAACCTTAATTTAAAACCTTAATTTAAAACCCAAATTTCATTTTAAAACTTTAAGATTTAAAAGTTTATTTGAAAACTGAACTTAACTTTGAATTTAAAACCCAGTTTAAATTCTGTTTTCAGATTTTAAATTAAATTTAAAAATCTGAAAGTTGTCAAGTTTTAAAAACCTGAAAAAACCCACTTTTAAATATTTTAAAACTTTTATTTCATTTCAGATTAGAATTCAAAAATAAATTTGAATCCACACTTCAAATTGATTTAAACTTTATTTAAATCAAGTATACAAATTTAAATTCCATTTAAATTTGTTTTTAAACCCTCAAATTGCCGTCAGGTTTTTTATAAACCTGAAATAACAATTGACCCGAGGCAAACAAGATTTTGCTTCGAGTCATCCCCTCTTCTGCTTCGAGAAACCCCTAAATTTACTCGAGTAAATTCCAGTTCAAAACTTCCCAAAATCCAAAGTTCATCGGAACTTATTGCACAGTGCACATCACTGATCATCCACCAGACTCCGATCAATTCTGATGGCTTAAACAAGTCATCAATCACCAAAGCATCCCACCTCAATCACCACACTTTGATTTCTCCTCAAAAATCAAAATCTAGGCATTCAAACCAAACCTGGAACTCGACCCTGCACATCATCCAAAACCTGGAAACTTCACCGCATTCCCAATTCCGACCACCGGAGTTCCACCACCTCCTGCCATAGCTTTCTCTACCACCCCTCTAGCCACCTCCAAAACCCCAAGCAACTCGATGCACCAGAGAATACAAACCGACCCAAATTCAACACAGACCCAAAACTAGGTTTAGGAATAAAATCCAACAACCCTCGTCACCACCGGCCACTGACCATCCACCTTCCATTTTTGCCATACTCTCCAGTCATCTCACTATCTCCAGTGAAGACCCCAAACTCCCAAATCAACTGGATTACCAGAGGCAACCCAGAATTCCCAAAACAATCAACCAGAAATGCCTAATCAATACTTAACTAGAAAATGTGAATTTAGTTTTAAAAATCCTAATTTCAGATAAGAATTCAAGTTATAACCCTGAATTAATAATTTAAGATGATTGAAATTTCACTCATGTTAATCATTAACTGTTCTTAGGTTTTTACAGAACAGTTCTGCTTTATTTAACTAATACAAATTTTAAAATTTACTTTATGATCAAACAAACATATCTTGTTAAGATACTAAGTCCTAACAACTAATAGATCAAGCAGAAATGATTTTTGGAAGTGAAGCATGAGCTTAAAATCTTAAATACAGAGGTGTATTACAGGTTATCAACATGCAGGCATCATACCTCACCAAATTTCACAGAACAATGCACATATAAATATTCACACATATATACTTTTCAGACATTAACATGCAACTAGTTTTAAAACTTAAGTTATTAAAAGTGTTACTCACCTGTTTTATGAAAGAACAAAGAAGAACAGAGCATGTTGTTTTGATTTGGTCTGCTTTGATTTCCAGATTCAAAACTTGATCTTGTTTTTAAATCTAAGAACTGAAATTTGCATTTGCTCTAATCAGGGATTGAGTTTGAACTCTGATTCAAATCCTCATTTCCAGGTTGATTGTTTGTTTCCAGGTTTTCAACATGCTTCAGATTTTAAACTTGCTTACTTGAATCCATTTTCAGGTTTTAGTTTTGATCAGCTTGCTTGAGGAAGTATTCAAGTTTCAGGTTTTAAGTTTACTTTTCTGGTTTGTATTGTTTCATTTGTTTTTTTGTAGTTTCAGGTTTAGGAAAATTTTACTGAGAAAAATTTTGTTTTCTTTTTAATTCATACTCATATAATTTAATTCTAAAGAAAAGAGGATGTTGCCACTTGTTAAATTTATTACACTTGTTAATTGTATAGAGAAAAATCTTTACACTTGTTTATATTTGTTGATGCATGTTTTTAGTTTATTTCACAAGTGTTAAATGCCATCACTTTTATGTTTAAACCCTATCATTTCATAAATTACTTTATATTCACATATGTATATTCTCAAATTATACTTATTATGTTTTAAATGTTAAAACAATTATTTAATACTTTCTTATGTATATTTATACTTATACAAAATTAAAGAAAAATGATTTGAAATTATACATTACTAATAAATATTTATAAGTTAGTAAATACAATTTTTATTTTCAATACATTTATGTTTTTTTTTAAACTTAAGATATTAAACTTATTAACAAATACTTATTTTAAAACTTTCATTTTAAACTTAAGTAATCATACTTAAGCTTTATATTTATTTACATTTTAAATTCAAAAATATAAAAACTATATTTATTCATTTAAAAGAAAAGGTGTTTTAAATTCTTTTATCAAATTCATATTCAATTTTAGAACTTTTATTAATTTTTGTTTTCATATCATTCATATTTTATAACCTCTATAACTTTTAACTAGTAGTTCAAAAATTATTTATTTAATTTCAAAATATAAATTCTCATTCAAAATATATATTTAAAATAAATTTGGAAAACAAATCTTTATAAATTGAAAATATAATGTTTTCAAACCCAATATATTTATAAGATTTTTAATTTTGAATTTTAATTCCAAGATTTAATTTACTCTAAATTTATAAATATAAATAAATAACAGAACATATCTTTTATTAATCTTAAAACTTTCAAATTCTATTTATTTAAATCTAATTTATATACATATTCATTCCCAAATACTCAAATTCATTCTGAATCAATTTATAATTTAATCAAAATTTTATATAAATTTACCAAATTAATTCTTAATTTAATCTAGGAAATCAAATTATTTTAACTAAAATTTCAGGGATGTTACAGAGAATACATTGAGAATTTGAATCTGGGATTTTGATACGTTAGATAGCATGATTAAAGTGAACTTCTGGAACTTTTGGGGATTTTTCCAAAGTAAATTGCTATGAAAAATATATTATTTTAGAAGAGGGACTTCTTTGCAAAAATTGAAAGGGCTAGTTTGATTAACTTAACCATGGTTTGAATCTAGATTAGCGGCAGTTATTTTTGAAAAAGAATTTGAAAATGTTAAGGCAACCAATCCGGTGTTGACACGTGGCAAGTTAGTTAGAGAAAATTTTACTTAAACAAAAATTAAACCTAGTTTGTTCAGAATAGTGGTTTCGCCTACTTAGGAAAGCATAGCTATTGAAGGGGTCGAAACCTTGGTTTGTTTTTAAAATGAAAAGCGTATGCCTATGTTTTGTTTTGAGCCATCAACAGTGTCGAAGCATTTGGTTTCGAAAGAGGATTTAAAGATATTTCAAAAGGGTTGCCATTAACTTAAAGTTTTCTTTCGACTGGGTACTTTGATGTTTTGAAAGAATAGGCTCCGACCTAGTCGAAACCCTACTGCCGTTTTATAGCCTTTCGTTGGTATTGAAGATATCTATGCCGTCGAAAGTTATTTTCTGTTGTAAAATTTAAGTCGCTTCCTAAAGCTTTTGAAACGGGTTAGGGGTTTCGAAGGTGATGATTTCGAAAGGGGTTTTGACTCCAACCTTCCAATGTTTTACCTAGATGTTTTATGCTTTCAAAAGAGTTTGTGCCGACAACATCATGTTTCCCCAATATTTTATAAATGATAAAGGATGATTTTGAAACAAATGCTTTCACTTATTTACATTTTGACCCAAATAATGTTTTAAGTATAAACCCAATGCTTTCGAAAGGGGTACTTTCAAAGGTTTCGGAATGGTTACTTCCATAAGTGTCGAAAGCGGTACTTTCAACTGGTTCTAAAGCTAAGCTTCTAAAGTTAAATGCTAATACTTTAATATATTTGAAAGGTTTTGAAAGGTAGCTTTTAAAGTATTATAAGACATGAGCCTAACGTTTTTAAGAGCTTTCGAAGGAGATTATCCTATAAAGTCAAAAGCTAGGTTTCGAAGGTAGCAAAAGGTTTTATAATCCAAATTCTATTTTTAAAGGAAAAACCCATGGCTATGTTTTAAAGGAGTTTTTATAATGGTTTTAAGAAGAAGCTATCTTTGTTAAATTTAAACTTATAGGTATGGTATGCTATATTGTTATGTTGCTTCTTCTAATATGAATATATTCACTTTATAATGGACTCATAACTGCATTTTAGGGAAAAAGGATAGGAGAACCAGTTAGGTTAACCCAATAGTGAATATAAATTGATAAAACTCCTGAACGAGTAGAATTGCATCCAAGAGGTAAGGAAAATCAGAATATAGGATGCTAAAATATAAAGAAAAGATATTGGCAGGGCCAATAGGTTCACAGTAAGCCCATGAAATCTGTATGATATTGGCAGGGGTCAATAGGTTCATAGTTAGACCATGAAATCTATTTATAAAAGAAAATGTAAGATAGATAGGCTCATAGTTAGCCCAAGAAAAATATGTATAAAAGAAGATGTCGGATAGGCAGGTTCATAGTTAGCCCATGAAAACTATGTATAAAAGAAGGTGTCAGATAGACAGGTTCATAGTAAGCCCATGAAAATTATGATTGGATGCTGGAAGGGCCAGTAGGTTTGTAGTTAGCCCATTAAAAGTATATCCGGATGTAATATTGACAGATGTCAATAGGTTCCTAGTCAACCCATGAAAACTAGGGCAAGAATAAAGGATATTGGGGTTATCAATAGGTTCCAGTTAACCCATGAAAACTAGGATAAGACTAAGATATTAGAGTTATCAATAGGTTCATAGTAATCTCATCAAAACTATGTAATTGGATAGGGAGTCCTTAAAATATTCGACCGGTTATTAGTCAGCCAAGAAAACTAAAAGTTTAATAGTGACCCTAAAAACTATAATTGAGACGGATAGTCTAAAATAAATGGGGATGTGTAATCCAATATGGATTTATTTGTTTTTTCATATCATCAAATTATGCTCTTTTGAATTATTTTAACCATTGTGGATGCAGGAGCACGGTATATGGTTTTAAAAAAAAGGTTTTGAGATACTAGTGAGGGGAAACATGTTCCGCTAAGCAGCGTGGTCTCACTAGATATCTAAATAATTTGAGATGGTAGATTATTGTTCATATCAGACTTTATGTATGACCTGAAGTTTGTGTTTTCCCCTTAAACTCTCGGGTACTCAATTTGATTTAGTAGTTTGAGAGTTGAGTTTTCAGGTACCTCTTAAGACGAATAAGCTTCCGGAGATGTGCAGGAGGCATGATAGATATTTAGAGTTCTCTTTCATTAGATTCCGCTATGTTGTCTGTAATAGCATAGTTATTATATTACATGTATATACTCTGATCATCCAAAGGGGCAACTTCATATGTCGCTATTGGACGTATGTTGTAATAATTATATTTTCTCTGTATGTGATTTGCGAACTGTGATTATGTAATGAATTGGAAATATTTTGGAATGAAATGTGATTTTGGTTGAAGTTTAAATTTTTTCCATATTTATGTTTTTCTTAGTATCAACGAATCTAATACCGCCGTATTTGATTGTCGAGGATTAATAACTAAGGATGACTGTAGCCTCCATAGCCGTTAGTTAGAGCCTCCAAATAGGGGGATGTCATACACTTACACTCAAAATTAATTTCCAAACAAAATGGTTTTCAAACTCAATAATATTATTTGAATAAAACATTTTCCTCAAATAAAATATTCCTTAAAAACTTTACTGAACAAGGGTTTTCCCAAATCAAAATATTTTTAGATATTTCCATCAGTATAATATTTTCTCAAAATATTCTTACAAATAAAGTCAAATATTTTTCCACTAAAAATAATTTTGGATTGATTTGCAAATCGCCATATTTTGTAGTTAGTAGAGTAATCTCCATTAGAACAGAGAGATACAGGTCTAAGAGGATATTAGTAAAACAAAGAAGAGAAAATTTTAGGCTACCATATGGTTTCCACAAAACATTATATTTATAGGCAAAAGGAGATGGGTTGAACTGAAGTGGAAATAAAGTCCCAAATCACCCATTTAGAACGCCAATGGAAGTATATCAATGTAACGACCCAGAAATTTCGATCCCGAAATTTCCAGATAGTTAGGAAAAGAAGAAAAGAGAAAGAAGAAGAAAAGAAATAAGTCACAGAAATCTCACATTCGCAGCAGATCAAAATATAATATCACATAAAATAATAGTGTACAAAGGAAAATTATATCAGTCGATACATTTTTAATACATCAGTGTTACAGCATCACACAAACACTAGACATATACAATCAACATGTCTCTGATATATACAATAATATAATACAGCAAAAACACTCCATACGTTCCTGCCATCCAGCTCGTCTCTTGAGCTCCAGAACGTCCTTACCTGAAAATCTGTAATACTCAGTCTGACCCGATCATTACATCAAAGTAACACCTGGGTCAGGTTGGAAACCAGCTGAGTAAACCCATCTAACATGGAATACAAAAGCATACAACTTATATAAACCTGGGGTATCTGGTATCAATTTACAATTTCACAAGTTGTTATAGACATCTCTTATTTCACACATCAATTTCTAAATACCAAACTTAGATTAAATGGTCCAATTCACTTAAATCATTCCATACCAGCCTATTGATTTCACATATCAATCTTTAAAGAATCGAAGAGGTTTTGGGTATTTACTAATACCCGACTCCGGTCTCTTTGAATTCAATACCATTCTATCCCAAATTATTCAAATGAAACACAGTTCAAACTTCAAATACATGGTGTCACCTATACACATTAACTCATCATCGATAGATAACCACATTATCTCAGTTTAAACCCAACATATCATATCACATTGCATCATAAATCACATATCCGAGATATCAATCAATCTAAGGCATGCAATATTATTCAATCATAAGCAAGATAAATTAGTCATACCATTTCCAATTAATTTAAACAAATTAAATTAATTACTTCAATCACCCTTAATCCTGCTTATTTAACATTAATTAATTACAAATAAATAAATTAATCATCCTTTAATTATCCATTTTAATTATTCATCCTTGATTAATCATCTTTATTACATAAAGTAATTATCCTTTAAGTAATTATACAAATTAATTATCTTTAACCATTTATAGTAAATAAATCTTTAATTACTTTCATTTATTACATTAACTAATTACATTAATTAATTATTTCCATTAATCAGCCTTAATCAATCATAATAGTGATTAACCATTCTGTAATTAATTACCTCAATTAATTAACTTCTTAATTAATTATATTAATCCTTTAATTAATTACACCGAGTAATTAATCCTTAATTACTTCTCCTAAGTAATTAACCCTTAATTACCTTCCATTAAGTAAAATTTCCTTATATTAATTACATCAGTAATTTATCCATCAATTACTTCACTAAGTAATTACACTCATAAATCTTTTTAATTAATTATGCTCAAATTTCTTAATCAACTTAATTAATCTCTTGGCATTAAACCTTAATTATCTTAATATAAAACTTATCTTATTAATGCCTTATTACCATTACCATTACCATTTTAAAAACATTTTATCATTATGATTACCTTTACTTCATTAAATCATTAATTAAGTTTGTAGCATAAAATAATCATTTAACTAGATAATTTTAAAGTTAACAAAACTTATCTTCCTTAAAATAACTTAAAACATTATCAAGTATAAGTTTTAAGAACCAATTCCAATTTGTATTTTAAAACTTGTTTTACTTTGCTTTGAAGCCTAGAAGTATTTGAAAAGTTCAGGTTCATTGATCTAAATCTGAAACACCTTTCATTATATTTTAAATTTTAAAACCTGATTCCTTAATCAAAGCATAACCCGAGACCAATTCGACCACTTTCCTGAGCAAACACCATACTCATGCGCTACCGTCTTGCCTCGAGATCATCTTGAGAATGACTCGAGTAAAACTCAAGTTACCCGAAGATTTCAACCCATCAGAACCTGATGTGCACATGTGCACGGTGCACGGCGAACCCCTCGACGCCGACCAACTGCGAAGCCTCCCATACATCATCGATGACTTCGCGAAGCCCCCCATCGACCAAATCCCACTGTTCTTTCTCGAATCAAAATCGAGTGCTTCAACCCCAACTGAAACCTCAACTCGAAACAAAGAACCACCCATCGTCGACGATCTGGGTGACCGGAACCCACGACCTTTCTTCCATAGTAGCCTAACGCCATCACGTCTCGATTGCAACTATCACGATCGAGCCCAAAGCTCCATTTTTGCTAAGATCGCCACGATTACCCCAACATCCCAAACAGGCTATCGAACCCTAAATCACCTTCGATCACCAACCTCGGCCATAAGAAAAATCCTTTACCAATTTTCCTTTGATCCACTGCACTCCGGCCTCCTCCTGACCAAACCTCACCACAAACTTCGACGCCGTTCACCAGAAACCGACAAAAATGTCGAAACCCATCATCCCGCCCCTAACTCATCCATTTCTAATCTAAAAATCACAATTCCAATCTCTAAATTCATGAATTTCAAAATAGAATTTGGTTATAGACTTGATTCATAATATGCTGATAATTAAATTTGGACCAATTTCGATCAGACCTGGATATTTTATAGTTTTGTATATAAACAGTTCATCTATATTTATGAATTTTGTTTTTGAAATTGAGTTTATACACTCACAAACATTTTCTATTTACAATTTTTATCCTATCATCGAATATATGGAGAGATATGAATTTTATTCTATAAATTTAGATGCCTGTATATTAACAGAGGCTATTTTCATACACACAGTTTGAACAGGCAAATACACACATACATTCTTATGTATATATACAAACCGTATTATTCTTTCAAAAATTCATCACCAACGTTTAAACATATTTACAGATTTTCAAAACTGTTTTAAGTTAAATGTCTTTTTCACCAAAGTTTTTAAACAGAGAGAATGAACATCCATTTCCAGGCATACATCCAGTTATATATAGCACATCATATATATTCATACATGCATTCATTCACATAAATATAAGCACACAGTCCATAATAAGCATCAGGTTATGACCATAGGTTTTAAACTATTCTTAAAATGATGTTTACTCACAGTCATAGGATGTTTGAACAGAGACTTTTGAACTGGAATGCTGGAAATGCCTTGATTCCTTGAAACTGGATAATGCTTTGATCTGAAACTTAGTTATTGAGATGATCTTGCTTAACTGAGATGAATTTGCTTGTTCTAGTAGAATTTGTTTGATTATCCAGGTTTTAAAATTTCAAAAGAGTTGTTACTTTAAATTTTCTGGTTTGTTTGATTTTATATGCTTTGATTCCTTTTTATTTAAAAAAAACATAAAATGAAGATAGAAAAATTTGGGAAGAGAATGGGAAGAAAATGAATAAATGTGACACTTGTTAAAATTGGCTACACTTGTAGTTACATGAATAAATTATTTACATTTGTTAATCTATACACTTTAAAATTTAACACTTGTTGACTTATTTTTTATATATAATTTTAAATTATATTTCCTATTTATTATTATATACAAATTTAAAGAAAATGTTTTAAACCAATTACACATTAAATAAATTACCTATATATGTATAAAAAAGTCCAAATTATTTTACAAAGGCATTTATTCAAATCCAAGTTCCAAATTCAAATTCAAATTTGAATTACAATTCATTTACATATGTATAAATCAATACTAACTCAAATTTAAAATCAACTCCAATACATACATACATACATACATACATACATACATACATACATATACATACATATATATATATATATATATTAAACTACCACAAATTCAATCTATAAATTTCAAGTAATCATATTAGGAGACTACCAGATATAAATATTTATTATCAGATCTATTTGTTAAATTTATAAATCAGCACTTCTATTAATTAACCCCGTTTATTATCAACTAACCGTCCGGGTTATTACATTCCTTCCCCCTTTGAATCTTTTCGTCCTCGAAAAGGAACGAAGCCAGAATTTATTCAATAATTTAAAATCAGATAAATTATCCTTTAATCATTTTTAAAACTCTTTAAAATCTATATAATATTATCAAAATAGATTTATAAAAATACTTTTATAACTCGATGTTTCAACAAGTTCATCCTCGTTCTCACAGAAATTCGGTCATACGTTGATCAGGCGTACGACTGAAAATCTGCAAGTACTTAGCAGACCCATTTTTAACACCCAGTGAAAATAGTCAGAAAATAATTTTATTGAAAATATAGAAAACATTTTTGAAAATAGAGGAAATATCTTTGGTGAGAATGCTCTGGAAATCATCACTCCCATCCGTGGGCGTAGTTAACCGATGGTTACGTTGCCGTCCTGGCAAAATCCATAGATAACTGTAGGCCTCCGCCCCCTCGATTACGCCATGGAACCCGCTAGAGATCGCAGTTACATCCAGGGTTACGTTTTCATCGCAGCAAAAGTCTATGTAACTGTAGGCATCAGCGCCTTCGAATTTCGCTGCCAAAAGGATGAAACTTCTCCACTCACACATAGGTCCCAGTCTACCGATGTAAAATCAAACGTAGACTGTTGGCTCTCAGCGGCACACACGACTTTCGCTATGCCACCATAGGTCGCAGTCTACCGATATAAAATCAAACATAGACTGTTGGCTCTCAGCAGCACACACGACTTTCGCTATGGTCTGCAGTAGATCGCAGTGACATCTTGTTACACTGTCGTCATAGTATAACCCAAATGCCTCTGTAGGCATCAGCTCCCTCGACTTTCGCTACACACTACACAAAATCCTCAAGAACTAGTTTTGTCCGGACTCCTCACAGGATCAACTTTAGAACCCCCTTAGGGTTCAAGGCAGCACCACCTTGTGGCACTCCTGAGAAGTTCATTTCAGGTGAGCGCCTTTTTCTCCAGAGCCATTTTCAAAACACTTTATACTATACACATATAGTATCTTTCAAATCATACACCTAATATGAATCTCAAATAAATCTTCTTTCTCAAAATCGATTATCCCAAAATCGATAATTCTCAAATTAGGCTTTCCAAATTCCAGTATTTATTTTTCCCAAAAATAAAAAACCTTTCTAAATCCAAAAGTTCCAAAAACCTTTTCTCAAAATCATTCTCATAAGATCCTTTATACATACATACAAATATATATATACACCTTTTAAAAATTTTGGATCTCTTCAAACTTGTATAAAACCCCTTTTATACTTCAAATATTTTCAAAACCGTTTTCTTCTGGCTATAGATTCAACAAGGGGAGATTTATTTTATATATATAACAAGGATACATAACTTTGTTTATTCCAAATCAAATATTCAAATTTGATTACTCTTTTTATAAAGTTGTTTCCATCTTACTTATCATCATAAAAATATCCAACTTTCACTTTTATCCATTGTATATTTCACAAAATATACTTTCATTTCAAAAGAAATCATTTCATAGTTCTTATTCACAAATTTTCAATACAATTTCATTCAAATCCTTACGATGTACACATATCATCCGTATGTTATACCAATCCGATCGCTCAATTGATCACACAATTTCACTTCCGAACTAGTATTGTCCATCCGACTTCCTAGTGCGGACTCAGATCTGGTTTCTTGATCAGAAACCTTCATTCTCCTTGCATAGCCATAACTATGATAGAGAATATCCAGAACCAATCAACAACCCATATCCAGGTTCGCCGTCGAACATCGAGTGAAAAATCCCAACTCGGATCGATATATTATCTTGAAATTCAATGCTCGAATTTGGATCAAATCACTATGCGAATAGAATAATTTACGTACATCTTACGTATTTAACTTCATTTATTATTAGCCAAATCAATGCCTCTTTTCTATTCACATTCACTTGGATTTTCATTCACTTGCTTTCAATTGCTAAAATTCTCATTTGGATTATCACCTCAATTCTTATCTCATATGGATATTTAATCATAAACAGTTTGAACTCTGTCCAGCTTAAATTTATAAAATAGCTTGAAGAATTTAAAAATAGATAAGTAGTTGAAAAATAATTACTAATTTGTAAAATAGCTGTAAAATAGTTAAGTAATTGTAAAATAGTTGGAAAATAGTCAAATAGTTATAAAATAGTTAGATAATTGCAAAATAGTTGTAAAATAGTAATTAATTTGTAAAATAGTTGAGAAATAGTAATTAGTTTGTAAAACAGTTACAAAATTGTTAAATAATTCCAAAAGTAGTTATAAAATAAGTATAAGATAGTTTTGGGTTTAATATGAAAGGTTGTATATATAATAAATAGCTTGGCAAAATAGATTTATATTAAAATGATTTATTTTGAAATAGTCCAGAGCCAAACTATTCCATTCCCAATCCCCATTTCATCCATTCAATTTAAATTTCCAGTTCTATTTAAATTTATTTATTTCCAATTTGAATTGATCACAATTCCCATCAATTGCCAATTTCCAATTAACTTTCTATTTCAGTTCATTCCATTCTCATCCCAAATTCAAATTAACTTCCTATTTGAACTTGAACTCATTCAACTGCAATTTCATTTCAAATTATCCAATTCAAATCTCCATTTGAATTTTCAAACTTATCCATCTTCCATTATAAATCCAGTTAATTCAACTAAAATTCAATTTGAACTAATTCAATTCAAATTGAAACCATCCCGAATTATATAGATTTGAGTTAAAATTTTAAATGTTGATTTAATCCTTTAAATCAAATCAACTTATATCTTTAAACCATTTAATTCTGAATTCAAATTCCATTTTTAACCTTTTTCAAAGTTCAAATAATTCGAATCCCTTTTAAACAACTAAATCTTTGAAATTCAATTTATCATCAAATTTTAATTTTGAAACCAAACCTTTGAAGTTTTATCATAAACATTCAAATCTTAAGTCCAAAATGATTCCATTTTATCTTAATAATGGATATATTACCACACCCCATTACTTCATTCATTTAAACAAATCCGATTTCAGCTTAAAGATTATTAATAACAAGGGGATGGTATCATTCAAATTATTTTAAAACATCCATCCATTTCCAATTTCTAGATCTCAAACCCATTTTGAGATCACACAAATTTCCAATTCAAATTAACCATTTAACTTCTCAAGTTAAATCTCAATTTCATTTTGAAATTTCCAATTCAGGTTGCTTATTAAATTACTTAACTTTCCCAAAGTTAAATTTAATTTACTTAATCCAGCCAACCTTACCCAATTTGAATTCCCATTTCAAATTTTAAACTTCACATTAATAATCTTATAAGTTCAAAAACTTATTACCTTCAAATCACCTTTGATATTATGTATATCCACACATATATATACATATTTTAAAGTTTTCGAACAACTTCTTATTTTAAAATAAGACTACATTCAAAATAGTCTGAAATAATATTATTTATTATTTCTTTTAACATTTTGAAAACAATTTTCAAATTCTGGACCTAGATTTAAAACTTCACAATTTAGACCATCTTCAATTCCAATTTGTAAGTCATACTTACCCAAATGTTCTACTTCCTTAAAACATTTCATTTTGCTTACTCATTAACACACATTTCATTATTAAACACAACAATCACTTATGATAATAACCAAGATTATTGCAACTGGAATCCAATTCACTATTATCTTTATTCTGAAAATTCTTCTCCAAACTCAAGATTTTAATTTCAGTTTGAATCCGTTTCAACTTGTTCTTTATTCAATTTAAATTTGGTTGTATATCTATTACCACTTAATTCTTACTATTACTTTTAATTCAATTAATACAACAACCAATTTCCTTAATATAATAGATAATCTATTTCTTAATAAACTTACATTAGATTCAGTTACTTTTGAAACCATTTTAAAACCTTTATATAAGTTAATAACAAGTACGCTATCTTATATTTATACACTCAACTCATTTTAGGGTACTATTGACCCTATCCATAATGAGTACCCCACCAAAGCCAAGGTTCTCGCTTAACCTGGCTCTGATATCAAATGTAACGACCCGGAAATTTCGATCCTGAAATTTCCAGATAGTTAGGAAAAGAAGAAAAGAGAAAGAAGAAGAAGAAAAGAAATAAGTCACATAAATCTCACATTCGCAGCAGATCAAAATATAATATCACATAAAATAACAGTTTACAAAGGAAAATTATATCAGTCAATACATTTTTAATGCATTAGTGTTACAGCATTACACAAACACTAGACATATACAATCAACATGTCTCTGATATATACAATAATATAATACAGCGAAAACACTCCATACGTTCCTGCCATCCAGCTCGTCTCTTGAGCTCCAAAACGTCCTTACCTGAAAATCTGTAACACTCGGTCTGACCCGAGCATTACATCAAAGTAACACCCGGGTCAGGTTGGAAATCAGCGTGAGTAAATCCATTTAACATGGAATACAAAAGCATACAACTTATATAAACCTGGGGTATCTGGTATCAATTTACAATTTCACAAGTTGTTATAGACATCTCTTATTTCACACATCAATTTCTAAGTACCAAACTTAGATTAAATGGTCCAATTCACTTAAATCATTCCATACCAGCCTATTGATTTCACATATCAATCTTTAAAGAATCGAAGTGGTTTCGGGTATTTACTAATACCCCACTCCGGTCTCTTCGAATTCAATACCATTATATCCCAAATTATTCAAATGAAACACGGTTCAAACTTTAAATACAGGGTGCCACCTATGCACATTAACTCATCATCGATAGATAACCACATTATCTCAATTTAAACCCAACATATCATATCACATTGCATCACAAATCACATATCCGAGATATCAATCAATCTAAGGCATGCAATATTATTCAATCGTAAGCAAGATAAATTAGTCATACCATTTCTAACTAATTTAAACAGATTAAATTAATTACTTCAATCACCCTTAATCCTGCTTATTTAACATTAATTAATTACAAATAAATTAATTAATCAGCCTTAATCAATCATAACAGTGATTAACCATTCTGTAATTAATTACCTTAATTAATTATATTAATCCTTTAATTAATTACACCAAGTAATTAATCCTTAATTACTTCTCCTAAGTAATTAACCCTTAATTACCTTCCATTAAGTAAAATTTCCTTATATTAATTACTTCAGTAATTTATCCATCAATTACTTCACTAAGTAATTACACTCATAAATCTTATTGATTAATTATGCTCAAATTTCTTAATCAAATTAATTAATCTCTAGGTATTAAACCTTAATTATCTTAAGATAAAACTTATCTTATTAATGTCTTATTACCATTACCATATTAAAAACATTTTATCATTATGATTACATATACTTAACTAAATCATTAATTAAGTTTTTAGAATAAAATAATCATTTAACTAGATAATTTTAAAGTTAACAAAACTTATCTTCCTTAAAAAAACTTAAAACATTATCAAGTATAAGTTTTAAGAACTAATTCCAATTTGTATTTCAAAACTTGTTTTACTTTGCTTTGAAGCCTAGAAGTATTTGAAAAGTTCAGGTTCTTTGATCTAAATATGAAACACCTTTCTTTATATTTTAAATTTTAAAACCTGATTCCTTAATCAAAGCATAACCCAAGACCAATTCGACCACTTTCCCGAGCAAACGCGATACCCATGCGCTACCCTCTTGCCTCGAGACCATCTTGAGAATGACTCGAGTAAAACCCGAGTTACCCGAAGACTTCAACCCATCAGAACCTGATGTGCACATGTGCACGGTGCACGGCGAACCCCTCGACGCTGACCAACTGCAAAGCCTCCCACACATCATCGATGACTTCGTGAAGCCTCCCCATCGACCAGATCCCACTGTTCTTTCTCGAATCAAAAACGAGTGCTTCAACCCCAACTGGAACCTCAACTCGAAACAAAGAACCACCCATCACTGACGATCTTGGTGACCGAAACCCACGGCCTTCTTCCATAGTAGCCTCACACCATCACGTCTCGATTGCAACCATCACGATCGAGCCAGAAGCTCCATTTTCGTTGAGATCACCACGATTACCCCGACATCCCAAACAGGCTATCGAACCCTAAATCACCTTCGATCACCAACCTCGGCCATCAGAAAAATCCTTCACCAATTTTCCCTTGATCCACGGCACTCCGGCCTCCTCCAGACCAAACCTCGCCACAAACTTCGACGGCGTTCACCAGAAATCGACAAAAATGTCGAAACTCATCATCCCGCCCTAACTCATCCATTTCTAATCTAAAAATCACAATTCCAATCTTTAAATTCATGAATTTCAAGCTAGAATTTGGTTATAGACTTGATTCATAATATACTGATAATTAAATATGGACTAATTTCGATCGGACCTGGATATTTCATATTTTTGTATATAAACAGTTCATCAATATTTATGAATTTTATTTTTGAAATTGAGTTTATACACTCACAAGCATTTTCTATTTACAAATTTTAGCCTATCATCAGATATCTGGAGAGATATGAATTTTATTCTATAAATTTAGATGATTGTATTTTAACAGAGGCTATTTTCATACACACAGTTTGAACAGGCAAATACACACATACATTCTTATATATATATATATATATACATACCGTATTATTCTTTCAAAAATTCATCACCAACGTTTAAACATATTTACAGATTTTCAAAACTGTTTAAGTTAAATGTTTTTTTCACCAAAGTTTTTAAACAGAGAGAATGAACATCCATTTCCAGGCATACATCCAGTTATATATAGCACATCATATATATACATACATGCATTCATTCACATAAATATAAGAAACCATATTTTCACACAATCCATAATAAGCATCAGGTTATGATCATAGGTTTTAAACTGTTCTTAAAATGATGTTTACTCACAGTTATAGGATGTTTGAACAGAGACTTTTGAACTGGAATGCTGGAAATGCCTTGATTCCTTGAAACTGGATGATTCTTTGATGTGAAACTTAGTTATTGTGATGATCATGCTTAACTGAGATGAATTTGCTTGTTCTAGTTGAATTTGTTTGATGATTCGGGTTTTTAAATTTGAAAAGAGTTGTTACTTTAAATTTTCTGGTTTGTTTGATTTTACAGGCTTTGATTCTTTTTTATTTGAAAAAAAATAAAATGAAGATAGAAATTTTTGAGAAGAGAATGGGAAGAAAATGAATAAATGTGACACTTGTTAAAATTAGCTATACTTATAATTACACGAATTATTTGTTTACATTTGTTAATATATACACTTTAAAAGCTCACACTTGTTAACTTATATTTTTATATAATTTTAAATTATATTTCCTATTTATTATCAAATACAAATTTAAAGAAAATGTTTTAAACCAATTACACATTAAACAAATTACCTATATATGTATAAAAAAATCCAAATTATTTTACTAAGGCATTTATTCAAATCCAAGTTCCAAATTCAAACTTAAATTCAAATTCAAATTTGAATTACAATTCATTTATATGTGTATAAATCAATACTAATTCAAATTTAAAATCAACTCGAATATATATATATATATATATATATATATATATATATATATATTAAACTACCACAAATTCAATCTATAAATTTTAAGTAGTATATTAGGGGACTACAAGATATAAATATTTATTATCAGATCTATTTGTTAAATTTATAGATCAGCACTTCTATTAATTAACCCCGTTTATTATCAATTAACCGATATTCCAAAATCCGGGTTATTACAATCATGCTATATATCTAAATATAAGTTTTCGATACTTCTAAATAAAATGAATGTACCAAAATCCAAAAAAGACACTCTTACTCGAAGTTAACTTTATCATCAACTAAATATAAACGGCTATTTATAATTAATTAATAATTGATGTATCAAATTTTTGGGTCCTTTCATAGCTCCTACACTTCTAGTTTTTATTTTGTCTCTAATTTTAATGTAATTTAATTCCTCTAAAGTGCATGCATCAATGTAAAATAATCATACTAAATGGTTATCTTCGAAACCCTTAACTTGAAAGTTTGTCTTTTGATGTCTATCACAAAACTTATGTTTATGTTGTTCTCCCTAAGTTGTCTTTAAAGCTACAAAAATTACTTTCATTTAACATGATATGAAAGAAATATGACAACCATTGATACAAAAGACAACCCTAATTATCGCATGATTCTGCATCAATGTTTACATAGGCCAAGGGGGAAATGAGCATCTCCATTTACCATTGTCGCAATAACTAATGTGCATTTTCTAATTTTCCACCACCCAGAATGTGTTTTTAGACTATTGCATGAATTCTCCAAAAATAAATTTTATCAACATTACAAATGGTGGTGTACTTATATTTATTAGACTTGACTTATTTATATGAAATTGCACGTAGGGTGGATCATTCACATAGTTGTTATAGAAAATATGCTTCATCATGAAGACCATTCCAAACCAAAAACCATTTTAAACACTAGTCGATTAAAATAGTCCACGCTAAATTTATGTTTTGATATAACAAATTTAGCCAGTATGATAAAGATATTCATTCAAATGTACTACCATATCAGGTTCATCATTATTTTTATGGATATCTTCTTCAATTGGAAAGCCATAGTTAAGATGTTCACTATAGACTTGCATGTTATGGATCTAAGATCTAAATTTCTCCAACCAAGTAGCAACATCCATGCAATCTAAAAAACAATCTTTATTAATAGTGTGTCCACATCGATGAGCATATCATCATCAACGTCTACAATCCTTGATCGAATAGATGGTTCTACACTAGACTGTGTTGTGGTATCATGTGCCCCTAAAACTATAAATAAATTAAAGAAAAATTTTACTATCACATAAGAAGAAAAAGTAATCCAGAAATGTATAAACAAACGCATACCTTCATCTGATATGAAAGAACTCGGACAGGGTAGGATACATAGGACAAGGCACATTAGTATTTGATGGTCATGCACTACTCTTCGGTGTAGTTAGATTTAAAATATTTCTAAATACACAAAAAATTATTACAAAAATATACATATATATATATATGGGAAAGGATTGACTACGCATCAATTTCCCTTGATTTTCACCACATATTCCAAATTAAATAATGTAGTGAGTAGGAAGAGTGAGAAAATACTGTTATTTAATTCACAATATATGATGGAAATCGAAGGGATTTAAGATGTAGCCAAATTGAGGTGTAGTCGATCTTTTCCTTATATGTATAATATAATTTTTTGATTGATAAAGAAGAGAAATATCAATTTATTGATGATTTGGATTGTAAGGAAGCCAACGCTATCTGAAAAAATCGATTTTTTCACAAATGGTAAGTAAAAGACCCTACTTTGTCAGCTTTAATGCATACATCAAAAGAGTTTGGAACCCTAAAGGTTCATGGAATGTATTTCCAAGAGATAATGGATTTTATTTGATCAAGTTTGAAAAAGGATATGATTATGAAAGGATAGAAGGTTCATGGTTTATGGACAATACATAAGTTATTTTCTTGCAGCAGCGGAATGCTGATTTTAATTTTGAAAGAGCTATGCTATCAACTTATCCGAGTTGGGTCAAATTGAATGACTTACATCTGGCACTTTGGAACACAAGCAGAATAAACAAAATAGCAAGTTTGAAACGTAAACCATCAAACATGGATGATAATACTAGATTAGTGAAGTGAATTAAGTTTGCTAGGGTTCTAGTGGAATTACAAGAAACTTCTAATCTTCCTAAAATAGTGAAAACAATAAAAAAACATAGAAATGTTTACCTAGAAGAAGTGGAGTACGAATTTGTACCGCTAAGGTGTAGGGGATGTGAGTGTTTTGGATACTTTGGCCAACAATGCATCGTGGTAACAATGGAACCAAAACAAATATGGATAAAGAAATATAACATTGATAATGCATGTACTAATCAGGCCCAAGATCAAAATACCCCTGAAAATGTATTTAACCCTAACCCAATAAATACGGCAGCCACAAAAAATGATTTGTAAAAAGCTATTGAACTTAGCACTACTGAACCATATTTACATAAATCAATCAATGGTGCTAATAGAGCAAGTCCTCTAAGTGAGTCTATAGAGTAGCAAACTCAAGATCAATAGCTTTCTGGTCAGGAAGAAGATTCTGAACTTACTAAGGAGACTCTATTGAAGGAAATGGAGAAGGAGGTACTGCTATTTGGAAGAGATTCACAAATTAGACATTAACATTGATTAACCTAATGATGAGAATTAATATGAAAATGAAAACAATGAGAAATATATTATGCCAAATGAAGAGTATTAAAAAAATTGATAAAGGAAAAGAGTACAACCAAAGTAGTTTATGCTCTAAAGACTTAGAGCAACTAAATCTCAACGATGGTCATTTGTTGGAATGTTAGAGGTCGTAACAATAATACTAGAAAGTTAGACCTTTACAATCTAAAGGCTAGATTCAATCCTACTATTTTTGCTATATTTGATAGTAAATTCATTGAAGAAAGCATTGAAATGTTTAAACTACAAATGAAAGAAAAATGGAGTATTATGCACAAAACTACTCTAGTAATGTTAAAGTTAGAATTATGGTGCTTTGAAATAAAGAAGTTTGGTTTGCCATAATAATTGACTCTACTCGGTAACAAATCACAACAATTTTGTTAATTATAGGGATCTGGAACTTAATTTTGCATTTTTCATTGCTAGCAATTAGTCTTCAACCAGAACTTTCCTTTGGAAGCAATTAGTACACAACTCAAAAGCCATACATAGGCCATGGGTAGTTATAGGATTTCAATGTTGTTTCGATAGCAGATGAAAAAAAGAGTGGACTTACACTAAAAGTCTGCCAAGATTAACAGTTTAATGATGGCATGCTGACTTTTGGACTCATAGAAGCATTTCATACTAGCCTGAAATTCACATCGAGAAGTGGTGAGACTGAAAAAATTGCCTCAAGACTTGATAGAGCCCTGTTAAACTTTGACCTAATTAATTCTATCCTTGATTTTAAAGTCAATGTTTTGCCCAGTTCTACTAGTGACCACTATCCACTGTTTATTAAATTTAATAATGTACACCAACTCCAAAAAGGTATACCATTTAGGTATGCTAAACATTGGTCTTAATGTAATGGATACAATGAAGTGGTGAATTTTAATTATTTTCAATTAAATCATGATAGTTGTATGTATATTTTCATTATGCTCGCTGGAACTATGAAAAATAGACTCAAAGTATGGAACGGGAAAAGACCAAAGTCCGAAGATTTATTTAAAAGCTATAGCCGCAATTGAAGGGAATTTAAGTCAAGATATAATGATCTACAATAATAAGGCCTTAATTAGGATAAATATTGCATGTAGAAAAAACCAAAAGAACTAAAATTCCAGGCCTTAGAACTAAAGCAGAAAGATAAAGAGAAGTGGTTGACTAAAGGAGATGAATGCAACAAATTTTTCTATACAAAGATGTCATAAAGGAAAAATAATAGCAATCTTTATAACTGTTTAAATGCTTAGAGGGAAGCAAAGGAAAAAATTCACGAGTTGGAATCTAGAGCTATCAAGCACTTTAATTATATAATGGAGACTATCCACAAAATTAACAAAAATAAAGACTCGATGTAGGATCTCTTTAGAAGGTGGGCAAATACTGATATCTAGAGTAAAGGAAGGTGAGGTGAAAAATGCTTTGATCTCGATATATGATGACTCTAGTTTGCCTTGATGGAATGGGGGTAAAATTATTCAAAATGCATTAGATACACCTGAAATACAAAATGTTAGCAGCATATCAAGAGGCATTTGATAATAGTGAGTTTATTCAGGAAAGTAATAACACGGCCATCTCTCCTATCCCAAAAAATAAACAAGCCAATAAAGATCGAAGAGTATAGCTCAATTTCTTGCTTCAATGTGATTTTCAAAGGACTAGTAAGATTATTTGCCAAAGATTAAATATAGTATTGTCCGATCTCATTTCACAGTATCAAAACGGTTTCATAAAAGGAAGATTTATCTTTGAAAATTCATTAATGGCCCATGAATTAGTCAGGGATTTTAATAGAAAAGGCTCTGATGGAATGTGTCTAAAGATTGATTTGCAAAATGCTTATAACAATGCTAGTAGGGGATTCATCATTCATACGATGAAAGCTATGGGAATTCAACTAAAATTGATCGCATTAAATGAACACTATATAAAATCTCCTACTTATTCAACACTAATCAATGGCATACCAAAAGTATATATTCATAACACTAGAGGGCTAAGGAAGATGGGAGCCTCTTTCCCCTATCCTTATGCAATTGCAATGGAATGGTTTTCATTCTAAATGGAACTTTTTTGCCATCACAAATCTATTCAAACTATTAAAGCAAATGTACATGCTATTCACACTACTAAAGAAATATTCTAGCTAATGGAGAATTGTATAGGACTGAATGTGAATGAACTGAAGATTAAGTGCTATTTCAATAAATACTGTAAGAACAAACAAAGTCTAATTGAAAAGCTTGGTGTAAGAGAGGGTGCACTTCCAATCAACTATGTTGGAGTTCCATTATCTAATAAGATCACAAATGTAGAATGTGGGCAACTGATTTGCATAAGAGAAAAACTGCAAATGTGGAGGTCAAAATTACTATTTATTGCTAGAAGAATTGAATTAGCATACAAAGCCTTTACTTCAAAGGCGAGATTTTGGTTGCAAGTATTTCAAATCTCTGACTGCTCTATAGCTAAAATCAACTCGGTATGTGCTAATTTTATTTGGAAAGGAGGTCTACATAAGGTGAAGTTATACTGAACTGTGTAAATCAAAGAGAGAAGGCCAAGTTGGGCTTTAAAATATATTTTAATTGGTAAGTGCCTATAGATTAAAACATGCTTAGAAAATTCTAGACTCAACTAATTTATGAGCTGAATGGATGAGAGCTATATACTTGAAAGAGAATACCTAAACAATGAAAGTTGACAATAATGCTTCTATTACTTGGAAGAATATCTTAAAACAAAGGGACCGGTTGAGTAAATTAATTGAAAGACAAATTGAAAAAAGGAGCAAAACTGACTTATGGAGAGACTCATGGTTTAACAACAAATGTTTCAAAGGCAGACTTGGTTAGGACTGTTTGCAACCAATTTAGCCACAAACACCCAAGAATAGGTTCAAGTAGAGAAGTAAATAAAGAAAACTAAATTAAAATAGAGAAATATGGAAAAATAATAAGAAAATCAAAATAGAAATCAAGGACAATAGGATTTATAAAGGTTCGGCATTGATTGCCTCCGTCCACTTTGAATATTCTCTTTATTGATTCGCTATATTCTTGATTATAGCAGCAAACAGAAAGAAGCACGAAAATAATGAAGAAAGTTGATTACAATAAAAGAGCTATGTAACCATCAGCGTAAAGATCCTCAGAATGAACCCCTAGGCCAGTATTTATAGATGAAGGCGATCACTAATCTCTTTGAAACTTTGGCTGCATGACCTCCTTATCCATATGGGCCCACAATAAGGGGTGCTAGGCCCAAATTTCAATGGAGAGGGATCAGTACTGATCCCTCCATTGGTTGATTTTCGGGCAACGATCCCTGTGGTAGCTTCTTCATGCTTAGATATGATAGCCTTCCAAATATCATGTTGATTAGATGTGTGGAGCTTATGCTTTTTCTAATCTTTGGTTCAAACCCCTTTTTAAGTTATTGCTACTGATCCTACCATATCAGCTCATGTCGATCCCTTTAATATGCCACTCATTTGTATTCCCTGACAGCCATCACATGATGCCGATCCCTCCTTATCATCTGTAATGTTATGTCGATCCATTATGTTTTATTAGACTATGCTGACCATAGCCTTCCAACCATATTGATCCCTCTTGTTCCTTTGTACTCTACCGAACCCTCTAATAACTGTGTACTTTGTCGATCCCTCTTATAACTCTATACTCTGTTGATCCGTCTTATAACTCTATACTCTACCGATCCCCTAGATAACCATCTATGTCGAGCCAAGCACCATCAACAAATGTCGATCCCTCCATTACTTTGACTATGCCCATCTACTTACATAACCAGTCTACCGATCAATAATATTCTACCTTGCCATGCCGAACCCTTGTTAATCCAAGTTGTGCCATGTTTTTAGCATCCTGCATCGATTATCTATCAACTCCGTTCAATCCGGGCTTCATATAACCATTTGAACTCTACTTCTGAGTCCTACAGCCATCGCTCCATGATCATCCTTCTTGATAGCAATTGAATCTGTCTTATGCAATCAATCCAATATAGCTAGGTCAGGATACCGGGTAAGAGGGACTATTATTCAGCTAATGGCTCTTTTAAGCTAAAAGTTGAGTCGATAGTGAGTGGAAATGTGACATGCATGATAGGAAATGAAGCAGTACCTCTCTATTTTGGAAGAGAAGCATACATTTAGGCATGGAAAATAATTATAAAGATCAGTTTAGTTTGCATGAGGCTTTGGAAGATACCAAAAATTGTTGTCCTACTAGTCAATGGGATAAAGTGGTATGGAGCAGGTGCAGCAACCCTGAAACGGCCCATACAACCTATAAAGCACTAATCATTCAACTTCTAACTAAAGGTAAACTAAGTAAATGGGGGATTATACAAGAAACAACTTGCAATCTATGTAAAAGAGAAGACGAAACACATAAACATCTATTTTTTGACTATAAATACAAAAGTGTAAGGAAAATTCAAAAATTAAAATGCATGCTTATAGACAAAGTTAAAAGTCTTCAGGAGGAAGCATCTCACCTAAACCAAAAGAGCAATGGATTGAACTTGGTTGAGGAGGTCATTAAAATTAGCCTGACAACTGACATGTAGCATTCTGGTGGGAACGCAATGCCAAAGCTTTTAACAATGAAGAAAGGAGTGAGTTAGATCTGTCTAAAATCATTTCTAGAGATATAGTAGTAATTTTAATCGAATTCCAAAGAGAAAACTTATTAACTTAGTGTAATGAGAATGACAAATGTTGTAGAGTTTGAATTGGGAGGAATAGAGTGAAGAAGATTGAGAAAATGATTTATGGCCACCACGATTTTTGCTTTTTTACCTAAAAAGGAAAAAGGCAATATAAATTGATGAATGTTAATTATTCTCACTTTGTATTGTAAATCTACCTTTGTAAATTTGTTTTTGTTTATATTAGTGCAGGTCCCAAAGCCTATTGGCAATAAAACTAGTCATATCATTCTCTCTCTCTCTCTCTCTCTATATATATATATATATATATATATAACAGATTGACTAGTTGAAATTTGCATTACTTTGACTCATATAAGTAAAGCTAGGCAGAGTGGGATAATGAAAGCTATGTTGCGTACGAGGTTGATGATTCATATAAGGAGAGTGTCAAAAAAATATGTTGTTGACTATAGCTTCTACATTCAAGCACGATTTACTTTAACTAGGGAATATGGATCCTTTAGCATTATTCACCAACATTCTCGCATACTCTCCAATCCTTCTACTAACTATTAGATGTGATAATGCTTGTAATCCAGCTTCTTAACCAAGTGGCTTTTAAATGAAGATGAAGGAAAAACGATTCAAGGACTTGGCAACATGCTTGGAAGGACAATAGGAATGAACTCAAGAATTTGGAGTGAGATTCAAACAAAGGAAACAGGTCGGTACCAACCACTTTTAGGATAGTAACAAGCACTTTTCGTGCCCCCATGGGACTCTGAAGTTATGGCATGTGGATAGTTGGCTTTGGTGATCGGGGTGTATTTTTGAAAGAGTAAGTGAACAACTCCAATAAAGTTCTAATAGAATGAAGGCAAGTACTAGATATTTCAAAGCCTCTTGGAAATAACATGATTTCAAAGGTAAAGTGCTCGAAACACAATAGATCAAAGCCAGAAGACCAAGGGAAGAAAGATGGAGCAATTATCCCCCATAAATTTAGATCGGTGTCGACCAGTTAAGGCATTGTGATTATAGTTTAATCTTGGTTGAACGATCCAGGTTTAATTAATTTATATCTAACGGATACAACTGATTCGAATGTATATAAATGTCGTCCTAACCCCTTACTTTTCTTCTCGTATTTCTAATCAAAGCAACAATGCTCTGCCATTTTCCATACTCCACCACTTCTATTAATTATAAAATATTATATTATATGTATATATAAATCAAAGAAGGGAAGAAAATAAAATAGAAGAAGAGAAGGAGGGCATCGATTCTACAAAATGGTAAAAAAATTGGCAAGGACAACTAGTTTTTATGGTAAACCATCAATTTTTATTTTAACAAATCAATAGTTAATAAAGAAGCAAGGCAGCATGCCTCAACTACTAAGAAAAGGAAAATACAAAACAAGAGATAGTCAAAAGAGCCTAAGTTACAATAAATGACCTAAAGCTAGTCCTCCTCATAAGAAGAGGAACCACTTCCAACATCCATAGAGATTGGGCCATTCACATGCAAAAAACCAACAAAATGTGATACAATATTCGAAAAAAATAGAGTAATCCTGGCAGTAATAAATTTCATATCCCAACCGTCATCTTCAAGAAAAACCCTATTCCTAGCACCAAGATCACCATCTACCAAAAGAACAAGTCCTTCCCCATCAACAGAGTAATAAAGACGTTTAGATTCAACTTCACTAACAAACATAAAGAATTCGTCTTGAAACTGGGTATATCTCACTCAAACGACTCATGAATCCACGCATTCTCAAAAGAATTCCACTCAATTACAAAAGCCGGAGGGTGGCAGAAGACACGTGATCAACGATAGCGTCGGAAGGAGAAATCACAAAGGAAACAATACCTTCAGCTAAAGGGGTGGTAGGCTGAGCCATAGGTGGAACAGTAGTAAATTTTGGAATTGTTGTAGCAATAGATCCATCAGAAGGGCTAGCAGATTGGTCCATAACTACAGAAAAGCAGTTCCTAACCATAGGAACCCACCTCCTTATAGGGGGATGAGAAACGAAACCTTGGGCAAAGGAGGAGCCGCAAATGAGCTCAGGAGCTTGCAAGAGTCAGCAATGTAAACAAAAGAATGATAAGTGGTACAAAATTCAGGCTTCCATCCATATCTAACATGAACTTCTGCTACTTGTCCAACAGCAAGCTGAACACTAATTGAAGAAGGAAGTGGCTTATCAGGGATTATTTCAATAAGGGCCTTAGCATATACCAATCTCTTGTGTGCCACCATATTAGAGTCATAACATTTTAATTTAGCAATAGTGCATGCTAAACAATTCATACCCACCAACGAGTGCAAAATGGATGAAATGTGCGAAAAGTATAACAAAAAAGAAATAGACATAACTTGGTCCCTAGCACATGCCATGATAGGAGACCAGTTGGTGATTATGAAAGATTTCTCATCAATAAAAGATAAATCGAATTCTAGGACATGTTGAACGTTAATGCTAGAAAATTTGAAAAAGTACACCGGGTCGATGTAGATTACATGGAGATCCTCACGAAATTTCCATAAAAGACGGCATAGAGTTCCAGTATCTTGGATCATATAGATGGAATCCAAGAAAAGACAAACCAAAAAGACCATCAATAATCTGCCTCATCTTGTAATACAATAGGTGGAGGAAGCATGAGTCCATTAGCTTCCTCAATCTCAAAGTCAATAGGGGTGTAGACACCTGCATTATAGGGCTGGGAACTAAAAAGGGATGACCATGGCTTGGGATTAGACTTTGGAACGGATTGACTAGCCACTTCACTTGGAGCTGTGAAAATGGGGATACTCAACTGATTATGGGACAAGGTTGCACCGGGAAAGATAGCAGGATTGTACATTTCCAAAAGGGCAATAGATCAAACACCAACAGTGCATGAACCAAAACCACCAGATTAGGGACTGCGAGCTCAGGTCCATCATCCAACGTACACACAATAATAATTGATCGATCAACGAGAAAATCAACCTTGCTACCAAGCAACGTTGAAGCACTCACAGCAATACATTCTCAAGAAAGGATCGCTCAACTGGAGCAGCCATAGCTAGTGCTTCAAATGGGTTTATTGTGGCGGCCTAAGAATGAAGAGCATTAGAGAGCGGAGGAAAATCAACAGCCGAACCTAACATCGGCCTAAGCAGAGACAGAGATCTAGAAGGTTGGAATAGGACTTTGTAAGCACAGTCAGATCTAGTCAAGCTCGAAAGGCCAGAGATAGCAAGGAGAGGGGAATAGTTGCGCTGCTTCTTAAGCATGGAGAGGCCGAAGTGAGAGGAGGTTGTGAATGAATTAGAGGGAGGAAAAGGGAACGGAAGCGAGGATGAGAAGCAGATGATGAAAAAAAGAGGACACCATTAAAGCAGTTAACAGAAAGGTGAATTTTATAATTACAAATTTATATTTCACTAAATTCAAATCTCCTCTCATATCTGTAATTCTAATGGGTATGTATATATCTTCTTGTACATATTTTTGGATTGAAAAGGAAAAAGGAGTCAATTATAAAGATGAATTCAAATTTGGGAGATTTGGGTAAGTTGGAAATTATGTGATTTACATGTAACATTAAAATTTATATCATTGATTTTTATTTAAATAATATGCCTATGTAAGATATGTTGTGTTATAGTCTTAGAAAGAATGTATTCAATTGAAATCCCACATGCATATTCTGTAGGTTAGGTAATTGGAATAGAATGGTATTTGCACCCTAATCTAGAAAATTGGAAATTAGTCCCTAAATTTATTAAAGTAGAATGCTGGTAAGATTGTAAGATTTATTCCAGATTTATGATAATTGGGTTACGAATTGTTAGTATTAATTTGGATTGCCCTAATTTGACTTGGAACGTGAGTTTCTATATTTTAGTTTATTACAAGCATTTCGAGCACAATTTAGTCGTATTTATTTCCATGTGATTTCCATAAATTATCTGATTCCACAACTATGTATATAAAGTGCGTCGTTTGAAATAATAAGGAATGTACAAAAAAAGGAAAGAGATATGAAAGTATGGATGTTCTCCTCCATAGTTTGCACTGTCTATTTCAATAAAAAAAAGATAATTCTTTATAATTTCAAATTACTCAAAAGTCTCACTTTTGAGTAATTTATGGAAAGTTATAATGATAATCCTCTTTGGGAAGGATAGCTCTAATATATTAAAATATGGAAATAAATGTTCTTTACATAATGTACAAACACGTGTATATTTTAAAATTCCTAAATATAGGAATTAATAAGTTAGAGACAGAAATATATATTTAACCGCGCCTACCGATTAGAAATATAATAATATATAGCATAATAAATAAATGTATGATGGTATTCGTATTAGTTATAATTAGGATGTTTAGTTATTAATAGCATAGTAAATCATAGGACTAGGAGGTTGAAACGGAAAAGAGATAGTAACTCCAAAATGTGGAATGATGATTGAAATATTCGAAAAAGAGATAGTAACTCCAAAGTGGGAACATAAATGCATTTAATGAGGCTAATTAAAGAATTTAATATGGTGTTTATAAGGAAATGAAACGATATAATAGGTTGAATTAGAATGAACAAATAAATATCATTAATGATTGTCCAATTTGAATAATAATGATCATTTATTACGGACAATTGATATTTATGGATGTAAGAGGGAAATAGAGAATATACATAATAAGCGTATAAGATAAGAGTAGGTTCACAACGAATAAGTGAATTAAATACCATGAGGTAGTATAATTTACATAGTAGAAAATTATATAACATCAATAATACGTTTAGGAGGAGCGTGAATTAGTGGCCTAGCCCAATATTTAGACCTAGGATAATTGGTTTGGTTTAGAAAGGGTGGGGATGCAAGGTCAGTAGAGTTACACAATATAAGTTTGCCCTTCACCTAGAGGCTATCAGCAGTTGTGTATACATACTACTTACGTAGGACATCTTTAACCACATGACCCATGGAGAAGAGATGCATTTGCATATAGGTGTGGGAAAATATACCAAGGTACACCTCAGACTTGGAGTATTAAATGGCTCATACCTTTAGTGATGTCAAGGGGTTTACTTCTGGGTTGAAGGTATTAAATGGTTGTGAGATCTGCCTTCCCTCTGTATAAGAAGTCTTAAATAACCTATGACAGTACATAATAGTCAAATGAGGTCTGTTTCATTTCTAACAAGAGGTATTGAATAACTAGGATGGGTATTTTTCCTTGATTGACATTAGATTAGTCTAAACGAGATTTCGACCGTGGAAAGTCGGTGGGCTATATCATTTTTGTTGTTGGACCGATATTTAGTAGTAGGCTGGCATATAGGCTTTGACGACCAGTGGTTCCGAGCGGTCATTACCAACGACTTAGGTTATGCCCTAACAGATTTCACTTTCTACTTATGTAGAATCCGTATGGGATATATAAAAACCTCTAAGTTTTATTTGATGTTTGTTTGGCAGAGATAGGCTAGTTAACCCTTAGATAAGCCATTGAGATGCATTAGTAACATGGCAATTAAATTATAAAGCCATTTTTAGGGGTCATCGACTCTTTAGCTAGGTCCGACTAACTTGTGATTAAGTTACAGAGGGCCCACTTTGAGGTTGAGGTATCAAATGGATGTTAGGTATGCCTCCTCCTAATTTAAGAAGTATTAATTTTTCAGGGTTTCTTTTTGGGTAGTTAACACTTACACACACAAGAATATATATAACTATACCTCGGAGAAGGTTGGACATATCGTATGCATATACGCAATGTAATCGAATAGCTATGAACAATGGACATAATACTTAAATAGAAATTAATTGGCATAAATTAGTATTATGGATGAAGTGTGTACTTTTTTAGTCAGCGAAACCTTGTTCTAATCCCTCCTCGTTACAACCCACATTATAGATTTAGAGGGACATGCTACTATTGCAAGACAGGAATGCTAGTTGAAGAAGACTTCTCATCCACCCTTGGCACTGACAAGGCGATTAGATTTCCAAGGAATAATGTTGATTCCAAGGTAATAGCCTTAGTCGGTATATATGTTCTATTATATTTTTCTACTTTATTATGAGTTTATGTGGATAGTTCTCTGATATACTTATGTTTATTACAGGTTATCAAAACCAATGATCCATATCCTAATGGACTTGGGTTGCAATTTAGTCGAATTTGGCCCCATTAAGGTGCAGGTTGCTACATTTAATATCAGAGCTTAGGTTAGTGGATTATAGGAATTAGGATACGTTGAGAGAACGTATTTTTATTTTTACCAATATTTATACATATTATACACCAAACTCTACAAATTCCGACTATAGAACTAGTTTGGACCATATCTGAAAAGATGGATAAGACAATTACGAGTTGGAAAAACGGATAGAGTTAAATTTATGTGCCTACCCTGATTGCCCCTCAGAGTGTAGGCCATATCATAAGCAGTGGATCAAGAAAAGCATGAGCATGACAAACAGAAAGATTCTGGAGGCTGAATGATACTTGACTCCTTTATTAGGCATAGGTTGCTTTACGATTGTGGATTTTGATGGATTGGCGATTGAAGACGTCTGTTTCATCCAAACAGATGTGAAATAAGAATCTATATGTTGTAAGAATCTAGAAGTAAGACATGAAAAAAGATTGAGCTAGTTCTCGTGAGAAGGTGTGCATAAATCACCACAAGATAATAGCTGGATTTTTAGTATATATTGTCAATAAGAAGAGGTTAAGGGTAAATGGAATGAAGAAAAGTCCAAAAGAAAGGATAATAAATGTCTATTTCTAAATCTGACCCTATGTGAAAGAGTTTACAAAAAAGATTTTTGAAAATTCCTTAAAGAATTTTAAATGGCTTTTTCAAAGGGTTTATGGAGAAGTTGTTGTTTTGAAAACATAAGGAAATTTTGAAAATTTTAGTTTAAAATTGGTTAAGAATTTTTTATTTAAAGGTTTTTGGTTAAGAGATTTTTCGAAATGAATGGAAAAGAGAGCATATGTTTGGCTCGATGATTTTTCCTTTTTTTTGCAAGCTCAAAAGTTTTTAAAATTCTTTCTTTGAGGGGAGGATAAATGAAAATGGTACTTGATTTAAAAGCGATAAAGAGAAAGAATGATCGATAATGAAGATAGGAAGAATATTCCCATATAAAGAAAATATAAAGGAAAACAATTGAAATGAATTTATACATATCTCTTTTCATGTTAATAAAGCAAAACTCTATGGCTAAAGCAGGAGGTGAACACATTGCGATGAGTCAATTGGGAAAACAATAAAAGAAGAAAAGAGCCATGTAAGTAGAATCCATCTAGGTAGGAGAAATATAAATAGTAGCGATGCTAGAAAATTTAAATAGGAACAATGTTAGGAATTTATATTAAGATAGAGTTAATAATCTAGTTAGGAATGATGTAGGAAATTAGAAGAAAAGTGTAGGAAGACTGGATAATTTCCATAAATGTGTGTAGTAATTGCACAGATCTTTTAAAAGTCCCCCTCTTGTGCTATTAAAATCTCCACTAAGGTTGAAAGCAAAAATAACATAAGTTGTAGGAAAATAATAGGATGAGAGTTATCCTTGTGTACTCCATTTTTCATTGTTTAAAGTTATATAAGATGTTTTTAAAACATGGTTTGGTATGACAATTGAGTTTTTAAATGCAAACATGACAAACGTTTTGAGTTAAAAAAATCCCACTTTTAAAGAAGTAAGTGTCTGTTGGAGAAAGTCTTTGAAAAGGGAAAGTTGGTAAGAGTAGGAAATTTTTCATGGCTCCTTTTATTGAAACTAAGCAATTTTTGAAAAAAATTCTAAGTTTGTATTTTCAAAGGAAAAGGTTTTGGATTAAGTACTTCATGACTATGAAGTTGTAATTTTAATAAAGTGGTGAAAACTAAACCAATTTTTGATATGAAGTGGATAGAGATGACTGCCTAGGTATGATGGGACAAAGAGTCAAGGTTATGAATAAAATAGCTACGAATACTCATATGGTAGCAACAAGAAATCCCCATTGAATATAAAGAATATCGGTATGAACTTAGGAATGTTTGATTAGACATATGTGAAAACCATAAGAATAACCCTCAAAAGAATCGAGAATGGTATTAAAGTACACTTTTGCAAATCCTAGAGTGTACTCGCATGAAAGATCAAGATAAAGAAGGTAGATACTAAAGTTTGAGAAAACTATTAAGAGATTGTGATTGGAAGAAGTAGTAGTATAATGGGAGAAGATAGCAATGAGATGGAAAACATGCATAAACCATTTTGGTTGACTCAAGGTTAAAGATGACAAGATAGGTGATAGGAAAGTTATTCCATCGAGCTAATTTTCCGATGAGTTGTTCTAAATGTGCATAATTTGTATTACTTATCCACTGCTATGTGGGAATGCACAATATATTCCATAACCAGGTGTAATGATTGAAGTAATGGATGGACCTTATTTATTAGAAGCCAAGGAGGTAAGTTAAGACATGTATGTTATAGTCGCATGACATACTAGAAATGTCCATCTTAATCGAGTAAGAAGTTATAGGGCAACAACATCGCTAATACCAGTTGATGATGAAAGGAAGCTTTCAACAATAGTTTCCTTTTAGGTTATTTCGATTGTAATTGTTATTTTTCTCCCTTCAGATGTTGGAAAAGCATACGATATGATATGAGATATGTTCTTGTTTTATTATTGTGTTGATTTTCTGGATAAGCTTTGGCCGCTATATATATTAGGAAATAGTGTAAATAAGGAAATCTCATAAGGATACTTAACTAGCGATAAATTTTAGATAAGGCTAGAGGCCTATAAAATAAACTAGGATATTAATTAGCAACTAGAGCGGTTTAATTCTAAATTTTTTTATAATTTTAGAACAAAAAAAATTTAGCAAGCGAAGGACATGAAAGGGTTGTTGCGAAATCATGAATTACTATCCATATGCCTTGAAATCTAAAATTTATAAATATACTTTTGTGTGTTATTATTGTTTCAAAATATGAGGAAATGTTTTCAAAATCTAAGATTAACTACACAATGCTATGGTTAATCATATGCATTAACTCATCGACTAAATCCTTATTGCATTAAGATGTGCCTTGACTTGTTTTAAGGATAAAGAGGCAAATGTATTGAAAAATTGTGTTCAATGCTTCTGGAAAATTGTGTTAAAATGTTCTTGAATTTTTTTGTTGAAATGCTTTTGAAAAGTTGTGTTCAAATGCTTTTCATGATTTAATTTTCAAACTATTTCGCAAGTATGATAGAAAGGGGAAAATGATTTTTAATGGAAAATGAGAAATTTTTTGATTCTCAAAGGCCTCATGCTTAGTGTAGAAGGTCGATGTATTAGTGAATGTGAATATTGTTGTTTGACAAGGGTGACATCATACAAAATAAAGGGAATAATAGGAAAAAAGATGTTTTAGCTTTTGAATTTCTATTTTCATACCTTTTTAATAGTGAACAAAGCTTGCATTTAGAACAATTCCATTAGAAAATGCAAAAATAAACCTCTTTATGCAAATCGTACCTGGAATAACTGGAAAAGATTTGGAGACAATAGAGAAGGTTCCAACGTACAAAGAAATAGGTATCCATAAAAGGGTGGAAATGTAAAGTTCTCCATCTAAATTCTTTTTTCGATCTAGGAGTATAGATTTAGGAAAAATGGATTTTCAAGATTTTAGATGTCAGAAATTGTGCATTAGGTATTGGATGGAAGGGATTGGATGCAAAATTCGTTGAACCATACTCGTATTCGTAGTAGTATGAAAATTGACGTGTGAAAACACAGATTTTGATTTTTGAAAACTTGCTTACATATAGAACTGCCAGTGTATATAGGTTGTTTGCATTATATTTTCAAAATGTTTTTAAAAGAATGCATTCATATAGGTGGTGCCGATTTAGAATTATTCAGCATACATATTATATATGTTGTGCACATGCACAAGTTTGCCTGCAAAATTGGTTGTATACTAATTGGTTGGATAGTTTAGAATGGTTGTGCAATATGTTACATGATTCACCCCTTGAGGAATTTCAGAGATGAAATTCTTTCAAGGAGGGAAAAATGCAACACCTTGTAAAAATAAACGGTAGTTAATAAATAACTGTTAAGGCTCAAAAAATGGAATTTGAGCTAATGTCGGAATTTAGCTGTGAATCTTGTACTATTGTGTTCGTTGCGATTTTCTGAGCAACTTTCATATATGAAGTTTTGTGATCGGAGTTCAAACGAAGAAGTTATCAGTGTTTGAAGTTTTTAAAACGAAAATAATTAAATAGGAATTAAAAGGAAAGAAATAATATAATCGCATGGAACCACCGGTCGACCCTCTCCTTGCGGTAGTCAACCGCTAGCTATCGACCCTGGGGAGGGAGTAATTGACTGGTTAAGACAATGTGGCTAGGGTTGAACCTTTGTCGAACGACCTGAATTTAATTAATTTAAATCTAATGGATAAGATTGATTCGAACGCCTATAAATACAAGCCTAGCCCCTCATATTTTTTGATTAAAGCAGTCAAGCTCTGACATTTTTCCTTCACCACTCGTTCTATTAATTATAGAATATTATACTGTATGTATACATAAATTAGAGAAAGTTAGAAAATAAAATAGAAGAAAAGAAGGAGGGGTTATAAATCTATATTCTGCTTAATTCAAATCTCCTCTTAGATATGTAGTTCTAATGGGCATGTTTATATCTTGTTATACATATTTTTGGATTGGAAAGGGAAAAGGAGTTAATTATACAGATGAATTCAGATTTGGGTGATTTGGAAAGCTAGAAAGGTGGGTGGGAGTATATAAATTTTATATATAACATTGAAATTTATATCGTTGAATTTTATTTAATTACTATTCCTATGCAAGATCTGTTGTGTTGTAGGCTTAGAAAGAAGTATTCAGTTGAAATCCAACCAACATATTTTATAAGTTGGGTAATTGGAATAGAATGGTATTGACACCCTAATTTGGAAATTTGGAAACTAGTCCCTAAATTAGTTAAAGTAAAATGCTAATAAGATTTTAAGATTTATTACAAATTTATGATAATTAGCTTGTAAATTATTTAAAACACCACATCTTCGTATCCATATTATCCAAGAGTATTACTAAGTAGTACTGTCGGATAATACAGAGAATATGGCTTATATGAGGTACATGCATGAATATTCTCTTGGACTAGCACTGCTACATTTAATCATCGAATAAATAACTCACCTTGCTGATGAATTTCTTCGCTAACGCCCAAAAAGTGTAAGGAAGGTGGAGTAGAATCTTTAGTAGTCCTAGGTTAACTTACTAGGAAGGTCGTGCTTCATGTTGAATCCACATTAACCTCGAAACTAGGAAACTTTAGGAATTTGAAATAAGTTATGATCAAATCAGAAGTGTTTGAGAATTTGAAATAAATCACAATTTAGGAAGTCTTCCTTAATATGCTGAAGTTGTTGAATATCTAAGTCCTTATTTGCTAAATTCACAAGATTTTCAAATGTTCAATGGCGAAGAAAATGATCACATCGAAGTTATATATGCTTGAGAATCATAAATAATATCTCCCTATTCAACATATACTATGTGATTGTACATTACAAGCCCTTATTTATAATAAGGTTTGCTAGGTTACAATTGGCACTAAAATCCCCAAATTGATTTAGGGTTATAAAGTTCAAAGAAATGAGGTGATTGCCCCTTCCTCCATGTCCCTTGGTCCGTATTTATAGGGATTGAGAGGTGCAGCATGACTGCTACGCGTCACTTCCGACATGCTTGACTATCGGCATCATCAACCATATCGATGGAGTTCAACACTAGGTCTTAGTTCGATGATCTTCGGCATTTCTTTGCATGGTGATGGGTTATGGTATCATGCTAAGTATTCGACATTCACACTTGCATTAATAACCATCAGAATCTCTTTAGAAAGGAGATACTTATGATATCCCTTATCGAATGGGTGACATATGACACTTGCTTCCTTCTGATGGTTTACGATATCCATCTTATGTATTGCCTTGGTTGATGAAATGCAACATCAATAAGATGCGGCATTGATGATAAGCAGCATTGAAGAGACGCGGCATTGAATAGAGATGGTATTGATAAGTGACGGTATCGGCTTCATGCGGCATCATTTACTAGTGATATGCGATATGGATGAATCACGACATCGAAGATATATGACATCTCCAATCATATTGATGACTTATAAGATTTGGTCTTTTATCACTTGGCAATTTCTATTGACAACACGTGACATCGATGGGATGCGGCATCAATAATATGTGATTCCTTTATCACATTGATGGCTTATGGCATGCTGCCTTGTGTTGATGGAATATGATATTGATGATATGTTCCATCCACTTTTCAATGATACTTTATGACATCCACTTTCGTTCCATGGCTTAGTGATTCATGATATCACATGACATTCGATATCTTTTTTTCCATTTGATGGCATACGACATGCCACTATGCATTATTGACATGCGCTAACTCTCTTTATTGATGAAGAGCGACATCGATGATATTCTCAATTACACTGATGACAACCGATATGCTTTCTTTTAACATCATCACTTTTTGCATTGATGATGTGCGATATTCTTTAAGGCGCATTTTGGATGCGATGTTCTTTATTGTATGCTTTGTTTTACCTTCAACGTCAACTATCTCCTCTTATATGCTTTCTTGCGATATCATTATTATCGACATGCTTGATTTCGATATTCTCGCATATCTTCGATATCAATGTTTGTAGTAACATTTTCCCTCTACTATGAAGAAAATGTTGACTTTTCAAGTCAACTTTTAAATACTAGCGCTTGCTGCTTTGTCAAACATGTTGCCACTTATTGGCATTCCATCCAAATATGGGTCATTCCTTTGAATTTAAAATGAGCATTCTTATTCCTTGTAATTACTCGCCTTCTCAACCCTCAAAATTCAGAACTAATACGTCCACGGTATTCACGGGCCGAGCATCCAAGTGCCGGCAGACTGTTGGGGTGAAAGAAAATAAAAGACAGAATAGAATCTCACATTATACCAAGTAATCTATAATATACACAATGACCTTTACAAAAGAAAACTGTAATATATAGAAACATCAATCAAAGATGCCAATCTATCATCAGCCTGGACAGTTATAACAGTCTTTCCTTACAATTGCGGATAAATACAAAACCAGACAATGAAGTTGTAACGACTCTACCGCAATACCCATATTATTAAAGAACATTATAAATAATGTCGTCTAATAATACAAAGAATACGAAATGTTAAAGGCGACCAAATGTGAATATAACTTTAAATTAACACTGACACATCATGCTTACCTTTTTACTAAATCTTTGGAATAAAATTTGACGTGTACAGTCTCAGTTCATAGTAATAAACACATCGGTTTCGCAAAATTAGAATAGTATATCATATAAATAGTAGTCACAGATCGTAGCAGAATAATAAACATCATATACATACACAAACCTAGAGTCTATAAAATATAACACTGGACTCATATAATTTACATCCGGTACAAATCTCCAAACTCAAATATATATATATACAAAAAAAATCCTAAATGAGGTAAACTAAAAAGTCAAAAAGGTTTATCTCCTTGTTAGCACAACCATCTACCTGTCCTGTAACCTGAAAAGTCTTATTCTGATCCAAGCATTAAAATAACACGGTGGTCAGACTGTCTCTAAAAATCCAAAAGAGTAAGCACAAGGATATATGACATATAGATAAATGTAAGTTTCACACACACACAAAAAACAAGTCAAGCGAATTGTCAAACTCTAATTACATAATAAGACATAAGACTATTCAAATCAAAAACCTAGATAAATCACAAACATATATAAATCATAAATAATCAAAATCCATTATAAAATACACAAAAATTTCAATCCTAAACATTGAATATATCAAAAACCAAAAACTCCAAAATAAAGGATAATATCTGAAAATCCCAGAAAACCAAATCTAGAATGGTCTCAATGATCGTACTCATACTGTAGGAAAACAAAAGATGGTATCACTCATACCGATCAGATACTAATGATCGTCCATACTATGAAAACAGAATCTCAAAATCCATGAAAACCAGATCAAAGAAGATATAAATCATAGGATTTCTAGGATCATATAAAATCCAGGAGCATGCTTCTTTAGGATCTATCGGCTCCCAACCAAACACAAAAAGAGAGTAAACTCTAAAGTTTCAAGTACTATCACTCTTGGTAATCATGAGAACTTAACCAAAACGTTTCATACCACCTTATGAAATTCAAGTATTTACTAGAAACTAGTAAATCTTACTTATTTTGGATACCACTGGAAAACTGGAACTATATTCTCTTACGGATCTATTGGCCCCCTGGACAAAACACCAAAAGAAAATACAAACCTAAAGTGTTAATTACTTCCCTATAACAATCAAAAGTATTTAACATAGGCATACTTCCCGATGAAATTCAAGTATTAGCTAATGGCTAATAAGTACCACCCAGACATCCTATTCAATGAGTTGCACTATACATGATGAAGCGTTTCTCAAGAGCATTTAAACCAATCGGTAACAATAAGTCGAATATTAGTATTTTTCAAATTATAGAATTAAGGTTCTCGAAACATTTTATTTTTAAACTCTTCTCCCAAATCCAAAAGTCATACAAAATTGCTAAAATAGTATTTAAACAGCCAAAGGTTAAGTTTTTATAAAATCTGATAATGATTTATAGTTTTGAAAGTAAATAACACTATTTTACCATATAGGAAATGATTTCCAAAATACTTTATATATGAATATATATTCAACTCCTTATTAAAAAACCCATAAAATCGTTTATTGTGTAGCCATGTATATATTTATCCTTTGATAAAATAAATCATAATTCCACTTTTTTTTAAACTGGGTTAATTAATATTAAACGAGCTATGCGGCCCAAAGCATATACAAGTGCAAAATTACAGCAAACAAAACTAAGTTAAATCATCCGACATCAGTTCTAACTTAAAGCAAACTCTCAACATTCCCAATTTAATTAGGATTCTACCATTCCGATTGCCAGGGCGACTACTCGATGATTGCTTGAGTTCCTTGCCTCTCAACCCTCCACTTCCAGTTCTCCAATTGTAGTTTTTCTCTTGCCTCTAAGCTGGTAATTCTCTTGATCCTTCCGATGTTAATTTTTACATCTCTAGCAATATGCTCTACAAGTTCTAATTCATTTTTTCCTTGTTAGTTTTAAAAGCCCTTACATTCCGTTCTCTCCAGAGATGCCAAACAGTTGTCGTCAGAGAAATTTTCACGATTTCCTTCATAAGGTTCGTGAAGTCAGCCCGATTACTCAAGTAGTTTATCTCTTTTTCTAGATTTAACACTGCTTCAGTTTGCAAATTTTTAAGTTTTTGAATAGCCCATACATGATTGCTGATTTTGCATTCAAAAAACAAGTGATGATGTGTTTCAGTTTCTTTGCCGCAGAGGTTGCATGTGTCTTCATCGAGAATTCCCCAACTTTTTAGTCTATCTTTAGTACTTAGTCTTCCTTTAATAGCTTTATATGCCGTATGCGCCATTTTAGGGAAATTCGATTTACTCCAGATGACTTTGTACCAGGTGACTGTTTCATAGTGTTTCCTATTTTCATTCAGACTTCTCTCATTTTAAACTGTCCTTTCTTGTTGTTTTTCCAGACCTATTTGTTAGATTCTTTGTCTGTATGAATAGGAATTTCTTCTATTACTTGTTTCAAGTTTCGTGTTATCAGTTGCCTTTCTGTATCCCATTTATTACTGTGAATTATGCTGACAACTTGTATTTTTGGTGTGTTGTTCGCTGAGAAACTTTCCCATCCTACTCTTTCTAGAATGCTTTTGTTGTTTATCCAAGGATCTCTCCATAAGTCTGTGTCTTTGCCATTTGCTATTTGTCTTTCCACTGATTCTTTAAGTGTTTCTCTTTGTTTTAGGATATTCTTCCAAATTACTGAGGCATTGTTATCTGCATGCATGACCCAAAAGTTCTCTTTTAAGTATCTAGCTCTCATCCATTTAGCCCAAAGATTTTCAGAATTAAGTACTTTCCAAGCTAATTTGAGACCATAAACTTTTTAAGTTCAAAAAGATTTTTTAAACCAACCCCTCCTTCCTTTTTAGGTCCGCACATTTCATTATAGCTCACTTTATGAATGCCTCCTCTCCATATGAAGTTAGCACAGACTGTATTTATCTTTGCAACAGAGGAGTCTGGTATTTGAAATGTTTGTAGCCAAAATCTAACTTTTGAAGTGATTACAGTGTGAACCAATTCCACTCTTCCTACAAATGACAGTAGTTTTGATCTCCATCCTTGCCTTTTTCACGAATATTGTCTATCAATTTCCCACATTCTGCATCAGAGACTTTGTTATTTGATAATGGAAGCCCTAAGTATTTAACTGGCAGTTCTCCCCCACCTAATCCAAGTTGTGCTAATATGTTTGTTTTATTTTTACAATATTTGTTCATATAGCACTTAGTTTTGAGCTCATTAACTTTGAGTCCTGCAAGTTCCTCCAGTTGCTTAAAAATTCCCTTTATTGTGTTAATCTCCATGTCAGTAGATTTAAACACTACAAATAAGTCATCTGCATATATGAGGTGATTGACTTCTGGTATAATCTTATATGCTGGTTTGATTAATGATTGAAAACTTGCAAGTTCCATTTGGAGAGAAAACCATTTCATTGCTACAGCAAAAATATATGGAGATAGAGGATCTCCTTGTCTAGTTCCCCTGTTGGTTTTAATATATCCTTTAGGAATTCCATTTATAATCACAGAGAAGGTAGAAGTGCATATGCAATGAGTTATGAGTTTGAGTATTTTAGCTGGCACTCACATTTCATGTAGCATATGTAGAATGAACTGTCTGCTCACTTTATCATAGGCCTTGTGAAGATCTATTTTTAAGCACACCCCATCTGCCTTTTTTTTATTGAAACCCCTTATTAATTCATGTGCCAGCAAGGAATTTTCAGATATATATTTGCCCTTTATGAAAGCACTTTGGCTTTGTGAGATGAGTTTAGGTAGAACTTTACTAAGTCTCATGCATATAATTTTGCTAAGAATTTTATATGTAACATTGTAGCATGCTATTAGTCTATACTCTTCTATTTTTTCTGGCTTTTTGACCTTTGGTATCAGAGTGATAAATGTATGATTTATTTCTTGAATGAATTCACCTGATTAAACGCCTCTTGATAACCTTTAAGCATTCTATCTTTTAGGTCTTTCCAGTGCACTTTGGAGAAGAGTGCGCTCATGCCGTCAGGTCCAGGACTGGAATCATTGTGAATAGAGAAAATGGCTCTTTTCAGCTCCCTTTCCGTAATCTCAGCTATGAGCATTTCAGCACCTTCTCTGGAGATTCTCTTTCTGCAGTTGATATGAGGTATTTGTTGAACATAATCTCCATTGTAAGTGTTTGTGAAATATTCTATGGCTTTTGTTTCCAAATCTTGCAAGTTCCCAGCAACTTCTCCCTGTTCATTTAAAAAAATTAGCAAATTATTATTTTGATTTTTCCTCTGAGACATTTTAGTATAAAAAAATTTATTGCATTCATCCCCTTGTATTAGCCATTTTTCCTTTGCTTTTTTTTAAATTTCCATGGCTTGTATACTCAGTAGGCTCTTCAGTTGTTGTTGTTTGTCAAAGTACTCTACATTCGATTCTTTATTAAATGGCTCTTCTTCTAGTTGATATCGAAGTTTTCCCAACCTTTCTTGTAATTCTTTGATGCCTTCATGTGATTTAGGCCTGACTTTATTCCACTCTATATATTGGTACATGTAATTCCCTTCTGGATTTTGGAAAAATCAACTATTTTTTTGTATTCTTCAATTAAGTGCCAATGATTTGCATATCTGAACGGTTTGCCTTTGGGTGTTTGCGTTTCATTATTAAATTGTATGTAGAGAGGACAATGATCACTTGCTAAACTAGGCAGCACTGTAACATTAATATTTGGGAATTTGTTAAGAAGATCTGCATTACCCAGTGCTCTATCAAGTCTTGATATAATTTTTTTCCTCTCACCGCCTTTCCATGTGTATTTCAGGCCCATATGGAGCACTTCAGTAGTACACAGTTGTTAAATTCAGATATTTGGCAAACCTTTAGGGTGAGTCCTCCTCGTTTTTCATTTGTTTTCAATACTGCATTGAAATCTCCAAAAACTATCCACAGTTTTGATATGATTTTTGAATGTTCATTTATGGCTTTCCATAGGTTTTTCCTTCCCGATGCTAAATTGTTTGCATAGATTATTGTTGCCATGATTTGCATGCCTCCTATGTTTTTCATTTCTATAGTAATTTGTTGTTCATCTACATTTAGCAGACTGAATGTCCATATATTGGAATCCCAAAGAATAATTTTTCTTCCCTTGCTATTGTTTGTGTTATTATGAATTATTTTCCAGTGTTCACCCATTTGTTTCTGTATTTCCTCCATTCTATCTTCTGTAAGTTTGTTTTCTAATATTGCTAAGACTGTAGGTTTATATTTATTTCTGAGATTATAGAGGTCTAATCTTTTGACATCACCATCAAGACCTCTTACGTTCCAGCATATAATAGTCATTATGATTTGGTAGATCTGCTCCTAATAATCGGAGCTGATACTACTTTAGCTTTATTTCCAGCTACTTTATTTCCTTTTCCAGAAAACATCTCTTTATAATTGTCATTCACTTCTGTATATTTTTCCAGGTTTTCGTCCATATCTTCTTCTGATGATGATTCTATTTGTATATCTAATTTGTTTATTTCTTTGATTGATCTAGGGAGATCTTCTTCATCACTTGACTCAACCATATTCTGCTCCTGTGGTTGCTGACTATGATCCTTTAATTCTGAATGATCCTCCTGTATCCTCAGAGATTGATGAACTACTTACATCTCTTCTCCACAGTCCTTGATGTCGCTCGGCCTTGGAGGTGGACTCTCTATTTTAGCATTTTGTTTTTTTGTTGCTGTAATATCTTTTTGTGGTAGTATGTCAGTGTTACTAGTGAAAGCTGTCTGAGAAGAAACAGCTATTGTATTGTCTATATGGATAGTTTCTGTAGATATTGTGGCTTTTGGTATCCATGCCTGTTTGGATTTGTTCTTATCACTACACTCTAGGGTGGCTGCATGACCAAAACATTTACATTCTACACATCTCAGAGGTATGAATTCATATTCTACTTCTTGCATGTATACATTTCCTCTTTTATCAATGGCTTTCACAGTCTATGATAATGTAGAGTCTGCTTTTATTTCCACCAAGATTCTAGCAAATTCGATTCTCTTAACTTTCCTTGTGTATTCATCTATATCGAGAGGTTTACCAATAATGCTTGCCAGTTTTCCAATACATCTCATATTCCACAAAGCTAAATTAAGATTATTGAATTTGATCCAGATTGGATATGTTGTTAACATCACTTTTCAAAATTAAAATCTGCTTCCCACTTCTTAATGATTATCAATTACTATCCATGAACCATGGACCCCCTTTAACAATTTTTTCGTAATCTTCTTCCCTTTCAAATTTTATGAGATAAAAACCATTTTCTCTGGTAAATACATCCCAAAATCCTGATGGTTTCCAGACCCTCCTTATATATGCATTAAAGTGGACTAGATATGGTCTTTTACCTGCCATGTATGCATATAGAGAATTCTTCCACATCTGATTAGATTCTTCATAATCTTGATCGTCTATAAGTTGATAAGTCCCTGTCCCCTCCTTAATTGGTTCGAAATAATCGACTTTACCTTGCATTTCGATGTTGTTATCTACCGCCTCAACCCACGATTTAGGGTTTTTGCTTTGCTTTGTGAGATCTGGATTTGTTTGTTTGATTACATCTGCAAACGTTGCTTCCCCCTTTCGTTTAACCATCGTCCAACCTCCACCTCCTTCATCATCTTCCAAGTCACCTAGGGTTTTGGGAAATCCGGTTGTCGCCATTATCAAGTTTAAGATTAAATCTATTTTTATAATTCCATTTTTCTTTTTAAAATACTTCTATAAAATTACTCCAAACCTTATTTAAAATTCCATAATTTAAAAATTATATTCCAAAGTTTATATTTATAAGTAGCCATTTCATCCCTAATTTCTCATATTCCAAATCCGTCTTTGAAATCAAACATTTATTCAAAACAAACTTAGGTTTTATATTTCCAAAACTCATATTCCAAAATCCATATCCCAAATCCATACCTTTCTATTGATAATATTTAAAATATATACAAAAATACTTATTTAAAATTATCTAAAACAGAATATGACTATTTGGAAAATAAGTTTTAAAAATACACACACACACACACACACATACATATATACTAAGCGATTTAATTCCAAAACTCAATCCCAATCAATCCATCAATTTGTGAATCTAAACTCAGAAATCTTTAACAAAAATTTATCCAGAATTGACAAAGTAAACAATAGAAACACATACACAAAGTAAGCAAAACACGGGTTCAAGTGATGGGTCGGAGACGGATCTGCAGTCACCTGGAGTTCATGTTCCAGGCAATGACCGGTGCACCGATCGTATACGACCAGTCCACCGGTTATAGACTTGGAACGTGAGTTCCAGGCGCAGTTTCCTTCTCCAATGATAATCACTAACTTCGACGCGACTTCTTCGCTTTTCGGCAACACTAGATGACTCCAACCAACAGAATACAGCATACACTACCATGTAGATACAATTCATGATAACTAAAGATAAATTTGTCCAAAAACAATAAGCATTTCAATTGTTTGCTATTATAAAATAACACAAATAATATTTATTCCATGATGCTCAGCCCATTTGCCTGGTTATCGGCCCATTAACCCATCTGATTTCTTTGCATCTTACTGTAGCGTGCATATATATCAGTGTATCTATTTTGCTTGGATTGGTTTTTTTTCGAACTTGTATTCATTAATTTCTCTCTTTTCTGATATAAATCGATAATCAATGGTGATTTCATATGTTTTTAATCTGATTTCTATAATTCTGAGATGTTGATTACATGGTATCAGAGCAGAGTTTATCAATCTAGAGTTTATCATATCTCAATTCAGATCTATCAGATCTAGGGTTTTCTCAAGTTTCACCATGACTGAAAATAAAAGCTCAGCGATGATCGATGTATTACCAATCATGTCAAAAATAACAGATGGAAGCTAAATAACTCAAATTATCTGGAGTGGAGTAAAACTATTCGGCTTTATCTCTACAATAAAGATAAGGATGATCATCTGATTAACGATCCTCCAACAACACAGGAACCTAATGATCTGATTTGGTTAAGAGAAGATGCAAGATTATTTTTACAAATACAAAATTCAATTGATAATGAAGTAATCAATTTGATTAACCATTGTGAATTCGTAAAGGAGTTGATGGAGTATGTTGAATTTTTCTACTCCGGTAAAGGAAATTTAACTCGGATGTTTGATGTATGTAAAGTTTTTTACAGAGCAGAGAAAAGAGATCAAACTCTCACCAACTATTTCATGAGTTTTAAACAAACCTATGAAGAATTGTATGAGTTGTTGCCTATGAGTACTAAAATCAAGATTCAACAACAACAAAGGGAACAAATGGCTATAATGAGTTTTCTTGCTGGATTACCATCAGAATTCGATTCAGCTAAATCACAAATCTTGTCTGGATCTTCAATCTCTTCACTTCAAGAAGTTTTTAGCCACATACTTCGAACTGAAAACTCATCTACTTCATCTAATAACAATGTTAGTAATAGTGCCTTGATTAGTTCAAGTAACAATCCTACCGCTTATCACAATTCATGGAAACCACCACCAGATTTTAGACCACCATGGAACTCCTCACAATGACCAGAATCATGGAGACCCCCACCAACACAATCATGGAGACCTCAAAGAAATATGTGGAGACCAAATAATAAAATCTGTTCATATTGCAAGAAGCCAGGCCACTTAATGTCTGAATGTAGAAAACTTCAATACAATAATCAAAGAAATCAAGGAGCATCTAGTGCTAATAAAACAGTGCTCATGACTGCTGAGGAATTTGATAAATACTCAAAGTATCAAGAATCATTGCAAAAGCCATCTAGTACCTCTTCATCATCTGTATCAGTATCTACTCTAGCTAATACAGATAAGCAGACATATAAATGGGTTATCGATTCTAGAGCAACTGATCATATGTCAGGTAACTCTAGATTATTTACAGATCTTAAAATGTATGAACATGGTCAAGCTGTTATTTTGGCAGATGTATCTCAGTCTAATGTCCAAGGTACTGGTGATATAAACATTTCACCACCATTAAAATCTGCGTTATTCATACCATCACTATCTTATAATTTGCTGTCAGTCGGTCAACTAACCAAGAGTATGAATTGTAGCATATCTTTCTTCCCTGAAAAATGTGTCTTTCAGGATCTTATGACGAGGAAAACTATTGGCAAAGGATATGAATCTGGTGGCCTCTTCATTCTGGACACTTTACCAGTGGCATGTTCTAGTGTAGATTCAGCTATCAAAGTTCATCAGCAACTCGGTCATCCCTCTCTTACTCTATTCAAACACTTATGCCCTCAATACAAATACATTTCTACTCTTAATTATGAACCATGTCAATACGCTAAACTTCATCGTAGTAGTTCTAAACCTAGAATAAATAAACGTGCAAGTGCACCATTTGAACTTGTACATTCGGATATTTGGGGACCATCATCTGTTGTATCTAAATCTGGTTTTAAATACTTTGTAACTTTTGTAGACAATTATTCTCGTGTTACATGGTTATTTCTAATGAAGCAGAGACCTGAAGTGTTTTCTATTTTTTATGATTTTCATACTGAAATTCAAAATCAGTTTAAGACAAATATTCAAACCCTAAGGAGTGATAATGCTAGAGAGTACACATATCATACTTTTAGCACATATTTAACTCAGCATGGTATGTTGCATGAGACTTCGTGTGCTGACACTGCATCTCAGAATGGGGTTGCTGAGAGAAAGAATCGTCATCTACTTGAAACCACTTGTAACAGCCCGCAAATCCGTACCCCTTGAGTCAACTCTATTCTACCTATATCAACTCAAGTTGTGCAGAAATACGAACCATTTGGGTTAAAGAAGAAGAGGTAGAAGAAGAAAATAGAAAATAACAACAGAATCTAACCATCGCAGCGGAATAAAATATAATAGAAAACAAATGATCTTTACTCAAATCAAATATATCGGTTTATATATTACATCATCAGAGTACATCAATCACAGTTCAATATCAACAACATACAAATGGATACACAGCAATTCAACACAGCGGAATATACATAAACAAATACGGGAGTACGTATCATCATCCTGCTCATCTCCTAAGCTCCACAGCATCATATCCTGTATCCTATAATACTCGGTCCGACCCGAGCAATACAGTTAAATAACACCCGAGTCAGTCTGGAATACCAGCGTGAGAAAATCACACCCAATTGATTATTAAAGTTTCAAAAATCCTTTGAAAACAAAAGCATCTCGTAAGACCACGCCACAAATAAACATGTCGGGTTTTTACCTTACGATAGCTAAAACAATTTTTATAGAAATCCTCTAATATTATAACAGGGTCTATATACAAATACTTATAAAATAGCTGAAATTGTTACATCTATTAAATTCCAGCTACTAGCCACAGAGTGGGTAATACAAACAAAACTCGTACAAGGCTCGTAGGGAGAATGGATTTCCAACTAATGACTAGGCACTGGGGTACCACCTGTCACAGTATAGGGCCTAGATCACCGTACCGAGGAGTACGGCCGCTCCCCTGCAACACAAGACCGGGACTACCCCTTACTGGATAATCCCGAGTGAGATCACCCCACGGTTGGGATCAGCAACCGCCCACTAAGCCGAAATAAAAAGGGACATCTAGACAGGGATGACCTCACCTTGCTTGGGTGCTACCCACCTAGCCTTGCTGCATAACCCCTGATTTTCAGTCATTCCCATTTGATGAGGCTTGAGGCTAAGCGTTACCTTTATAGAACATATCCCTTAGAATGCCCATCGTCCACCTGACGATGTTTACAAAAGCATTCATCCATACAAGTCCGTCCCGGGTTCGAACGAAACCGAAGGCACTACTCCTACTACATCCATTTTGGAAATATCCTCAGGATTAGTAGCGACTAGCCCTTGCACTTCTCTGCTCCATCTTCGAATCCAAAATCGTTTACACGAAACGTACAAACCGGATTGAAGTGGTTTTTGTGAAATAAATCTCGATCCCGGTCTCTTCGAAACGATCAACGTATTTGTCCAATATTAATAGTCGGTTATTTAACTATCAATTAATATTCACAAACAACCATCAACCAATAAATAATTTTTCCAAAATTATTTATTAATCTCAAAAATATCTTCACACGATATATTTCTATTTTCAACCTTTTGAAAACAGTTTCAAACCACCTTTCTTTCCAGAATAAACTTTCCCAAATATTTTCTATCTCCTCTGAAATCACCAAGCACAAACTAGATTTTTTAAAATAATTTAAAACACTTTACTTTGAAATATACTTTAAAATATTTAAGTTAAAACTACATCAATAATTTATTAAAGATACCATACTATATGAATATTTGAAAATAAGGTTACTTAATAAATATAAAACTAGATTTATACTTTTTTTTTAAAACAAAATATTAAGTCATTCTTTAGATAATTACTACTATAGTAGAATAAGACAAAATACTTACTCTAGAATTTAAATATTAGATATAAGAAATTTTCCTAACCTGCTTTTTAAAACAATATTTGATCTTTTAACTTATATTTAAAAATTTACTTTGAAAACGTACTTGGTTATCCCAGGGAGAATTCCAACTTCAATCACTTAAATCAATTTTCCAAATTGATTCCCAATTTATTCCATTTGAAATAAATATCTTTACTTTCCTAATTCATTTTAAAATTCATTAATTATGGACTTATTACTATTATTATTTCCCTTTGATTTTTAAATCTTTTTAACTGAAACATACGAATTTCAGCTTTCCCCAATTTCTTCTTTATTCCTTTCAATAATTTAAATCATAAATTTTAAATAAATGTTTTGTTCTTTTAAAATAATAATACTGAAATTTAAAATTCGTTAATCTTATGTTTATTCAAATTTCCTTTCTATACTCAAGATTTATTTATTAGAATCTGAAAGTTACTTTATTTCTTTCACACTTCATTTTTAAATTTATTCAAATTTCTATAATTATTTTACTTACAATTTAAGTTCTTCTATTTTCTTTCAAAAATCCAATTTATATATTTTTGATAATTCATCATACCCAGTTATATCCAATCGAACCATAGTATTCAATATTCCAACATAATTCATCATATAATATCAAATAATCACAACAGAGGGTATTAAATAATTATGAATAAATGTTGACGGATCCAGTTGGATCCCTCCAACCTGTTTTCCCTGCATCCATAGACATTAGCACAATATAAAATGCCAATTCCAAATATATACCACACTATAGCACATCAATCAATTCAATCATTCGAACATTTATTTAAATTTAATCATTTAACTTTAAATTTAACCGAGTGAGATTAACTCACCTTTCCCTTTAAATTTGCAATCCACTTCATTCTCGATTTGATTTCAGGATTTCAGACCTTGTAAAAACATTAGATGATTTTTATTAACATTTGAATAAATCGACCATTAAATTTCCGTATATAAATTTAATTATCCAATGCTTTTATTTCAGACTAATAATTTAATTTTAAGCTGATTTCCTCTTTATAAAATATTTTTAGTACCTAAGAGAATTCAATGAAGTTAATATCTTCATCATATATTATTAACAATAACTAGTTAGTAAAGACATGTATATATATATATATATATTTTTAAATAGATATGTTTACATATATATTTACTTTAAACTCATTTACTTAAAAGCTCGTTAATATAAATCTAAAATCTAATTTATATAACTTCTTTTCAATATTCAAAATTCCTATCTGTTATCCAAATTTATCTATATCCTATTTCCTGTTTCTATCAATATTTCAAGCATGTATGTAAATATATTTATTCAAAATCTTTTCCATATTTGAAATTATTTTATTTATTAATATCTTATTTACACTTCATTCCTTTTCCTGTAAGTATAAGCATTTAAATTTAAAAAAAACGGTACCTTACTGTATACCGACGAAACCCTAGCCTCGAGCATCGTCAGTGAACATCGCGAGCCGCCGAAGCCTAAATCGCCAGCGCGTCACCTCGAACAACCCAATACCCACATCTGCGACTCGATTTGACTAAATGCGAAGCTCCCCTAGCCTCTGAATCGAATTGAGCCTCCACTCCACCAAGCCCTAGCCATGCTCGGTCGCGATTCAACGTGGATCTTCATGGCTACAGCCACTGCCCCGATTATACGCGAACCCTTCGACCACGATTCAGATGCTCGCGCGCCTTATTATATTATATATATTTTTTAGCTTCGAACGAGAATTGAACTTTTGAAAGGAACCGTGACTTGAATAGGAAAGAGGAATACGAGGGATTTAAAAGGAAGGAGAACGAAAATAATTCGTTAAGGAGGAAAAAGGGTTTCAGGCATCCGCCATTTCTTTCTGAATTTTGCTTTCTGTTTTGAAGGAAGGAGCTCGAGTCTATCCTTTAAACAAAAATGGTTGTGTGCTGTTGTTAAAAGAGGGGACATGGAGATGAAAGAAAGTCGGCGTGCTCAGGAACGATTTTCGGCTGTGATGTTGCTTATATGATATTATACTTATAAAATTTAAATTAAATTATCGTTATAAATTTCAACGCGTTTATATATATCGTATGCTCGCATAACAACTCCAATCACTGTGAAATTTGAAATCCGATAATGATTCAATATTACGGACCCAATGGAACTGGTTTCGTCGAATTCCGAGACTGTGCCTCGAAAGGCTATTTTTAAATTAAATTTAAACGATATATTTTTTAAAACTGAACAAACCACTGTTAATTTCAATTTTACAACTTCTATTATCCTCGGTACTATTAATATAAATTTTTCAAGCCTTCAAAATATTTTTAATAGGCTTAAAACTCCAGATTCAACAATTTACCCAACTTTACTTGTTTGATTCAATAATTCAATTATCAAATAAAATGTGATATTCGTAATTTAAGTTAAAATTACTTTATTGAATATTTAAAATTAAATAAATATTCTAATTTTAAATGCTCGAAAATTTCGGGTCGTCACATTCCTCCCCCATTAAAAGAATTTCATCCCCGAAATTACTAGTTAGGAAGAATGGTCCAATTCCCGTTACTTATCCCAAAAACACAATTCAACATCATACCAACTATCTTTTATAAAAGATCATTATCATTCTTATTAACTTCTCTACCCTCCTATAGTTTTCAACTATTATTACTTGCTCAATCATTCAAATTTCAATTTAAACCAAATTTTGAATTATCAAAATTTTCTCAAAAATTTTCCAACTCTCTAAATTTCCGAAAAATTTCGCCAGCGTCTCTTTTGCGCGGCTAGCTCGGTACAACTACAAAAGGCCTCTACGGGCTCCCAAATCTAAAAAGAAATCAAAAAGCCAAGTGGCTCGATCCTAAAAGCCAATCCAATTTCATACCAAAATTTAAATACATACCTTTTGTCGGGCAATTCATATTTATCTTCTGAAATCAAAATCAATTCTCTTTTCCCTTTATATTACCTGCATATCCTGTTTAGCACTAATATCCAATCACAACTTTCAAAAACATTTTATCGACTTTCTTACAAAATGTCAGTATTTATTTATTCAGATATTAACTTAGATTATATTTGTAATATCAATTCCCAATCAAGAATTCACCATTCCCTTCTTAAGTTAGTATAAGCATTTATGTGTTTCTTATATTTATTTTCATCTCCCACTTTAGTTTATATCTATTCCTATTCACATTGATTCTTTCATTTTCATACGAATTCAATTTATCCTTAACTCTGAACATTTAAATTTTATTTTTTATTTATAACTAATTTATGTCATATTTTAATTAGTTTCATTTACTAAATTATTTCAATTTCCAGTTTGAAATCGTTTTGTCGTTAACAGAAGTTCCCAAAAATTTTCTAACTCCCAAAATTTTTGAAATTTTTTGGCAGAGTCTCCTTTGTACGGAGAAGCTTTTGCAATTTGACAAAAGAGATAAATATATATACATCGACCCACCCGGTCGGAAAAATCAAAAACAGTTCATATTTCCTATTTTATTTGCGTAGGCGTACCTTATTTAGCATTTTTAAGCAAGTAGCTTATTTATTTAGCCGTTAGCGCAACCAAATCCCGCCACACGGCTTCCAGGTACCTGTACTTACTCAATTTAAACATGTAAGTTCCAAATATATGAAGTTTAACAGCATATCACTTATTTGCAATGGTTAAAACATATGAATTCTAAAGAAATGCACATCAAACATTTTCCGTAAGCAATTTATACAATTTTCATACTAATTCAACTGTTTCAATTAATTTACAAACCATTTTTATTCAATTTGAATGGTTTTCAATCCATTCGTATACCACTTCATCAATTTGAATGGTTTAAAACTCAATCGCTTATATTTAATTTATTCTTAAGCAAACTGAACTCATATTTAATTCAATTGCTTTCAAAATCAATTTATTTTACTTCTATCAACTCATAGAATTTCAATTACTTCCATTTACATCAAATGACAATTTATTCTATGCAGTTTGACGAGTTCTATGTGAATAAACAAGTATTTATGTTTTATAATCAATTTAAATGGATTTCAACTCAATTTATACTTAATTCTATTCCATTTTTAAATTTATTCACAATCCATATATTCTCATTTTCATTGCATTTCAGATTTGAATCTATTCACTTACATTTCATTTTATTAACCAAACTAGTTCATTCAAAACCATTCACAATTTAGATTCATCTTCATTACCAATTAAATTTCCTTTTTATTTTAATTCATTCACGACCATTTATTTAGCTCGACCCATTTCAAGCTTGCATATTACTACCCATTCCCGAATTAATTCAAACCAAGCTTTAATTTAATGGCCTTCCAATTTTACTCGTAGTCGAGCTTCTAATTATTCTCAACTTAAGTTAATTTACTCAATTTATTTCACTTCAAACTTAAGTTCACTTCCATTTGATTCTTATTTATCCCATCCATTTATTTATTCAATATAATTAGTTTATCCACTCAATCCATTTTGAATTTACATTACCTTAAGTATTATTTATAACCCACCAAATTCTATTTCGATCCAAATTTATTTTCACTTGATTTAAATCCAACCCAATATCATTACACTTAGTTTTAAGTTGAATTCAATTCAACTCTCCTTCATCTATTCAGCTTAAGTTAATCTACTTCAATTTATTCAAAAAATAAATTCTATACTTAAGCTCATTTCATTTTGCAAATAAATTTCGCTTTTCAATTTAACTCAATTCTATTTTAATCCAAACCCATTTCAAACTACAAATATTTATTTGATTAGTTATTATACAATTTTAACTTTTTAGATTCAGCTCATTCAATTTATTACAAGGCCATTTCCAATTTATTTCCACTTATTTGGATTTTTATTTGCAATCCATACCATTTTCGATTTACCATTCACATTTATGAACTCACAATTCAATCTCATTTACTTCACTAACAATCCAGGTCGAATTTGATTTGTAACTTGAGTTTTATTTCCAAATTTCATTATTAGTTTACAATTCAGCTTCTATTTAGCTTTATTTAAGTTCCCTTTTACTCATTCCATTAACTAATTTATCAACAAATTAGTTCTTCCCTATTTATAGTTCAATACTTGATTTTTAATTCCAAATATCACCTCATTTAATTTTCTTGGTTCAATTTTATTATATAATTCAAGTTTGATCTTCATTTTATTTTTCAATTCATCAAACGATATTTATTTTGGATTTTGTATTCCAATTTCAATTTTATAAGTCACAACTTATTATTTACACAATTCCATTCATTATATGCTTGAATATGTTCATCTTTTATTTTTTACTCAAGATTCACGCCTATTTATAGCTCAAGCATATTTTTATTTCATGGATTTTTAATTCTTTTACAAGTTATTCCAATTTATTCATTTCAATCCAATCCTTATTCAATTTATTTTCCATTTGTTCAGGTAAGAATTTAATTTCATTCATTAATTCAATTGAATTCTCATTCCAATTCAATTCTACTTTAACTCGGATTTATTTAACTCAATTCAATTTCAACTTAATTCGGATACAACTGGATATTATTTTCAGCCCATTCAATTAATTTCGATCCAGTTAAATTTTATTCTCCAATCCAAGTTAATTTCATTTTTAACTTTTCATTTTAAATTTAAATTCCAACATTTAAAGCTTATATTTCCTTTCTGATTTAAAAATCATATTAATTCATAAGCTTACAATTTATAAGCTTACAACCTATCTCATCAGGATTTCTAAACACCCGACTTTTGGTTTCAAATCATTTCGAAATCTCCAACATTTCAAAATCACACTTCTCAAAAAATTTAAACCAATCCTGGTTTTTTTTTTATTCCCAACAAATTTCCTTTGAAATTTTCAAAAACAACTAGCTTTTCTAAACAAATCAGTTTTTGGCAGCCATCCGTCACTTAAAAATTCGAAAATGAATACTGATGATGAGGCCGTCATCATCAGAATTATTTTCCAGTAATCCAAGTGATGTCAATGCCATATTATTTCCAAAATCCATTTAAAACAATTTTCCTTTCAGAAGTACCTCCAAAACAATAATGCTATCATTTATCTTCAAATACTTCCAAATCTCCGGGATTTAAATTTCCAAATCCTGCTTAAATCAATTTTGACTATAATTCATTTGTATAGTTTACGCTCATACAAATTCTCATTTGATTATATTTCAATTTATAAATTACATTTATAATTCATATTTTATAAGTTTCTTTTTATATATAATGAATTTATTCCCTTATATTTGGTTATATTTTCGATTCTAGTTAAATTTTCCATACAATAAGGATAATAATTTAAATACCACTATTTCTAACATCCAAGCAACCATATATTAGCTCAATAGTTTACAAAGACTTTCTTTATATCAAAAATATATTTTGGGTAAAATTATTTCATTTACCCACACTTAAAACAATACCGTGTCGATTGTTCTATTCAAGTGTTTAGAAACCCCTTCAATACAGTTGCGCAGACTGTGTCGACGAAGGTTCATATGCCACTCAATAAATCAATCAATGCAATATTAAAACAATTTATATTCACTAACATATACGCGCTCATATCTATTAATGCGCTCAAACTCATTCTAGAGCACTATAGACTCTATTTTAAATGAGTAATTACCACCAGAGCCAAGGTTATCACCAACCTAAGCTCTGATACCAAGTGTAACAGCCCGCAAATCCGTACCCCTTGAGTCAACTCTATTCTACCTAAATCAACTCAAGTTGTGCAGAAATACGAACCATTTGGGTTAAATAAGAAGAGGTAGAAGAAGAAAATAGAAAACAACAACAGAATCTAACCATCGCAGGGGAATAAAATATAATAGATAACAAATGATCTTTACTCAAATCAAATATATCGGTTTATATATTACATCATCAGAGTACATCAATCACAGTTCAATATCAACAACATACAAATGGATACACAGCAATTCAACACAGCGGAATATACATAAACAAATACGGAGTACGTATCGTCATCCTGCTCATCCCCTAAGCTCCACAGCATCATATCCTGTATCCTATAATAATCGGTCTGACCCGAGCATTACAGTTAAATAACACCCGAGTCAGTCTGGAATACCAGCGTGAGAAAATCACACCCAATTGATTATTAAAGTTTCAAAAATCCTTTGAAAACAAAAGCATCTCGTAAGACCACGCCACAAATAAACATGTCGGGTTTTTACCTTACGATAGCTAAAACAATTTTTATAGAAATCCTCTAATATTATAACAGGGTTATATACAAATACTTATAAAATAGCCGAAATTGTTACATCTATTAAATTCCAGCTACTAGCCACAGAGTGGGTAATACAAACAAAACTCGTACAAGGCTCGTAGGGAGAATGGATTTCCAACTAATGACTAGGCACTGGGGTACCACCTGTCACAGTACGGGGCCTAGATCACCGTACCGAGGAGTACGCCCGCTCCCCTGCAACACAAGACCGTGACTACCCCTTACTGGATAATCCCGAGTGAGATCACCCCGCGGTTGGGATCAGCAACCGCCCACTAAGTCGAAATAAAAAGGGACATCTAGACAGGGATGACCTCACCCTGCTTGGGTGCTACCCACCTAGCCTTGCTGCATAACCCCTGATTTTCAGTCATTCCCATTTGATGAGGCTTGAGGCTAAGCGTTACCTTTATAAAACATATCTCTTAGAATGCCCATCGTCCACCTGACGATGTTTACAAAAGCATTCATCCATACAAGTCCGTCCCGGGTTCGAACGGAACCGAAGACACTATTCCTACTACATCCATTTTGGAAATATCCTCAGGATTAGTAGCGACTAGCCCTTGCACTTCTCTGCTCCATCTTCGAATCCAAAATCGTTTACACGAAATGTACAAACCAGATCGAAGTGGTTTTCGTGAAATAAATCTCGATCCCGGTCTCTTCGAAACGATCAACGTATTTGTCCAATATTAATAGTCGGTTATTTAACTATCAATTAATATTCACAAACAACCATCAACCAATAAATAATTTTTCCAAAATTATTTATTTATCTCAAAAATATCTTCACAAGATATATTTCTATTTTCAACCTTTTGAAAACAGTTTCAAACCACCTTTCTTTCCAGAATAAACTTTCCCAAATATTTTCTATCTCCTCTGAAATCACCATGCACAAACTAGATTTTTTAAAATAATTTAAAACAATTTACTTTGAAATATACTTTAAAATATTTAAGTTAAAACTACATCAATAATTTATTAAAGATACCATACTATATGAATATTTGAAAATAAGGTTACTTAATAAATATAAAACTAGATTTATACTTTTTTCTTAAAAACAAAATATTAAGTCATTCTTTAGATAATTACTACTATGATAGAATAAGACAAAATACTTACTCTAGAATTTAAATATTAGAAATAAGAAATTTTCCTAACCTGCTTTTTAAAACAACTTTTAATCTTTTAACTTATATTTAAAAATTTACTTTGAAAACGTACTTGGTTATCCCAGGGAGAATTCCAACTTCAATCACTTAAATCAATTTTCCAAATTGATTCCCAATTTATTCCATTTGAAATAAATATCTTTACTTTCCTAATTCATTTTAAAATTCATTAATTATGGACTTATTACTATTATTATTTCCCTTTGATTTTTAAATCTTTTTAACTGAAATATACGAATTTCAGCTTTCCCCGGTTTCTTCTTTATTCCTTTCAATAATTTAAATCATAAATTTTAAATAAATGTTTTATTCTTTTAAAATAATAATACTGAAATTTAAAATTCGTTAATCTTCTGTTTATTTAAATTTCCTTTCTATACTCAAGATTTATTTATTAGAATCTGAAAGTTACTTTATTTCTTTTACACTTCATTTTTAAATTTATTCAAATTTCTATAATTATTTTACTTACAATTTAACTTCTTTTATTTTCTTTCAAAAATCCAATTTATATATTTTTGATAATTCATCATACCCAATTATATCCAATCGAACCATAATATTCAATATTCCAACATAATTCATCATATAATATCAAATAATCACAACAGAGGGTATTAAATAATTATGAATAAATGTTGAGGGATCCAGTTGGATCCCTCCAACCTGTTTTCCCTGCATCCACAGACATTAGCACAATATAAAATGCCAATTCTAAATATATACCACACTATAGCACATCAATCAATTCAATCATTCAAACAATTATTTAAATTTAATCATTTAACTTTAAATTTAACTGAGTGAGATTAACTCACATTTCCCTTTAAATTTGCAATCCACTTCATTCTCGATTTGATTTCAGGATTTCAGACCTTGTAAAAACATTAGATGATTTTTATTAACATTCGAATAAATCGACCATTAAATTTCCGTATATAAATGTAATTATCCAATGCTTTTATTCCAGACTAATAATTTAATTTTAAACTGATTTCCTCTTTATAAAATATTTTTAGTACCTAAGAGAATTCAATGAAGTTAATATCTTCATCATATATTATTAACAATAACTAGTTAGTAAAGACATGTATATTTATATTTTTAAATAGATATGTTTACATATAGATTTACTTTAAACTCATTCACTTAAAAACTCGTCTATATAAATCTAAAATCTAATTTATATAACTTCTTTTCAATATTCAAAATTCCTATCTGTTATCCAAATTTATCTATATCCTATTTCCTGTTTCTATCGATATTTCAAGAACGTATGTAAATATATTTATTCAAAATCTTTTCCATATTTGAAATTACATTATTTATTAATATCTTATTTACACTTCATTCCTTTTCCTGTAAGTATAAGCATTTAAATTTATAAAAAAAACGATACCTTACTGTATACTGACGAAACCCTAGCCTCGAGCATCGTCAGTGAACATCGCGAGCCGCCGAAGCCTAAATCGCCACCGCGTCACCTCGAACAACCCAATACCCACATATGCGACTCGATTTGACTGAATGCGAAGCTCCCCTAGCCTCTGAATCGAATTGAGCCTCCACTCCACCAAGCCCTAGCCGTGCTCGGTCGTGATTCAACATGGATCTTCATGGCTACTGCCACTGCCCCGATTATACGCGAACCCTTTGATCACGATTCAGATGCTCGCGCGCCTTATTATATTATTTTTTTATAGCTTCGAACGAGAATTGAACTTTTGAAAGGAACCGTGACTTGAATAGGAAAGAGGAATACGAGGGATTTAAAAGGAAGGAGAACGAAAATAATTCATTAAGGAGGAAAAAGGGTTTCAGGCATCCGCCATTTCTTTCTGAATTTTGCTTTCTGTTTTGAAGGAAGGAGCTCGAGTATATCCTTTAAACAAAAATGGTTGCATTCTGTTGTTAAAAGAGGGGACATGGAGATGAAAGAAAGTCGGCGTGCTCAGGAACGATTTTCGGCGGTGATGTTGCTTATATGATAATATACTTATAAAATTTAAATTAAATTATCGTTGTAAATTTCAACGCGTTTATATATATCGTATGCTCACATAACAACTCCAATCACTGTGAAATTTGAAATCCGATAATGATTCAATATTACGGACCCAATGGAACTGGTTTCGTCGAATTCCGAGACTGTGCCTCGGAAGGCTATTTTTAAATTCAATTTAAACGATATATTTTTTAAAACTGAACAAACCACTGTTAATTTCAATTTTACAACTTCTATTATCCTCGGTACTATTAATATAAATTTTTCAAGCCTTCAAATTATTTTTAATAGGCTTAAAACTCCAGATTCAACAATTTACCCAACTTTACTTGTTTGATTCAATAATTCAATTATCAAATAAAATGTGATATTCGTAATTTAAGTTAAAATTACTTTATTGAATATTTAAAATTAATTAAATATTCTAATTTTAAATGCTCGAAAATTCCGGGTCGTCACACCACTAGTGCATTGCTATTTCATATGAAGGTGCCAAAACCATTTTGGGCAGATGTTGTGTTAACAGCATGCTATCTTATTAATAGAATTCCATCTACAGTTCTTGACTTTGAGATTCCATACAGAGTTTTATTCCCTAATAAAGAATTACATCCCATTAAACCAAGGGTATTTGGATGCACCCGTTTTGTCAGAGATGTGAATCCTCAGCTTGGTAAACTTGATCCAAAATCCTTAATATGTATCTTTGTTGGATACTCAAGACTACAGAAAGGATACAAATGCTTTTGCCCTAGTTTAAACAAGTATCTAATATCAATAGATGTAAATTTCATGGAGGATTTGCCATATTATCAATCATCCAATTCATCAAGCCAGGAGGAGAATAATATATCATCAAGATCACAAAGCCAGGAGGAGAATGATGACTTCTTTGTTTATTCTAAACCACAACAAGAACCTAAACCACCTAATACAACAGAAATCAGACCCACATTTGATCCTAATCTTGATCTTCCTATTGCTCTTAAAAAAGGAAGAAGGCAATATACCTGTCCTATAGCTGAATTTATATCATATAAACATATTCCCAATCATTCATTTTCATTTATTACCTCGTTGGATTCTATTAGTATTCCCAAAACTGGTATCGAAGCACTATCCAAACCAGAATGGAAGAAAGCTATGATAGAAGAAATGAATGCTTTAGAACTGAATAATACTTAGGATCTAGTTACCTGCCAGACTCAAAGAAGGCTGGATGTAGATGGATATACACAGTTAAAATGAATCCAAATGGGACAGTAGCTAGATATAAAGCTCTACTTGTGGCTAAAGGTTATGCTCAAGTATATGGCATGGACTATTCAGAAACTTTCTCTCCTATTGCAAAGATTACTTCCATTAGGCTGTGCGTTGCTTTAGCTGCTAGATTTAATTGGAAACTTCACCAGTTAGACATAAAGAATGCATTTTTTCATGGTGATCTTAATGATGAAATATACATGATTCAACCCCCTGGATTTATAGCTCAAGGTGAAGATAATATGGTGTGTAAAATCAGAAAAACTCTCTACGGTTTAAAGCAAAGCCCAAGTGCCTGGTTTGGGAAATTTAGTCAAACGCATGAAAGATTTGGAATAAGCAAATGCAAGAGTGATCATTCAGTATTTCACAAAACATCTAAACAAGGTATAATTTTGTTAGTGGTGTATGTGGATGACATAGTAATAACTGGAAATGATGAAGAGGGAATAGCCAGTCTCAAACAGTTTATTCATACTCATTTTCAAACCAAGGATCTAGGAGAGTTGAAATACTTCTTAGGTGTAGAAGTTATTAGAAGCAACAATGGTATCTTTCCGTGTCAAAGAAAATATATACTGGATCTATTAACAGAGACAGGGAAACTTGGTGTCAAGCCTCAAACTACTCCAGTCATACCTAATCTCAAACTTATGCCTGATGAAGAATTATTTGATAATCCAGAAAGACATAGAAGATTGGTGGGCAAATTGAACTACTTAACCATAACGAGACCTGATGTATCATTTACAGTGAGTATAATTAGTCAATATATGTCTTCACCAAGCAAGCAACATTGGTTACTTCTTGAACATATTCTCGGATATTTGAAGGGAACCTGTGGACATGGTATCTTATATGCTAATCATGGTCATATGAAGTTGGAAAGCTTTGCTGATGCAGATTGGGCTGGATCAAAAGAAGACAGGAGATCTACCACCGAATTTTGTGTGCTTCTTGGAGGAAACTTGGTATCCTGGAAAAGCAAGAAGCAAAGTATAGTATCACGATCTAGTGCAGAATCTGAATATCATGCTATGTCTAAAGCAGTGTGTGAAGTCATGTGGATTAAACATTTGTTGAAAGAATGCAATTTAGAGTTTGAGCAACCTGCTAGATTGTGGTGTGATAACAAAGCAGCTATTCATATTGCATCAAACCCAATTTTCCATGAAAGAACGAAGCATATAAAAGTAGATTGTCATTTCATTCGGGATAAAATTCAAGATGGTGAAATTATAACTCAGTATATTCAAATGAAGGATCAACCAGCGGATTTGCTCACCAAAGCTGTGAATGAAGAACGAATTAAGTGCTTAAGTAACAAGTTGGGTTTGTTTGATATGTACAACCCAACTTGAGGAGGAGTATTATGAAATAACACAAATAATATTTATTCCATGATGCTCAACCCATTTGCTTGGTTATCGGCCATTAACCCATCTGATTTCTCTGCATCTTACTATAGCGTGCATATATATTAATGTATCTGTTTTTATTGGATAGGTTTTTTTTTCGAACTTGTATTCATTACTTTCTCTCTTTTCTGATATAAATCGATAATCAATGGTGATTTCATATGTTTTCAATCTGATTTCTATATTTCTAAGAAGTTGATTACAATTGCAAATAGATGGCAATTGGGCTTTAAACAAACATCAAATCCACTCAAGTACGGTTGCAATTGAATTCAACAAAATACACATGCACATAGATTTTGAGATAGATTGTGTGAGTTGTTAACTCACCTTTTTAACTTCCTATTGCTTGCTAGATCCTTAATTAAGCCTTGCTAAACTCCTAGCTTCACCAAAACACCTAAAAACACAGGTACAAAAACAAACCAGTAAGCAATTTAATCAAAAAGGGGATCAAAATCACTCTTTTATGGATCAAAAATGTAGAGATAGCGTCAAGAACCATTTTCCTAATTATCTTGGATTTTATAATAATTTTTCTGAATTTATTCTTGGAGATTTTTCTCTAGGTCAGGGTTTTGAAAAAGGAATACTTGGCTCCATATTTTCGTTTATAGAAAATGGAAATGAACGATAATGAAATGAGAAGAGGGGTTTCTTCTTAGTTAAATGGGCTTGTATACTTCATGAATCCAATAAGAAAGTTACTAGTCCATTTTCGAAGAGAAGTGTTGCTGTTTCCTTATTTCTTTTCTATTTTAAAACACTAGCTTTCACTTAATTAATGTTTCACAAAATTTACAAATTGATTTCTCAAATTTAATAAAACCAATCAACAAGTTACAATTTCATTTCTATTAATATTGAGATATTTTATAAAATCAAATTTAACTTTTGAAAATGAAAATTCATTGTCATTAATTTCACTAAAAATAAATTATTAATTATAAAATATCTTTTCAAACAATAGATCTCAATATTAACATTTTCCAAAGTTACTCTTATATTATCAAATCCAAGAACCAAGTTTCACCAAAAAGATATTCACTAAAATTTTAATTCATCAAATCCCAAATACATTTTAATTTGGAAATTATAATTAATAAAATTCCCAATTTTTATCTTAAAATCAATGAAGATAATTAAATCATATTTTTAAGTTTAATTAAAGGTAATCTTGATCATGGTTATTATAGAATCCCCCCTTAAAGATAATTAAATCATACACACACATACATAGACACACACACACAAAAAAACAAGTTAAGGGAATAGTCCAACTCTAATCACAAGACACGAGACTATTCAAATCACAAATCATCAAAATCCAATATAAAACACAAAAACATTTCAATCCTAAACATTGAATATATTAAACCCAAAGACTCCAAAACAAAGGATAATATCTCAAAATCCCAGAAAACCACATCTAGAATGATTTCAATGATTGTACTCATACCATAAGAAAACAAAAGGTGGTATCATTTATATCGATCAGATACCAATGATCATCTATATCGTGAAAACAGAATTTCAAAATTAATGAAAATCAGACCGAAGAAGATATAACTCATACCGATCTCTCGGATCATATAAAAATCCAAGAGCATACTTCTTTTAGGATATATCGGCTCCCAGCCAAACACCAAAAAAGTTTAAACTCTAAATTGCCAAATACTATCATTCTTAGTAATCACAAGAACTTAACCAAAATGTCCCATACCACCTTGTGAAATTCAAGTATTCCATAGTTCACAATTTATATTCTGAAGTCTCTATATATATAAGTAGCCATTTAGTTGAAATCCATAATTTCTCATATTCTAAACCCTTCTTTGAAATCAAATATTTATTTAAAACAAATTTAGGTTTTATATTTCCAAAACTCATACTCCAAAATCCATATTCCAAATCCATAATTTCTATTGATAATATTTAAAATATAAAAAATACTTATTTAAAATTATTTAAAACAGAAATATGATTATTCGAAAAACTAGTTTTAAAAATTAATATACACACATATACAAAAAGAAATCATATTCCAAAACTCAATCGCAATTAATCCATCAATTTGTGAATCCAAATTCAGAAATCATTAATAAAAATTTATTCGGAATCGACAAAACGATGCAATAGAAACACATACACAAGGCAAGCAAAACACGGGTTCAAGCAACGGGTCTGCAATCACCTAGAACCTACGTTCCATGCAATGGCCAGTGCACCGATCGTATACCACCGGTTCACTAGTTATGGACCTGGAACATGAGTTCCAGATGTCGTTTCCCTCTTCGACGACAATCACTAACTCTGGTGTGACTTCTTCACTTTCCGACGGCACTAGATGACTCCAACCAGCAGAATAAGACATACACTACCATATAAAAGCAATTCCTGATCACTAAAAATGAATTTATCCAAGAACAATAAGCATTTCAATTGGCTGCAAATAGATATAACTAGGGTTTTAAACAAACATCAATCAATTCAAATACAGTTGCAATTGAATTCAACAAATACACATGCACATAGATTTAGGGATAGATTGTGTAAGTTGTTAACTCACCTTTTTAGCTTCCTATTGTTTGCTAGATCCTTAATTAAGCCCTGCTAAACTCCTAGCTTCACCGAAATCACCTAAAAACTCAAGAACAGAAACCAAACAGCAAGCAATTTAATCAAAAGGGGGATCAAAATCACTCTTTTATGGATCAAAAAGGTAGAGATAGAGTTTAAAACCCTTACCCTAATTATCTTGGATTTTCTAATAATTTTTCTAAGTTTATTCTTGGAGATTTTCTCTAGGTTAGGATTTTGAAAGAGGAATACTTGGCTTCTTATTTCAGTTTACAGAACATGAAAATAAACATACATTGAAATAAGAAGAGGGGTTTCTTCTTAGTTAAATAGGCTTGTATGCTTCATGGATCCAATAAGAGAATGTTACCAATCTATTTCCTAAGAGAAGTGTTGCTATTTCATTATTTTTATTTTCTATTTTAAAATAATAACTTTCATTTAATTAATGTTTAACAAAATTCAAAATTTGATTTCTCAAATTTACTAAAACCAGTCGACAAGTTAAAATTCCATTTCTATTAATATTGAGATATTTTATAAAATCAAATTCAACTTTTTAAAATAAAAAGTCATTCTCATTATTTCAATAAACATATATTGTTAATTATAAAATCTCATTTTAAACAACAATTCTCAATATTGACATTTTTCAAAATTATTCTTATATTATCAAATATAAGAATCAAGTTCACCAAAAAGATATTCACTAAATTTCCAATTTACTAAATCCCAAATTCATTTTACTTTGGGAATTATAATTAATAAAATCCCAATTTTTATCTTAAAATTAATTAAGATAACCAAATCATATTTTTAATTTTAATTATAGGTAATCTCGACTAGGGTTGTTATAGCGGCGGAAATAAATAGATACATGAATACATCAAGGGGCATCTAACTCGTCTTCTGAAGCTCTAAAGCATCCAGAACTAAATATGAAACATACTCTGGCTGATCCGAGTATTATAAGAAAATGACACCCGGATCAGTTTGGTATAACAGTATGAGAAAACTCTATCAAATCATATTAATTTCTATGTTTATAGAACCCTTTGAAAAGTAAAGGAAGACCATGCCATACATAAACACAGATGGATTTTTACCTTACGACAACCAAAACATTTCTATAAGAAATCCTCTGATATTATCATAATGTCTAAGGTTGAAATAAATATTGATTCATAGCCGAAGTTATTACATTAATCAAATTCCAACATAATAGTTATACAATCAAGTCGAAGGCTCATATTGGAAAATGGTTTCCAACTATGAAAGGGTAAGGGTCTACCCACTGAATCGGTACACCTCTAGATAAAACGTACTGGAAGCTACAACTGTTGCACCTCAGCTACTCAAGACTAGCCCTACCCCTTACTGGCTAGCGCCGAATATGATCACCCTTTGTTGCAACCAAACAACCATACTAGGCCCGAAGCATACATAAAATCATAGATATCGCTCTAGATTAGGCTATGATCATACCCTAATGGGAACGACCTACTTAGCCCTACCGCAAGTCTTTGATTTATTCATTTACCGGACATGAGGCTCGTGAGGTAATGATTACCTTATTCCTCCTAACAATTCGCACTTGGAATGTTAACACTGCCCTCCAAGAAGAAATGCAATGCCAACATTCATCCATACAAGTTCGTTCTGGGTCTGAATGAATGCACTATTTCTACCACATTCATTTTGGAATCACCATCAGGATTAGTAGCAAACAGCCCTTGCACTTCAAAGAACTTCAAGATTTCATCCATTTGAATGCTTATGCCAGTTCGAAGTGGTTTTCGGATAACATATCTGATCCCTGTCTCTCCAAACTAACAACGATAGTTTAAAACAGACAAACATTTGATAGTCGGTTATTTAACTATTAAATAACAAATAATTTGACTAGAGATTTAATTTCCAAAGAAAAATAACGCTGGTTAAGCACAAAGCACCTAATAGCCTCTTTAATTAATCCTTCCATTAATTAAAATCACTTTGTAAATACTTATATCAAAATACTTTTACAAAGATATATTTACAAACCCTTTATACTCCATTCAATACTTGCAAAAATATCCATATACTTATTTCAATGGTATAAGTATATTCACAAAAACACTACATTTTCCCTACTTAGAAAATATATTCATATACTTGTCTCAACGGTATAAGAATATTCCCAAAACACTATATTTTCCTTACTTATAAAATGTCTTCATATACTTATCTCAATAGTATAAATATATTCATAAAACACTACACTTTTCCTACTTAGAAAATGTATTCATATAACGGTATAAGTATATTTACAAAACTTTATGAAAGATTTCTTATTTAAAAATCATATCAAAGGATTAAAATAAATTTGTTTTAAAAGAAACAGAGATAAGGACAAACCCAACACTATTCATTCGGTGCTAAGCATGGAACAGATGTCCACACCACCAAAATTAAGAATGTCAATTTGGGGAAATCTAATCTTAATTTCTTTCATAAATTCTTCAATAAATTTTTAATAAATCTCTTTCTTTTATGAATATCTCCTTTACTAAAATTCCAAAATCCATTTATAAAACTCTCAATAAATCTTTAAGATTATAGATCTCTTTTATAAATATCCAAAATCATTTATAAAACCTCTTTTGTAAATATCCAAAATTATTTATAAAACTCTTTTCCTTTATAGAACTCCATTATAAAAATTCTTTATAAAGCCTTTTTAAAATCCTTTATAAATCCAAAACCCCATTTTCATTTGTAAACTCTTTTATTAAATGAGATTCCATTTATAAATTAATTCATTATTTATAAATACAATCAATTGGATAAATTGATTAACTTTAAACATCGTAATTAAATAATAAATTAGTTTTTCAACAAATCTAGTAACATAATCAATTTTCCTTTAGAACATCATTAATAAAATAAACATTTCACTCTAAAATATTTTATTAATATAATAATTGGTACTTCAACACATTATAAATATAATGATTAATAATTTCAAACATTATTAATAAATCAATAATAATTCATCTTTGAACATTATTATAATAAATAATAATTTACTTCCAAAACATTATTAATAGATAATAATTGTTAATTCCAAAACATTATTAATAAATAATAATTGTTAATTCCATTCAAACAATATTAATTATTTAAATAAATAACTTTTATAATATTAAATATAAATAAATAAAACCTTTAAATAATATTAAATAAAAATAAAAAACTTCTACAACATTTTTAAAATAATAGTTAAACAACTTTTAAACATTATTAAATAATAATGAAAGACTAACAAAAGATTGGCGTAAAACAGAGGAGTTCATAATCCATTTTAAATAAAATATCACAAAAAACCCCAACATCAATTTTAAATCGGTAAACAGTTCCTAATCAAACATCATGTAACAATATTTTCGAAATACCATATCGATACCAATAGCACTTAACAAATGCTATTAATTCCTTTTTCACCAAAAAGCTTTAACTTTTTACAAATCTCCGTATCAGATCCAATATATCCAGTTGGCCAAATTTGTGCATTTAGCTATCTATTTAACAAATTTCTAACCTACCCCGTGTTGTTTCTTGCTCCAGAATTATGCCTACATTTCTATTTTCCCAAAAATCCTAACCATATTTATATTTTCCCCTTAGTAATTTCATCTCCAAATTCAAAATTGCTCATCGTTTGTTTCATCCTAATTTCCTCTGCTAAAATAAGTTTTAAACCCTAACTTCCGAATCATTTTTCTATCACACACTGAATTTCCTCTGCTAAAATAAGTTTTAAACCCTAACTTCCGAATCATTTTTCTATCACACACTGGTCCACCACTGATATACATAAATCCACTATCGCTACCATACTAGTCGGCAACTTCACATGTAGATCCGCCTGATTTTGGCCTAATTGATCACTTATAAAGGTATGATTTTTTGCTGATAATTTGTATAAAGTGTTTATTTTGATATTCCTTTGGTATCCTCTAAATTTCATCGACTGTAGTTGTTGCAAATCAGATTCACCTTTATCAATTTTTTTAAAGTATTTAGGGTTTCTATACATGATAGTAAATGGTTAAGGATGTTGCATAGTATATGTTGATGTCAAAATTGGCCACTAATGCCAAATTATGTAAAAGTACCAATATCCAATCCAATCACAGAAATATGAAGAGAAATAGATGAAGAACAAAATTAAAACAATCAGAAAATAAGTAAAAAAATGACAAGATTTATGGTGGTTCGGCTAAATCCGGCCTATGTCCACTCTCAAATAATTATTTTTATTATACCGAAGTTTGTTTACAATTACAATTCGAAATCCAAGAATAAAATTGGCAGTGTGCATTAGGTTGAAGACAAAGAGAAGCAGAAAAAAAATCCTTTTTCTAACGCCATGCATGGTGTATTTATAAGGGAAGACGTGCATGGATTGGGCTGAAATTTTGATAGAAGGTTCAGGGGACCAAGACGAGGCTACCCAAAAATTTACAGACCCATTGTGGCCCACAATAGAGATTGGTATCGATTCTTATTAGTGTGTCTAAACGGGATACGATCCCTATGAGAGGTGCCCCATGATGTTAGCTGCCTGCTCCTCAAATTTCGTGCAATTTCGACGCACGGTTTATGAGATATCGCATTTTTCGTGAAGTAATGTTGCTTGAATTCTGATTTCTACCAATCCATCTAGAGGGATATGTACCATTCCCTTCAATCTCTTTCAAATGTCATGCGATCCCTAAGGGAGATTCTCCATGTTGTATTATGCTTAGCCTCCATGTTTCGTGTTAATTGGGTTAGTAGAACTCGAGTAATTGATCAATCTTTGTTGCAATATGTAGTGAAGGCTGGTTATAATCGATCCCTAGGAGGAATATGTACCGATCCCTTCATCTTGCTCCAAAAGATATGTGATCCCTATAGGATGTTTCAAACGTTGTAGTTTGTTCTCCAAGTTTCATGTCAATTGGGTGTGTAGATTTGAGATATTGATCAATCTTTGCTATAAAGTTGAGTTTAGCCGATCCCTAAGAAGAAAGTGGACCGATCCCTCTTTCTTCATCATTTTGATGTGCGATCCCTAAGGTAGGCTCCTTAGGGTCTCCACATCTTGCTCACAAAATTTCGTATGCATTGGACTCATGTATTTTGAAATATTGATTGTTTTCCTTTGAGTTTTACTTGCTTGGCTAAAATATGTCAATCCTTTTTATACCAATCCCTTTTTATATGATCTTTTTCTTAGGTAAAGTAATTTGCTCATAAACTGTACATACAAACTCCAAACGACTTGAGATTTGAAATGTAGCTACGTAGGGCCTTTTTTGTCACTTTATACCTGTCTCACCCAGTTTGGAACAAAAACAGAGGACATGTATCGATCCCCTAGGGGAAGGGATAGGCACCAATCTCATGCTCGCGCGAGACACTAATCTGTACTTAGATATTTTGGAGATTCTATCTTTTGACATCGGTTGATCATCACTTCATATCATTGCCTACACTTGATTTCTAGACCTCACAATCATCGCTCTTAACTAAAGGCCTTAATAATCATGAGTCTGTTGGGTCAAATCTGCCTATCTACTGTCTTGGCAAAACTGTCTTGGCAAAAGATAGGTTAACGTATTGAACTACAGCAAGTCAACCTCGTTCTGATTTAAAGCTTTGTTGAAATAACATAAAATATTTAACATTTAGTGAAACTGCACCAAGCATTCTAACATTATATTCAAGCATCAATTTTCCATTATTTTGCTACAAAAATATAGGTGAAGATCCCAAAAAAGAAATCTATAGTTCAATAAACGAGGATATATCAAAGTTAAGCTATCATGTGTAATAACATGCTCTTGTGTATAATAATAAAAAATTAAATACATGCTCTTGTGTATAATAATAAAATACTAAATTTTGATTTGAAGCGTCGATGTCTTCTTTTCAGTATAAAATAACACTTTATAATAGTCGTTTTGTATAAAAGTAAATATGGTTTAAGCTATGCATGTTCTTTCTTTCTTTAAGAAACGTAGATGTACCCGCACTGTAAGGGCATCTCCAATCGTTGTATTACGTACTGAATTTGCGCAAAATAATTCTCCAATCGTCCAATTCAAGCTGAAGATTAAGCTTAACGTTCAGGATCCAATTCAGGATCCTGAACTGGGCTTGGGCGCCCATTAAATGGGCGCCCAAGACCCCTCCCCCCTTTTCACCCCTACCTGCCATATTTCCCCCCCTAACGGCTACAAACGAATATATTTCAAAGTACAACGGCTATAAACGGTCATATTTCAAATTTCAACGGTTATAAACGGTCATATTTATGATTTCACTACATATATCAGAATGTTATCCAGATTGTAATACACACATCTCTTCTTCTATTACAATTTTATTCTCAATTCCTTAATATTGAAAGTATGTCTCATTCGTTTCAATCATATACCGAAGCGATGAATATGTATAGCTGGGATTTAGATTCTCAACCCTCTCAAAATGGGATTCTCCAAACCGCCCCCCTCTATCGTTCCATTCTTCTGCTCCATTTTCTATTTTTCAAAAAAAATTCAAAACGAAAAGTGAAGAGGAACGAGGGGGGAGGGCGGTGCCCATTTTATGGGCGTCTTACATCAGGCGTCCATAAAATGGACGTCTAAGGATCAGACGTCCATTTAATAGGCGTCTGAGGCCAAGCGTCCCATTACGGGCTGAATATTCAGCCCGTAATCGATTGGAGATGCCCTAAGATAACCTAATTTTAGTTGCAAATATTGGCCATGCGCTGCCATATGCTCTAAGGGCCATGCCCTGTTTTTAGGCGCATCATTTTTCATTTCTCTTCCTTCCACTTCATAATGCAACTAAAACCCTAAACTGCCATCTCCTTAACCCATTTTTGGAAACCACTTCATCCATCTACTCCACCTTCGAAGCACCAAATCGTTATCAATCTACTAATGCACTAGAAACCCTAAATCATCAATCTACGAAAGCACCCAAAAACTTCACGATAATAAATCATTGTCGATCTACCTGGCTGCAACTGACCGACTCGCCAGCATTGACAAGCATTGACAAGCATCATCTCCTTCGTAGTCATAAAACCCTAAGTCATCATCCCACCAGCGTAGAGAAGCTTCTCAGTAGACCGACTCGGCCTAGGTATCAACTTTAACTTTATTTCTTCTTCCGGTTCTTCCTGTTCTCAATAAATCTACTAACCGTGATGATGAGGATGGTGATCCAGTAAAGGCTTCATGTGAGTATCACTCCTACTATAAAAAAAAAGCATCAGTTTTTTTTGGGTATATCAACGCATAACGTCTCATTATGAGTGTTTTTTAAAACGAAAATCCCATTAGATAACGTGGAATATATCATGCAGTGTATCATTTGACTTGACTTAAGGTGCACTTTACATAGAAGATACAGTTACATATTCATTTTAGTAGCAATTTCATAAATTTCTGTTTAACTACCTCATGCTGAACGTATTATGTATGTGTAAATACAATGACAAATTTGTATTTGAAGTAGTAGCAATTGCCTGACTGATAACTTTTGTACGGTTGTTATTTCCTCTTAGAGAAGCGAAATATGCCATTTCACAGTATATATACGAAATGGTACCACATTACAATGAGTACAAGCTTTCAAGCTTCGAGAACATAATCTATTTTTTGTTGAAAATCTAATGTATAATTCTTTATCTTCCTAATTGGCATTGTGCCTCCATCTTTTGTTAATTGGTTATGTATTGAACTGATTGTTAGGATTCTAAGCTTGTTTGTAACTAAACAAAAGGATGTCATGCCCATACCCAAAGCTCAACGACTGTCACATTGAACAATGGAGAATTACGGAGTTGAAAGAGGAACTTTGAAGCCATGGCCTAAAACTAAGTGGCAACAAGGAGGAAATTGTGAGGCATTTGGCTAGCGCGCTTGAAGAAGCAGCAGTTGAGGAGAATACTGATCTTGAAGTAGATCCTGATGATAATTTTGAAGCAGACAAGGTTGATGTATATGAATATGTTGAAACTACTGAAGCTAATACAGTACATGTAGAGCACCATGCATCTGAAAAGGTAGAAAATTGAGCTAAACCTATTCAAATTAATGTTGAGAAATCTTCACAAGTTGTATTTGAAAGTGTTGAGACTGACAAAGCTGATGAAATACCATGGTCGATGATATTGATCAAGAGGAGAAAGAAAGACATGGAACTGGTTGATGCAAAGAATGATGGTGGCACTAATATTAAACTTAACCTTGATGAAGATGCAACTAATGTAAGGACTGAGAATTCAAACCGTTGAAGATGAAAAGAATAGACATGTACCTGAAAGTCAATTTTTAGCATCGAATAAAATTTAAAGACTAGCATCCAACAGAATCCAGAGACTGGAGTAAAGAACAAGGATACAATGCCTTCTGTGGAGGATACAGATAACAGTAGTCCAGATCAGCTCAATCATGTATCTTCTAATGTCTAGGTTTACAAGTAAAATCTGAGTCAATTACTACTACTAGTAGTAGTGATAATGTGTCAATTGATGTAAAGAATTAACTAAAGGATAATTTGAATGCTGTAATGTCAATTTATAATTAGAAATTGTCAAGCTGGAGATGGTGCAACCATCATCTAGTGAGGTCATCTATGCTATGGATGTTGAACTTTGTAAGAAGATTGAGGACGTTGAGGAGGGATCTCCTGAAAAACTGAATTTAGACAGAATTGCCAGTGATGGGTTATGCAAGATATAGCTGAAAATAAGCCGATCAAATCAAATAATAATTTTGGGAAATAAGAAGATGTTCAAAACCAATTAATGCTTTGGTTAGTGGGTTCTCTCCCGAGTACAAGGATTTGAATTTTGAGGAAGAATCGAAACCCATTGGTATGACAGAAAAAAGAAAAGCCGAAGGTACAGTCATATTCTGGTTTATCTGTAATGTATAATTAGTTTGGTAACATGTATGCCTTCTTAATCTTTTTCCACACATTTACATTTGTGCTATTCACAAAACATCGCTATGATATATATGATTTGTATGCATATATTTTGTCTGAATTCACCTGCTAAAGATAATATGAACACTGTGGAGGTTTTGCCATATCAATTTTTGTAACCCATCTGGTTGATTCCATTAAGCATTTCAACTCTTAAGTATATGTTTATTATTTTAGGTCCTTCATTGCTGCTAATATTGTATGTTTATAGGAGCATGCTAATTGCTACCCAGTTTCAGGCCGTACACCATTTGTTAAACTCCTTACTACTACACATATCAACACATTTTTGTATACAATAGTAGATTGTTTCTTGTGATCAAATCCATCTTTTACTCTTTTCAAATTAAGCAGTAATGGAATCTATTAAATTTCATAAGATAAACATAGCATGGAAAATAAAATTAAAGTCAATTAAGCTTAATCTGTTGCCATGATTTATGCAGAATTTTTCTGGTTGTTGATTTCATACAAAGATAAGTTTTTTTCACCCTCAAATAAATAACCATAAAAAAGAGCATGTGTCTCCACAACCGAATGGTTGTTTATAATATTATCATTAGATGCTCATGCTATTAATTTGGATATTGGTATAAGCATTTGATGCAGAGCTAAATGGCAAGCACATTTATTTAGATTGTTATTCCTGCATTTCTTTTGAGTACGTGATACTTTATCCTGTGCGACATCTTGGTTATATTGTTTTTTCATTTGATGAACCAAAGCGTCAGCACCGCTGGAATGTAGCTACTACTAAGGTCTCTGGTTCACAAACATCTAATATATCGCATTCTTTTTGTTCCCTTATTAGAAATCTGTTCAGTTTATTTTGTTATTTGGTCTATTTGGTTTAACTTTGTTTCCAAAGTTTCTTGTCAATTGTTGTCTTATTCTTACTACTATAAAGGGTAGATATAGGAGGAATTTTTTTCTCTTCTGTGTTGCATATTAACAGTATTAGACGTACACAATTTCTTTTTTTCTATATTTCCTAGTAAAATTTTACAACAGCTTGGTTGCAAGTTTGTAATTCTGATAACATAGTGCATCCTAGTAGCTGTGAATGTGTCTTTTGGGCTCTGGAAATAGAATTTAGAATGTATATTATACAAATTATTAGTTCATTAGCCGCTGACAATTGGGCTTAATAAATAAAATATGATTCGGCCATTGCTGTAAGATTGTCTAATTCTTTGTTTTTACACTAATGCTCCCTCGCACCCGTGTTTTGTATCACTCTTGTTAGTAAATTAGTTTTCTTTGTACGTAGTGAGGGTCACACAGTTGTGACGACTGTGGTTTATTTGCTCAAACTATTGATTTGTCTCTGGTGTTTCCTGTATGTGAAACATCACAGAACGTTTTAGCAAATATAACATGCAAACTAAAAGACCATACAACATGCCAGTTATTTCAATTGTTCATCATTCGTCTACAAGCGACTGACATGCATGTTTATTTCATTTTCTGTGCAATTAACACTTCTAAGTTTGTCCAACCGCCCACACAAAACTGTGGGTGCTGGAACTAAAGTACAAAGCAGACGGTTGTCCGCTATCAAGGTTAATTACAATGGCCCGCTAGAAGGAAATGACATACCCTAAAGGGCGCGGCCCTCATAACCTTGCTGCATCTTTCCTGTTTCGACTATTTTCGGGTTGTGAGGTCCGATGAGGTTTCGTCCACAAAGTTACGCTTTACACGAAAGCCATGCTTTGATCACAAATGATCAACAAATGATCATCAACACACAGCAGCATTTAGCATGTCACACTATCAAATTGGGGGTATAGCGCTGATAACCTTCAATTACATAACCTCTGAGCTCGTACGTCTCAGAGAAGGGTGTTAAGCTAAGAGAATAAATTCTCCGCCACCAACAGATACGTATTTGAAAGAAATCTGCTTTATACCTCAAAGTATAGTGTCAGACATACGACCATACAGGTCTGCTCTGGGTTCGAACAGAACTGAAGGCACTTCGTCCAATAAGGGAAGAAGCCCTTGTAAATCTGGGTATCCACAATCCCAATCAGATTTCCCATCACTTAGGGAATCTCTATACCGGAGCAACTCAGTGCAGAGACAATCGATATGTTATCCTATCGTTTTCGAATACACCCGGTCTTCACCACCGGTCTTCAAATGCTATCCATTTCGACGCATCACTATTTGGAATGGGTTATCTGACACAAAGGTCCTCTCCCGGCTAAACCGAATAGTGAACGCTTAATTTTAAAACACGTGGGCATAACAATCACAAAGATTCATATTCAGGGTTCGATGTGGGTTTCGGATAACTAACTGAAATCCGACTCCCTGTCGCATCGAAGTTTAAATGCCGTTTTACGGGCAAAGGGGTTTTCACATTTATACAGAACAAATCACAGATCATAGTGTAGTACATGGCAATCTACATCACACAGTATTACGATCACAGCAGAAATGACAATCCAGTGCAGAGCAATGGTTAATTGTTTTCCAATGTGGTTTAAGTGAATTTACAACATAATTATTTTGAACAATGATCAATTATTCTTAACGATAAACAAATTAATTAAATACCAATTTTGTTAATAAATTATTCCTCACTCAATTAACGTAATTAACTACTAATTATAAATTGATTAACTTAATTTATTTAACTAACAATTCTTAATTATACGTGATTTTGACACTTAATTTTTTTATTAATCAATTTTTAATTACAAATTATAAATCATTTTTAATTATTTTTCAAAATCATTAGTCAATAAAAATTATTTACCTTAATTATCATTTGAAAATCTTCTTTATATCTTGAGAATCAATTAATTGTTACATTAAAAGTTTTAATGTAAATTAATTTCAATTCTTATTTTAAATTTAATTATTTAATTAAAGAGTCAATTAAATTTTAAAACATTGTTAAATAATTTAAACTTATAGTAAGTTTTTCACTTAACATAAATTAACATTGGTTAACTTGTAAATGTAGAAATTAACTTAACTTTGTAAATTTGAAATTTTGGTTGGGTTTAGCCCACAATAAAGCAAACCCGAGTAATACCCAGGTTTCACCGGAGTCACACTCGAGTTCCTCTCGTCTCTTCCTCGAGCCTATCTCCTTTCTCCCCCGTGCTCTCTTCTTCTTCTCCCTTTTTTTTTACTTCAGTAAGTTAAACTTTAAACTAAGTAATAAATTCACGCATCAGGCAACTCACTCGAACCCGAACACCTACTCGAAGCCATCGACTCAGTTGCTCGAGTAACTACTCGAGACCGATGACTTCGACATCGTTGACACCAACGCTTCGCCGTGCACGGCGACGCGACCCTCCTTCGGCGATCACCAACCTCATCGGCAAGTCACAATCCACCCCCACACTCAAAATCCAAACTCAGATTGTCTCTAAAATTTACGAATTGAAATTTAGTCATCTGCTTGAAAGCTGAAGCTCAACCCACACCACAAAATCTCCTCGCCACCGCTGCAGAGACCATCGGAGTCGCCCATATTTCGTCCACGCATCGACAACACGACAATCTTCCATTCCCCAAATTCTCGTGACACTCGATCATACCTAGATGACGAACTCGTCACGTCAACAGACATGTGCAAAAGCTCGACTAAAGCCCTAATTCGGCTTCATCCATCAAATTCACACAATAGAAAAATTATTTCACATTTTTCTTGAGATCACAATCGTTTACACTTGCTTCAATTTAAGTTTGAACATTTATAATTGGATCAATAATCTGTAATGGGTAAAAATGCCATTTTTGATCAACTATGAACTGCTTATACAATTCTACACTAAAAATTCCTATTTTTGTGTTAAAAAACCTATTTTGCATTGGAGATTCAAGTTATTAACTTGAATTAATATTTTATAACAACTGAATTTATCAACATAATTCTTGTTGCTTGTAAAACATAAATTCCAGAGTATAGTTTACCAATATGTTCTTAAAACAGGTTTAAAAATCCTAATTGAAGTTGGAGCATCTTGTTATGTTGGAAAATTTAAGCTCAACAATGATTTGATACTAATAATTTAAGTTTTTGAAATAAAAGAATTCACCCTGTAGCCATTAAACAGAGTATGTTCAAAATCAAAACACACACAAGCCAGATTATCAATAAAACTTGAACTGTTATAAATTAAACTTGAAGCTTCCAAATTGATGTTTACTCACCTGAATATATTGATGAGCAGAATTGTTTCTGTGTTTTTGAGGAACTTCAGTTTGATGTTTTTTTCTTCTTCTGTTTTACTCAGTTGAATGATCTTGAATTTGTAAAATATGATATTTTCTTTTATTTCCTTTCAGGCTTTGCTGTGTTTTTATTTGAATGGAATAAAGCAAATATGCATGTGTATATATAAGGGAGATGGTTTATACATGGGAGGTTTTACTGGTGCAACAGTTTTTCTTTTAGTCAGATTAATTTTTGTTGACTAAGCCAAAAAATTATTTCGGCTGAAATGATTTGATTTAGGCTTAAGAATAGATGGCATTTAATGTTTGTGTTCCCATCTTTGTTTACATATATATGCTATTGATTTTTATATGTACTATTTGGTTTTGTTTTTGCAGATTTTTCTTTCTTATGAAATCAGATTTTTTTTTTGTTCTTTTGTAAGTACAATTTGCTTTCTTATGTAGATTTTTTTATCTTGTTGCATAAGCCTTGTTTTCCTTGTTTATAAATTCTCATGTAACCCTATATGTATTCTTGCATATGAGTCTTTATAACTACATGATTTTATTCCAAACATAAACCTTAAATTCTATTTCTATTTTAAAGTTAATTATTAATATTTAATTCATTACATACATTTTATTTTATTGTTTAAAACAATTTCTTGCTTGTTATATGTTTTTATTTATTTATTATCATTATTATTGTTTATTTAAACTTAACTATCGAACATTTATTTAATTCCATATATCTTTCTTTTATTTAATATTAATAATATTTTATTTCCCTTGAAACTTTTCAAATTAAATTCAAAAGTTCAAATAATTTACCGAATTTAAAATTCAAAATTTTGGGATGTTACAATATTAGTCATGGCATTCAAACATCACATATCACAAGATACAACATATATATCAATATCTGTAAACAAAATCAACAATTATGAGGAATCCTATTGGATCCTTTCAACATGTCACCTGCAAGAAATATACATATGAGAAAATATGTATAATGTCCGCTTCGAGGCAAACACGTACAAAGGGTCATCCGCTCATACACGGAAACGTATGAGGTCTCATCCGCTAAAATATGCGGGAACATATCTAAACCAATCTATATATACATATATATAATATATCACCCAAACAATTATCAATCATCATAAATAAATTTAGTCCCACTTATATAAAAATATAAACGAGTTAGAAAGACTGAGTTTTATTCACTTTGCTTGCTTTTGTCGTTGCAGCATTTTTTTCAAATAAAATTAAATGGACGTTCAACGTTTAATTTTACCCAAAATTTCTATCAGCTCCAAATCAATCCAAACCAACTCCATCGCGTAGTGTTCGTGAATACGAATTCAACGCAACTTGTTTCCTGCGAAACAGACCTCATATGACAAAGTTATACAATTTAAAAGTTTACACGAATTTAAATATATATAATTTACAATTTTTTATTTTTTTTATTTTAAACCTTCTTTAATCTGGGCCGTTCAATTTCTTCAACTCCAGATCTGGCCTCATCGTATGTTCATACGTACGCAAATAACCTATAGCCGCCGTTCTTCATTTGTTTACCGCGCCCCCACCATCGATCGAGACGACGATCGAGCTCCACCGTCGTATAGCCAATCACGAACGCCACCTCCAACCACGACCATGTTGAACTCGGTTGCCTGCTTCGTCTAGAAATCGCCATGAAACGGGCGTCGTTCAAGCTTATATTCACGTCGATCCACCGCGTAGTTTTAGATCATAGCCGTTAGATTTGAAGCTCTCATCGAGCTCTACGATATTGTAGTTGGAAGTTCTGCTTGATTTTGAGTGGATTTGCAAAGATCGAGGGGAGAAGTTCGGCAATTTCTAGCCGTTCGAATATTTAGTGGCGGCTAGCCCTAAGGGAACTAGGGTTTTGGCAAAAGTGAAGAGCAAGGGTCCTTTTATAGAAAAATATCCAAACACTATTAACCCGAAATAATTCCGACCTCCAATCAAAGCGTGCCGCCAGGCGTTTGTAATTTTTTACCCCTATTCCGAACACAATGAAATATATATCAGAAGTCAATTTCATCGTATTTGGAAGATAGGTTTTCGAATTGACTTATTTTAATTAAAATGCACTTAAATAAATTTTTATGTGTTTTAGCTTCCCACGAGCAAACCGTAAGTTCGATTGACACGAAATTTGGAATCTTATAATAATATAGTATTGCGGATCCAATGAAACTGGTTTCGTCGAAATCCGATACAGTGTCAAAAATGACTATTTTTACATGTAAATTAAATCGATAAATTGCCAATTTCTATGAATTCACTTTTAAATCAATTTCAAAAGTTTATTACCATCATTCTAATTCAAATAGAATTTAAAACAACTTTATAAATCATTTTCATTCTTTTTAAATTCAAATCTTAATTATTTTCACTAGTTCAAATATTAAATTAACAATTTAGTTATTCAAATAAATCAAGATATTTAAAATATAAGTTATTAAACTTATAAAATTAAATTGTGAATATTTAAAATCAATTAAATATCCTAATTTCAAATGACTTAAATTCTGGGTCGTTATAGATTTCATGTTGAAATTTGTTCGCACATCCTTCTTTATGAAACACAGATGTATGCAATATACAGATATAGATATGATCACAGAAAAAAACACAGATGCGGAAATAAAATAAAAGCAGTAAAGGAAAGAACACACCGGATTTTATACTGGTTCGGAGTTACCCTACATCCAGTCCCGCAACACAAGTACGGATTTCCTTTCAAAAGCAATTGTACAATTACACCTTCGATTTCAAGGCTACGAGGTACACCCTCTAGAATTACAATCCTCTGGATAGAGATACTTGATTTTCCGGCACACAAGTTCACCCAATTGATTTTCTAAGGCTACAATCACACCTTATCTCGCTTGATTGATTTTCAAGGCTACAATCACACCTTTTCTCGCTAAGTTGATTACAAAAAGCCTATAATTCTGAATAGCACTGAGGATCTTGTTAAGAGAGTGATAGAGAATCAAACTATGAATAATCGAGTTCGATTCAATGTTGATTTCGGCAGAGTAATGGTAAGAATATGTATTAAGAAAAGTGGAAGAAGAAGAGGAGTGAAAAACCAGAAAATCTGATATTAAAATTCGTTGAAACTGACCCTTATTTATAGAAGAACAACAGTCATGTCCATTCGTAAAGAGTTATGGCGAGTACACACTTCTTTTGAAATTTAAATTTTAAACTCAACTGACACCATGTCGACATGGTCACCATGAGTATGTCGACATACCAAAGCATTTTTTGATAATTTGATTTTCTTTGAAAATAACATTTATCTTATATTAAAACTATTTTAAACTTTATAAATATACTTGACTATAGTTAAAATTCATAAGTAAATATAGAGAATAATATATATAGAATTTAACTATAATTTTATATTTAAATTTAAGTATAAATATTTAAAAGTTAAATATATTATATTAAAAGATAGTTAAAATCAGGAGTAATTTGACTTTGAAATCAAAGATGATTTTGAGGCTAAAATTATTTAAAATCGGGATAGAGGTTTTTGAATCTTTTAAAAGGAAAGTTTTGAAATCATTTTGAAAACAAGATATAATTTTGAAAAATTATTTTGAATAAAAAGTTAACGGATACAAAACAATGTTCCACTAGATTTTTCGTAGGTTTCATCCTACTTAGGGTTTCATCCCTTTAATAGGCTCAAAGTGGATTCCATTCCACGAATAAATTGGATTTTAAAATGTCAGTGCTTTTCTACGAGTTTTAACAAAATTTCCAATTAAAGAATAATTACTTGAACTCTTGATAATCTTGATACTCATGAGTCTTCAATCTTGATATCTTGAATCTCTATACTGTACAGTCTTCATTCTTGGTACCTGCATGGTTAAATCCCGCATATACATATATATCTAAACTTACAATGTTAGTATTTATATTTTATAATCTATTCTAAGGTTGTTGTCATCAAAACCATCATCTCACGGACTAACAATCTCCCTCGTTTTGATGATGACAACCTTTGTTTATAAAATATTACTTCTATCCTAATAACTCCCTCTAAAACTAATAACTCCCCCTTAATCTATGCCTAACTACCCTATTTTATATTTCTCCCCCTTTGGCATCAACAAAAACTAACTCCAAACTATATAACTCCCCCTTAATTTAATACTATATGACATGTGATTATAATGAGTGTTATCATATAATCAACACTTAACTTTAAAAACTAAAACTTAATCCTAAATTACTAACTATCCTAACTAAGAATCTATTATAATACTGATAATAGTTAGAAAAATATAAGAACATAAATTATTTATTAAGTATATTTCAACACATTCATCAATACCAATCATGTCAGACAAGTCAAACAAATCAATCAAGTCAAACAAGTCAATCAAGTCAAACAAGTCAAACAAGTCAATCAAGTCAAACAAAACATACCAAACAAATCAAAAACTAATAATCCTATATTATAAAACAATACCACAAACTCCTCCTAAATGAAATACACTCGTTATGTATACATGTATGCAATATGTAGTTTGTAATGCAGTATGAAATGTGTGACATATGCAATGTAGCATGAGATAATATGCAGAATGAAATGCAACTTGTGATGCACATAATTATGATATGCATTGTAATTTATGATGTAATATGCAATAAAATGAGATAAGAAATAGGATTCATAATGATATGTAATATGAAACAAAATGATAATGAAGTAAAAATAATAATATGCAGAATGATATAATGATATATATACTACGATAAGTGACATCCAGATTATAAGATAAACATGAGTAATAAGTAATATCTAATTGACAAGCATATATATATATATATATATATATATATATATATATATATCAAATTATTTATTATAAATTACTTCAACCAAACAAAGGTAATACACACCAATTACTAGACTTAGCTCAAGGAAACTAATGAATGAGACTGAAAGAGTAGTAAAGAAAAGAGTTTAAAGGTAATAAATGATATTAAAATTATAACATATTTATGAAAGGTAGTAATCAAACTCAATATCAAAATTAAATTGCTAAGAAATATGGACCTAAACTATATATATATATATATATATATATATATGATCAAATATATTTTTATAAAAATTAATGGCCTACTTATTTAATTTAAAATAATTATTTTAATTTGGTTGTTATTATTTTATTATTTTTAAGAATCCAAACTTCCATGTTCATAGAATACTTAACTTACTAATTAAAACCTTTATATTAAATTTTTATTGATTAAAATATTTAGAAACATGTTTAAACATCTTTTAAATTTAAAAAATATCATAATGAAATATTAAATAAAATGATAAAGATTGAAAAACTAAAATAAACATGTGTTATATTAAGGCCTCTTACCTTTTTTTTAATTTTTTTTTAATTAATTATAAAGAATATATTTAAACATGAAATTTATTTTAAAATATTCTAATATAAGTTAGAAAATAACTTCTAAAAAGAAAAGAGAAAAATTCTTGATTTAGATATTATTTTTACATAGTTTAAAGTTTCATAAAGAAAAAGTAGTATCTAAAGAATGCTATAAAAAGTTTTTGTCGTAAAAAATATTTGAAACTTTATAAAACTGAAACTGTAGCTTTTACCAAATGCTGTATAAAGTTTGTGAAACTCTACAGCGTTTCAAGCACAGAAATGCTATAAAACGAATTTGCAGTACTCATAAAACATTACAGAAGAAAACAAGCATTTTAGAAATGCTATCTAAAATTCCGGTCATGTGATGTGGTGATATCTTATTTATTGAAGAAATATATAAATTGAGCCTTATTCTAACATTCTAAATTCGTTCTATTAATTTCTTAAAGATATAAAATTAGTATCTTAAAAGAAGTAGAGTATGAGAAGTTAAAATAACATTAGAAAAGTTGAAATCATGAATGAAGGTATGCTTTTCTACTTAGTATAGTTGTAATAAACTAGATGTAGATTTTATTTGAAAAAAAACACATTTTAAAAGACTTTAAAAAAAATTAGACTTGTACATCGATATTTATACTATGGTGTGTTGATATATGGACCAATATATCAAAACTTATAAAAGAGATAAATTTCAATACCTAACTAAATGCATAGATATATATTCCTTAATGCAACAATAAAGATGAAATAATAGTAAAGCGTATCAATTTTTGCACTCTATCTTTCTAACTTTGTTGTTCTTCCATTGTCGTGAGTCAACATTTATATCTTTTAGAATTTGATGACGAGATCTGCTCTATTGCGACTGCCTTATTTTTCTGATCATTATAGTATATTCATTTGCTGAATTTGGAGACCGTATGAGAAAGATATAGATGATTTAGTAGATCGACCAACTTGGCGCCAAAACTTCGAATTTAAATTTTGAATGAATGGACACTTCAACCACTATAAATAGGCCCAACGGTAACCACTTTTCATTTTAATTGCTCTTCTTCTTCTTCTTCCCATTTTTCTATATACTATCAAACTTCTAGAGGGCATATCTCCTTCATTTCTTAACGGAATTGGATGAAACCAACGGCAAATCGAAGAGGAAGGCAAGGGCTATGATCTAGTAATAGTTTGGTGTCAAATTTGGACAGTATTGAGATGCAAAAAGGCCGAACAGTAGAAGAAATGTAGAAGATCCCGTACACAGTTTTTCAGTTTTGGATAGCCAACTTCAAACTGTCATATTTCACTCAATTTTGATCGAAATTTGATGATCCACCCATCAAAACGACCGCGAGTACAAGAACTACAATTTGAAAAGGAGTGGGAACAAATACTCAAATCTCTGGATGCAATTTGAAGAATACCTTTGACAGATTTGCCTTCTTTTTCTCTTTGTTCACCAAAACTTCATTTGACCACAACTTGATCATTCCTTGACGGATTCGCACGAAACCAGTGGCATTGCGAAGCAGATGGAGAGAAGTACAGTATCAAATCAAGTTGTAGATGAGAAACAAAAGTTTTTAATTGATCTGGTACCCATTTCTTTGTCGATTTCCATTATATATCCATTTGTTCTTCTTGATCGATGAATGATTATCTGGTATCTTTTAACCAACAGTAATTAGACATAATTCTTCTCCTGCAAAATAAAATAACCTTTTAAAGAATCAAGTGGCTTTTCAAAATAATTAAATATAGTTTTAAACAAAAATATCACGATGATTCTGTGACTTATTCATATGAAAATAGTGTTAATAAAATCCTGAAAAATAGCCATTTTAAAAACTTTTTCAAAATTCAGATTATGAAAACCTTGCTCTGATACCAATTGTGAGAAATGCGGATTACGAATCTTAAGGCTAGAGTTAACACTAGAAGGGGGTGAATAGTGTTCATAAAGAATTACTAAATCTTTTTGAGTTTATGTTGATTTATACACAGATGTATGCAATATACAAATATAGATATGATCACAGAAACAAACACAGATGCAGAAATAAAATAAAAGCAGTAAAGGAAAGAACACACCGGATTTTATACTGGTTCGGAGTTACCCTACATCCAGTCCCGCAACACAAGTACGGATTTCCTTTCAAAAGCAATTGTACAATTACACCCTCGATTTCAAGGCTACGAGGTACACCCTCCAGAATCACAATCCTCTAGGTAGAGATACTTGATTTTTCGGGCCACAAGTTCACCCACTTGATTTTACGGGCAACAAGTTCACCCAATTGATTTTTCAAGGCTACAATCACACCTTATCTCGCTTGATTGATTTTCATGGCTACAAGCACGCCTTTTCTCGCTAAGTTGATTACAAAAAGCCTATAACTCTGAATAGCACCGAGGATCTTGTTGAGAGAGTGATAGAGAATCAAACTACGAATGATCAAGTTCGATTCAATGTTGATTTCGGCAGAGTAATGGTAAGAATATGTATTAAGAAAAGTGGAAGAAGAAGAGGAGTGAAAAACCAGAAAATCTGATATTAAAATTCATTGAAACTGACCCCTATTTATAGAAGAACAACAGTCATGTCCATTCGTGAAGAGTTATGGCGAATAGACACTTCTTTTGAAATTTAAATTTTAAACTCAATTGACACCATGTCGACATGGTCCCCATGAGTATGTCGACATCCCAAAGCATTTTTTGATAATTTGATTTTCTTTGAAAATAACCTTTATCTTATATTAAAACTATTTTAAACTTTATAAATATACTTGACTATAGTTAAAATTCATAAGTAAATATAGAGAATAATATATATAGAATTTAACTATAATTTTATATTTAAATTTAAGTATAAATATTTAAAAGTTAAATATATTATATTAAAAGATAGTTAAAATCAGGAGTAATTTGACTTTGAAATCAAAGATGATTTTGAGGCTAAAATTATTTAAAATCGGGATAGAGGTTTTTGAATCTTTTAAAAGGAAAGTTTTGAAATCATTTTGAAAACAAGATATAATTTTGAAAAATCATTTTGAATAAAAAGTTAGCGGATACAAAACAATGTTCCACTAGATTTTTCGTAGGTTCCATCCTACTTAGGGTTCCATCCCTTTAATAGGCTCGAAGTGGATTCCATTTCACGAATAAATTGGATTTTAAGATGGTAGTGCTTTTCTATGAGTTTTAAAAAAATTCTAATTAAAGAATAAATTGCTTGAATTCTTGAACTCTTGATAATCTTGATACTCATGAGTCTTCAATCTTGATATCTTGAATCTCTATACTGTACAGTCTTCATTCTTGGTACCTGCATGGTTAAATCCCGCATATACATATATATCTAAACTTACAATGTTAGTATTTATATTTTATAATCTATTCTAAGGTTGTTGTCATCAAAACCATCATCTCACGGACTAACAATAGAAGCATTTTATAAACTAAAAACTTGCCTTATCCATCCTCTTATCCTTGCCATGCCAAATTTCAATCGAGAATTTATAGTTGAATGTGATGTCAGTGGATCAAGTATAGGAGTTGTGCTACTTCAAGACAATAAACCAATAGCGTACATTAGCCAACCCTTGTATGGAAAAAACTTACAATTATCCACCTATGAAAAAGAACTTCTGGCATTACTGTTAGCAACAAAAAAATGGTCACAATATTTGATTGGGAGGAAATTTATTGTCAGAACTGATCATCAGAGTTTACAATACCTGTTATCACAGCAATTGACTATAGGAATACAAGCAAGGTGGTTGGCTAAACTTCATGGCAATGATTATCAAGTACAATATAAAACTGAAAAGAGAAACTTTGTTGCATATAGTTTATCCAAAATACATGAACATCCAGAGGTGCAGGCTATTTCATTGGTACATGCAGATTGGATTAAAGAATTGAGAAATGAAGTAAAACAAAGCCCATTCTATGAAATCAAGAAAGAAAAAAATACTACATGGCGAACTGAATGTTGATAAATGCAAAGTTATTGATGACTTAGTTTTTTACAAAGGGACAATACTTTTGGATCATAGCAGTTCCTCATTATTAAGTATCTTACTTGCTGAATTTCACTCTCCCCACTGGGAGGCCATGCTGGTGTTAAGAAGACACTCAAAAAATTGACCAAAGTACTATATTGGAAACATATGAAGTCAACAGTAGAAAATTACAACAAACAATGTGATGAATGTCAAGAGGCAAAATTAGAAAATGTACCTTATCCAGGTCTTCTTCAGCCACTAGCAATTCCAGACCATATATGGATTGACATATCCATGGACTTCATCACACATTTACCTAAAAGCAATAAAGCAAGAGTGATATATGTGATAGTTGACAGAGTTTCAAAATATGCTCACTTTTTTGCCTTATAACATCCATTTACAGCTAAGCAAGTTGCTTAAGTTTTCTTTGATGGAATCTTCAAACTATATAGTATGCCTACAACAATAGTTAGTGCCAGAGACTCAATATTTCTTAGCAATTTTTGGCAAGAATTATTTACTCTACAGGGCTGAATACTTAAATATAGCTCGACCTATCATCCACAAGCTGATGGCCAAACAGAAATCATCAATAAAATTTTGGAAAATTATCTGAGATGCTTCATTTTCCACAAATCTAAGGACCGGACTAACTGGTTAACTCTGGCTGAATTTTGGTACAACACTTCTTGGAAAGAATCTGCAAAATTAACACTATATGGAAGAGAACCTCCTATAGTTTTGTCATATGTACCAAATACTGCAAAGGTCCATCAGGTAGAAGAGTAATTATTTTCAAGAGACATCACATTACAATTTTTGAAAGATAATCTTCATCTTGCACATCAAAGGATGAAAAAATATGCTGACACCCATAGAATAGAAAGACATTTTGAGACTGATGATTGGGTATATTTGAAACTTCAACCATATAGATAGATTTCAATGAGTTCAACAAATACCACAAAACTCTCTCCTAAATACTTTGGTCCTTTCAAAGTTTTGTAAAAAATAGGTGAAGTTGCCTACAAATTAGAACTTCCTGAATCCGCTTAGATACATCATGTCTTTCACATCTCTTAGTTAAAAAAGAGAATAGGACCAAACATTATCATACAACAAGCAACACCATCCTTCATAGATATAACTGTTGATGAACCATAATCTATTCTTGTGAGAGGAATGATTCCAAGAGACAAACAAAGCAGTGGTACAAGTATTTATCAAATGAAAGAATAAACCACTCAATGATGCTACTTGGAAAGATTATTAGGACTTAATTGAGAGGTTTCCTACATTAGACTTTGAGACAAGGTCTCTTCTTAAAGGGGAAGGGAGTTGTTATGCTCATACAATTCAACAAACACCTGATAGGCATTCGACTGAAACACCATTTCATCAAACACTTATGGAAATAAAGCTCTCCTATTCACCTCGGCTAACTGGAAACAAGGAGGATGATGATGAAAGACGAGAAGAGATACATATGCAAGATTATATCAACTAAAGCATGAAATGGCAACGAATAAGCTAAATTGAAGACTTTGCATGTTGTGCACGTCCACACATGCACAGCTTATTCTCTTTGCAATGGCTTGGTAATTTACAAATATAGCTATGTAAATTAAAGGATAATGAGGAGTGTTTATTAAAATTCCTATAACAGCTAGTTTGAATTGCTCTATATGATCAATATTCTAAATATATGGGAATGCCATGTAAATGGATGTGAAGAAAAGTTATAAATAAAATGACAGTTTCCTTAACTTGCATTTTGTTACTGTTGTTCTTATTTCACCTCTTCTTGTATTCAGTTATTCAATAAAGCGAACTCATTCCACCTACTCATTTCAGCTACTAATCACCACTTCTGTTCTTATATTTTAAGCCGCTCTGCTGAAAGCCTCCGTCACCTGAAGCTTCTATTACATTTTTCTCCTATCCATCTATTCCCAGTTTGATCATCCCATGACCCACACTAGAGCACAAGCTTTGAAGAACAAAGATCCAATCATCGGTCCTCCCACCGTCGGCACTACCGGTGCTCTCCGACATGGCGAACTCAACGGTACACTCCGATTGTAAACCGCCAACTACACCGTTACCAATCTTAAACCCTAGGTGGAAATAGCCCATGCTTCTCCTCCACCCAAAACAGTTGTCGCACCCCCTCTATTGACTCACCTACATGTAGACCTTGGCATCATAAACTCAAAGATACAAGTTTTATATTATTTTTTTAATTTTTATTCCATTTGTTTTTAATTTTTGAATGAAGTGGATCTATTTTTTTCTTTTTCTTTGATAAGTGATATTGATGGAATGGTAAACAGAAGAGGATGTGTGTGTTGCTGTATAAGTGGATTTTAGTTAGTTTTATTTTCAATTTTCTAGCATCTTGTTGCACAGATTATCATTCACGTATGAACGATGAACGACAAAACAAAAATATGATCGTGCCCAAAATAGTGATGCGAGCGCAAAATAATAATAATAAACATTGGTTATCCTTTTGTAAAATCACAAAAGCACTGCCATTTGTTAAAAAATCGTCAAACAATAATTTAAATATTTTTTAAATTAAAAATATATCAGTAAAAATTGAGTTGTAAAAATAAAAATAAAAATTATTATTATTTATTTGAAACATTAGTACTGTAAATAAATTTACAAAATGAATTCACCATTATTGTTTATTAATTAAAAGAAGTTAAATAAGACCATTAAATCCATTCAATAAATATTAAATTAAAAAATCCCGATATTTAAATTTCTATTCCAATATTAAATTCTTAATTCACATATTCAAATAAATCCCTATATTTGAATTTTAGTTCATTTGAATTTTAAAAACAATATTTCAAATTTAAAATTAATTAAATATTCATAATCAAACTACAAAATTCCGGGTCGTTACATTCCTTCATTTTCTTCTTCCCTTTACCTGTGAATTGAATCTCAAAGCAAATGTTTTTAGTTTCCAATCTTGCTTATAAGTTTCAATCTCGATAATAGGTTAAGGTATTTCTAAGCAAAATTTAACCTTATTCACTATCTATGGATTTGATAATTTTATAAACTCGATATTAGTTATGAATTCGACGTTCTTCTATGATTTATACAAAATGTTATGTGCGCTATATCTTTATTGTGCCTTATTGACTAATTATAAATTTGATATCTAGGCATGAATTAAATAGATAAGCATCTCTAACTGGTTATAGATTTTCCTAGATGCTGAACTTTGACTTTGACACTTTATCATTTAGAATTGAATAGCTCTTAACTAACAAACTACTCCTTAGTTAGGTATTTAATTGTGTATTTTGCATTTTAAGTTTTGCAAAATGAGAAGTACTTCCCTGATTTTGTGTAATATCTCCTGACAGATAAATGGATACCGAGAAGTCTAACAAAAGTTCCAGATCTTCTCCTTTTTAAAAGAAAGGAGGCTATATGCTTAGTTAATTTTCTCATCACTGCTCGGCAAATGGTAGATTCCATTTTCCAACCATACGAGATTGCGGGCATGGAATCTCTTCTAGAATTCCTTCAACAACTTGTTACCTCAATTCACCTGACTTCCAATTCTTCCACCTTCTAGAGCAAGAGAAAGCAGTTGCATTCGATCATTCTGGACCTCCAATCCAAAGAATTAAAGTTGATGCAAAGATTGCTCGATTTCATCAAAGGTCTTGGCTCTTAATAGAGAGTTTCTTGTAACCTTTTGACTAGATTCTCTTTTTGTTCAACCTTTTTTATTCCTGCAATCCTCATACATAGTGTGTCAAATAATAGAGAGTTGTTTGTAACCTTAAGAGAGAGCTCGCATCACCTCGTGCGATCAATTTTTTTATATGTCACGATTCTGATTTCTTTTACAATTAGGGCCAAAAATGAAAGGCTAGAGGGGATTTGGGTTCAGGTTTGAAGACTTGAAGCGGAGATAGTGTTCTAGAAAATAAGAGATGAGAATGTGTTATGGCTTGGGCCTAAGAGAATTTGAGTTCTTTTAATTCAATGAATTCATTTCCCTATCTCTTTTAAATAACTCTATCATTTAGTTGTAATTAAATTTCAATTTAATTTACATTAATCCACTTTTCCTTCTATGAATTGTATTCTTATTATTGCACAATTTTATTCAATTCCAATATATTATCTGAAAGAGATTTCTTAATTTAAATCAATTTATGAAAATAAAATCTTTTATTAACTAGGCTTCAATTAAATAAATATTTATTTTCAAAATAATAATTATCAAATATTGAATTCAAATATTTTTATTCTATATTTTACGGCATAGAAAATAAGATTGTTGAAGATTTCCTCTTAAGAAAATTGCATCATCACAGTTTGTCATAGGAAAACGTCATACACAGCTCAAACCCTGAACTTAAACTCAAACACTTAACTTTTATCGTATATATGATCTTCTATCAAACTTAAACTATCTAATCCTCTATATGGCTTTTCTCTAATTTCTCTTATCATATGCTATAATTTAAATAGATTCAATTAAACGACTTTCTATTTTCGTGTATGATAAAATTTGTGAAAATATTCCAATTGTTAGATTTTTTGAAAAGTTTCGACAGAGTATCCTTTGTATAGAGAGCATTCCGAAAAATCAAAACACAATATGTCATAATATATACACATCTCATTCAATGTAGCATCCCAAAACACGAGAAAGAAAATAATATCACGTCATATATCGATATATCGTAAATACGTACTTTTTTACTAGCATTTGAAGCGAGCTATTAACTTCTATGCGAGCAAAAGTGAGCCAAAGTCACAAATAAGTCATAATATGCTTTAAATGTACCTATTCTTAACTGATATTAAACATTAATCGCATATAAAAAGATGTATGATAAGTATGCAACCATCTAATATAAAAGTAACATAAGCTTCATATTTAAACCACTTTTCGATAAATTCTCTAAGATAAAAAAAACACCCAATCAAGTTACAGTTTCAAATAATGATTGGTTACATAATATGTTAACTTTTCAAAAAGACTTTCGAATTGTAAAAATGATAAATACAACTCGAGCTATGGCGATATTTCTAAAGTTAAGCATAGTAGATTTCCCAATATGTGCCCACTCTAGCAATCCGCATTATTAGCCTAGAAAATGTTAAAATTAAGTGAAATGGTTAAAATAAAAGTTGTTGCTTAGATTTTTAGCTTTCCAGAATGGAAATGTCATCAAAATTGGATAAATAATTTAAAAACTATGGCTAAATGAACACAACGTCAAATTTCAGTAAACACAAACTCAGGTCAGATTTTTCAATCTACTCAAACATATTTAGTGACTATTAAATGTAAAATTTTAAAAAGAGAAGAACATGTAAGTTTTTCCATATTAAAATATCATTCAAATGAAAAAAGATTCAGCAGAATTGGACAAAGCAGTCAAAAGTTACGACCATATTCAAAAACCATTTTCAAGTATAACGTTTCTAAACAATCAAAACAAACAAACTCATCTCATTTCTTTCACTTCATATTGTTTCTAAAATATTACACAGATCAAAATTTCTTTTTCAAAAATCAAATATGAAAATAGTTTATATTTTCAAATTATTAGACACTAGTTGAATTATAATTTTTAATTACTCAAAACGTTTGTCAACATACTAATTCACTTTTAAAATTGTAATATCAATCCATTGTCATTTTTTTCCACAGTTTCCTTTAATTCGTGAAATTATAAACTTAATTTTTTTCTTCAAACCTATTACTTCATATTTAAAAAACATACTTCCTAAATTTATTGTTAACAATATTATTATATAATATATTTCTTTCTTAGTTCATATAGATAGACGTGTCAACAGATGCAGATGGATGCGGATATGGCTATATCCACGTCCGTATCCGAAAATAAAATCTACATCCGCATTCGATGTCCACGGATATTCAAAAATTAATATCTATATCCGCATCTGAAAAGAGGATGCGGATATTTCCGAATAATAAAAAATATACGAAAATACGCATCCGCAAACTAGATTGAGAATTATGATATAATGAAAATTTTGATCAAAAAATTACAATTCATAGCATTCAAATAACAATCAATCGATAAACTAATATACTTCAGTTGCCAAGTTAACAACAAACAATCGACACAAAATCATAATAGAGTTACAAAATGCATAATTAATTAGCTTATACAATTTAAATAATTAACCACAAAACCTAAGTAAACATAGCTAAAGTGACGAATAAGCATCCGATTTCTTTGCAAAAGTGAAGCATAATATACAATTTCTTTGCAAAAATGAAGAATAAACATCTAATTCTTTGTTCTATCTTCAAACTCATGAGCTTTCCAGATGATCCTATAAAACAAAATATAGCAAAAATATGATCCAATAAATCAAACTCATACTGTAATTTGAATTGAAAGTGCTGGTGCTAGCAGTAGCACCAAGTGCTGCCGCTAGAAAGTGCTGCTGCTTGCAGCAGCACCAAGCACTTTATGTTGCTGCTGCAGCAGCATCACATAAATGAAAAAAAAACTCTATATTTTTACCTTGTGCAATGGATAGTTTATTGTAGGACTGATGCTTCATCTACAAGCTCTATATCTTTACCTGTTAAATAAAAGACCGATTTATTAAATGGTTAAAATTCTAAAATAATTTTAGCATGTAAATAATAACCAACCTATGTTCGATGGTAACCAATCCTTAATACAACTCAATGCTTCCACTATGTCAGGAGATAATGAGGATCTATTTTCGGTAATGAACTTGTGCATCTTCCCCGTAAATCAAATCATAGAAAAATTCAATGTAAGCCATTCTATAACGAGGATCGAAAATCATTCCAATACTCATCATTAAATTGCAAGTCTTCCAATATTTCTCAAATTTAACTCTCACCATTTGTGCCATGGAACAAATATAATCATGCTCACTTAGTTCCCAACTCATAATACTTTCATAAATATTACACACGCTTTTAAAATATAAATTCACTATTGGATATTTAACACTTGAAAATTTGAGAGTTACATCATAAAAGATTTTCAAGCATTCACAAATTTCTTTTCCTATCTCCTATTCTTCTCTAGAAGGCAAACTTATATAATCAGAAGTTAACTCAACTAATCGCTCAAACGTGGGATGCACTTCAATCGCACTTTCAAGCATAAGGTACGTTGAGTTCCATCACGTTGGAACATCATAAGAAACACCTTTCCAACTAATCTAGTTTGTGCCAATACATTTTTTCCATTTTTTCTAGACTGTGAAGACTTTGTGAAATTAACACTTTCATTTATCTTTATAATAAGACCATGTGCGGCTTTTAACCCATCTTGCACAATTAAATTCAAGACATGAGTGCAACAATGCATATGAAGCATATCACCATTTGAAATCAAGACCCCTTTACCATCTAACCATGCCTTGAGATCTCTTATCATAACATTATTATTAGATGCGTTATCGGCAGTAATTGAAAATAATTTCTTATCCAAATTCCAATGCAATAGTTTTGTTTTAAGAGCAACACTAAGTGCAAGTCCAGTGTGTGGAGAAGGCATTTCATGATAAGCAATTATCTTTTTTTTTGCAATTTTCATTCATCATCAATGTAATGACAAGTTATACAACAATAACCTATATTCAGATGTTCATAAATCAGTAGTAAGACTAACACGAGCAAACAAACTATCAAACATCTGTTGTAATTCGGTTCTCATATCAACATAAAGTTTCAACACATCACTATGAACTGTATTTCTAGAATAGAGCTTAACGGTTGGATTAGTACTCTTAACAAATTCTTGGAAGTAAATATGTTCAGTCATATTGAATGGATAATCATGTTTGACAATCATACGAGCAAAAAACATTCGATTCCTATTTTGATTAAACTTCCAACTAGCTAATTTGAATGGTTTATTAGGAGACTTTTTAGTAGTCAAAAGTTGCTGTCCGGATAATCTTTTTTGGTAGTATTTTTAAGACAAACTTTTATATGATTTTTCAAATGTGTCGTTTCTAGTGAAGTGGCTCCATTGAATATCCTTGAATAATGTTTACAAGTTGTCTTAACACAATTACTACCATCTAACACTTCTCTATCAAAATCTTTCAATACCTCATATTTCAAGGGTTTTATATTCAAAGGTGCAGATATTCCTTCATTAGCTGGAATATTTTGAGTTGGTGGCGCACTAGAGTCCGTGGTTTCTAGCACAATTATGTTATCTTTGACACAAGCATTTGATGTAGCACATGCAACAGATTACTGCTACAACTTGACGAGGTGTTTTTCAATTTTAAAAGTCTGTAAATATTCATAGAACTGCTTTAATATCATTTTTAAAAGTCTGTAAATATTCATTATTTGACCAATTTAAAAGTCTGTAATTTGTTATCGTACAAATTTAAAGTAGAAAAAATATAAAATTATTCATCAATCTTAAAATTATTTAGAAAAATGCTTTCTGAATAGTGCATAACATTATTTATATAAAAATAAAGCCACATTTCATTTTTGCAATGTAAGCTACTTTCAAATCAACATATTCTACCTATGCAATTTTTATGATGTGAGCGTTGTATAACAGGACACGCATTGAATTTCCATTAAATCTATATTGCAAAGTACAAAAATAATATGTGTTTTTCATTTTTAAAATCTGTAAAAATTCATAGAACCGATTTAATATCATTTTTAAAAGTTTGTAAAATATTCATTATTGAACCAATTTAAAAGTTTATAATTTATTACTGTACCAATTTAAAAGTCTGTATTTCAAAAAAAACATTTAAAACAGCAAAATAAAGCTTATTGCAGCATCAGACTTATCTACATTTCAAAAAATATTTAAAAACAAAATTATAAGCAATCAAAACTTATATATTTTATAAAATTCTAATCATTTGAAACTTCTATTTCTTTGAAATATGACGACGTATATAAAATATGTATATTCAAAGCAATTAAAACTATAAGCAATCATTGAAAATTATAAGCAATCGTTTGAAACTTCTCAGCAATCAAAACTTTTATATTCAAAACTGTAAGGTTCTTTATACGTTTAAAAAAATGTATATATACAATGAAACTAACATATATAAAACTGTGTACGTATATAAATATGCACTTAACAAATGATGCAAGCCGTGTTGTATCTTTTGCTTAAATTATTTATGTTTTATTGGCCTCCTTTTTTGATATTTGCCTTAGTTTCAATATTTCTTTTTATGTCGAAACAACAAGCTATCAATTTCCTGTATATTAGTGTAGCTACAACCTTCAAATTTAAAAGCATTCACATGAAAATATCTAATGGAAAGTGGAAACATAACATAAAAATATTTATTATGAGAAATTTCGTAAAACATTCTTCAAATTCTAAATCCACAGTCTCTTTCTTAGTATCGTGATTTAGAAAAACTATATTTTAAATACTAATTTGGCAACAAATATTTATAGTTTTCATCAAAAATACTTACAGTGTATATTGTATATATAAATCTTTTTTTTCTAAAAAAAAGAAATGAAAAAAAGTTGGTCATATAAACATTAGATTACCATCAGGTTAGATTTTCGGAAAGACAAACGTGTATAAATAAGCACTTTCGAAAACAATGACTGAAATCGAATTTATTTGAGATGACAAAATTAACATATACATTCTAAAAACATTGAAACTAACATATACATTCAAAAACAAAAATCCACAAACTGAAATCCATGAACCAGAGCTTATAACATTTAAAAAGCGGAAAAACCAAAAGAGGAAATACCAGAAGTGCAGCCGTTAGGAGGTGAACCAAAGCAGTGCTAGAGTCGGAACCATAGCTGCAATGTGAGGGGTTTTGTAACTGAGCCGGAGCTGCGATGTGCTGGAGCCGGAGCTACGGGGGGGGAGCGACATCGGAGTGATGCGAGGGGTTTCATCGATTTAGGGCTTGCGATTTAGTGTTTCATATTTTTTTTGTGGCTTTAGAAAATTAGATTGAAAGTTTGAAATGAAAATGAGTATAATTTTGTTGCGGGTTGCGGCTATGAAAATTGAATTAGGGTTTGGTACTTTGTTGGGCTTGGGCCGGCTTTAATTTTTAAATAAATTCTAACTATAACTTATTATGGGTATCATTGTATAAAAAATAATATAATAGTAACAATTTTTATCATAATTAATTTCGGATCAGACGGATGTTTTTTGGATACAGATATACTCATATCTGCATCCACATCTGAAATTCTTTTCGGACATCGGATATCCGCATTTGCTTTTCGGATATCGGATAATATCCGTATTTTCGAATATGGATTCGGACTGATTTCGGATTTTTCGGGTATTCATTGACATGCCTACATATATACATTTTTAATAATCAATTAACACTTTCATTCTTTTGTTCATTTTTTTTTTCATATACTCATCCTTTGTTCCATATACAATAGACATATTTTCCAATGAATTTTATTTCTTTGAAATAATTTCAAATATTTTTTACATATATATTTTTTCAAGACATATATTTTGTTTTCTCATACTTTCTTGACAAGCTGTAACTAACAAAACTGAGTAATATATTTGTTTTATTTATATTTTCTCTTTTATAAAATTTTATATTCAAGTCAAAAAAATTTGTTATATATATATATATATATTAATGTCTAGATATACTATTCCATTTATCATATTTTACTGTACTGGCCATAGAAGATGAGGTGATCTTCAACCAGATCATTCGAGACTTCAAGATAGTACTCTATTATTTAAAGGGGATGATGACCATGTGCATTATTATGTATTTATCTTTTTTATAGTATCTATAACTGGATGTTGGTATCAATTGTACATAAGGATGCGATCTATATGTATGCGTGTGATTTTTTGACCACACTGATGTTGTTGTTGATGTTTTATTTTATGTAATCATATCCCTGTATTATTCACCCTAGAAAACTGGTGTATATTGCTTTGTGCCTAGACAAGGTACGTGTTTTAGATATTCAAGTATACTATATCACGTACACGTGTTGACACAAGTATACATGAGAGATCGCTCCTATCGTGTCCTTTACTTCGTGCTTTCAGATGACAATCTCCCTCAGATAGCATGAGTACTAGGCCAGGGCAGTAGACCTTGTCTTTTCCTGTAAGAATAATGATAATTTATTTAAATTATATCACATATTTGTATTGTTTAATCATTTGTAGGCTTCTGGCACTTTTTTTGGTAACTTTCCATATGCTGGTAGTCTTTTAAGAGAGTTAACCGACAATTTCAAAGAAAATAATTTTGTTAATATCGACATGAATTCGTTTAGGTGCTTTCAGAGTTTGTTAAGTCAATGCAACTGAAAGCTGAAATGCAGATAGAAACATCTACCTAATGTTTATATATTCATGTTCACCTAAAATACTTTTAGAAACTAAACACTTAAAGCTAAAACAAATTTTTCTTCAATTGAATATTGATTTGCTGAGGCATATTTCAATTTGAAGCCGGAGAAAAACCGTCGTCTAGAAATAAATCCTTGTAAAAAAATGAACTTGAATTTAATTCTTTCTGTAATATGGTAGAATAGATTGCATGAACATGTATTTATAACATACATGAGTTGTGACTTGGCTTTAGTTATGTCAGTAATTGGTTTCCATTCGATATTTGATTTAAATTGAGAAATTTTTGTTTTATTTTCCTTTTTCTATGGATGTATATTTCTTATTAACAGAGTTTACTTTATATTAAAATAATTATCTTAGTAATTTTCTTATTTATCACTATTGTTTATTTGTTTATGTACACATTAATGCAATGGTAGTTCAACTTATTGTGTCTTAAACTGGTATATATTATACCAATGCTTAAACTGGTGCAGATAAATATTCAAAGCAACAAACATTTGTATGTTTGTTATTATTAAACCACTTGACTCTTCTGTAGCTAGATTTGGAACTGTACATGTATCTTATATTTCTGTTATACTTCACCATGTTGATGGATATTGAATTAAAAGCATGCATACACACATAAATGTTTGCCTTAGCTATTAACTTGTCTTTGTTATATGAGACAAAGGGGATAGCATGAGAAGAGTACATTCCTCTAACGATTCAGAATATAAAATAATAACTACCTGTTGAATAAAATATTCCTTAACCTCATGAGATTTTGCATCATTTTCAATATTTGCATGTTAACTGAGCTTGTACAAGACACATTCAGTTTAATTGGTCAAATTTGGTCTAGTAACCTACAATATGATCATACTTCTCTTTCTTAAACTTGTGATATAACTTATGTTGAGCACATGGCTTTAGACTCTTCAATTTGTATATCTTATGTCCATTCATTTCTTATATTGTTTTACGCTGAAAGCATAAAACAAATAAGTGGTTTATTTTAAAAGATAAATGGACATGCATATACTTGATACAATATGTTACTATGCTCGTATTACTATTCATATCGAATAACTCTAACAATAATACATGCATGCAACATTTGAAAATTGGTGGATTATAATTTTGCAATCCATAGATGCATGTATCCTAACCTAACTTCATCAGTATATGCTCTAGTTGTGATTGCATGTTATAATTATTGGTATTGATAGTTAGCCTGTAGTTGTATAATAATTGGTAGTATTTATTCCATTTTTTGTAACCTAGTTATATGTTGATGAAAATTGATTAATCAACTTCTCAAAGTTTCTTCATTGCTTAAGCATAATTTTGAGCTTTCTACTTCCTGCTATGTTTCTAATGTTCGTTATTTATTATTCAAAGCATCGAGTAAATTGGAGGCTGAGATGATCGTGTGAGAATCGGTGTGGTTGACTTATTTATTTATTTATATATTTTTTCATGATGTGAGAATTGTCTAAGCTTTCCTTAATCTACCTTCATATATGTTTTCTTTTCATGATATGTGTGTGTGTGTGTGTGTGTCTTATTATCCAGTCTAGAATAACTTTATTCTTTATGCATAAATTTTTATAACTATATTCAAACGATGGGAAGTTATGTACATATAGTGAATGACATGTGTATGGATGAAGAAAGATGTGTTTCCTTATATACATTTGAATTCAAACCTTAACACATAACTCTGTTTTTGTCATAGAGTCTCGACTCATCAAGAACAGAATGGAGCTTGCCAATGTTCTTAGTCAAATCTCCCAAGTATATTTCATTGATATTATACTTTGACTTTCGCAAGATTTATTAGGCAAATTTCAGCCAATATCATTGACAAAAAGTTAAAAAAAAGAAATTTCTCTTGCAGCCATGGCTGCCTTTACAAATTTTCTGGATAACCCTATCTATAGCCATGATTAATAGGGGAGTCATATATTTCCTCTCCATCTCACTCTCCTCCTCCATCAAGTTCAATGCCACATCCACCACCACTTTCACAAAGAAAATCTCTGAAACAAACGAAGAAGGCTTTCAAATTGTTCAGAGTCGATCAAAATTGTTGAAGAATGATTCTGCATTTCAAAAGCAACTAATTAGTATTGGATCAAACCAGTTGATCCTGAATCAAGGAAATGCAAATCAATCGAAACAGTATTTTAGAAATGCAAATCAAGGTGTTCTTAGTTCAAGAAACACTGAGAACATAAGAAACTCAACAAAAATGTTGCAAGAATCAATCATCCAGTCTTGAATTCAGAAATACAAGAATCAATTCAAGAAGCAATTAATATATTGGTAACTCAGTTTCACAGATCAAATCTAACCTAAACAAAGCCACTTCATAGGGTGATATGATCAAGAAAGGAGGATCAAATTCTAAATTTGATCTCAAATAGGTTGCTCCTCTCTCCATTAATGAGAAATAGATAGTGGTGATGAATGCAGAGGCCTGCAGAAGGGTAGAGAGCAAATGAAGCTTTTCAGTTATTGCATATGTGGTCAGTAATAAACACGCGCATCATCACTTCAAGGCGGTTATTGCTAAATCATGTAATACCACTGGTAATTTTGATATTTTCACTCGTAATAATGGTTTTTTTAATCAGATTTTCAAATGCTTCTGATTGTGATAATGCAATTAGTGGGGGTCCATATTTTATTAACGGAAAGCTTATTATTGTGAAAAAATGGAGAGTAAAATAAATCTTGATAGAGATTTACTTTCTACTATGCCAATATGGATTAGATTACTAGAATTAAATCTTAGATTGTGAGATAAAGAAATATTAAGCGCTATAGTCATTGTGGTTGGCATTCCCCTCAAATTAGATGACCGCGCTGCTAAGGAAACAAGGTTTTCTTTTGCAAGAATTCTGGTGGAAATTAAAGCAAATGCAAATATGCTAAATGAAGCACTTACTTCTATGCATGATGGAGAAAATTTAGTACAAAACATTGAATATGAATGGATTCCTCCTAGATGCAAAACATATTCTTGTTTTGGTCATTATATAGATAATTGTGACTCTAAATTGGTTTGGAAGGAAAAATAAAATTTACAAGGAAAATCAGTTGTCAACAGCAGTAATTTTCATGTGGAAGGGGATGCAACCACAGATGAAGCCTTAATTGATTTTAATAATACGATTGATTCACAATCTTTAAATGTCGTTTCTAAAAAGAGTATGAATATTGAAGAACCTTCTATTGTTCAAGAATCTGCACAAGAAAGGGAAATTCAAGAAGGTAATAATGATCATATTTTTGTTGAAAATGTGGTTGAAAACTCTTCTGTGATTTTTGTAGCAGCAGAGAAAAACACAGAAATCATTGCCGTACCATAAATTATAAATGCAAAAGTTATAGAAACTCAAGGAAAAGGGGCTCTCTCTGATTCAGAAGCCATGAAACTAGATGATGGCTTTTAGTTTAATAACATTCTTAGTGAAGAACCATCTAAAAACCCCAACATCAGTCATCTTGCAACTCATCTCTCTCCATGTATCAAAATTCCAACTTCAGAATTCAATATTCAAAAGGCAATCAGTTTGGTTTCAAATTCTACTTCAATTTTAAGGAAAAACAAAAAAAATAACAAAAGGAAAAAAGGGCAGAATGAAAAGCATAAAAGATATCTTTGCTAATGAAAGCACTGAAGATGCAGAAGAAAGTGAATTCAAAATAAAATATATTATTAAAATACAACTTAAAGCATTAAGCAAAACATCATACACGAAAAAAGGAAAGAGGCTGGAGACATTGGAAGAAGGGGGCAGCCACAGTGCATAAACTATCACCGCTTTAAATATCCTTCAGTGTATCCTTGATAAATAAATTTTTAATTCATTATGTCAACTATTGCTTGGAATGTCAGTGATATCAATTCATCTGAAAGAAGATTGGATTTATCAAATCTTCTTAAGTTTGAAAATCGTAGTATTGTTGGTTTGCTTGAGCATAAATTAGATAATTTTGAAATTATGGATTATCAAATCAAGATTTTAAATAACTGGAATATCTTAAATAATAACCAGATGGGGGGAATGGTAGAATTATGGTTGTGTGGGATCCTAATATTTGGGATATCTTTCAACATTTTCTTAATTTTCAATTTATTCGTTTAAATGTGTAAATAAAGGTGGGTTTCACCTAGAAATTACCTTTGTTTATGCATCTAACAGTGAAAATGTAAGACAATCTCTTTGGGATAATATTGAATAAATTAACTCAAATATGAATTATCCTTGGATTGTAGTTGGTGATTTTAATACTGTCATGCATGCTCATGAGAAAAGGGGTGGGATTTTAATTCCTCTTAAAAAAATTAGAAATGTTAAACAAGTTTATGCTCAAAACTAGTTTATATGAACCAACTATTTTTGGTAATAGATCTGCTTGAAAATCAGGAAAATTCAGAATCATTCATTGTAAACTAGATAGAATTTTATTAAATCAAAGTTTTACAATTTTTTTGAGGATTTCAAATGTTACACTTTACCCTAGGCTACTAGTGACCACACTCCAATTCAAATTTATCTCACTCAAAATAAGTTTTCTAAGAAAAATATCTCTTTCATATTTGTTAATGGGTGGGTATATGAGGATAATTACAAAGATATCATCAAAAACAATTTATCATCAAAAATAATTTATCTACAAAGGTACGGGGCACTGCCCAGTACAAATTTTGCAAATTTCTCCAAATCACAAAAGAAAATCTAAAAAACTAGAATAAAATTAGAACTAAAAATGAATTAAAACACTTCAGAGAGGAATGTGAGTTAAGACAGAATGAATTAGATAATGATTTCTCAGACATTGATAAAGTCAACAAATTTTTTGAAGCCTAAAATAATCTAATCAAGTCTCTTCAAGCGCAGTCTATTAATTTGAGGCAAAAAGCCAAAGTAGATTGACTAAAGCATGAGGGTAAAGCAAATAATTTTTTTTTATGCTAGGATGTCTAGTAGAAAATATAAGAATGATATTGGGAAAATTATTGATGTAAAGGGTAATGTTATCAATGAAGAGACTAGTATTGAAAAAGAAGCTATAAATTATTTTACTAATCTTTATTCAAATATTTTCCCTAATATTGAATCTATGTTTGAACTGAATGTAAGCAACCAGGATATTCTTCTTGCTTCCATCTGCCTTGAGGAAATTAAAAATACCATTTTTCATTCTAATAATGATAAAAGCCCAAGCCCTGATGACTTTGGTGCAAATTTTATAAAACATATTGAGATGAAATTAAGTTTTCTCTAGTTGATTCTATCTCTAAGTTTTTTAGAACTAGGAAATTATTAAAAAAAACCTTAATCATAATTTTATTACTTTGGTTCCAAAAATTCAAATCCCCAATAGCTTAAAAGATTTTAGGCCTGTTTTTTGTTGTAATTTCATCTACAAAATTATTTCTAACGTTTTATGCAATAGAACTAAAATATTTTTTAAGTATTTAATCTCTGAAAACCAAAGTGCTTTCATTCCTTGCAGACTTATAGTTGCAAACACTCTTTTTGCCCATGAATTGATAAGAAACTTTAACAATAAAAATAGAAATCTCATATGTGTCAAAATAGATTTACATAAAGCCTTTGAGAAGATTAATAAGCACTTTATTATTTTTATGATGAATCAAATGGATTTTGATAAAAAAAATTATTCTCTAATCCATGAGTGTATCAACAATATCTCCTACTCAATATTGGTTAATGGTTCTTCTAAGGGATTTATACATAGCAATAAAGGTATTATACATAGCAATAAAGGTATTAGGCAAGGAAACCCACTTTCTCCTTACTTATTTACTATTGTTATGGAATATTTCTCAATTCGTATGGAAACTGCACTAATTAAAGGAAGTATTAAACTCATTAATAAAACCAAACCATATATTACACACTTGTTGTATGCTGATGATCTCCTTTTATTTTTGCATGTAGACTCTTAAAGTGTCAAAACCATTGCTAATATTTTTGTGAAATTAGAGGAACAAGCTGAGCTGAAAGTTAATGATTTCAAAAGTAAAATTTATTTCAATAAAGGCTATACTAAGAAATTAGAGATTCTTAACATTTTAATATTTAAAGAAGGTAGTCTGCTAGTGAAATAGTTGGGTCTGCCTCTTAGTGTTGACCAAATTAATGACAGAGACTGCACCAGCCTATTAGACATAATTCAAAGCATATTTGAAGGTTGGGCTTGTAAACTTTTGTCTTTAGCTGGTAGATTAGAGTTAACCCACACTGTCATCATTGCAATCATTATGTATTGGATTCAAGCCCACAATATTCCAATTAAAGCAATACACAAGTTAGAAAAAGCATGTGCCAACTTTATTTGGAAATGAAAGCATCATAAAATTTCTTAGGAAAAGGTTTGTAAACCAAAAAAATCAGGTGGCCTTGGCCTTAGAAATATCAATGATTTGAGAGAAGTTTGTAAACTCAAACTTTTTTGAAAATTTGTGAATGATAATTCATTATGGGCAAGATGGATGAAAGCAAAATATCTTGGAAACAAGAATTTTTGGACCACAAATATTGAAAATCATCATTCTTTTTCATGGAAAAATATTTTAAGTTGCAAGGAAATTGGACTCAAACTTCTGGAAAGAAAATTCAAGTATGGTAATCAAACCAGTTTATGGTTTGATCCATGGATTCATGGTAAAACTTTGGTCAGTCTTTTGGGTTGGAACAGCTTATATTGGTTTGGTGGGACTACTGAAAATGTAAATATCATTATTCAAAACAATGTTTGGAACACATTTGGTCATCCTACTACATCAACTTTTAGTGCTGCTATTAAAAAGATTAATATTGACCCAAATCTTCAAAAAAAAATATGAGACTGGAAACTTTCAAAAAAGGCATTTTCTCTTTCAAAATAACATGGAAATTTATTAGAGGTTATGAACTGAAGTTGATTGGTACAATGTAATTTGGAATAAATCAAATTGTCCAAAAATTTCCTACTGTGCTTTCTTTGCAGTTATTAACAAGTTGTCAACAAGGGATAGGTGCTTAAAATGGAACAAAAAAGGGGAAACAGTCTGTCTACTTTGCAAACAAGAAGCAGAAAATATTAATCATCTATTTTCCTATTGTGTTTTCTCAAAATATATTTGGTTTATTGCCAAATCAAAGCTCAAGATAAATCAGCACCAGGCTGTACAAAACATCAGGGAAAGCATCAAATTCATTCAATAAAACTACAGGGCAAAATCAAAAGAATTTAGAAAAGCAAACACAATTCTAACAGCAACTATCTTTCACATTTAAAAATAGAGAAATCAAAGACTTCATACTCAAAAGGAAACAAAAAGTATTCAACCATGGAATACAATTGAAATGGAAAGTCAACTTCTTCTCAACAAATTTGAAAATCAATACAAATACTCAGACAATTCCAATCATGATATCTGGCAATTAGATAAATATGAAGAAGGGTTTGAAATTTTCTTACAGAATGGGAAAATCAATTCTTATTTCCCTGGAGCAGACCCTTTCACCATAGTGGCAATCATTGGATGAAGGAGCCTAGTGGCCTGAGGAATTTCAAATACGAGATTGCATCTACTGGCGGCGGCCACCTCTACCATCAAACGAGAAACATTTCCTGTCATAGAAAGGGAAGTATACATAAAAATTATTATAGAAATGATTTTAATAATAAGACAAATTTAAATATTGATCTTTCTCTCACTTTACCTGATAGGGGCGGAGGCTGCCGCACACACAGGAAATAGGAGTTCATGGCTCATCTCCTACAGAAGGAAAAAATTCGCAACTAAATATGAATAACCAGAGGATTTTTGATGATCTTTATAGAAGCAACATCAACTATCATGTATATCACTTATCTGTTTGGGATAGAGGAGACAACAACAAGCTTCATGCAAATGAAAAGCTCGCTGCAGCTGACTATATCATTCCAAACTACTTGGATAATAACTCATTAGATCATAGCTATGTTTTCCTTAAGCAAAAAGGACCTCCTTAGATCGAGATTGATTGTGACACTTCGAATACAACGGATCTTCACTTTTTAGAGCTTTGCATCAAGCCTAGAAAGCAAAAGGAGCTTACTTGGTACAAAGTCATCTCTTAGCCTAATCTTCGCGATCCTACTGGAGATTCCCTTGACAACATGGTTAGTGATAGCAAGAAGGATACTTTCGCTTGGAAGCCTCCTTGAATTTTCAGGCTTTATATCGAAATCGCCTTAGACCGCCTCATTTCTTTTTTGATTTAGGGTTTTCCTTGTTTTCTTTTACTTCTCTTATTTTCTTTTACTGAGAGAAGTATGTTTGCAGCTAGGGTTAGCTATTGGCTTATGAGGTTGTATTCGGGTAGGGTTCTATTTAATGTATTCGAACCTATCCTGTAACTTTTGGGCCTTGGGCCCTCTTTTTATCAGTTTCAAAAAAATAAATTTCAACCAATATCTCCACAAGCTGTTGTTATTCATTCCGTCCATACCATGCATTAGAAAGCAGTCAGTGGTAGTACAGAAAACATAGTGCAGGTTCTTATCTCAACTATTAAATTATAGTTTGCGTACGTAAGTATATATTATTGGTTAAAGGAAACAACAAGAACATTGTTAATGTTAATTCTTTTATTAAGCTGCCAAAATTAAAAAGTAATACTCGAATATCCCAAAAAACACCCCTAACAAATAATATAACTCATTATAATAATAATTAATTTTATCGCGTATAAACTCATTACAATAACAAATAATATAAATCATTATAATAACAAATAACGATGTGTTTTATAACATAGTACTAGCATCTAGATTGTCTATCAAGATGTGATCTAATCTTGTTAACATTAATTAACCATGTTTAAAATAAATCATATTGTTGTCATCCTTATTCATACTATTATAGGATGTATGCAATTAAATGTATTTTGCACTACGGTGGGTGACCAACCTCCTTTTGCCAAGTAGAAGACAAGATTGCTAGCTAAAATTAAATGTGCGCAATTAAATGTATCTTGTTTCGATCGTATAAATATATATTGAATTGAGGTGTGCGAAAAAGCACTAAACCGTGCAAAGCAGGTGCTGTCAAAATTTTAAGAAATCCGATAAAATTATAAATATTAACTAAGTTTTTATAAATTCGACTAAGTTAATCTTTTATAAAAATTGACTAAATTAACAAAAAATAAGTAATTTTTATTAAAAAATAATTAAACAAGTTTTATAAATATTAAACACATTTAAAAAAGTAACTAAATCTTACAATTTTTTTACTAAGTTACCAAAGTTTTATAAAGAAATTACAAAGTTTACAAAAAATAATCAAGTTTTATAAAAATTTAACTAAATTGACTAAAAGTTTATAAAAATTAACTATTTCTTATAAAATTTAACTTAATTTGTAGGTCTAACTAAATTTAATTACATGATTTTCTAATTTTAACAAAATTTCATAAAATTATAAAAATTAACTAAGTTTACAAAAATGACATTATGTTAACTAAGTTTAATAACAATTAACTCAATTTTATAAAAATGGAACTTAGTTAACTAAGTTTAATAAAAATTAATTATAATCTAATTTATAAAAAATAACTATTTTTTTACAAAAGTTAACTAAGTTTTATAGAAATTAAATAAGTTTATAAAAATAACTAAGTTTATAAAAATAACTAAGTTAATAAAATTTAACTAATTTTTTATAAAAGTTAACCAAGTTTTATAAATATTTTACCAAAATCAACTATGTTTGCAATATTTAAGAAAATTTATAGAAACTAACATGGTTCTATAACAACTAAATAAGTTTACAATTCTAATTTTTTTATTAAGTTTCATAAATATTTAGCTAAGTTAACCAAGTTTCTAAAAATTTACTAGGTTTTATAAAATAAATTAAGTTCTAAAGAAATTAAACAAGTTCATGAAAGTTAATAGTATTAGTAATAATATAAATAATAACGTTAGTTTAAAATTAAATAATTTCATCAAAATCGTATATTATTGTTTAAAAGTCCCATTTTATCTGTACCTATTTCATGAATCATGCCTATTGGGGCTAATTGTTGAACTTTTCCTTTAAAGTTAACTAGACATTTGGTGCGAAAAGTAGCAACAAGGTGATTTGAAGTAGTATATTGTCGTGCATATTATTTGGGTCTAAATACTTATATATATCGTTTTTGTTAGAATGCTTATATATATTATAGCTTTTGGTTACTAACATTTGTAATCTTCATACTTTGTTATGAAATATCATGGATGTGTATATTTTGATGCAATTTTGTTTGATCACATATAATGTGTCAGTTATCAAATGTGATCTTAGTGATATTTTAAATCTGTAAAATATATGTATCGAAATACCTCAAAGCAGTATAAAAAATAAAATCTTATGTAGTAAGATGATAACACTTTCAAAATGATATAACTATGAACGATTTCGTTTTCAAAATGCTATCATCAATATCATTTGATAGCGTATTCAAAACACTATAGTTAGAATCTCTTAATCGCATCATATAAACACTTCGTTAGTGACATTAGACAACGTTTTTTCTGCACTATATAATATTCCTCAATTTGAACCACACGTCGTTACACAACATTTGTAAAAGCGCTATCATATTAATTTATATCATTTTTAAAATGCTATTAAATTGGATTATTGATAGTATTTCCAATTCTGCTAGTGTAAGTCCCAGACCTATAAAAACATGTAGATAGTCCTCATGCTGGAAAACGAGCCATGTTGCATGAAGGGACTGTGCATCGGATTTTACCCCTTACCTCAGATAATCGAGAATAGAACTGTTGTTCGAAGCAACGTGGAAGTTTTACTTTTATAGGAACAAAAGACTGTGTAGTAATTGGAAATGTTATGCAATGGAATCATTTGGATGCCGGAATCCTTGAACAATAGCTTGTGATCAACCATTTATTGGAAAAGTGTGTTTACAATCAATGAATGGATAGAAATACGAGGGTTTGCCAAAGTTGTGAACATCATAAACTAAGTAGTTAATATTGGTATCGGGTACATATCGGTCAAGTATCGATTTGAGATATTTTAAAGTATCACAATAATATCAGTGATATATTGGACATGTGCACAAAATGTTATGAACCATATTATACTATTTTATAATGTTACAATGAGGTTATGTTTTTAAATACTTGGATTAATATTGCCAAATTACTATTAAAGAGTGATTGCATGTAGTTTACATATTACAATATGTTTACCAGGATATTCTATTAAACACAAGTCATAGAATAAGCTTATATAAATCGATAAATTCATATAATGTGCATCTTTATTATTTTATTTATTTTTACACTATATCCGTTTTTTAAAGTTATCTAATCATCAATATTAGTTTGCGGTTTTTCCACATTTATAGTTTCATTGTTTTTATTTTCACTTAATTTATCAAACAAGTAAATTGATTTGACATCAATTACAACTTCTGGCCTATTCTTTATTGATTTTTCAAATATATAACTTTACCACTCTTCAAAATTTTAGTTCTTGATGCATGATAATAATTAATAAAATCAATTTTCATATCTTAATTACCAACTAGAAATAGCAAATAAAAAAATAACTAAAAAGAGAAGTAGCTCTTGAACGGCCTAGTTTTTAATGGCAAAGTCTTCACACGAGCAAAATAATGGAATAAATAAACTTTTTTTTATGTTAAAGACTAATGAATTAGACTAAAAAAATATGGTTAAAATTTTAAAAAAAAATTATGCATTGAGATTTATGCGTATAGTCATTCACCGTATACTAAAACCAAATATTGAGAATGCGAAGATATTTATACATAATTTTATTTTCTCCAAGTCATACAGTAATGAACGATGTTCTTAGAAAATATCGAGGATTTTATGCTAAACATCAGAGCGATCTATCGACAAATATCGGCTGATGTATCGGTAACCATATTTTAAGCGATATTTTGGTTAAAATATCAATTAAGGAGAGATATGAAATATATCGACGATATATCAATGATATCATCTGATATTAACGACATAGATCGCAACTTGACCTGAAGCGAAGCAGATTAAAACACGAGATTAGTTGAAAGTTGAAGTTAAGATTTTCAAGCTTCGGGTAAACTCAATGTTGATTCAAGTCTAACTCGGTATAGGGTTTAGAAGGATTTGGATTTGGCCAAGGTTATGGTTCAATGGTTTGGCCGATCATAAGTTAATGCACCATTTATCCATTGGCCATAGGTGAACCTCAAGCACGATCACGGGCAACCACGATCGCTACCACAAAGTGAAATGACCACCAATCATATTGTATTTGGGTCTAAATTTGTGCTTGGGCTCGAGGAGATCAGTAATGGGATGCTTAAAGTGAACAACGATGGTTGAAATAGGTGTTGGGTTACGATGGTGTTTGAGATGGCGATCTGGTCGTTGCATCGACCTAGTGGAGATGGCGACGGTGTCCATGAGATGACGGCGACGGATTTGGCTTAAGAAAGTGAGGTTTGCAAGAGGTCGGTAGGGAAAGAACTCAGGCACAAAAACTTGAAGGTAAAAGGAGGAAAAATAAAAATTCTCTTAAGTTCACCAAGCACTTTTAGCACCGAAATGACAAGGCAGAACAACTCAGTATCGATCAAAACAAATCACCGACATGAATTTTTGACTCAAGCCCATAAGAAAAAGGAAGGAAAACTAACGTGAAGGTAGTACATACCCGACTAAGGTGTGAAACGATCTCCAGAGTGTTGATCTTGTCCTTAGCGCGGAGAACTTCAACTGTATAAGCAATCGAATGGATATCTAGAGAATAAAGGCAACGCTTCGAAGCAACTTTTGAATGACCAACAAACATATATGGATGATGATATGCGGTTGTCTTGTTTCAAAGCATGCTTGCTTCCAAAAGAAATATACTCTATGGGCAAGTGTTATCCAACTTCTTAACCAAATGGTTTTCAAACGAGTTTCAATGTCTGAATGAAAGCAAAACGATTCAAGGACTTGGGAACATGCTTGGAAGGACAATAGGAAGGAATTCAAGAATTTGGAGCAAGATTGAAGCAAAGGAAATAAGTTGGTACCGAGCACTTTTCATGCTCCCTACGGGACTCTAAAGTTATGGCACGTGGAAGGTTGGTTTAGCCTATCATCTTAGGGTGCATTTCTGAAGGAGTGGGGGAACATCTTCAAGGAAATTCCGAAGGAAAGAAGACATGTATTAAAGATATCAGAATCTTCCGAAAACAACAAGATTTCAAAGGAATAATGATCGAAACACGATGGACTAAAGATAGAAGACCAAAGGAAGGAAGATGAAGCAATCATCCCCTATAAATTCAGATCGTTATCGAACAATTCTGGTTAGTACCGAAATGAATTCTCGGCTTTAGGAGATCGATCTTCCTCTCATACTTTTTTAGATCCGAAGTTAGACTTGGTATACTGATATCTAACGATTCTACCAGACGATTTTCCTATAATACAACACTTACGGAAATTGAAAATGGATTTTTAGCATTTGCTTTCTTCATCTTCTATCTCTCCTTACCCTAGTCACCAGGGAAGTTACTTTTGGCTGTTCTAGGTTGTTAGACCTGTCAAACGTTTGTACTTTTGACTATAATCTATCAATAACAATACAGTGGGCCTTGGATTTGTTGAACGACTTTAAAAACTCTTTGTTTTATTTACTATTTTGGCTAGATCTCATACTTTCAATTCGTTTTTGGGTGTTGTGCCATTTTTCGGCTCAACAACGCTTTCTAGTTTTTCCTATATACAACTCTATCGATTTTGATACGACAGAAAACATTAACTAAACATTCTCATTATCTGCTGCTTTTATTGCTTTCAAAACTCAAATTGGATGGCCAATTACAAACTAAATCAACATCAAACTCTTGAACGTTTATTTTTGTAGCCTTGCAAACTAATTCTTTCAATCAATGAAGTTACAACTTTTACGCACTTCTCCAATATATTTTTCATGTCTGTTCATCGTTTACCAATTCACACTATTCCTCATTTACATATAAGACAACAAGCATTTTTTTAAAACAATATATTAAACCAGGATTTACAAATCATATCTTTTAAGTAATAATGAGAGGCGATATCCTAGATATAACAATGATATGACACGTTTGATTGATTTTGATTATAAGTGGTTGAAAAAATAGAATGAGTACATAAACTAGAGATTTTGGGGTTTTTAAATAGTTTTGAGTAAAGTAAGAATAAAGGGAGGTAGAAACTAGTTACTCCTTGGCCCCTATTAAAAAGTCATGTCATTTACCTCTATCTCTATTGATCAAAGATTTCTTTAAATATATGTCTGATGAAAAAAATAATAATTAGCGTCTTTTTAAATGTCGTCTGTCATTTTCTCCCGACGCACTATAAAAATGTGTCTTTTCTTTTTCTTCTCCTTTTTTTAGTACCATGAAGTGATCAAATGTGACGTACGTTTGCAGACAGTTAGACAGTTTACGAAGCTGTTTATTTATTTTATTTGTATAGTAAATTTATAGAAGTGGCCAAAATCCATAAAAATTCCTTGCGAATAAAAATTGAAAACAAAAAAGGGACAGAATCAAAGATTCAAACATAAATAATCAAATACATGGTACACGCTAGCATTTCTTTGATTTCAAATACAGTGGGCTAAAAGTGAAGATAAGGTGTGTTTCAAAACCTGGAAAGATCAACATCCTCGATATAAGAATATATCGAACTAAAGATTGAATACATCCGTTGCTATGGCCGTGCTCCATTATTTCTTTCCCCCACCGCCATCATTCGAAGCAGCCAGTGGCAAACTTATATCCGGTGCGATTTTCTTTCTTTTTTGCTTCATTCCTTTACCCAGATGAAACGAATAATAGTGAATTTTAGTTTTCATGTTCAATTTATTGTATAACAGCTAGCACTGACAAGTAAATCAAACGAACTGTTTTATATTTAATTTTGTTACGCGAATACCCAATCCTGCAGTCCAAATTGAAGGGAGAAATTCAAGCAATGTTTGGAATTCCTTGATTTGCTAGGCTTTTAATTTTTTTGTGCAGTGCCAAGGGCACACTTTTACAATTCACAGTACCACCATGCGGTATTACGAAGTAATTCCATGGCGCTCTTAGCACCATACGTTGTGGTGGTGCTAAGGGCATCTTGTTTTACTCTTCTTGATGTCACACGGTGATATTATGAAGCGTGAAAAGATAACACTACGCTTTTCTTTCCTCAAAGTATCAACCAGATGTTTTGGAGAAGTCTCCAAAAATTATGTTTCGATTACAGAGAAAAACTCGGGCGAAAGACTTTGCAGTTTGTTTATTTAACAAATGAATAATAGAGCAATAGATTTCTGCTCGTTCTGCCTTGAGATGTACTCACTAGCTGCCGTGTATTATCATTTTTTGCAGAAAATGCAGTTTTTATCCCGTTTAAAAAGAAACAAGTGACAATTGCTTCAAGTAAAGAATTCTTATATGATGATTTGATAGATAAGAATAAATGCTGTCATTCCTCCCTGGGCTGCATGTCTGATCACCAGGTATGATGGTGAGTCTTAATTTTCAAATTTAATATTTTTAAGTCACTGACCAGTCTTAGTCTTAAAAAATTGATTGAAACGGTAGGAAGTTAGACGAGTCCCTTGATTATAAAGAAATTTAAGCCTCTCAAAAATCAAGATATACTGCATGGTTAAAAGTTAAAACACAATGCACAAGGCTCAAGGCTAACTTATATCTTATTGAAAAGTATCAAACACATGACTTTCTTAAGGGTTCCCAGATTAATGTGTGTGTGATGCAACTTACAAGTCATCATAGGAAAAATATAGCTTATCTGATGTTACAAAGAGTAGATTCTGAACTGTATACATAGATACACATACATATACATATTTCTACGTACGTATATACATATACATATATGCATATGTATATATGTATAATACACACCACATACATATACTCTATGCATACTAGTACATGAACACGTGCATTGCGCGGGAGCAAAGTACAATTTGTTTAATAAAATTGTAACTTATAATATATTGAATTATGACTTTTATATTAATCAATTATTAGGGTAAGTTTCTATTATATTTTTCTACCATAAACACCATTGTGCAATGATGTATAGAAGTCAGCATGCTTGTGGGTTATTGCAGGTAATGGGTAGATAAGAAAATTATCTGCTATGCAAAGAATGAATTTGTCTTCTAAGTGTTGCATACTATGTAAACTATTTTTAAAATATAGATGTAGCTTATATGTAACTTTTTACACGTCATTTTTTGTTTGATTTGAGAAATTGCAAATTGAATAATAGCAAATCAATTGGTAATTAATAATAATCAACATGTTATATCTCATTTTTTTGTTATTTCACGTTGCTTAAAAATTTGTCTTATTCATGCACTAACGAATACGAACATTTAGCATCTACACTACTTTCTTAAAGCGATGCATTATACATAATAAATGGCATATACGTTCACATGTGTTCAAAAGCTGTCTACACATTTTACTAATATAAGGTGAGCTACATTTTAACTTATAGGCATGTATGAGCATACAGCTTTTAAGCAAAATAACATATTATCTGTGCTCGTCAAAAATATATGTTAGAGTAAGACAATTTATGTGTGAAAAAGCAGCAACTCAAAAGTTATGTTTCGAGATGGCTAAAGCATAGGCATAAAATATATCATAAACATTACTGCATTTTACAAATAGGAACACAACTATACTAAAATACATTCAAAACGTTAATCAAGAATCTTTTCACATTTTTCTAGCCTTATGAAACTGTAGCCATACATAAAATAAGATGGTTAGAAAGATGATAAATTTATTGGACAAACATGTAATAACTAAAAGTAAGATAAATTTTGTGTTGAGACAAAAAGATCATTAATTCCATTGCGAAGAACTATAAGAATTAGAGTTGAAACAAAACCAAACATATACACTTATGATGAAAATCAGTCGGTAACCACCAAAAGATGATTAAATGTCATCTATTTTTATTTATGTGCCACTGGTGTAGACCCGTGCTTCACAGACTGTCTGTATTATTGTAAACGAAAGCAAGGACATTTTTGGAATTTCAAAAAGACACCGAGTAAATTAGTTAAACGAATTTTCTTTATTAGTAGTAGAGATACGTACATGCTATGCATGAAATAGGATGACATTTGTTTCTTCTTGAATGATAGAGCTTAATTAACTTTTGAAATGTATGTTTCTTACGAAAACTGATGATCTTAATTGTAGAGTTTGAGGTGTAGGCAAATATAACATCTAACTAAATATTTTTCATTATTCTTTATATATGCCACACGGAAAAGTCTAGAGTCAAATTTGTAAATGATTTATGCCAAGGTCTCCATAATTGGATGCAAGTCAAGTCCCATTTTGAATGTGCATTGTTCCACCTTGGCTTGTACTTAAGTTGGAAATATGGTTATGATGTGATTATAGTATTCATTGATCATTTTATATAATCATACAGTAGCATAAGTAGAAATAATGAATTACACTTGGTTTTGAAAAATCCAATTTATCATATTTGGCATCCAGTTCCTGAAACTTCAGTGTAACGTAAATATACCTTCTATCGGTATAATGGAACAATAATGGGTTATTCAGCTTGTCAGCTCTTGAATAATTTAAGCGATTCTTCAACGGGCTACATATTTTTCTTTCATTGATACATCTGTCTCACAGCATCTAACTTCAATATACAAAAAAAAAATCTGCAGAGAAAAGCATTGGCCAGCTTCACAAAGGCATTGATTTTTGCAAACGCTCCAATGTTAATTATGCCCCTTGGTGCTCTAGCAGAAACATGTGAAGCCGATAACTCATTATTCAGTATGCCCTTATTATTTGGCATAGCTTTAATTGGGGCAACTGTTGGAGGTAAAATAATCTAGCTTACTATTTAAGATTCCATAGACTTATAACAAGCTTTACTGGGTTAAAACACCTTTCCAGTTACTAGTTTTTTCGTATGTTAAATTGAAGGCTTGTTGGCAAGACAAAGAAAAGGTGAATTAAAGAGATTGAATGATCAATTGCGACAAATCAATGAAGCATTGAGAAGACAAGCGAAAATAGAATCTTATGCACCTAACTTAAGCTATGCACCAGTTGGAAGAATAACTGAGACGGAAGTCATTGTAGATCCTAGAAAACATGAGCTAACCACAAAACTAAGATCTGGAAAAAATTATTTAAGAAATCAGGATCCAGAAAAGGCATTTTATGAGTTTAAGTCTGCAATCGAGCTTGCAGAGAAATTGGGTGATCCTCTTGAAGAGAAGAAAGCAGCAAGAGGTCTAGGTTTGCTTTCTTTTCTCATTGTGATTTTTTTAACGTTTAGAGTAATATGACACATTATTTTTGACATATGATATTATTGTTAGAGTAGCATGTTTCTGCACTAAATATATTTCTTTCAAATTTTATTATCACACTGTAACCATGGTTACAAAACTTTTGTACTACAATTTTCCGTATGTAATCCATACCACATAAATATCATGTCTTTCAATGTAAGACCATTGAAAACACAAGAGATATTAATATAGTTAGAAATCAATCGTTATACTGTCAATTTTTGTAATAATGACTTATTTTCTAGTAGGATATCAAAGCAAAGTCCAATCCATTTGTGTGTAACCATTAAACTGATACAATAATGATTAGCGTTACCATTTTGCAAATACTATTACCTTAGCACTTTTACTAATAAGTTAAAACTGTATACGATTACTGTTATTTATATATCGATATACCGAAGGTTGGTATATGAATAAACCACTAATTGTTACGCTGATAATGGTAAATTACCGTTTGTTTGAAAAAAAATTCAAAAGTCTATTTTACGTTATAATGGAGTTTCTTCGTATATTTTATCGTATCACTTAATAAAAATATCAATGAGAAAAATGAAATGCAATCAACACTATTTGTATTAAATTTTTTGGCCCTTTGTTTGCTTCTAAATGCATGTATTACAACAAATTTTATGGATATTTATTTATTATAGATGGACCGATAAGTTGCTGTTGCAGTCGAATTTGAAAAAAATTAATTAATGATGTCTTACCATTAAAATGATAAATTTCTTCTGACCATGCCGATTATACCGATCTACCGGCACAACTCGAAAATGGTAACCAACTAATTGGTAGCGGTATGGTAACATGAATTACCTTATCATGACAACCATATTTACATATATTCTGGTCCACGCCATTCAATATATAGGTTATGTGCAAGGGTGAAGTTAGGAGTTCATTTGAGGGGCGTCATTAAATAAGCAGATGCTAAACTACTACAAAAATTACATTGTCAAACATCCTAGTTATAGACAAAATCACTATTAATAAATAATAAATATCATCTAGAAAACTTCAATTGTATATAGCAGAAAACTTCGATGTTTTGAATGTAAATTATAAATATATATAATCTCATATTTATACATATCATTTTGTATATGATTAAAAACATTGATTTTTCAAAAAAATTGGTTGATTTATCTTTTAAAGCTTTGTTTAAAAAAAAAAGGAAAGTAGATTTGAAAACTTTGTATTTTTCCTTTTGCTTTACTTGAATTTTGGGACAATTTTCGGGATTTTAGGATCTTTTAATATATTATATATAATTTGAAATTTTACTTTCAACTTCAAAGTTTATAAGTTAATTGTAACATTTTGTATTGTTTGCCGGGATATATGCCATTTAGATTGTGGGTCTTTTTATATTTACCATAATGATAAACATATGGTTAGAACAATGTTTACAGAGAACTTCAGTGAAAAATTGACTTGGCGTCTAGCCTATTCAGTAAAAAAAAAAAAAAAAAAAAAAAAAAGACATCTCATCATATAGGAGAAGCTTTGTTATGTTTTGGTATTGATCTTCATAATTTAAGTATCATGTCTCGGAGACTTGTTAAACCAAATGCATTTGAATATATATCTTCACAATTTTGGTAAGTGCTATAACACAGGGTTAGAAAAGAAAATAACAGCCAGTACATGAATTAACTGCATATAATCATACTTACAAATGCAGTTGTATAATCTTTCCAAGTTAACATTAAATTTTAGGGGCATCACTACAAAGGCAGGGGAAATACAAGGAGGCAATCAAGTACCATTCCAGAGTTCTGGAAATAGCAAATCATACAGGCGAGGAGTCCGGCACAACAGAAGCCTATGGTGCAATAGCTGATTGTTATACAGAGCTCGGAGATCTCGAAAAAGCTGGAAAATTCTATGACAAATACATAGCAAAACTGGAATGACTACTGGTCTGTATTCTAGGATCTTTACCATTTTGTTTTTGGGAGATGTTAGCTTAAACTTGTACCCAGAATCTTAAAATTCCGAGTTTCTATTAGTCTATGATTATCTGGTGTTTGAGTATCGTATGACTTCTATATTACCGAGCCTTCCAAATGAATGCATCTGAACCAGAATTCCTACTTAGCACCGTTCCAATTGTGGAAAGAGGGAATTAGGGAAAATGACAAATTTTGAAAAAAAATTAGACCGAAGGACATCAAGTTTCGTTTTTAGTTAAAGGACAAATGCTAGTTATGATTAACATTATATTCAACTTTTACGCTATACAAAGTTGAATATAATGCTAATTATAACTAACATTGTCCTTCAGTATAAAAAACAAAATTTGTTGTCTCTCAACCTAAATTTTCTTTTTTAAAGTTTGTTATTGTGTGTATTTTCCTCTTTTGGTAAAGATAAAATGAAAAAAGAAAAAAATGGTTCCGAAATGATAGGCATTTTGTTTTTCCTCTCATAATCGGGAAATTGTTTACGGAACTCCAGAAATGAACTTTAGTCCCCTAAAATTTAGTTATAAAAATATGAAAAATGGTAAAAAAATTCTCTATTCATTTCTGGAGTCTCTTTAACAGCTAATTATTGGACAACCATAATTAATGGGTTGATACAGTAACAATCCATGGTTGAATTGAATAATTGTTGGCAAACTAAACAATTATAGATACTGGTACTCAAAACCTTGCCCATGCCGAGTTTAATTTTTTTTCCATGTTGAGTTCTCATGATTTGTAGCAGATTAATAATAACATTATTGCTAGTTTGACTAGAAATATCACTCTACATACAACGCAATTATCATTCTGTAAGGCAGACGATGAGGTTATGGGCTAGTATTCCAAGCCATATACAATGTTTCTAATTAGCAACATCGTCTCATGGTCAAATCAACATTTCCTTTTGTTTCTTTATATCTTTCGTTGGATCTCAGGTCAATTTCATGAACCTCCAAGTTATTAAAGGCAATACATTTTTGTTTTGAAAAATTCACGAGGATAAAACTTAGATAAACAAACGAACAAACTTCACTGCAGCGACCCACGTGTCAAATAATCAAATAATTTTTTTTTTAATTACATGTACTAGTACTCATGCGCATGCAGCGATGCACGTGTATAAAAAAATACAAAAGCATCTCATGTTTGTTTATGCGTACAAAATTTTAGTAAAAATTGGTCGCAACAACTTGGAACTAATCTTAGCTAAAATTAAACAACAATCGTGCCAACTAACATTGCATATATGCACATTAAAAACAATAATCTTTGTTGCTCACTGCCACTTCTAAAATGCTTCCAAGCATTATTCAAAGAATCTTGTTAACACACACATGCATATGTATATAGACACATACATGTATACGCATAATGCAGATTTATGCATGTCAAACTTAAAAGCATATAAATAAAATATATATTTATTTTCCTAAAAGGTTATTAGATAATTAAACATGTACAATATGAATTCCAAAGAAACACACTAACAACTTGATTAGCCCAAGGAACAATACCATTTTCTGATCTATGGAAAATTTTCATTTGCTGGTAATTATTACATTAGATTAACATGTGGATGAGATTTTTTTTATCATATTAAATAACTGTTTACAATCCACTTTACATTTTGGTAGCGTGGAAATCAGTTTATAAGCGTTTGACCCATTATTCAATACCACATATAATATTTATATAGAATTTACCTTAATATCTAGATTTTAATATTTGTATAGGAAATAAGTATTAAATTATGCACAATTGTTTTACCTATTTTTTTTTTGTATATATTATGTTCTAAAGGCTTGATGACTGACTATAGATTAGACCATCTGCTAAACCAAGGTGAAGATCAAGGTAAACCAATTAATTTGTGAAGGGAACGCATATATATATATATATATATATATATATATATATATATATATATATATATATATATATATATATATTAGGAGATGGGAGGTGAACCTATTTAATGTCAAGGACCTAAAAGTAAGAGTAAGATCAAAAGAAGCAAATTTGCAACTAAACAGTCTAATTTATGATATTCTTAAACAAAATTCATAAACAAAGTCACCGTAACTTTTAATTTACCATCATATCTAAGTAGCAAACCTAAACGTAAACCTAAACAGTGTGTATTTGAAATTTACGAATTGATAACTCTCAAATGATTTCTTACATGAGATTAATGTACAAATTAGTGGAAGAAAGTATGATAAATCATGATGGTTCGAGAATAACTAATTTTAATCAAATGCTCCTTTAATTTGTGATTTGAATTCATAAAAATCAGGCTTGCTTCAAACTTTTTAAACAATAAAAAGAGAGTGAGATTCAATACAAACTTGCAAATGGAAAAACGAAATACAGATGTTAGATATAAAATGACATGGGAACAACTGAACAAAAACCGAGGGAACCATGAGCATAAAGTCGAGACATTTGCAAGAGAAACTACATAGATATCCCTTGCCATGTTATTTATGTTCTTCTGTAATGACACTTTGGTAATTGCAAAAGCTTCAAATGAAGGTATTCTTATTATCCATAGAAAAACTAAATCCTCGTTAATGATGGAAATGCAAGTTTAGAATTTCAAAATTAATGGAGATGGAGGATAATTTAGACCTCAACGCTTCAGGGAAAATGCTAGATCGAGGCAAGAGTGCCTTATACTAGAAGCTTGCAAATCAAAGGTGATGGAAACTTAGAAACGAGGGATAACTAAAGATCTATGTGATTTGATTAAACCATGGTGATTGGCGCAGATGGTGTAACAACCATGTTTTCGAATGAGAAAAATAAGTTTAATAAATTTATAAAGCGATATTTAATTTGAATTGACGAGGAAAATTTACTTAAACAATTAATGATTAATTAATTAATTAAGTGTGTTTGGACATTTACTAGAATTTGAATTGGTCGCCTTATGACGGTCATCTTAGGCTCCACTGCTAACTCTTCCAATGATGGTGGTTCAATAGTATTCTTCACATCATATACATACTACCTTCAATGAGAAACGTGAAATACATTATGGATTCCTGCCAAAGCATTAAGTAACTCGATATATTATGCAAGTTTTCCAATCCATTCTGCCAAAGCATTAAGTAACTCGATATAATATGCAAGTTTTCCAATCCATTCTATAATAGAAAATAGACCTACATATCTTGATGCCAATTTTCCCGACTTTCTAAATCATGTTATCCATATATTTACTAAAGGATATAAACAGAAGAAGCCATGCCACATATGATCACTAACGTGTACAGTCAATGCTGTTTCTCTTTGATGCCACCGCTATCCCATACCGCTACACTTCATTACAGATTTCCAAAGCATTTCCACACATCAGTAAAGCCTAGGTCAATATCGCTTCGAATCAGTCCACTGTTAATCAACATTGCCGATAAGCAATGTCGCATGTCTCTGCTATTGTCTCATTCCTAATATTGCTTTGATGCCTCATACAACCTCTATTATTGTTCGAAGATACACGGTGTTACCCGACTGCTTGGCCTGACTACAAAGCGATAGTTGCAGAGGCTATTGTTGGACATAGATGAGACTCAAGCCAAGAAAGGGTTGGAAGTGTAAGGGATCGGTATGACTAGATTGGGTTGGCCTATTTACATGGTTTGGTATATTTGGCACTGGGTCGGCATGCTTGAGAGGTATCAGAGTTGGAAGTGACTCGGTGTTGGAGTATCGATATAGTTTGGTCAAGTTAGGTCGGCTAAAATGGAAGACTACATTGGGATCATTTTTGATACAGTCAGCATAAGTCGATCGGCATATGTGGGTCGACTAAACTTGGTCAGCTGAAATGGATAGGTTAAAAGTACTGGTTGTTGGCCATTTGTGTTAGTTCGTAAAAATATGGAATCAACGTTGGTGGTTCGGTCATATGGGATCGGTTGATTTGGCTTGAACTCAAGAATGGAGAAGTGGATCGGCGCGAGCATAAGTGTGAGTCAATTTGGAGCAAGGACCAGATTACTCCATGCACGAGTAGGAACTACTTCGAGTCGGCATCCAGGAAGTCCCGGATCGGCATGAGTGGATCGGTGATAGTTGGTCGGCATACCCATGTCGGTCTACTTGGCTTGTTAATTGTGGGCCGAGCTCCCTTGGTCAAGGGCCCGTACAAGGAAGCTAGGCTAACTTCATCTATAAATAGAGAGGCAGAGGTCTAGTTTAAGGGATCTTTTGGAGCAACTAAGGAGAGACTCTGCCATTTTTTGTACTCATTTCTTTTCCATTCTAAACTGAATTCAAACTATTCTTTGCGGATTGTATCTTTATTCAAATGATTGAAAAAGCAATAAAGATAATATTCAAAGTGGGCGAAGGTAGTTACGCCGAACCACTATAATTCTAGTGTTCTTGTTTTTTGCTATTATTTTTGTATTCTACTGTGTTTATTGTTAGTCCCTGAGAAGATGGTTTTGATGACAACAACCTTAGAATAAGATTATAAAATATAAATACTAACATTATTGTCTAGATAAATATGTATTTTAGGATATATATACAGCTACCATAGAGTGAAGACTGTACAGTATATAGATTCAAGAATTGATAAACTCAAGATCAAAGATATCAAGATTCATGAGTATCAAGATTATCAAGAGTTCAAGATTTCAATATAAGTAATTTAGTTAGGAATTTTGTTAAAACTCTTAGAAAAGCACTGACATCTTAAAATCTATTTTATTCGTGGAATGGAATCCACTTCGAGCCCGTTAAAGGAATGGAACCCTAAGTAGGATGGAACCTAAAAAAATCTAGCGGAACATTGTTTTGTATCCACTAACTTTTATTCAAATGTTTTACAAAATTATATCTTGTTTTCAAAATGATTTCAAAATCTTCTTTTAAAAAGATCAAAAACATCTATCTTGGTTTTAAAATACTTTTAGCCTCAAAATAATCTTTATCTTCAAAATCAAATTATCATTTGTTTTAAACTATCTTTTAATTATAATATATTTAACTTTTTATATTTGTACTTAGATTTAAATATAAAATTATAGTAAAATTTTATATATACCAAAATATTATTCTCTATACTTATTTATGTATTTTAACTATAGTTAAGTATATTTATAATGTATAAAATAATTTTAATACAATATAGAAGTTATTTTCAAAGAAAAACAAATTACCAAAAATAACTTAGGCCTGTCGACAACTCCAAGGGACCCTTGTCGACAAGGTGACAGTTTATTTCAAAAATTTGAATTTCAAAAGAAGTGTCTATTCGTCATATCCTTTCACGAATGGACATGATTGTTGTTCTACTATAAATAGGGGTTGTTTTAAACGAATTTAGATTCATATAGTCTCTGATTTCACTTCTCTTCTTCTTCCACATTTCTTTACATACATTTTTACCATTACTCTGCCGAAATCACCATTGAATCTAACTTGATCATCTCTGGTTTGATTCTCTATCACTATCTTAACAAGATCCCAGTGCTATTCAGAGTTATATACTTCTTTGTAATTAATTGAGTGAGAAAAGATGTGATTGTAGCCTGTAAAATCAATCAAGCGAGAAAAGGTGTGATTATAGCTTGGAAAATCAATTGGGTGAACAAGTTGCCCGTAAAATCAAGTATCTCTACCCAGAGGATTTGAATCTGGAGCGGTGTACCTCGTGGCCTTGAAATCGAGGGTGTAATTGTAAGAATTGATTTTGAAAGGAAATCCGTACTTGTGTTGCGGGACTGGATGTAGGGTAACTCCAAACCAGTATAAAATCCGGTGTGTTCTTTTCTTTATTGCTTTTACTTTATATCTGCATCCGTGTTTGATTCTGTGATCATATCCGTGTCTGAATATTGCATACATTTGTGTTCAAATTAATATAAACTCAAAAAGAATTAGTAATTCCTTAAAACACTATCAACCCCGCTCCAGTGTTAATTCTAGCCTTAAGATCCGTAATCTGCATATCTCACATTTATTCCTCTGTTTTAGTTTACTGTCTTCCTTATTCTCTCTATACAAATCTATTCTAGGGTGTTAATGACCAATTCCGGTGCTAACATTTTGGTGCTTCACTAAGAACGTTCATTCTCAGACTGTTAGGATCTATTTTGTTGCTATTAGATTGAGCAAATCCCCCGAAAAAGATCCAAGTTTATTCTCAGGAGTTCACAGATTCTACTCAGAGTTTCTATAGGAAACTCTAAGATGTCAAGGCCATGCACCAGATTCGCCTCCCACAACGTCGATGCTAATGAGACCGCAAGTGTCCAACAAGTAGGACCAAGCAATCAACAAGTTAATGTAGGTGCAGAACCCGCCACCATCCCAAACCAAGCAGAAGCTATCACCAAGCCTGAGTTCAATGAGCTAATGAGGGAGCTCGTAGAAAGAAGGAGACAGCTTAAGGAGCAGATTCAAGCAAATGCCAACCTAATGACCCAGATTGCTCAGCATCAGTGTCAGAACGCTCGAGGAAGCGCTACTTCCCACTCGTCATCCGTCGGCTCTGCTTCATCGGATGAACACCGCAAGCATAGATGCCGTTGGATTGAAATGGCACAAACTAGAGCAACAGAGAAATTAGTGATGAGTCGCCAAGGATAAACCAACAGAAATGATCCAAATTCCTTAACTAGAACCGTGGCTCCTCAACTACACCTGGGAAGTCGCATCCAACCTGGAGTAAGAAACATAGGATCTGGAGCACGCATGGAAGCGGTCAACCACCTCACCAGGATCATAATAAAGCGAGTCCTCAGGATGCACACTTAGATGATCTTCGACCGAGGAGGCACCGGCCGATGCAATCGCGCGGGACAGATACCGACAAGGCAACCCCTATTCAAACTCTGGATTTATCAGCTATGGTCAGGCAGCTGATGAGGGAGAATCAGAGCTTGACTAATGATGATTGGGGCGTATCGAGGAGTCATACTCCATTTACAGATAACATTCTACAAGCTGAGTACCCCCACAAAGTTTAGCATGCCTACCGTACCCGATTTGGAAGGGAAGACCGACCCTCGACAGCACATAATGAGATATGAACGGATGATGGACTCGGCTAGGGTGAATGATGCGACCAAGTGCAGGTGCTTTCCAATAACTCTGTTCGGAATCACCACCATGTAGTTCACGAGACTTCCCCTACTGTCGATCTCTAGATTTGATGAGCTGGCAACAAAGTTCATGGAGTAGTTCAAGATCCATGCTACCCATCCAAAATACGTGTTGTCGCTATCCAGTGTGATTCAGGCTCCTGGTGAGTCGTTGAAGGACTATTTATAGAGATTCCACATTGCTGCCACCAAAGTTAGTAATCCGAATGACCATGCCATCCTTATGGCTGTGATGCGAGGAGTGGATCCAGAGTCTGAGTTTGGTGACTGGCTGGCCGGAAAACCACCGACTAACCTAGAACGTTTTTATTCGAAGGCGAACTAATTCATAAGAAAGGAAGATGCCAGGTGGAAGGAGCAGTGCGCCAGGACCTAGTAAGGAAGTGGTGCAAAGCAACATTGCGGTGAAGCAATCTGGCGAGAGCTCTGGTAAGGTCCAAGTCAGTGTTCAAAATAAGCCAGAGCAATCAAAAGGAACCAAAGGAGGAAATTTCGGACGGAAAATGGAAGCAGGAAAGTGGAAACCAAGGATCCCGACCTATAATGAGTATACACCCCTGAACAACTTTTTGGAGAATATTTACCTATCACGTTGTAATACTTTTCAGTACCGAAAGTCGTGTCCAAAGGAACCGACTGAGTAATAAAAACAGACCGAAAAATATTGTCAGTTTTGACGAGATCCATGGGCACAATACTGATGAATGTAGGCACCTCCACGACGCTATAGAAAAGCTGATTCACCAGAAGAAGTTGTAGCAATTTATTAAGAATCTGTAGAAAGGTGAACATGCGACATCTGAACCCAATCGTAGGCAAGCTTCACATCGACCCGAGGAACCCGCTCAGACCGGAGGAAGACTGGTCATGAACATGATAATTGATGGGCCTCATCATGTAGACAAGAGTTGGCAAGAAATGGAACGCTACGCTAGTTCCTTGAAACATGCGGACTTCAGATGCTGCTCAAACACAAAAGATGAGACTCCGACGAAGCAGCAGTGGATGATGATAGATGACATAGTTTACAGAAGTTGGGATGCCAATCAAGTGGAAGCTCCTACTATTGACCCAATGGTTATCTTAGCTTTGATTGGACCGGTACTTGTAAGGAGAATATTAATTGATCGTGAGAGTTCTGTCAATATTATCTTTAAGAAGGTTTATGACTAGATGAAGATGGAGGCGAAGGATTTAAAACCATCTAAAGCACGCATTCACGGCTTTAATGGTGCAGCCACTAATGCAATGGGTTTTTATCGAGTTTCCATTTAAGCCAGGAGAAGGTGAACGTAGGAGTGTATGGGTCTTACCGTTCATTTTTTTGGACGTTGATTTCCTGTATAATGTTTTTCTGGGCCGACCGAACCTGGCAGAGTTTAGGGCAACATTGGCCCCGTGGTGTTTGACCTTGAAATTTTCGACAGACAATAGAGTTGGTGTGGTGCGTGGCGATCAAGCTACTGGTCGTGCTTGTTATGTGGCTGAGCTGAGAGAGGCCCAGTACAGAGAGAAGGGAAAGGGTGTAGACAAATCCATCTACATCCATGTTACTGAAGATTGACAAGTAGCGTTTGAGTGTTGGATTGAGTAACGCAGTCGGATCCATAGAGACATAGATCTGAGAGATGACGATGAAGAACCCAAGGAGGCCAAAGCGGCGTCGGCTGAACTGACGATTGACATCACGATCAGCCATGATGACCCATCGCGGGTACTGAAGATAGGATCGTAGCTCAAACCCTCGATGATAAGGGGTCTTACCGATTTCCTCCAAGCGAATCTCGATGTTTTCGCTTGGACTAATTCTGATATGTGCGGAATTTCTCCCGCCATCCCAAGTCATATGATGAACAATGACCCAAAGTATGTATCGGTGAAAAAAGAGAGAAGAGGCATGGACCGAAGAGGTTCGCTGCTCTAAAAGAGGAGGTGGATAAACTCAAAAGCCAATGGGTTCATCCGTGATGCCCTTTATCATGAATGGATATCCAATCCCGTACTGGTGAGGAAGGCAAATGGAAAGTGGATGGCCTATGTTGATTACACGGACCTGAATTGTCCAGAATTGATCAGCTGGTCGATTCGACAACATGGCATGAGTTGTTGTCATTTATGGATGCGTGTTCGGGATACAATCAAATCCTGATGCACATCCCAGATCAGGAGCACACCATTTTTGTCACAGATGTTGGACTGTACTATTATGTAGTGATGCTTTTCGAGTTGAAGAATGCAGGGGCAATTTATCAGCTACTGGTGAATCGGATGTTTGAAGATCAGATTGGTAGAACGATGGAAGTCTATGTGGATGATACGCTCGTGAAGTCACGACAATCAAAGGTCCACGTTTGAGACTTGGCAGAGATGTTTTATATACTCAGATTTTATGGAATGAAAATCAATCTATTGAAATGCTCCTTTGGCATTGCATCGGAGAAGTTTTTGGGCTTCATTGTCAATGCACGAAGGATTGAAGTGAACCCAGAAAAGATTCAAGCTATTCGGGACATACGCACCCAGAACTATAAAGCAAGTGTAGAGCCTAAATGGTAAGGTCACAGCATTGAGTCGATTCATATCCAGAGCAACCGACAAATGTATTTCCTTCTTTGATTTGATAAGGAAAGGGAATTTTTTTTTCGAATGGACACCGGATTGTGAAGACGCATTTCGAGCTCTGGTGAGCCACTTGGAGAGGTCCCCCATTTTGTCAAACCCATAGACCATGAGGAATTGTATGTTTACTTGGCCGTATCCCAGCATGCCATCAGCGTGGCTTTGGTTCGTGAGGAGGACCGAATACAAAAGTCGGTGTACTATATTAGTAAGCGTTTAACTGGGGTAGAGAGAAATTATCCCAAGATTGAGAAGCTGGCTTATTGTTTGGTAATTGCATCATGCAAACTATGCCCGTATTTCCAGGCACACCTGGTCAGTATCTATACCGATCAACCTTTACGGCAGGTGCTCCAAAGACCAGAGACTTCTGGAAGGTTACTCAAATGGAACATTGAGCTTAGTCAGTTCAACATCACCTACCTGCCTCGAAGGGCTATCCAATGGCAATCGTTGGTGGATTTTATTGTAGAGTTCACTATGCAGGACGAACCGAATGGAAATGATGCAATTCCTGCTGTACGATGGAAGCTATTTGCCGATGGGGCATCCAACGACCATTGTTCTAGGGATGGTGTTGTTCTTGTAACTCCCGAGAATCGATCGATTTGTTATGCTTTGAAGCTTAATTTCCCCACAACGAACAACGAAGCCGAGTATGAAGCGTTGATCACTGGATTGAAGCTTTCCAAAGAAATTGTAGTAAAATCGGTTGAAATCTTTTGCGACTCACAACTGGTGGTGTACCAAGTCCGGGGAGACTACCAGGCAAAGGGGCAGAGGCTTTCTCCATACCTCACTTGGGTCCGAGAATTGTTAGTGGACCTCGAATACTATGATATTTCGCATATCCCATGCGAACGGAATGGGGAAGCCTATTCCTTGGCGACATTTGCAAGCACTAGTGATGCACAACAGATGGGTTTGGTTCCCATTGAAACTCTACATGGCCTTGGTATAAATGAGATGGATGTTGATCTTGTGGCGGAGATGGAATTAGGAAGGGAATCGTGGATGACCCCATTCAGAGAATACTTGTTACATGGGACCTTGCCGGGAGAAGGAACGAGAGATGGCAAGTTTTTCGTAAGGCCTCGCGGTATATTATGCAGTATGGAATGCTGTATCAGAAGGGTTTCTCCATTCCATTGATCAGGTGCATCGCCCACGATGAGATCAAATGAGTTTTAAGAGAAGTCCATAAAGGAGAATGTAGCGACCATACTGGGGGGCAGACCCTAGCCAAATTGATACTCCACTATGGATATTATTGGCCTACCGTGAATCGGGATGTCATAGACTATGTAAGGATATGCGACAAATGCCAGAAGTACGCAAAGATCCCAAGAGCGCCGCCGATGGAACTCATGCAAATGGTTAGTCCATGGCCGTTTGCGGTATAGGGGATCGATATTATAGGCCCTTTGCCAATCTCCATAGGTGGTGCAAAATATGCAATTATTGCGATCGATTACTTCACCAAATGGGCAGAAGCGGATCCACTAGCTACGGTCCTCACCAAAAAGGTCATTAATTTTGTTATGCAGAGCATTATATGCCGCTTTGGTCTCCCGTGAAATATCATTACTGATAATGGAACTCAATTTGAGAGTATAGAATTCAAAGAGTTTTGTCAGAAGTATTGCATTGAGAAAAAGTTTACAGCTGTCCCTCACCCTAAAGCGAATAGGCAAGTTGAAGCCATAAATAAGATAATCAAGTCCATCTTGAGACAAATGTTTGGAGAAGGCTAAAGGCAAGTGGGTGGATAAGCTACCAACGGCACTCTGGGCATACAAAACCACCCACAAGTCTGCAACTGGCCATACTCCTTTCATTTTTGCGTACGGCACTGAAGCAGTTATACCCGTGCAACTTGAAGTTCCTTCTTACCGGGTGACTTATTATAATCCTAGAATGAACCAAGATCTTTTACTGGAGTCGTTGGACTTTTTCGACGAGAAGCATGAGGAAGCTGATTTAAGGGCGGCCGCATATCGGCACCGAGTCGTCCGATATTGTAATGAAAAAGTTTGACCAAGAGCTTTCGATGTGGGTGATCTTGTTTTGAAGCGAGTTTTTCCAGTCTCGTCACATATGAATCCCACATGGAAAGGTCCCTATGTCATCGAATGGAGGCTTGGAGTAGGAACCTTCAAGCTAGTGACTGTTGATGGCGTGACACTCCCCAAAGGACGAAAAAGAATTTGCGCCATTATTATGCTTTATTTATTTCTTTTGATTTCGGTAGCAATTGTTTATAGTATATGTTTCTTTTGTTGTTCTCTGTTTTCGACATGTAATAAGACAATTCAGTTTGTCCCTATTTTCTACAGTCAATAAAAGCTTGAAGCTATTTTTCTATGAACTGTTGGTGTTTCGAGTTTTATAATTTCATGACAAAATTGGTTTGCATTAATCTGTGTGGCATATGAACGCATGCACAAAACTGAAAGCTGACTAGCTATATACATAAATTCTCTAAATCCCCAAAGTGGATTAGAGTACTCTGAGTCCCTAGAGCGCAGACAAAAGTACAAACGATTTCAAAAATCTCTAAGTCCCTAGAGTGCAGATTAGAGTACTCAGAGTCCCCAGAGCGTGGACCAGAGTATAAACGATTTTAAAATCTATAAGTCCCAAGAGTGCGGATCAGAGTACTCAAAGTCCCCAGAGTATGGACTAGAGTATAAAAGATTTCAAAAATCTCTAAGTCCATAGAGTGCGGATTAGAAAAATCTAAGTCCCTAAAGCGCGGACTAGAGTATAAACGATTTCAAACTTCTTTAAATCCCCAAAGTGGATTAGAGTACTCTGAGTCCCTAGAGCGAGGACTAGAGTGTAAATGATTAAAAGAAAACTTTAAGTCCCCAAAGTGCGAATTAAAGTGCTCTAAGTCCTCAAAGCGAGGACTAGATAGTCAGCAATTTCGAAAAATTCTTAAGTCTCAGAATGTGGATAGAAGAGCTCTAAGTCCATTGAAAGTGGGCTGGAGTTTAAATGACTCACGAATCCTTGCATTTTAGATGCAGATTAATTATAAGCGACGTGATGAAAATCTGTAAATACAAAGGAATAAAATTTTATTTACTTCTCAAAAGATTTCCTTACAACTTCTCCGAAAGTTCGGAGGCCAAGTTTGTCTACAACGATTACTAACAAAAGAAAGAGAAAAGGAAAGGAAAATAACAACTTATTTAAGCTAAAAAAGATATGGGAAGATATGGCTATTTCCTTGGTTCTCTTTCCTTTGTCGGCTCCTCCGAAGTCTCCTTGGCTAAGCGTCTTGTCCTGGACCCTTTGCTCCCTAGCGACGTGGTATCTGAAGGAGGAGGGGGAACTTCCAAGGGTGTGGTCCCACCAGGGAGGATGACTTTTAGCTGCCTACTTAGGGGATCGTCTAGCTCCTCACCTTGGGTTCTGTCTTTAACTTGATTCTTTCTTTCTCCTTCTCCTCAAGTTGCTCCTTCATGCTAAACTTGGAAGTGTGATCAGAAGCGCTCGTGATTTCTACATCGTCATGTTCTTTGATAGGTGAAGGGCCTTCGAGTTTATCCTCATCTAGCACCCCAATTACTTAATCATCAGGACCAGGGTAATCTCTGGTATGGGGTGCCTCAACTTCTTTTTCTTCTCGCTCCATGAAGACATCGCTCCTTGGAGTCGATTCGGGACCAAAGTGACCTGTATGAATTCATAAAAAGTAGATGTTAGAATGCATCCTTTATCCTTTAAAAGCGGCGACTTCCTTAACTTTAAAAGGTGAAGTTGCGTGCCAGCTTCCAATTAACTTTCGATGGTCCTTGAAGTATCACCCTCAGGGATTTCTGATAAGATGTGAATGCCAAATCTGAGCTTCTTCGGGTCATAACCAACATGCTGCTCGGGAGGTTCAAGAGACAAAGTCTTAGCTGATTGAACGAGAGGAGGAACTTGGGGCTTAGTGCTATACGGCCTAGCATATCTTCTTCTCTTTCGATGTCGGAGAATCTCTTCCAAAAAGGGCTTTCACCGTAGATAAGTCCGAAAGCTCATATCCTCGGAGCACTTCCCTCATGAGAGTCTCTTCATCAATCTTTTTGACACTCAACTCCACTTTCTTATTTTTTATCAGAGTATCCCTGCTTCAGCTAGCAATTCGAGATAACCATCATCCAAGAAAGATAAGCCACGACACATGAGGACCCTTGCATTGTACTTGGCTATATCGGGTCAAATAAGCATTTAATCTCTTCCATGTCACATCGGTCGCTGCCTTAATTCAAGAGTCGGCCTCAGTGAGTGCTGCTTTTTTGCCTTCTTTGCGAGCTGTATCTTTCAACACTTCAATTTTGGATAGTTCCTCATCGAATTTTGCCTTCTAATTCCTTGTCTCGATGATCTCATCACAATATTTTTGTGATTCTTCTTGCGCTACAACTTTCTCCTCTTTCTCTTTAGAAAGAAGCTCCTCTGACTCCTTGACTCGGTGAGCTAGAGTGTCTTTCTATTTTTGGAGGATATTTTTTTCCATAGTTAAAGCATCGTTGCATTGAACCGCTTCGTTTTTGTGGGTTGCTTCTAAGAGGATGACTGCCTCGACTGTCTCCTTGGCATTTTTCTTTGCAGTCTCGAGTTGGGATTTGTATGTAAGCAGTTCTTCATCCTGTCTCTTTATAATGTCTTTGTCATGAACGGCTTCTCGCTTGAAGTCGTCGATCTCGTATTGACGCTCAACAAAGACCTTTGAAACTTTTTCGATAAGATGCGCAAATGCCTCGTGTTGAACGTACACATCGTTAGTGCATGCGAGAGCATCTACTTTGACATTCCTGGGGATCAGATGTATGGCATGAAGGAATTTCAGCCCGTCAAAACATATCTTTGGAAATGTAACCTTAAGCTCAGCTAATTTATCTTCTATGGTCGGATCCTGAGCGGAAACTGGAAGAGTCTGCCTTAATGGAGTCACCGATTTCTTGTGAGGTTCATGAGATTTCTTGGTGCTCAAGGAACCAAAGTGTTGGTCGCGAGAGACATCGGACTAGGAGCCTCGCTGGCAGACTAGTCTCCACTATGCGTCATGGGATTTGTAGTTCATTTAGATACGAAGAGTGCCCATGGGTTCTGCTTCTCGAAGATGAGGACGATTCTTTGGAATGAAAAATTCTACCGCCTTCATCTCTATCACTTCGTTTACCAGATCTTGAATCTCAATCTGAGTGGTGAAATACGAAAGAACCTCGAATACGGTTGAAACCATGTGAGCGACCCATTTCACTTGCACGTAAGGTTAAACGAGAACGAATTAGTAGAAGTCACATGAAAAATTGAATGCAAGTGCGTGGTGGAGTGCAAGTGTTCGTGTGTGTCCTAATGCATCCCCCCAATAGACCAGTAGTTTTCGTTTTACTCGTTGGAGTTTTCACTCTCTGATCATGAAGTTGTACGCCTTCACCGCTTCTCGCAGGCGAGTTAAACCACATTGCACTGGATTAGTGAAGTCGTAATTCAATAAATCTTCAGGGATGGTTAAGTCGAAGATTCCCTTTAGCGAGCTTTCCATTTTTGGAAAGACGATCCTTTCTCGATAGGAGCTATCGTGAACTTTGAGGTTTCCCCGACTTTACTCTTTTTCAGTTTGTACACTACATTCTTATTCTTTCTTGAAGGAGGCAGTGATTGGTTGGTATCGGAAGCGTCGGCTGCTGGCGCTTGTCCGGGGCTTATATTCTCGTTAATCGACGCTGGCACCTCCGTTTCTTTAATCTCACCTTCCTCGGTAGTGTCGTGAGCCCCTTCGACAGGGGGCATTGAAGGACCAACTCGTTCTATGCTCACTTCAAAAGTTGTTCTTACGATCCTGGTGTTACTTGAAAGGCCAATTCTACGACCCTCTTCTAATAATCCAAACAATGAGAGCAACTCGTCGGTAACTATCAGTTTGATGTTCCGCTCTTCTACTAGGGTAGCTCAGATGGCCACAACTGCTTCAGAGTATCTAGTGCCTTCGGCCCGTGGGAGAATACCTGGAAGGATTAAAAACGTTTAGACTTTAGAACAAATATGACTTAAGCCCTAGAATGAAGGATGAGATAAGGATGAGACTTACGTCCTTCCAGCCACCTTCTCGTGAAGCCAGGAGGACAACGTACGTAGAACCACTCCCGCTTGAATTGGGAGAGCTCTTTCCACGCATCCATTAGAAGTTGGCGCTTTGGGTACGGTTCGAGGAATATATAATGTGTGCTATCGGCACGTTTCTTGAAGCGGTAAATGTAGCAGATATTCTCAGGGGTTGGAAGTTTGAATAGAATGCTGAAAAAGAGTAGGTAGGTACTGTGTATGATTGCGTGGCTATTAGGATGCAGTTGTGTAGGAGAGATCCCTATGTACTTTAACACCTCGCAGATAGATGGATTGAAGGGTTGCACACATTCGGTCTAACACATGAATTTGTTGCATATGGTGTATCCGGCTAATGGTAAATGGGGTCGATCTTGCCCCTATGGAACTAAAACATCTTCAAAGGAGATTCCATGAATGGAGCATAATTAATGAAGAGCGGCTTCGCCAATTTTTTAGGCTTGTGAATCGATGAGGTTATCCAGAACAACAACTTTGTCTACAACATCGGGAGTCGGATCTATAACTTCCGCGGGAAGGACCGGAATGTCTGGAATAGGAGCAAATGGTAGGCTCGACGTCTCTAATACGTCTTGCGTGAACTTAATCCAGGCTTGTCGGATATAGTAGCAGAGCTTAATTTCTTAGACATTTTGGGAAGATGCTTGGAGCGATTAAATACCTGTTTAAGCTATACTTGAAAGACAATCGATATTAGACATAATAATAATATATCCCCCCGTGTTGTGTGTGAACTAGTGCGATGATTCAAACATGAGTACAGAGAAACTGATATTTTAAAAGATAAGTATGACGTGAGGAAGTTTTGAGTTATCATCCTGGAGACCGTCATCGCTGACCATCTCCAGTATTTTATCATACGGTCGGTGGTGGAAATCTTGGAATCAAGCATTGGAATCATAGATTGTGAAGGCTGTTACTTGCATTTGTTGGGCTAGATTCACGTTTAGAATTGCTTAAGCTGTGGGTTCATTAGTCCGGATTAAGTCCATAGGCATGCATGTATTGCTCCTTGTCATTGTTCGTTATTTTATGCTCAGACATGGGAGTGTACAATCATAGTGTATGGATTGATCAAATTAAGATGGTCCTGATTGCCATTGCCAACCCCAGCACGTAGCACTGACCCTATACCTAACTCCTGAAACGACCCGATCGCCCCTTTAAACTAAGATGACCGAACCACTCTCCTTCAAAACACTGACCTGAACCTCAACTACCTACACCAATCACTCATGTACACTAGGACAACTGACCCACTCATTCTCCGAGTACCGACCCATACACTGCTAGGATCCTACCGACCCACTCTACTGCTAGAATTCTACCGATCTGATTTTTCTTTAAGGAGCCAGCCAATGAAGGCTACCGATCGGGTCCTCCACCCTTTCAAGCACCGAACCCCTCTTTCTCACCAAACACCAAATTCCCTTCTCCTCTAAATCACTGACCTCCCTTCCTAAAACCACCAATGACAGCTCCTCTCGAGTCAGTGCCAATCCATGCCAGACATTCTCCACTATCCTTACCTATACTCTCACTCCCACTATCTCTCTCCTCTCATCCTCATCAAGGAGGGTTGAATATGTATATGGCTCGGATTTGGATCGAGTTCAGGAAGGCATGGCCTAATAAGTCCTAAATAAAGTGTTGGGCCTTACCTATGCAGTAATTTAGAGCTGAGGCAAATGATTGTTGGGGCTTGAAGTCGAGAGTGATAGAGGAACACGTTTGGAAGATGATTGAACAAAGGATGGTAGCAGTTCGGTGGAGAGGGAGAGCTTAGGTTTTGTGTAAAACCGAAAGAAGTAAATTATAAAGTGAAAAGAAGAAGAAGAAAGTGGAGGCACGGGCTTTTATATGGAGAATTGGAGGTGAACCACCGTCCTCCTAATGACCTAGTCACCAAGTTTCAGTAGGTCGGCAAGTCGACATGCCATCCAATCTAGGTAAACCGCTCAAGTGGATCGGCCTTCGTTTGCCGATCCCTCCCTTGTTAATAAAATAAAATAAATAAATAATATTAAATATAAAATAATAAATACAAAAAATGATATTATCATAAAATATTGTTTGTACCAAAATTGGGCACAACACTCTTTGGATGTGTTTGAAGAGATAAAATAAAGCATATCTAATAAACACACCAATAAACATATAAGAAAATGCACAGAAACACACAGATTTAGAGTGATTCGGTGAATTGCCTACGTCCACTATGAAATGATTGATGTTTATTGAACTTTACTTGCTGATTACAAAAGATTACAATAGTACAACTGAAGTCCGATAATGATTTAGGCACAAAGTACCAAAGTTCCTTTTTCGGATGCATATGGCTGCTATTTATAGGCGTAGGCTGAAAATATCTAGCCTAGATCTCGGGGGATTTCTTCTCTCACGTGGGTGGGCCCATAGGATCGAGTTCAGGTGGTTTCGACTCGATCTAGGAATGATACAAATGGAATTCGTATCGATCAAGAATTGATCCTTTTTGGTTGAAATTTATCTGGTATATTCTTGACGTTGTAGGCAAGCTTCTGTGAAAATTTGGTGGCATTTGGACTTGTAGATCTCGAGTTATGATCGATGCAAGTTTTGATTTGCATGACATTGTCGCCTTCGTATCGATGCCATTTCACATCGGTCTTGCGTGGCTATGTTTGTCTCGATGCTTGCATGCTACTTTGTATCGATGATTGGAGGCCGCCTTCGTATCGATACTTTATGTTACCTTCTTCTTATCGATCGGTGGTTGTCGCTGTTTGTATCGATGGTGGGAGACCGATACGAGATGGATGGAGGAAGATCAACAAAAAATGGACATTGGTTGAGGGATATGAAGTGTTATTAACATGATGGATACGAAGTAGCTTCATTTTGACGGATACGAAGTAAGTTAGTGGGCGATGGATACGAGTTGCATCTCTCTTGGAGGATGGATACGAAATTGGATGGATACAAATAGAGTTGGATTTCTCAACTGTGATCGATCAATATCTTGAGCATACGAACTCCAATTGACTTGAAATTTGGAATGTTGGCTTTCATAGCTTTGCTGGTCCTGTCATATCAATTGTAGCTCGATACGGACTCGAATTTTTTTTACCGACATCCATAGTTGACCTATGTATTAACGATCTTGAGGACGAACTGTCCTTGGTTTCTAGTCAAGTTCTTGGTGCATGGCCTTACCAAAAGGCGGGATAACATTTTCCCCCTAAGTACGTCTTGTGTAAACATGACGTGCTTTGAAAAGCTGCCATCTTTATTCTGAAAAGTTCTATCCGATTCGCTGAGTAGTTGCTATCTTTTCGTCAAAAGATGTAGCCTTTGGTTGATCTTCAGTGATGTAGATGTCAAGCTGTTGATTGTCAATGATCATGCAGTGTTTTGTTGTAACTGAATATTGAGCACTAACGATTTGTTGTTCATCATTCAGATCGTCACTAGGTAAGCATTCAATTTCTATTAACTTCGAAAATTGAATGTTAGTTTCGCATACATGCACATATGTTAATCTAACTCCTATTCATTTTTGCACATTTGCGGGTCGTTATCAAGTTCTTTATTTTTTGTTTGGATTGAGTTTCGTATTGATCCTCTCTTGGATCGATGTGAAATTTGAGTAGTAACAACGTTCGATGGTTATTTTAAGTCCTACATTCATATCGATCCTCTCCTGGATCGATCTGAGATGTTGGAATGTATGCTTCATATCGATGGCTATTAAAACGAAATGGATAGTCCTTAGGAATCTTTGTATCGATGGAGTTGAGTGGCTCGAATACGATCATGTGGTGACTTTCGTATCAATGGGATTCTCATCGATGGATACGAAGTTAATGGCTGGTCACTGATGGACACAAAATGTATAAGTGTTAACTCATGGGACAGTTTTGTGAGGGATATGCCATTTCTGATTCCTTTATTCAAGAAGAATCCTCAATTGTGGATAATCTTTGTTTGGATTCATTCATGACTCCTTTTCTAGATCCATCTTTAAGATCTAGTTGATTTTAATATGTCAATGCTTGGAATAATAAGTATTTCAACTGGGACAAAGTCTATTTGTCGCGCATCCCCAAAACTGGCTAGCTTGGCCAATGATTCGGCCTTTTCATTTCGTTCTCTGAGGATTTATGTAGTGGTGTAATGCTCTAAGTCGGCTAATAGATCTAGGATCCAACTAAGATAAGGAGCAAGATGTTGCCCCCTAGTTAGATAGTCTTCCCTAACTTGGCATACCACTAACCAGAAGTCGTACAAGATATGTAAAGTTTCCATTCCTAGTCTTCTTGCAAGTCTAAGCATGGCAACCAAAGTTTATACATAGCTTCGCTATTTGTTGCAGGGAAATTGAGTTTCAGGGCATAGCAGATCGATCGTTCCTCGGGAGTCATTAACGTAACTTTGACGTTAAAAAGTCGATTATCGGAAGTTCCATCTATGTATGTTCTCCATCGGTTGGATGGCTCTCCATTGTTCTTCGGATAATCGTCTGATGCGGTGAATTCGAATATGAAGTATGCCAATGTTTGACCATGGGTAGCTCTCTGAGAGAGATAAGTGATATCAAATTGACTTAGCTCGATATTTCATTTGAGTAGCCTTCCGAACATCTAAGGTTGCCATAGAACCTACCATAACGGCTGGTCGATACAAACATTAACGGGGTAAGCTTTTTAATAGTTAGCATTCATCATATACTAATCTTTGGATTCCTTTCTCTTTATATATCAATGCGATGCTTATGGAATGTGTTAACACGACCCAATTGATATGTGAATCTTCGCTATCCAACAGCTCGGATAAAATTCTTTAAGCGATCTATTAGAGCTGGAACTACATCAGCGCAGTTTTTAGTCCATTCAAAAGTTTTCTTCCTTCTCTTGGTTAGGTTGAAGAAGAGAATACACTTGTAGACGACCCTAGAGTTGAATCTACTTGGGATAATCTTCTGACTTAGCTCTATACCTGCTTGGGTTTTTAGGTACATGGATGACCCTAATATCCATAATTTTCTGACAATAGCCTCAATCCTACGAGAATCGATGACGGAACCCGATAATTCTTCTTATACAACGCTAAAAGAGCATTTCAAAGGATCAAATCATTCTACAGTTGTTGGAGAGCACTGAATATCTTTACCAAGTCATCGATGTGGTCGTTTGATGGTCGTGATCTCACGAGCATATTAACCACATATACTTTCATTGATCGGCCGGTCTGATTTTTGAATGATATGTTAATCGTCCTTTGGTAAGTAGCATAAGCGTTCTCAAGTTTGAATCCAAGGATTGCAGCATAGCACTATATGCCCGGGTTAGTAATGAAACAGTTGTATTCCTGGTTTGGGACATGCTTCAGTATCTGATTGTATCAAGAGGTTGCTTCCATGGATGAGATTAATTCATGTCTGATGGTCGAGTCCATTAGTTGGTTGATCATTAGAAGTGGAAAGTTATGCTTTGGCATGCCCCATGCAAATATGAATAATTGATGTATCCTCCACTCTCTGTTCGTTTTTTTATAAGTAAAGGATTGGATACTCATTTTGGATAGAGGAAACCATCGGTTTTGAGTAGATTCACCACCTTTTTAAGCGCATCAGACCTCTCCGGATCCACAGCGCATCGTTTTTATTCGCCGAGACAAGTCTCAAATTGACATTTAATGCAAGGTTCTTTGTGGCTGGCGATAGTCCACATATATACATGAGATTGAGTCCAAGCGAACATATCAAATTCACCTGGAGCAAAGCAATTAACTCTTTCGTCATCATTGCGCTGAGTTGTGATCTGATCTACAATACTTGTGATAGGTAGTAGGTGCTTCATGTGCTTATTTGCAATGGTAAATTGATTAGGCTTGTAGGGACGTTGAATCAAAGGCTTAGTAGATTTTAGCCTTGTATCGCGCGCTATAGCATAGCTGGCTCCATCTATGAGTCTGAATCTACTTGTGTTTCCAAGCCATGCACTTTCTATTCAATGTACTCGTGGTCCATTGCTCATTGGAAGGGCCAGAATGATGATCAGTTGCCCATATGTCTAGGCGTCGATCTGATGATTCTATCTCTAAGCATCCTTTTGGTCGTAACTTTAAGTTAATATAAATACTAGGCACGAGCTATAAGATTAAGTAGTCATATCCAGCTCTTGGATGATCACACTCATACCCCTAGTCTTGGGTTGATGGACATTTTGTGCTAATGATCAAGCCTAGTTTCTGCTGTGTTTATACTATAGTCTAAGCTGTAAGAGCCAGAGTTGTTCGATGAACGATCAAATTACATTCATCTTATTTCTCGCGCGTGCCCCAAGTTTGTGGAATATCTCGACAAGTGGCAAGGTTGATAATGTCGGCTTATATTTTGCATTCTATCCCTTTGAACCATGGGATCGAGCTAACCGATGGAAGGCTGAGTCGTTCCTTATCCTGCATTATGTCCTAGTTCTTTCCTCTAGGCAGAATACTTCATTTCCTCACTGATATTCAAACATGAGCTAAGTTATAGATGATCAATGGCATTCACTTTATTAGTTATGTCGCCATATTCTGGGCAGAAACTGAAGAGTGAATCATCCAGTCAAATCCAATGCAGAATTGATGCTTCCCTTGTCGAATCTAGGGTAAGAATGGGTGCACGGACATTCAGGTTGCACTTTTTGTGAATTGCTCGTTTAATCAAACCATGGTAAAAGTCAAAGAATGAATAGTCACATTGCATTCTTTTGGAGTTAGCCAATTAACTACATCCATTTCGTTTACCTTCCTCATCAAAACTAGGGATAATCTCATCTTAAATGCAGTCAGGTCATGCCCATCCTGTTTCATGCTTTTCTGAACGGACTGAAAGAAGGCGAAGGAAGACGAATGGTCAAGTCACATTCATTTGTGGTTTGTTCTTTTATCCATGTTCTGGTGGACAAAGGTATTCAATGGACGTTCAGGTCATATTGATTTCTAGTTGATGAGGTAGATATTGTTCGTCGGCTCAGCAGCACAATATAATAAGCCTGGATCACATTGCATGTTGATTAAAGGTATGGTATGAAAGATCCATATCGATATTTCCCGTCAATCTGACGATACGATATAACCGGTCGCCCGTAACTTCGGTCGTCATTCTGATTGGTTGGCATTAATGACTCCTTGTAGTCGTTGCCTTAAGTTGTGAAGGACGCTAAGCTGGAGGTGTAGCGAGTCCCCTTTTGTTTTTTTAGTGATTTGTACCTTTGCCTCTAGTCTTGGGTTAGTAGAGTTAGTTTGTGGATGGTCTAATTGCATCTACAGTTAGTTTATACTTCTCATGTCGAGTTTAGGTTAGAGCTGATGAATGGTCGAATCACACTCATTTGTTTGTCTATGCTTGTAGCCGTATGCTAGGGATCAGATTCAGCCGTAGGGCCATTCATCAACCTATTTGATGTTTATACCCCTGCCCACACTCTGGGGACTAAGATTTTTTGTTGAAAATGGTTGGACCTTATTTTCCTCGATCAATTCCTCTGCCCCCAGTAAAGAGCAAAATTTGAAATGTGGTCGGTCACATTACAATAAATTTAACTTGATGCTTCTCTCACTGAACTATTGGAAGGAATTGGTTGCCGGATGGTTGGGTCACATCCGTCCATGTTGCATGCATAACCCGTCGGATCATAAGCAAGAGTTAGCGGATGAATGGTCGTGTCATGTTCATTTGCAGTAGGATGGGTAATCACGACTATTTAGAATAGGACGTTTAGCTAGGTCCGTTTTGTGAACCAGCGTCTCCCTGTCGAATCAAGGAAGAAAATTTTTCTTGTAGGGTTAGAGTGTATCCCTATAAAAATATGTCATGGGTACCGTGCCAGGGATAAGTGTTGATGCATGAACGGTCGTGTCATGCCTGCTTAGTGCTAGATGGTCGGATCATGTGACAACCCGGAATTTTCGGGCAATATCAATTTAATAATCTGCATTAAAATTTAAATTGATTTGATATATCTTTGTTAATTAAATCTGAATTGATACTTTTCTTTTAAGAAATATCTAATTGGTAAATTTTATCTGTTACAAATTAATTGATTGTTTTCTATTTATAAATGTATATATTTGTATACATTGTAAATAGATGAGATTTGTTTTAAAATTTAACTAATAAATTATGTTTCGAGTGTTAATATACATTTTAGTGAATTAGAAATTATGTTTTATTTAATATAAACTTTTCAAAGCTAAATAAATAAATAAATATAGGGTTTTAAATACATAAGATAATGCTTAAATAGTTTGAAACTTATTTTAATTTAAGTTTAAATTTAAATTTATTAACAAAAAGATTTGTTTTCTTTTCTTTTTAGTATAGCTTGATTAAAATATGGATTTCAAAGTATATATGAGTTTTAATGTAATTTTTGTCAAATGGTATATATTAATAAAATAAGCAGTTTATAACAAAAAGATAATTTCTTTTATCTATCATTTCAAATTGATAAATGTGTTTTTATAATATAAATTGGAAAAAAAATAACGTTAAAAATACAAGACTACAAGATAAATTGGGAAAAATATAAAGTAAGTACATTGGTTAAATTATAATAACATAACAACTATAAAGTTCATTTAGTTTTCAAACAACAAAACAAAAGAAATAACATTCACAAACATTTCAAAATATAATAACAAGACAACAATTAATCTAGAAAAAAATAAATTTTCAAGTTTTTAAACTATCATAAGAAAAACTGCAGCATATATATACAAGTTTAAAGCACCAAGAAAACAAATAAAAATATACATGTTATACAAACAAGTAAAATCAGTATGCAGGTTTGAAAGGGCAAAAGACAAATATTAACATATTCACATTCAATTTTAAAACAAGCTGCAAGTCAAGCTAAAGACAATGGCATTTAATGCTAAGAAAAAAAAAGCACCATCACTTTTAGTACACAAAAAAATACATCTCAGCCTCCAAATGAACCTGCATAATAAAATAAAAGACAAGAAGTAATCAATGTAAATATCTTTAGTACAACATTATCTTATTAACCTCTTGAAATAGCTAGGCTAGCAAATTAAAGAATACAAATATCTCTGTTTTGTTGTACAAACATCATGATATTATAACCTGTAGATGCAAGTATATATCAACTTATCTTCATATCAGTTCGAATATAATCTGGAAAGCAAGATAAAAAGAAAAGAAAAAAAATAATTTATGAGAAGGCTTGCTAGGGAAGACAGTGTATTGTATTCTTAAGCAAACAAACAAAAGTAATTAATGAAAATCTTTCTAGCACACAATGTATTTCATATCAGCCTCCATCTAAAATATCTTTGTTTTAAAATCTGTACAAACAAGATTTTTATGTTGTATTGTACAAATATTGTTACAGTTATATGAAACATAATAATATATCCCTGTCTTCTTCCTTTTCTATAAATCTTCATATCTGTTCGAGCTAAGTAAAGACTAAAATAAACTTCATTAAAAACCTATTTCAAACTAAAACAAGCTTTACTTGAACATAAATCAAAATGCAATCTAACAGTGGATCAAGATGAAGAAGTTAGCCTGAGAATTTTCAATCCTGTGTCTATTTGAAAGCTCTGTTCTTTTCTTCTGTGAGTAACATTTTACTTATTTGTTATTATTCAATTATAACTTAAGTTAAAAGGGTTGTATATGTTTTCTGTGATGATATGTAGGGTAAACATATAAGTATATGCTGCTGTGAATCATCTGAATGTAGATATATATATATATATATATATATATATATATATATATTGTGCACTACAGTAAAATTTGAGAAACCCTGTTTTAGTTTTCAAGCCAAACCTGGTTCAAAATTTCGTTTGATCTTGTTCCAATCCATGTTAAACCTTAAGCCTTGAATAAAATATATTTGTGACACTATAAACTTTTGTTTAAAATTTTGTTTTAAGTAAATAAATTTGTGTTGTCACTGGAATGGCTTAAACTACTGAACCATCTTCAAACATGTAAAAATTCGAGTTCATTAAATTACAAATTCATGAATATAAACTGAATTCATATACAAAAATATGATTTTTAAGGTAGGATTGGGAATTTTTAATGGGGTATTATGAGAGCAGTTTGTGTTTTACCGTTTGGGGCGTTTCGAGTCGCCGTGGGCGATCAAGTCGATCTGGTGGATCGAGCTTCGGTCTGGGGATGAAGGAGGCTACCATGGATCAAGGAAAAATAGTGGATGGCGGCGCAATGGGTCGTGGAAGCGTCAGCGTGGGTTTAAAGTTTTTAAACCTAAATTTTACTGTGCTTTAAAGTTTTGATCACCGCGGTCAGTTCTTGCGTTCGAGTGACACGTGGTTTTGAGGGGAGATAGAGGGGAGATGGTCGATGTCGCGGCCGGAGTTTGGTGGCCTCCGATGGTCAGAGTATCGCGCATGAGATGTTGACAGGTTTGGGGGGGGGAGTAAGTTGTGTTTCCAGGTTTTATTTTTTCTCATGTTTGATTTCGCGCGCGCCTGTGAAAAGACTCGAAGCAAGTGGTTTTTCTCTCGGGAACTTCGTATGTTTACTCGAAGTAAACAAGAGAGGGGGCTCGGGTTGTTGGTATTCAGGTTTTAAAACCTGTAACCGTTTTTACAGTTTTGAAATCTTGGTTTTAAAATTTAATCAAGTCAAGCCTAGTTTTAAATCAAGTTTAAATAGTGAAGTAAAGTTAGTTTTGAAATGTAGTTGGAAATAATAAAGTTTTCAAAATTTAAATTATTTAAATAACTTAAAAGTGTTTAATATTTAAAGTATCTTCAAACAAGAGTTGAGTTCAAATGAAAATTTAAACTATTAAGGAAAGATTAAAAACAAGTTAACTCCAAAATTGAAATCAGGACTTAGATATGAAATTCTAGATTTGGAACTAAAATAAAGTTTTATAATTTAAATTGATTCAAATAAGTTTTAATGCTATGTAAGTTTAAAGGGGTTTTGGAAAAAAAAAAATAGTTTTAAAACTTATTTAAGGATAAATTGGGATTTATTTAGAAAGTAATTTAAACTAAAAGTTTAAACATATTAGAAGTGAAAATTTAATCAATAATAAGATAATTTACTTTAAGTAATGAAGACTTAGAATTTATATGCATTAACCTTTAAGTTAATTAAGTAAGAATAATTAATGATTGATATTAATTAAATTAGTGATTATAAGTTTAAAAGTAGTAATTAAAGTTAATTAATGAATTAATTAACTAATATGTTATTAAGAACCATAGATTAGATTTTTTATTTAAATTTAATGGTTAATCAAACTTATAATTAATAATGATTAATATAAGTTAATTATTTTAGAAGAAAATAATTAAATAAGTGTTAATGAAGATCATTAACTAGCTTATTTTATAATTAATTAATGTGATTGATTTTTAAGAAATTAATTGGATTAATTAATTCAATAATAATCATCGTAATAGTTTAATTGTAATTATTTATTTGGAAAGTAATTAAGAAATTAATTACTTATTAATTGAGTAAATTAATTTAATTTGAGCTAATTAATTTAGTTTAATTAGTTTGGATTAATCAATTGATATTTTGGAAGTAAATTACTTAGAGAAGTAATTGAAGGATAATTACAGGATGTAATTAATTGGGTGATGTTGTTAATGGAAGTAATTGGAGTAAAATTACTTGAAATTAATCAAGGGATTAATTAAGCTTGTTATTGAGAAGTAATTAATTAAGAACGATTAATTACTGTATGTTATTAATCAAGAGGATTAATATTTGTGATTTGAAGATTTGTATTCATGTAATTAGAAATCATAAATTAATATAATTAATGATGGGATTAGAGATTGGTTTATTTTGGAATAATAAATTAACAAGATAACTAAACGGTAATAAATCTATATAGATGAAATTAATTAATGGATTTATTCAAGTTTAATTTCTGTAAATAAATTAAGGGAACTACTGGAATGCAGCAAAAGATATTTAAATCAAGATGATTAATTGGAATATAGAAGCAATTGATGATAAGATATAAATTAAGTTAATTAATTTTAATTCATTTTAGAAATCATTTGATGATTTGGTATGTGTAATTACATAGTGTAATTAATGGAGTATAATTACTTAGAAAAGTGATTGGATGATAATTACTTGATGAAATTCATACAAGATGATTTGTAAGTGAAGTAATTTGGGTAATTTCTTTTGTAATTAATCAAGGGATTAATTTATAGAAATAATTAATCATGGGATGATTAATAAGTAATTAAGGGTAGTTAATTACTGTTTTGTTATTAATCAAGGGTGATTAATAATTGTGTTTAATTAAAGATTAACCACATAATATAATTAAATAAAGCAATTTAACATAAATGGAAGATAATGATGTAATTAAAAATTGTTAATTAAGGAATAATTAATAGGAAAGTAACTAAATGTTAACTGCTATGAATGATTTAAAATAATTCATTTGAGAAATTAATTAAAGACTAAATTACTTCTTGTAATTAGAGAATGATTAATTAATTTGATTTATAATTAATTAATGGTTGTGAGAGCAGGATTTATGGAATGAGTAATTAATTTAATCAATTTTAAATTAATTAAAGATGAAAGTAGTTAATTTAATTCATTTTAAATTAATTATAGCTTGTGATTCATAAATCATTGCTTATGGATGATATTTATATTTCATTGATTGATTGTGGTCTTAGATATGGGATGATAATATCTATGTGATATGGATGTATGGTTTAAGTATGATAATATTTAATTATCTGTTTGGATGATGATATTAATTATCTGTTTATGATGATAATGTGATTATCTATTATGAGATGTGAATTATCTATCTGTGTGTATATTGATAATATTGAATTGACTGTTAAGACTAAATAGACAACTTGGCCTTAAAAGACACGTTTTGGATTTCGATGAGACCGGGATCGGTTTTCCTTATTTGGAACATCCGAAAACCACATCGATTCCAAATTTACGATAGGTCGTGAATCTGAAGGGAAGATGAAGATTCAGAATGCAAGGATTATCGTCGTTAACTCTGAGGGTGATTCCAAAATGAGTGTAACGAGATGATGCCTTCGGTTTCGTTCGAACCCGGAACGAACTTGTATGGATTGAATGCTTTCAACACATCGTCAGGCGGGCGATGAGCATTCTGAGAAATATGTTCTATAAAGGTAATCGTAATCTCAAGCCTCATCAACCGGGAATGGCTAAAACAGGGGAGGTGTAGCAAGGTTAGGTGGGTCATGCCCAAGCAGGACAAGGATATTCCCCTGTCTAGATGTCCATTTTTATTCGGCTGTGTGGGCAGTTGGTCTGCAGCCAACTGCGGGGTTATCTTGTTCGGGACTGTTCAGTAAGGAATGGTTCCGGCCTTGTGTTGCAGGGGGTCGGGAGTGATCCTCGGTACGTTGATCTAGGCCACGTACTGTGACGGACGGCACCCCAGTAGCCCTGCCATTGTATGGAATCTACAATCCAATAAGTGCCAACGGTTTTGATTGTATTACCCACTTTTGTGGCTAGTAGCTGGAATTTAATAGATGTAACAATTTCGGCTATTTTCTATTTACTTGAAAACCCTAGACCTATTATAATATCACTGGATTTCCTATCAAATGTTTTTGTTAGCGTAAGGTAAAAATTTTCCATGTTTGTGTGTGGGAAGTCTTACGTGATACCTTTTGTTTTCAAAGGATTTTCAAAATTAAGCAACTTTAACCTGTTACTCACACCAGACCCATGTCTGACCTGGAGTTTATTTTCTATTTTTCATAAACTCTTGGGTACCCAAATTTTTTACGGGTAGCCAAGGGATTCAGGTTAGCTTTGACGAATTCTGGAGAAGCAATGGAGCAGGAGGCTTCAGCGTTGTAGATATATATATATATATATATATATATAGTTCCGCTGTGTTGGTATCTCTGAGTCATATTGATTGAGTTGTATTGTATTGAGATGTATTAACTAGACAGGTGTTTATAACTGTCTAGTATGTGATGTACTATATGTATCACTTTGATTGATGTTATATATTATGTAAATACTTATGTGATTAATATAATTTATTCGTTCCGCTGTGAGATTCTGATGTTGTTGTTCTTCTTCTCTATTTTTCTATTTTCTCGCCCTTTTCTTTCTTAAAAACGATACGTCTTCCTGGGCGTAGGAAGTCGGGTCGTTACAGTTGGTATCAGAGCGCTAGGTTGAGTGAATACCTAGGCTCTTGAGTGATTTCTTTCCTGAGAGAGCATATTTGTAATTTTGATATATATATATATATATATATTTCATCTATTTGTTGGATTACCTGTTCGGGTTTTCCAATATAAGTATAAGGGTAGATTGAGTAGTGGTGTGTGTAACACGACTACCTGTGGTTAGAAGTATATCTGACGAGACTGTAGACCTAATACCGTCTCGAGTAAATTTGTGATGTAAGGATTTCACCAAATCTCTGGAGGAAACCTGTTAAGATTTGGAGTCCATTTTTGTTGTAATACAAGTATGGATGAGTAAAATTTGGTTTTTGTCTGTTGAGCAGAAGCTAGAAATATTATTTTGGAACCTCAAGAAGTAGTAGTTAAGGTGGAGATGCAGTAGCAATGGATTGTTTCCGAAGAAGTTATCAAAGATCTTTGGATAAGGAAGTGTGTCTGCATTAGTTTTGAGGTTGAGTTCAGCTGAATGTTGTGTTTGGCTTTGAGGCCCGAGTTTTCCGAGGAATTTTGGATTAAGAAATTTTTGGCATCAACAGCAGTGTTGCAGCTCAGATTGTTCTGCCGGCATGCGAGGAGGTCATTTGTCAGCAGTTCTTTAGAGGTGAAGTTCAGAGGCAGTTTTGTGAATCCATTTCTTCAATGGATTGGCTAGATAAGCTTAAGATGTTCAAATTTGTAAGGAGAGACAGTTTTCTTGGGATATTAGCCTGGGTTGATCGCAAAAGTGACTTGCGATAGTTAAGTACTCTCTGGAATGGCAGTAATTCTTATGGATATCTTTGAAAAAGTCAGTGGTTTGCCTTAGCATCTGAGGAGTTAAGTTTGGTATCGACTGGATTTCAGAAGTAGTGCCGATGGTTCAGCTTAGTAATATAATGGTTTCTAGAGAGAGGAATTGGTAAAGCAGCTCAGATTTTGGAGGAACTTCTGAGTTTTATTTTGGATCTGTTGAATCATATTTTTGTAATGTGATGTCCAGTTTGTGCTTATGTGTATCATCAGCATTTTCATCTACCCAGATCAGAGTTGAGCAGTGGAAGCAGTTGGGAGTGCATTTGTTTTTCTTTTCTGGAAAAGAGAAGTTGTTTTCTACTGAGGATAGTAAAGGTTGAGTTCTTGGTTTTGGTTGATTTTGAGGAAATCATTCTACTGGATTGTTTTTGGATTCAGATTGTTTTAGGAGTCATCAGCAAAGGTTGAGCTGATCAGTAAAGATGAAGGCAGCTCTGGATCATCAGAAGTATTTGGTGGATAAGAGACAAAGGAATTTGGATTTGGGAGTCGGAGATTTGATTTTGGATGAATTTTCTCTGATTCAAAGGAGCTCTGTAGATTAGTAGCATAGACTGTTGGGATTCTATAGATCGAGCATTCCGGTATTATACTGGGAAACTCTAAGGAGCTATATCCAGAATTTTGTCTGGATGGTTAGCTTTGTTGATTGAATAGACTGGTTGTGATGATTGTTAGCATATGATTGATATATGCTTGTGATTTAAAATTAAAATCTTATATAGGTTATTAAATTACCTTTGCTTTTAAATTTCAGGGACGAAATTCTTTTAAGGGGGAAGGAATGTGACAATCCGAAATTTTCGAGCAATATCAATTTAATAATCTGCATTAAAAATTAAATTGATTTGATGTATCTTTGTTAATTAAATCTGAATTGATACTTTTCTTTTAATAAATATCTAATTGGTAAATTTTATTTATTACAAATTAATTGATTGTTTTCTATTTATAAATGTATATATTTGTATACATTGTAAATAGATGAGATTTGTTTTAAAATTTAACTAATAAATTATGTTTCAAGTGATAATATACATTTTAGTGAATTAGAAATTATGTTTTATTTAATATAAACTTTTCAAAGCTAAATAAATAAATAAATATAGGGTTTTAAATACATAAGATAATGCTTAAATAGTTTGAAACTTATTTTAATTTAAGTTTAAATTTAAATTTATTAACAAAAAGATTTGTTTTCTTTTCTATTTAGTATAGCTTGATTAAAATATGGATTTCAAAGTATATATGAGTTTTAATGTAATTTTTGTCAAATGGTATATATTAATAAAATAAGCAGTTTATAACAAAAAGATAATTTCTTTTATCTATCATTTCAAATTGATAAATGTGTTTTTATAATATAAATTGGAAAAAAAATAATTGTTAATAAATAAAAATACAAGACTACAAGATAAATTGGGAAAAATATAAAGTAAGCACATTGGTTAAATTATAATAACATAACAACTATAAAGTTCATTTAGTTTTCAAACAACAAAACAAAAGAAATAACATTCACAAACATTTCAAAATATAATAACAAGACAACAATTAATCTAGAAACAAATAAATTTTCAAGTTTGTAAACTATCATAAGAAAAACTACAGCATATATATACAAGTTTAAAGCATCAAGAAAACAAATAAAAATATACATGTTATACAAACAAGTAAAATCAGTATGCAGGTTTGAAAGGGCAAAAGACAAATATTAACATATTCACATTCAATTTTAAAACAAGCTGTAAGTCAAGCTAAAGTCAATGGCATTTAATGCTAAGAAAAAGAAAGCACCATCACTTTTAGTACATAAAAAAATACATCTCAGCCTCCAAATGAACCTGCATAATAAAATAAAAGACAAGAAGTAATCAATGCAAATATCTTTAGTACAACATTATCTTATTAACCTCTTGAAATAGCTAGGCTAGCAAATTAAAGAATACAAATATCTCTGTTTTGTTGTACAAACATCATGATATTATAACCTGTAGATGCAAGTATATATCAACTTATCTTCATATCAGTTCGAATATAATCTGGAAAGCAAGATAAAAACAAAAGAAAAATAATAATTTATGAGAAGGCTTGCTAGGGAAGACAGTGTATTGTATTCTTAAGCAAACAAACAAAAGTAATTAATGAAAATCTTTCTAGCACACAATGTATTTCATATCAGCCTCCATCTAAAATATCTTTGTTTTAAAATCTGTACAAACAAGATTTTTATGTTGTATTGTACAAATATTGTTACAGTTATATGAAACATAATAATATATCCCTGTCTTCTTCCTTTTCTATAAATCTTCATATCTGTTCGAGCTAAGTAAAGACTAAAATAAACTTCATTAAAAACCTATTTCAAACTAAAACAAGCTTTACTTGAACATAAATAAAAATGCAATCTAACAGTGGATCAAGATGAAGAAGTTAGCCTGAGAATTTTCAATCTTGTGTCTATTTGAAAGCTTTGTTCTTTTCTTCTGTGAGTAACATTTTACTTATTTATTATTATTCAATTATAACTTAAGTTAAAAGGGTTGTATATGTTTTCTGTGATGATATGTAGGGTAAACATAAAAGTATATGCTGCTGTGAATCATCTGAATGTAGATATATATATATATTGTGCACTGCAGTAAAATTTGAGAAACCCTGTTTTAGTTTTCAAGCCAAACCTGGTTCAAAATTTCTTTGGTCTTGTTCCAATCCATGTTAAACCTTAAGCCTTGAATAAAATATATTTGTGACACTATAAACTTTTGTTTAAAATTTTGTTTTAAGTAAATAAATTTGTGTTGTCACTGGAATGGCTTAAACTACTGAACCATCTTCAAACATGTAAAAATTCGAGTTCATTAAATTACAAATTCATGAATATAAACTGAATTCATATACAAAAATATGATTTTTAAGGTAGGATTGGAAATTTTTAATGGGGTATTATGAGAGCAGTTTGTGTTTTACTGTTTGGGGCGTTTCGAGTCGCCGTGGGCGATCAAGTCGATCTGGTGGATCGAGTTTCGGTCTGGGGGTGAAGGAGGCTACCACGGATCAAGGAAAAATAGTGGATGGCGGCGCAATGGGTCGTGGAAGCGTCGGCGTGGGTTTAAAGTTTTTAAACCTAAATTTTACTGTGCTTTGAAGTTTTGATCACCGCGGTCAGTGCTTGCGTTCGAGTGACACGTGGTTTTGAGGGGAGATAGAGGGGAGATGGTCGATGTCGCGGCCGGAGTTTGGTGGCCTCCGATGGTCAGAGTATCGCGCACGAGATGTTGACAGGTTTGGGGAGGGGGAGTAAGTTGTGTTTCCAGGTTTTATTTTTTCTCATGTTTGATTTCGCGCGCGCCTGGGAAAGGACTCGAAGCAAGTGGTTTTTTTTCTCGGGAACTTCGTATGTTTACTCGAAGTAAACAAGAGAGGGGGCTCGGGTTGTTGGTATTCAGGTTTTAAAACCTGTAACCGTTTTTACAGTTTTGAAATCTTGGTTTTAAAATTTAATCAAAGTCAAGCCTAGTTTTAAATCAAATTTAAATAGTGAATTTAAGTTAGTTTTGAAATGTAGTTGGAAATAATAAAGTTTTCAAAATTTAAATTATTTAAATAACTTAAAAGTGTTTAATATTTAAAGTATCTTCGAACAAGAGTTGAGTTCAAATGAAAATTTAAACTATTAAGGAAAGATTGAAAACAAGTTAACTCCAAAATTGAAATCAGGACTTAGATATGAAATTCTAGATTTGGAACTAAAATAAAGTTTTATAATTTAAATTGATTCAAATAAGTTTTAATGCTATGTAAGTTTAAAGGGGTTTTGGAAAAAAAAAATTAGTTTTAAAACTTATTTAAGGATAAATTGGGATTTATTTAGAAAGTAATTTAAAATAAAAGTTTAAACATATTGGAAGTGAAAATTTAATCTATAATAAGACAATTTACTTTAAGTAATGAAGACTTAGAATTTATATGCATTAACCTTTAAGTTAATTAAGTAAGAATAATTAATGATTGATATTAATTAAATTAGTGATTATAAGTTTAAAAGTAGTAATTAAAGTTAATTAATGAATTAATTAACTAATATGTGATTAAGAACCATAGATTAGATTTTTTATTTAAATTAATAAAATTTAATGGTTAATCAAACTTATAATTAATAATGATTAATATAAGTTAATTATTTTAGAAGAAAATAATTAAATAAGTGTTAATGAAGATCATTAACTAGCTTATTTTATAATTAATTAATGTGATTGATTTTTAATAAATTAATTGGATTAATTAATTCAATAATAATCATCGTAATAGTTTAGTTGTAATTATTTATTTGGAAAGTAATTAATAAATTAATTACTTATTAATTGAGTAAATTAATTTAATTTGAGCTAATTAATTTAGTTTAAATAATTTGGATTAATCAATTGATATTTTGGAAGTAAATTACTTAGAGAAGTAATTGAAGGATAATTACAGGATGTAATTAATTGGGTGATGTTGTTAATGGAAGTAATTGGAGTAAAATTACTTGAAATTAATCAAGGGATTAATTAAGCTTGTTATTGAGAAGTAATTAATTAAGAACGATTAATTACTGTATGTTATTAATCAAGAGGATTAATATTTGTGATTGGAAGATTTGTATTTTTAATATAAATTAACAAATGAAAATGTAATTAGAAATCATAAATTAATATAATTAATGATGGGATTAGAGATTGATTTATTTAGGAATAATAAATCAACAAGATAACTAAACGGTAATAAATCTATATAGTTGAAATTAATTAATGGATTTATTCAAGTTTAATTTCTGTAAATAAATTAAGGGAACTACTGGAATGCAGCAAAGGATATTTAAATCAAGATGATTAATTGGAATATAGAAGCAATTGATGATAAGATATAAATTAAGTTAATTAATTTTAATTCATTTTAGAAATCATTTGATGATTTGGTATGTGTAATTACATAGTGTAATTAATGGAGTATAATTACTTAGAAAAGTGATTGGATGATAATTACTTGATGAAATTCATACAAGATGATTTGTAAGTGAAGTAATTTGGGTAATTTCTTTTGTAATTAATCAAGGGATTAATTTATAGAAATAATTAATCATGGGATGATTAATAAGTAGTTAAGGGTAGTTAATTACTGTTTTGTTATTAATCAAGGGTGATTAATAATTGTGTTTAATTAAATATTAACCACATAATATAATTAAATTAAATAAAGCATTTTAACATAAATGGAAGATCATTAATTAATATAATTAATGATGTAATTAAAAATTGTTAATTAAGGAATAATTAATAGGAAAGTAACTAAATGTTAACTTCTATGAATGATTTAAAATAATTCATTTGAGAAATTAATTAAAGACTAAATTACTTCTTGTAATTAGAGAATGATTAATTAATTAGATTTATAATTAATTAATGGTTGTGAGAGCAGGATTTATGGAATGAGTAATTAATTTAATCAATTTTAAATTAATTAAAGATGAAAGTAGTTAATTTAATTCATTTTAAATTAATTATAGCTTGTGATTCATAAATCATTGCTTATGGATGATATTGATATTTCATTGATTGATTGTGATCTCAGATATGGGATGATAATATCTATGTGATATGGATGTATGGTTTAAGTATGATAATATTTAATTATCTGTTTGGATGATGATATTAATTATCTTTTTATGATGATAATGTGATTATCTATTATGAGATGTGAATTATCTATCTGTGTGTATATTGATAATATTGAATTGACTGTTAAGACTAAATAGACAACTTGGCCTTAAAAGACACGTTTTGGATTTCGATGAGACCGGGATCGGTTTTCCTTATTTGGAACATCCGAAAACCACATCGATTCCAAATTTACGATTGGTCGTGAATCTGAAGGGAAGATGAAGATTCAGAATGCAAGGATTATCGTCGTTAACTCTGAGTGTGATTCCAAAATGACTGTAACGAGATGATGCCTTCGGTTTCGTTCGAACCCGAAACGAACTTGTATGGATTGAATGCTTTCAACACATCGTCCGGCGGGCAATGAGCATTCTGAGAAATATGTTCTATAAAGGTAATCGTAACCTCAAGCCCCATCGTCCGGCGGGCAATGTGCAGCAAGGTTAGGTGGGTCATGCCCAAGCAGGACAAGGATATTCCCCTGTCTAGATGTCCCTTTTTATTCGGCTGTGTGGGCAGTTGGTCTGCAGCCAACTGCGGGGTTATCTTGTTCGGGGCTGTTCAGTAAGGAATGGTTTCGGCCTTGTGTTGCAGGGGGTCGGGAGTGATCCTCGGTACATTGACCTAGGCCACGTACTGTGACGGGCGGTACCCCAGTAGCCCTGCCATTGTATGGAATCCACAATCCAATAAGTGCCAACAGTTTTGATTGTATTACCCACTTTTGTGGCTAGTAGCTGGAATTTAATAGATGTAACAATTTCGGCTATTTTCTATTTACTTGAAAACCCTAGACCTATTATAATATCACTGGATTTCCTATCAAATGTTTTGGTTAGCGTAAGGTAAAAACTTTTCCATGTTTATGTGTGGGAAGTCTTACGTGATACCTTTTGTTTTCAAAGGATTTTCAAAATTAAGCAACTTTAACCTGTTACTCACACCAGACCCATGTCTGACCCGGAGTTTATTTTCTGTTTTTCATAAACTCTCGGGTACCCAAATTTTTTACGGGTAGCCAAGGGATTCAGGTTAGCTTTGACGAATTCTGGAGGAGCAATGGAGCAGGAGGCTTCAGCGTTGTAGATATATATATAGTTCCGCTGTGTTGGTATCTCTGAGTCATATTGATTGAGTTGTATTGTATTGAGATGTATTAACTAGACAGGTGTTTATAACTGTCTAGTATGTGATGTACTATATGTATCACTCTGATTGATGTTATATATTATGTAAATACTTTTGTGATTAATATAATTTATTCGTTTCGCTGTGAGATTCTGATGTTGTTGTTCTTCTTCTTTATCTTTTCTATTTTCTCGCCCTTTTCTTTCTTAAAAACGATACGTCTTCCTGGGCATAGGAAGTCAGGTCGTTACAGATCGCATCCGATTTTTTGTGATAAGTGTGCCCTATGTCAGGGAAAGAGTAGGAAAGCAGGTGGTCAAACCACATCCTCTTTTTGTACTACAGAACTTGCCGAGAAATTAGAGTTGATAGATGAACAGTCAAATCGCATCCCTTCTGGTATTTACATTACAATCCATGCTTTGAGGATTGGACTTGGTTGATGGGTGGTCTGTCACACCTATTAGGTCTTTATACTCCAGTCTGTGCTCTCGAGACCAGAGTTAGTTCATGTTTATAATCCAGTTCACACTTTGGGAATCTAGAATTGGTTGATGGGTGGTCAGTCACACCCATTTGGCATTTGTGCTCCAGTCCGCGCTCTCAGGACTAGAGTGGTTCGGCGTTTTATATTCCACTTGCACTCTAGGAATCTGGAGTTAGTTGATGGGTGATCAGTCACACCCACTAGGTATTTTAGGATTATGTCCGCACTTCTAGGACTTATGTTGTTTTACGGGTGGTTGATCACACCAGTTTTGATGTTTATACTCAAGCTCGCACTCTGGGAATCTCGAGTTGGCTGATGGGTGGTCAGTCATTCCCATTTTTGTGTTTATACTCCATTCCGCGCTCTGGTGACTTATAGTCAGTTGATGTTTATACTCCAATTCGCACTCTGGGAATCTAGAGTTTGCTGACAGATGGTCAACACATATGTTTAGGCATTTAGATCTCGTTCACACTCTGCAAACAAGAAGTTGATCAGGTACATAGATGGTCGTATCACATCCACCCTGAGTAGGCAAGCGAAGTCGTTACATGAACGGATCCATCCTTATCGGGATCAGGTTGAACATGGGTAAAGTCGTTAGGTGGACGGATCCACCCTCCTCGAGACCATGTCTATAAATTTATACTCCGTCTCGCACTCTGGGAGCCGGAGTTAGTTAGATGATTGTCGTATATCAATCACTTTTGGCTGTGGTGTGATGGCTTGTCCCCAAGCTCGAAGTTTCACTTAGCGAGTGATTGGTGTGATCTTGATTACCTTCCACTTATCTGCTATCAACGAAGAATGAGTTTTAGTTTATAGACGGTTGATTCGCATCCATGTACATTTGGATTCCACTTCTTCCAAGCCTAAGGAGTATGATTAGTGTTCTGGCAAGCTTTGAGCTAGAGCAGAGGAGAGGATGGCTGAACTACATCCACTTTGAGTTATGTATTTTCTTTTAAGTCAAGGGCAAGAGTTAGAGAGCAGAAGGTCAAGTCACGTCCACTTTATGCTTTGCGCTCTTCCGGTCGAGTTGAGGAAGAGAGTTGGAATGATGGCTCATGATGGTTAGCGAGTAAGAAGTTAGTTGTCGATGACTATAAATTGAGGGTTGGCTCTTTTGAGGTCAGTTTAAGACATGATTGTTGTGCGAAATCATAGACGCAAACTGGAGAGTGAATGGTCAAATCATATCCACTTTAAACATGTGCTCTCAAATAACCCTAAGTGTCTAACATAGGATTGGATGCATGGACAGTAACGTCACGTCCACCCTTAGTGTGAATCCGATTTTGCTGAGCATAAGAAGCATAAGTATTTTGGAGAGCTTCAAGTACAAGATGGAGAGTGCATTGTTGGGACATATCACTCCAAGTCTCTCTCAGATCTACAATTAAATTGCATAGGCAGATGAGTGGATGGTCGGTTGCCTCTACTTTGTACTAGTGTCCTAACATTGTCGGTCTATTTCGCTTTGATTCCTTTCCCCCATTTAGAGGCACATAGTAGCCGATGAGTGGTTGAACCATGCTCATCATAATAATACCTCAATGACCTAATCATAGTCCATGGAGGTTGTTTGGCACTGAACCTTGAATACTTGGTTACCTGCACCATTTGCACGTATTTTAATTCAAATCGATCGTACTTCGCAACATAAATGAAATAGAAATAATTCAAAAGTGATCAGATCAAATCTTATTGATAAGTGAAGCAGCATCGTATGCTTGCTATTGCACTTCAGTCCAGCCTTTCTCAGTTGGAAGTCTAATGCAAGTGGTGCAGTTTGATCATGGTTCTTGATCGATAGGGGTCTGGGATTCCCTGTCCTTCGTTTTGTGGGGCTTGCACATATTGTCGAAGCTTTCCTTTCTGAAGCAACCTTATGGTGTTGGCGTCCATAGTAGCCATCTAAGGAAGAGGAGCTTCTCGATTTAGAGCATGGAGTAGGTTCCCTCCTTATCTCGCCAAGTTGATCCTTCATCTGATTCATCAACTTGATATTGGCCTGAACATGTTGGTGTAGTCTTCGGTGGCTATCCACCAGTTCTCTCATCAAAGTCTGGAAATAAGCGCTGGTGATGAATTCATTCATAGGTATTGGCAGCAACTGGCTGTGGGATTTGGATAAATTCATTAGCTGCCAGCTTCTTTATTCCCTTCAGCAATATGAGAAGTAGAACCAGTATGTCTAACCATGATTGACAGTGTTCTTCGAGGAATGGGTGAAGACATCTGCATTTGATGGCATTCATCACTCTTAGTGGAGTCCATGCGCCATTTTCACTTCATGAGGTAGTGTTGGGAGTTGTATTACATAGTATACTGACATAGTCAATATATTGAATTTTCATTGGAAATTTTGCAGGTAGGATAGTTTTAATGAATAGGTCTCCACTGGGGAAGATTCTTCAATTGTCATTATGACTAGGTCCATTTTATGGCTACGGGGTCTTGTAATACTAGTGAATGATGCATGCATGATTGTCCAACATTTGAGTGGTTGGTAACACCGATTGGACGACGAGTTGGTTAAAATGGGCTAATAGATTGGTGATTGTCCCAAACTTTCATCCAGATAGGAGACCTATATAGGGTATTAAGGAAGTCCTCTTGAGGTTCTATGCCATTATTTTAGTCATAAGGACATGGAATGACTAAGATGCGGGCATTTGAAGATGGTTCAGCGGTGACCAGCTACGTTTTGAGTTGGCAGAGTAGACAGTGTAGGGCAATCGCATATTAGCCATCGTACCATAGTTGTCAATTCAAGAGTTTAAAAGCTGGTCAATTGGGGGAAGTTGCACTCCACCTTAGAAGCATGGTATATTAATTAACTCTAGTTCTTGGCATATTAGCTAGGTTCTCCAGCCTCTGGGAGCACCGGTTGAGTAGTATTTCTTTACCCATTTGCTGTTGTAATCCCCTATGTCCCGTTCAGGCATGGAACGATCAGAACCTTGGAAGGAACGTTCCTTCATTAAATTGAGCTTTGAATTCACTATGCGGGTGCCCTGTGCTGCGCTAGGGTTCGAAAATTTGGGTCGTACCCAAATTTTTTTTCTTAAATTTCGTATCGTTCTTAGCAACGTTTAAACGATATGAAGTGTTATCTGAGCATCGATACGAAACACACACCGCTAGATCGATACGAAGTGGTACTTGAGGATCGATACAAAATGCACGTGGTTGGATCGATATGAAGTGTATCTGAGGATTGATACGAAATGCTCACGGTTGGATCGATATGAAATGGTATCTGTTGATCGATACGAATTGGACGCAGCTGGATCGATACGAACTGCATGGGAGTATCGATACGAATCAAAACCAGATGGGTCGATACGAACTGCATGTGAGTATCGATACGAATTGGACGTAGATGGATCGATACGAACTGTAACTGAGTGTCGATACGAATTGGACGTAGATGGATCGATATAAACTGTATATGAGTATCGATATGAATTGGATGCAGATGGATCGATACAAACTGCATGTGAGTATCGATACGAATTGGACGTTGATGGATCGATACGAACTATATCTGAGTATCAATACGAATTGGACGCGGATGGATCGATATGAATTGCATGTGAATATCGATACGAATTGGACGTGGATGGATCGATACGAACTGTATCTGAGTATCGATACGAATTGGATGCAAGTGGGCCGATATGAACTGTATCTGAGTATCTATATGAATTGGACGAAGATGGGTCGATACGAACTGCATGTGAGCATCGATACGAATGTTGATCGATATGAAAAGAGATCGATACGAATGTTGCCATATTTTCTGGATAGGAAAATAAGGATATGAAAATAACCATATTTTCTAGACACGAAAACATGGATACAAAAATCACCATATTTTCTTGGATACGAAAACATGGATAAGAAAATCACCACATTTTTATGGATATGAAAACATGGATATGAAAATCACCATATTTTCTGGATATGAAATCATGGATATGAAAATCACCATATTTTCATGGATACGAAAACATGGATAAGAAAATCACCATATTTTCTAGATACGAAAACATGGATACGAAAACATCATATTTTCTAGATACAAAAATATGGACACGAAAATCATGCTGAATGTAGTTCCTTTTAGATCTGGAGCAATCGAATAGAGTAGAAGGAACCGCTGAACGATAGATCCGTATCTTCTCCTTAGATTTTTCTAATCCAACAACGGTAGTAGATCCATAGAGCAGGAGAAAACAAGGTTTTTCACAGTGAAAGCACCAAAGTGTTTGTACCAAATTGGGCACAACACTCTTCAGATGTGTTTGAGGAGACAAAATGAAGAGAATAAATGTAAAATGAAGCATATCTAACAAGCGCACCAATAAACATATAAGAAAATGCACAGAAACACATGGATTTAGAGTGATTCGACGAATTGCCTACGTCCACTATGAAATGATTGATGTTTATTGAACTTTACTCATTGATTACAAAAGATTACAACAGTGCAACTGAAGTCTGATAATGATTTCGGCAGAGTATCAGCATTGAGAGGACCAAAGTCCCTTTTTTGGATGCATATGGCTGCTATTTATAGGCGTAGGATGAAAATATCTAGCCTAGATCTCGAGGACTTCTTCTCTCACGTGGGTGGGTCCACAGGATCGAGTTCAGGTGGTTTCGACTCGAACTGGGAACGATACGAACGGAATTTGTATCGATCAAGAATTGATCCTTTTTGGTTGAAATTTATCTGGTACATTCTTGACATTGTAGGCAAGCTCTTGTGAAAATTTGGTGGCATTTGGACTTGTAGATCTCGAGTTATGATCAATGCAAGTTTGGATTTGCATGACATTGTCGCCTTCATATCTGTACTATTTCGCATCGGTCCTGCGTGGCTCTGTTTGTATCGATGCTTGCATGCTACTTCGTAGCGATGGTTGGAGGCCGCCTTCGTATTGGTGCTTCATGTTGCCTTCTTCGTATCGATCGGTGGTTGTTGTATCGATGGTGGGAGATCGATACGAGATGGATGGAGGGAGACCAATACGAAATGGACATTGGTTGATGGATACAAAGTGTTGTTAACATGATGGATACGAAGTAGCTTCGTTTTGATGAATGCGAAGGAAGTTAGTGGGCGATGGATACGAACCAAATCTCTCTTGGGGATGGATACGAATTGGATGGATACAAATAGAGTTGGATTTCTCAACCGTGATCGATCAATATCTTGAGCATACGAACTCAGATTGACTTGAAATTTGGAATGTTGGCTTCATATCTTTGTTAGTCCTGTCATATCAATTGTACCTTGATCTGAACTCGATATTTTTTTACCGGTATCCATAGTAGACCTATGTATTAACGACCTTGAGGACGAACTGTCCTTGGTTTCTAGTCAAGTTCTTGGTGTCATGGCCTTGCCAAAAGGCGGGAAAACAAATATACATACATACATATTTGTAATGATAAGTGAGGATGGTAGTGTGATAAATTAATGTATGCTACCGGATAGGTGGAGAAGCGTGGCTTTAGAAAACTCATTGTGATTCAGCCTTTGAAAGGTTGCATACATTTAACTTTTGAAAAGTTAAAACATGATTTCAAGAATCTCATTGAGACCGAACTAATACATTTAGATGATGCGAAGCATTTTTGAAGGCCAATGAAAAAGTGACAGTAAGTTACCATTTTGAATAAGCTAGCCTCTAGAAACAAGGATTGCTCGCTGATTCAAAGCACATCATGTTGATTCAAAAAATGCACTTTGAGGGGAAAATGCTACTCGGCTGCTTGGCACGGCTACAAACGATAGTTGCAGAGGCTATGGTTGAACATAGATGTGACTCAAAACAAGAAAGGGTTGGAAGCGTAAGGATCAATATGACTAGATTGGGTCGGCCTATTTACATGGTTTGGTATATTTGGCACTGTGTTGGCATGCTTGAGAGGTAACAAACTTGGAGTGGCTCGATATTGAAGTATGGATATGGTTCGATCAAGGTAGGTCAGCTATAGTGGAAGACTACATTGGGATCGGTTTTGATATGGTCGGCATAAGTCGATCGGCATATGTGGGTCGGCTAAACTTGATTAGCTGAAATGGGTTGGTTGAAAGTACTGATTGTTGGCTATTTGTGTTAGGTCGTAAGAATTTGAGATCGGCCTTGGTGGTTCGGTCGTAATGGATCGGTTGATTTAGCTTGAACTCAAGAATGGAGGAGTGGATTGGCGCAAGCATTAGTGTGAGTCACTTCGGGGCAAGGACCAGGTTACTCCGAGCACGAGTAGGAACTACTCCGAGTCGACATCTAGAAAGTCCCGGATCGGCATGAGTGGATTGGTGATAGTGGGTCGGCATAGCCGGGTCGGTCTACTTGGCTGGTAAACTATGGGCCGAGCTCTCTTGGTCATGGGCCTGGACAGGGAAGCCATGCTAACTTCATCTATAAACAGAGGGGCAGGGGTCTAGTTTAAGGGATCTTTTGGAGCAACTAAGGAGAGACTCTGGCATTTCTTGTACTCATTTCATTTCCATTCTAAACTGAATTCAAACTGTTCTTTGCGGATTGTATCTATATTCAAGTGATTGAAAAAGCAATAAAGATAATATTCAAAGTGGATGTAGGCAGTTACGCCGACCACTATAATTCTGGTGTTCTTGTTTTTTGCTGTTGTTTTTGCATTATATTGTGCTATTCCTCTGTTTTAATTTACTATCTTCAGTAATCTCTCTACATAAATCTATTTTAAGGTGTTAGCGACCAATTCCGGCGCTAACACACAGCATACCGCCTTTCATACATACCGCATCCCTCGATGACGCGTGACATCAATGAAGCTAAGAATACCAAATATTATCGATGCTGCATGGAATCAATGCTGCATTTCTTAAAAAAAGCGATGTTGTGGAGTATGGTCAAAATCATAAGCTATCAGTGTGATATCGACATCACCTATGTCCCGTCTTATTAATGCCAAGCCTCATTATAGCCACCGTCTACTTATGAAGATAAAGTGAGTAACCCAACTCATTGAAATCTCTCCTTAGTGATACCGCATGACATCAATGCAACTTGGAATCTATAATGTTACAAAGTGATGCCTTGAATTATTGATACTTTCATGAGACAATGCCACTCATCCTTAGCACCGCTCTATATTAATGCCACTCTTCATCGATGTTAAATGTTAATGCCATTTCTAGTTGATGCAGCCAATAACAAATCTAGAGCGCCTTAATGCATAAGATCATCAACGTCGAAGACCGTTGCTGTTAAGGAGGCATCGAAGTTCTATTATTGTCATCATCAAACAAACACCAGCACATAGCAACATTAAGGTTGTCGAAGCTATTGCAGAAACATGTCAAAGCATGCGTTACCGCATGCCCACCCCTATAAATATAGACATATGGGCTATGGAGAATGGACGATCATTTTTTTCTTCTCTCCCTTCTAAAATCAAAGCATTTTAAGCCTAAATCAAATTGGGAAAAATTATCTATTGATTGTAAATCTCATAATTCTATGATAAGGAACATGGACAATGTCAATTATAGCCTATTAGACTATGAACGATGAGACGCATAACCTATTTTACCTATGGATAACATCGAACATAACTTAATTTGCATATTAACGTGATTGTGCACTTTGAATATTATTGACATGGACATGCATATAATAAAAGTCCTTAATTCCAAAGCTCAACGTGATTATCTCCGAAGGGCTTTGGACTAAACAAGAAATTATATGCATAATTACTATTTTTTCCATCATATATGAATATTGGACTTTGGATATAAGGACTAATTACTTAGTCTATTAACATGCTTATTGAACTATTGCAAGAATTTTCTATTTGTATTTTCTATCTCCTTTGGATATATGGCATAAGACTTTGTGTATTTCATTCCAAAAGGCCACATGGATTCTCGAATGTATATTCCAAATGATTTTAAGGACTCTCGAATATTCCATTCCAAGTGACCTTAAGGGATGTCGAATATCATATTCTAAAAAAATAGTCAGACTTATTTAACATCAAAGGCTTAGTAGCATTATAAATCCATTCTTTAATGACTTCACCTTGCATCTAACCTCGAATGACAAACTTGTTCTTGATGGTACTCTTTGGTTAATGCTAATCAAGCCATGCTTAGTTGTAATGTTATCTAGGGTTAGTTTATCACAATTAGCATCATGAGTGTTATGCCGATTTTTTGGTTTAACATTTTTACGCTAGAAGGAGGGTTCGAAACTCAGTCTCTATTCAATTCTTTTCTTAAACTAATGAAATAAATTGTTGTTTTAGGGAAAATGAGATCAAGATGACTTAGTACCTCAAATGAAGAAGTCATACAAACAACAACATTGGAAGAGAAGGTAGTTCCTAGCTTCAATTTGAAAATGCAGAGCTAGGACGGCTATCAGAATAAGCAAACTTACCAACAACGAAGCTAAGATTAAAGACCTAGAACAACAGATATCAATGAAGAAAGAACAATGGGAAGGAATTCTTGCTCAAAAATCTTCCAAAACCACCAGGCTCACAGGGGAGATGAGGTAGAGTCTCCAAGAAGGGGCTTAGATTTCTCTTTGCTTAGAAACAAAAGCAAAAGCAATCGTTATAATGCCATAGAAGAGGAAAAATCACTAGCAAGCTAAAGCAATCAAGCTTTCTCTAAGGTCTTTGGCAAATAACAAAGGCAAGGTAGATTGGAAGAGAAATTGATAAAAAAACCCGTTAGATGCAATTATCAAAGTGACGAAGCTTACCTAAGTGACATGGCTTAGAAAATGGCGAAGGATATGCTTAATCTTGTAGGAAAAAGAACTCTCGATGACGGGATCAACAATAACCACCGAGAAGCTCACTTCACAGAAGAAATCATGCCCACCAGGATCCTGCCCTATGTCTAAATTCCATCCTTGATATACAATGGAACCACTGACCTAGATGATCACTTGATGGCCTTTGAAAGTCAAATGGATTTATACCATGCTTCTGGAAATGTGTGTTGCAGGCATTTCCTACCACTTTCCATGGTGCCACAGCCAAGTGGTATAGGCAATATTGTGAGTAAACCATCCATTCCTGACAGCAATTCTCTTGTAAATTTTCAGCATAGTTCTATATTTGTAAAAACCCTACCATGACTACACTGTACTAGCTAATATCAAGCAAAGATCAGGGGAGCTATTGGCAATTATGTGAGGAGATTCAATAGAGAGGCACTGAAGGTAAAATGGATGACCGATAGGGACAAGTTGGTGGTAGTACACTTAGGATTGATTGAGCAAACTCCATTCTAGAAGGAGCTCCATATACATAGATGTAGAGATTTACAAGACTTCCGCTTCCAAGCTGACAAATTCATTCATATGGATGAAATATTTCATGCTAAAAAGAAAGCTCAAGCCAAAACGGATCCCCAAAAAACATGATATAACTATAACCATATGAAACCAAAGTAGGAGGAAGTCCTTGACATTAATCACACTGCCTTGAATAAACCGCTATCTTACATGTACGCTACAACAAAGGAAAATAATGATTTCCCAGTCTCATACAAAGCTAATACCAATCCTTAACCAATAAGAGGGGAAGGCTGTTGCGCTTATCATGAGTTGAATGAGCACAAAACTGATGAATGCCATTTTTTGTGTGGGCATAATTCAATGTATGATTAGCTCCGGATGCTTAAAGGAGTTTGTTAAAGTAGCCAAAAAGTGGCTCGTTTGGAAGATCTGCACCAAAGATTCCAAAACAATGTTGCTAACTTAGTGGAAAGTGATGATCAACCAGGATTCATATCACCCCTCAATAGATCAATGTGATCCATGGAGGACCGCATCTAGCTGGGAGTAGCAAAGGAGCAAGTGGCTACTATGTTCGAGAAGCAAAGGAGGAGATTTTATCCATTCACGAAGAACCACTGCTCAAGAATCCCAGGTTCCAAGATGCATAGTCTAAATATCACTCCACATGAGTTAAGAGGAGGATTTTGTCATCCATACAACGATCCACACATGATTACTGCCCAAATTGGGCTCTTTATGGTTTTAACATTTTGGTGGATATAAGAAGTTTGGTCAATGTGGTATTTAAACATGCTTTAGATCAAATGAGAATTCCAAAGGAGAAGTTAGAGCCTAGCTTTGAACCTCCTTTTGGATTCAACAACAAAGAATCAACTCTTATAGGGTAGATAAAGCTTTTAGTGCAGATGTGGATTTCGAAAAATTCTAGAAAGTTCGAGACTCTCTTTGTCATCTTGGATTAACCATCCAATTACAATGCCTTCTTTAGGAGGCTGGCTTTAGACATAGTTAATGCTTTTGCTTCATCAAAATACTTGATGGTGAAGTTCCTGACGAAGAATGGATGGAGAACAATTTTGCTCTTGTGAAATATATTTTTCCACTCTTGAGCAATATAAATGGGACAATCTTTCTTGTTGTGACTTGAAGAAAAATGAGTTAGCTGAAAATGATATTAATAAGCCTTTGGATGAGGATCCTCCAAACCAATCATCCAAGCACTAACAAAGCTTAATGAGAAAACTAAGCATGTATTAAAGAAATTCAATTTCTCTGAAAAGAGAAGAAATGGAAGAGGAAGGAAACAAACTTGGTGGTGGACAATATAGAAGGTGAAGAAATAATCACTGAATTAGATTATATAGGCGAGTAAGAACGAATGAAACCCACAGAAGATCTCAAAGAGATATGAGTGGATCCAATCGATCCAGCAAAGACAACCAAAGTTGAAAAGGAGTTGGAAAGCAAACTTAAAGAAAAACTAATTCAGTTCCTATAGTATAGCAAAGACATATTTGCATGAACTCATTTAGATATGGTTGGAATAAATCCAGTTGTCACGTGTCATGCTATGAATATCAATTCCAACATAACGCCTATCCAATAGAAAAAGAGGCATTGATAAAATCCAGTCCAATGCTTTAAAAGAGGATGTTAAGAAATTTCTTGAGACTGAGTTCATCAGAGAGATACTTTATCCAAAGTGGTTGGCCAATCCAATGTTGGTCAAGAAATCCAACGGCAAGTAGAGAACATGTGTTGATTATACTGATCCAAACAAGGCATGCTCAAAAGACTGCTACTCCCATCCAAGAATAGATCAGTAGGTTTATGCAACTAGTGGGCATGAGCTTTTACCTTTCATGGATGCCTATTTCGGCTATAATTAAATTCCTATGTTCAAGTCAGACGAGGAGAACACTAGTTTCATAATGGATTAGGGGACCTACTATTACAAAGTGATGCCTTTGGGTTAAAGAACGGTGGCACTACATACTAGAGATTGGTAAACATGATGTTCAGGGAGAAGATTGGCTACAATATGGAAGTAAATGTAGATAATATGCTAGACAAGTCTCATGAAGGGAGCAACCATTTGAAAGATCATGAAGAAATCTTTAGGGTATTATGAAAGTATCAGAAGCGCTCTTTTGGAATTCAGTCTGGGAAGTTCCTTAGATACATTCTTAGTGCCCGGGGAATTGAAGCTAACATTGACCAGATTCAAGCTATTAAGGACAGGGCAGAGCCCTAGATGAGTAAAGACGTATGAGCCTAAATGGAAGAGTGGCAACAATAAATAGGTTCATCTCCAAGGCCACCGATAAATGCATTCCTTTCTTCGATGTGATTAAAAAAGAACTTCGAATGGAGAGAGGATTGTCAAAAAGCTTTTAAGGTGTTGAATGCCAACTTGAGAAACCACCAATCATGTATAGTCCCGTGGAAGGTGAAAACCTACAACAACCTGCACTTTAATGGGCCTAAATTTTGATAAAAATCAAAATTCAAGTCCGTCAAATCACATATCATTGGATTTGATACGTGCAAATAAGCATGAGCATTATCGGAGATTGGTAGAAGTCAAACTCAAAGCAGAAATAATAATAGGATAAGAATATTGACTATAGCCACTATCTAGGAATTAATGGTGTTCCTTTGATAGTAGATTTTCACTACTTCATTGAGCATGAGAGAAAAGAAGACTCTCCAACAGCAAAGCACATTCAGCTCCAGTGACATGTTCCTCTAAATATGTCATGTGTGTTTAATAAGGAGTGGGTCAGAACAACGTTCTAGTGACTGAAAAATCTATATACTATCTTTAACATAAATATATACCGACTAGTTTCCATTTTATTGTTATGTCCATTAAGGTTAGTAATTCTAATCTAATCTTGCATTGCACATAAGATTACTTACTTATCCATTCCCAAGGTACAAAATGCTGATGAATCCTTATCAAACACCCGATACTTCCACATCCATTAGCCATTTAATACTTCTAATTGGGCTTCTATAATACTTTTAAAAGTGAAATATACAGACCTCGTCATTTAAGACCTAAATCAAGATAGACCCCATCATTTAAGACCTAAATCAAGGTAGACCCCATCATTTAAGACCTGTTCCCAAGGTGGTTACCTAACAATGTTGTCAATGGTTGGTGAGTCCTAGCTACAAAGTCTTCTAACCTTAAGGCTTTCCACGTTTAATGTACAACTATTACCGCATCTATTGCCGATAAAGTCATAGCTATGTAGTAGACAACACCGAAGCCACTTAATATCTTAAAAGGTCTAGGTAAACTTCTAACTATTTGATACCTATATTTTAGGTAGGTCTCCGTCACTTAATACCTCTCTCCAGGCGGACTTCTCATTGGTACTATTGTTATTATGGCCTTAGTAGTATGAGAGACTGTCCCAAACCACTTAATACCTCATTAAAAAGGACTAGGCAGACTCTTGACCATTTAACACCTATTTATAGGTAGGCGTTTATCATTTAATACCTAACTCCAAGATGGACTTTTCACTGGTACTGTCTAACTGCCATTGCTTAGAAATCTCGTTAAGTTACTTAATATTTCTTTTATAGGAAAGAGGCGGCCCCTATAGTCACTTAATACCTCGAACCTAAAGCGAACCCTTCCCGAGATATCCATTATCACTCTTAATTATAAACGTGGAATCTCATTAGGTTGCTTCTTTCGGTGGGGGGCGGCTCTACAGCCACTTAATACCTCAATATTGAAGTAAATCCTTTCAGAGATATCTTATTTATTTGGAATCTCATTAGGTTACTTAATACTTCCTTTTAGGAGAGAGGCGGACCCTACAGCCACTTAATACCTCAAACCAGATGGGAACTCTTATGGAGATGTCCGCCACCGCTCCTAATTCCAAATTTGGACCATTTAATTCTTTCAAATTAAGAAAGCAAGCCCAATCTCTCATGTCGTTATAGGTCCTAGGATTAGTCATATCTCATGTTAGTGGTAAGTGTACCTGACTGCTAGTAGCCTCAAAGTGAATGACGGTCTTCCATCGAGTGACTCCACTGACCTCGCATCACTAACCTACTAAGTCCAACTAACCAGTCTAAGTCTTTACTTATATTATATTAGGTAGACATTAGATTTAGCTTACTAATTCCTTTTTATTTAAGGTAATAATATTTACCTCAAATAATTAACTACCCATAAATCTCATTTTTATGATCATAAATTTCAATTTGTGCATAAAATCCTAATGCATGTTTCCTAAGATATTTATGTGTGATTACTAATTTTAAATTAGTAACCTTCTTAACTATTCCATAATTATTAATTTAACTTCTTTATTTATCAGTCCCATTAATCCACTTATTATATCAAGTTATTGCAACCCCTATATTTATTACCATTTATTTCCGATTTATTGGAGTTACAATCTTTTAAATTCCTTTTCCATTAATTAATTATCCTAAATGCCAATATTACATGTAAGTATCATTATTAACTTTTAATTTAATTGTTATAAGCGCGTAAATTACGTACAAATATCTATTTTTATCAAATATATTCTAGTTATATATCTTCACTAGAATATTCTTTTCCATGTTTAATTGCTGGAATCATATCTAAAAAGGTTATCCGCTATAATTTCCATAAATTAGTCCAAAATAAAATATTTAACTTTAAAATATACATCGTTTGAAATTAGAAGGAATAATCATTTCTTTTTATTATTGAAATAGATAGCGTAAATTCAATGAATTCATACTTTACACTTCACTTTCCTTTTTTATTTGTATCTATTCCTTGCTAGATCAAATGCTACATATTTCCTAAAAGGAAAAGAAATCAAACTAATTTACAAATATTAAACGGATCTAAATTCTAACAATTCCTAACATAGAGAAATTTACATTCCGACAAGATCAGGGTAATAATCCAAATTCATAACAATATTTTGCAACCTACTTCAGACACGGAATAAATTTCATTCGAATCAATATTTCAAATTCACACTTTTGGGACCAATTTTCAGATCAGGTTGTAAACAATTCTAAATCAATTCATAAACAAGAATACGTAGGAGATATTTATTAAATTTAGATTATATTCAATTTGTTGCCTACAACTCATATATAATTATTCACTTAGGCTAATAATCAAATAAACACCATTGGGATAATTTTCATATTATAACAATCTAAAAAATTTCTCACTTACCTTTTAAAAGCGATCCAAATCTTCAGATCTAAAGTAGAGTCTTTGATTCATTTTCAAATCTTTTTTAATCTAAGAAATATGTATAAAATGATATATATACATACATTAGAATTACAGATCTAAAAAAGATTTGAGATTGAAAGAGAAAATAGATACAATATATATAAATTACCTCAAACCTGCGTATAGTTGATTCTCTTCTCATTTTCATTTGATTTCTATTCTTCTCCAATTTGTATGAACATAAATACAAATATCTTATTTTATAATTTAGAAAGAAAGTGGAGAAGGAGAAATGGAAGAGCTTTGCTACTGCCTTCAGAAAAATATGAGAAGAGAAAGAAGGGTTAGTCCTAAATTTGTAGGCGTAAGAATCAGCCTCAACTGTTAGATTGAAATATATTAAATCTGGCTCGTACATAACCTAGGTTTACTGGAGCCGCCACAACTGAAATGGTCGACCGCTCCCTTCCTAGGGTCACTGCTTCTAGTCAACCACTTCTATATATGAGCAACCAATTGGCCCTCGATAATTAATATATAAACGTTAATTTTTCTTATTTATTTATTTTCATTCTGAATTCGTCTTTCATCCGTAACTTCTTCATTTGGATTCCGGTCGCAAAACTCCAAACATGAGATTTGCTCAGAATTTCACCATGAATGCAAGGGTGTAAGTTTTATGGTCGAATTCCATCATTTTTAGAAATTCTATTTTTGGAGCTTGATTAAATAACTAAGTAACTAATTATGTAACTAACGCCAAATAATGGGATGTTGCATTCTTCCCCTTTAAAGGAATTTCATTCCCGAAATTTCACCAATGAGAAGTCATGGTTTTGGCTCCTGGTTATCCTAAACTATACAACCAATGAGTGTACAACCGGTTTTGCAACCAAAACATGCACAAATGCATAGTGTATTACTGCATCACTACACATAAAATATGTATTTAAAATGATTCTAAATCAAGTCCTCCTATATGACTGCATTTCTTTTGAAATTTATTTTGGAAACATGTTGCAAATAACCTTTATATATACTAGCAGTTCTATATGTATGCAACTTTTTGAAAAATCTTTTTAATCAAAATCTCCATACTCCTATGAATAAAAGTATGAAGCAACCAAGTTTTCATCTAGTTCCTACCATCCAATGATCTAACGCATCGAATAATTGCTTTCTAAACTTTACTCCTATGTCGAAAAAAGGAATTTAGATGGAGAGTTTAACATTCTTACCACACTATAATCTCGCTATTCCTGTAATACAGTGCAAATTTCCTCGCTGTCCTAGATTTACTCCAAATTTCCACGCACAAAACACATAAGGAGGCTTACTTTCAAGATCTAAAACGGAATAAAATCTAGAAATAGACTTGCGTGCATCATTGACAAGGTATGGAAATAAAAATTTCAAGCTAAAGCAAATCTTCCCTTGTCTTCACTTGCATTTATCGCATCGTCGACCATAATGAAGCGCTAAATCCAAGAATTCAAGCTCTATTTGCCTTCCCTACGGCTAACATGTGCCTTTCAAAATCAAATATTTCATAAAAATCTTTCTAACTTTCAACTTTGTACATTATGCAAAATAAAATCCTAAAATATTTAGATGCACATTTTCTCTTGAAATAAAATTTTGAAAAAAAAAAACTCTAAGTATAATTTAAGAACCAAAAAAACTATAACACAAAACTGTTGTTTTCAAAAGTGAACTTTTCAAATCAAGGGTAAACTTTACAAAATACTTCCTTCTTAAAATTTTGATAATTCAAGCCATAATTTCAGCGTTGTCGAAAGTTGGTTATGCGCTAAACACATAAACCAAATTTCAATATTATACAACTATCCATTACCTAAAAACAACTATCCATTACCTAAAAACTTGACATTTTATTTGAAAATGTCATCACATCTATTATTCAAAAAAAAATCTAGCTTTTAAGGAACATGAGTAATGATTTGCCATATCAAAACTTTATCATGTTCTTTGCTAAAATATTCAACTATTCTAAACTTTTAGCCTTATATTGCGTTTACCGTTAGTCAAGGGTCGTTATGAGATTCCCATATTTATGTTGCTTCTTTACTATGCATATATAGAAGTAGTTCGCATATCTAGAAATAGTAACACAGTTAATAAATAAATATTGTGCATGCCTTTTATACGAGATAACTAACTGTTATCACCCAAACAATTTAAAAGAAAAGAACAAATATTGGAAGGGAAAAGTTAACGACACCATAACCCCCAAAACAATGCCTACAAACTACGAGATGCTTTGCCCTACGGCTGGAGCTCGATCCACTGCTTCGACCCTTGAATGGTCATAGCATGAGAGCTATGCACCCAATCTCACGCCGTTGATGCTGATGGTGTTGCTGACGACTTCGAATTGTCATCTTCCTAAGGAAGGATGAAATGATGGAAGAAGGAACCTTCTACTAAACTTCCTCTCCATGGAGGTTCACCCGTAATACCTAAAGATGGGAGTGGATAGGTGAAAATACGGAAAGGTGACTTTATGGAGTGCTAATCCTTAATCATCAAATTGCATCATATGGGTGCGGGTCTAATTGACGATGATGCCGCCAACAATAGCATAGGTGGTCTTCCACACCTAGGGATAAATCCAATTGTAACTTCTCATCCTAACGATGATGTTGTGCCGAATGCATATAGTCAGATGGGTAGTTGGCCGTAGATTACCCATCTTTCAAACACTGACATCTTGGGAAAAGATTTGCTGAAAAAATATTTGAGTCGGTCACTACAAAATCATCCAATTCTGCATCTTTCGTGGAGGTCTCCAAAATCTCTACGAGATCATCATAAGTTAGCTCAACCAAGACACCCTGCACCTTCTAATGAGTCAAACTATTGCCTCCATAAAAAGGCAGATGCTGCACGGATAACGTTCCTACTCGAAGGTCTCAAAGAAGTGGAGTGTTGCAAATCCTACCGTGACGAATAGCTCTTCCAGCCCAAAAGTAGCAAAACCTTATGCTCATTCCGATCTAGCAAAGTGGCCTCTTGAGGGTTGAGACCATAATGGTGCAAGGAAAAACCAATAGTGATGAAAGGTGTCTTGGACTAAGAAGTGGTCAGAGGGAGGAAATAGGGTTTAGATCTAGAGTGATGGTGGAGCGAGATCTAACATGCAAAACTAGTACGAGGGTTGGTGAGACTTCCACTCCTAAAGAAAAATGGCATCGCCTAGGGAAAGAATGAAAGAGAGAGGTTGATACTTGGATGAAGCAGAGGATGGAGATTGGGTTCTATTTCTTGTGCCAAAACTCATTAACTGGTAGACCATTCTAGGCTTACCGCTCGGTGGTCAACCACTAGACAGGCTTTGAGCATTATTTGAACCTACATCCAACTAGGATCGGGTTAAATAATAATAATTGTTTCACGCCTTCTCCTTCAATTCCACATGATCCAAAAAATTCATACCTTGTCATGGCTGTGTCAAAACCTATAGTCTAGTCTCAAACTATGCTCCAGCAATTCGCAGTGGTCCTAACAAAAGTGCTGCAACAAACAATAATTCTAAAAAGTAAAAATATTCTAGCCGCTATTTCTTGCCTACTTGGGATGGAAATATTCCTTCCAATAGCTGGTGGGTACAATAACATTTCAAGCTACATACCCCAATAAAATTGAATGTCATATTTTATCCGTACCTTATAGAGTGAAAATCTAAAAATCTCGATTTTATAAATAGAAAAATCAATCAAGCCTTTACTGATATATATATATATATATATATATTAAGGATTTAAAAAATTAATCCTTTATAAACTAAAAATTTCTTAACTCGCCCAACTTAGTGGTATATATGATTTTTTGAAAGTTAAATTTTAAAACTTTCCTGAAATAAAATTTTCAAAATAAATCCTTGGAAAAGAAATCCTTTAAAAACGCTTTTTCCAAAATCTAAGGCATTTCCAAAACATACTTGTAAAAATTCCCTCATAGATTTTAAACTAAGGAATTGATATTAATTATCCAAATAAGAATCGCTTTGCTATCAAAGAGGTGATCAATGAATACACCCTGGCGAATATTGCTTTTGGACAGTTGTGAGATATAGACTCTAATTTTCGCCCATCTAGAATAAATGTGTATCTCCAACTGGAACCCAAAGTCCAAAATCACAAGGTAGCTTGAATCTCAACCATCAATTTGAACATCTCTAGTCTCCAGGATTCTAACATATGTTTTACTCATGCTCTTCATCAACAGCGCTTTACGCATCGCCAGCGCTCCATGGGATACTTCGGAGTCGGTGTGGAAATCTTAACTCTAAGATATTTCTAGCTCATAGTTGCTTTGCCCATTCCCTTGGAGTGGAACAACAACTACTTCTATAGCTAGAAATCTTAGATCTAGTGTAAAATATAATATTACTAGATAGGAAATTACGAATACGTTCTTTTAATTTATCCTAAGTCCTCTAATCTGCTGACCTAGGCTTTGATACCAACCCGCACCTTAATGGGCCTAAATTTTTACAAAAATCGATATCCAAGTCTATCGAAGCACAGATCATTGGATTTAGTACCTGCAAATAAGAATGAGCACTATCAGAGATTGATAGAGACCGAAATTCACAGTGGAAACAATAATATGATAAGAATACTAACTATGACTACTATCTTGGAATTAATGGTGTTTCTTGAAAAGCAGATTGCCACATCAGCGTCGAGTATGAGAGAAAAGACGACTCTCCAATAACAAAGCACATCTAGCTCTACTAACATGTTTCTCTAAATCTATCATGTAGATTGTAATGAGGAGGGGGTCAGAACAATATTCTGCTGATGGGAAAATCTATATACTATACATAACATAAATATATGCCGATTAGTTTCCATTTGATTATCATATCCATTAATGTTAACAATTCTAACGTAATCTTGCATTGCACACACTTACTTACCCATTTCCAAGGTACATAATGCTGATGGAGCCCTATCAACCATCCAATAGTTTCACATCCATTAGCCATTTAATACTTCTAAATATGAAGTGGGCTTCTATGATACTTCTAAAGTGAAATGGGTAGACTCTACCATTTAAGACCTCAGTCAAGGTAGACCCCATTTTTTAAGACCAAAAACAAGGTAGACCCCGTCATCTATGACCTATTCCTAAAGTGGTTTCCTAACAATGTTGTTAATGGTCAGTGGGTCCTAACTAAAAAGATCTCTAATCACTATTTAAGGCTTTCGACGTTTAATGTCCAATTATTACCACATCTATTGCCGATTAAATCATACCCATGTAATAGACAATACCTAAGTCACTTAATACCTTTAAAAGGACTAGGCGGACTTCTAACCATTTAATACTATATTATAGTCAAGTCCCTATCACTTAATACCTATCAACAGGCCGACTCCTCATTGGTACTATCGTTATACAACCTTAGCAATATGAGAGACTATATACAAGCCATTTAATACCTCATTGATAAGGATCAGGAAGACCCCTGACCATTTAACACCTATTTATCGGTAGACCTTTTTCATTTAATACCTAACCTAAATATGGAGTCTTCACTGGTACTATCTAGTTAACATTGCCTGGAAATCTCATTGGGCTAGTTAATACTACTTTTATAGGAAAGAGGCAGACCCTGCAGTCACTTAACACCCCAAACCTAAAGCAAACCCTTCTCGAGATCTCCACTATCACTCTTAATTATAAATATGAAATCTCATTAGGTTACTTCTTTCGATTGGGAGGCGGGCTCTGAGTAAACCCTTTTAAAGACTTCTTATTTATTTCTAATCTCACTAGGCTACTTAATACTTCCTATTAGAAGAGAGGCAGACCCTACAACCACTTAATAGCTTAAACCAGAAGCGAACCTCTATGGATATATCTTTCACCACTCCTAATTCCAAATTTGGACCATTTAATACTTTCAAATTAAGAAATTAAGCCCAATCTCTCACGTCGTCATGGGTCCTAGGATTAGTGATATCTCACATTAGTGGTAAGTACACCCGACTTATGGTAGCCTCAAAGTGAAGGGCAGTCTTTTGTCGAGTGACTCTACAGACCTTGCATCACTAACCTACTAAGTCCAATTAACCATCCTAGATCTTTGTTTATATTATCTTAGGTAGACATTGAACTTAGCCTGCTAATTCCGTTTTTATTTAAGACAATAAGATTTACCTTAAATACTTATCTAACCATAAACCCCTTTTATGCTCATAAATGTCTATTCGTCCATGAAATCCTGAAGGACGTTTCCTAAGTTATTTATATATGATTACTAATTTCATGCTAGTAACATTCTTAACTATTCCATAGTTATTAATTAAAAATTTTTATTTATCATTTCCATTAATCCACTTATCCTATCAAGTCATCGCAACCCCCATATTTACTACCATTTATTTCTCATTTATTATAGCTAAAACATTTTAAATTCCTTTCCCATTAATTAGTTATCCTAAATGCAAATACAAAATGTAAGCATCATTATTATCTTTTTATTTAATTATTACAAGTGCATAAATATCTACTTTTATCGAATATATTCTAGTTATATATCTTTACTAGAATATTCCTTTCCATGTGCAATTGTTGGAATCGTATCTAAAAAGGTTACTTCTATAATTTTCATAAATTACTCCAAAATAAAAGATTTAACTTTAAAATATAAAAGATCGTTTGAAATTACATGGAATAATCATTTCTTTTTATTACTGAAATAGACAATGTAAATTACAGTGAATTCATACTTTACACATTTTTCTCTCTTTTTATTTGCAACTACTCCTTGCCAGATCAAATGCTGTATTTTTCTTAAAAGGGAAAGAAATCAAACTAATTCACAAATATTAAATGGATCTAAATTCCAACAATTTCAAACATAGAGAAGTTTATATTCCAAAAATATTAGGGTAATAATCCAAATTCAATTTATTATAAAATCTATTTCAGATCTCGAATAAATTTCGTTCAAATCAATTTTCTAAATTCATACTTTTGGGACTAACTTCTAGATCAGGTTGTCAACAATTCTAAATTAATTAATAAACAAGAATATGTATGCGATATATATTAAATTCGGATTATATTCAATTTTTTGCCTGCAAATCATATACAAATATCCAGTTAGGCATAATAATCAAATAAACACCAATGGTATAATTTTCATATTATAACATTCTATAAAATTTCCCACTCACCTTTTAAAAGTGATCCAAATCTCCAGATCTGAAGTAGAACCTTTGATTAATCTCCAAATCCTTTTTAATCTAAGAAATATGTATAAAAGGGTATATACATATATTGGAATTACAAATCTGAGAAGAGATTTGAGATTAAGAGAGAAAATAGATAAAAATATACATAAATATATAAATTACCTCAAATACGCATATAGTTGATTCTCTTCTCTTCTTATTTTCATTTGGTTTCTATTCTTCTCCAATTTTCATAAATATAAGTACAAATATCTTATTTTTATAATTTAGAAAGAAAGTGGAGATGGAGAAATGACACTATTGTGCTACTGCCATTAGAAAAATATAAGAAGAGAAGGGAGGGTTATGCCTGAATTTACAGGCGTAAGAATCAAGCTCAACCATTAGATCGAAATATATTAAATCTGAATGATACATGGCCTAGGTTTATTGGAGCCGCCACACCTGAAGTGGTCGACCACCACCTTCCTAGGGGTCGATCACCCTTTGTCAACCACTTCGATATGCGGGTTGACCTGTGGGCCTTAGATAATTAATATGTAAACGTTAATTTTTCTTATTTATTTTCATTTCGAATTCGTTTTTCATCCGTAACTTCATTGTTTGGACTCCAATCGCAAAATTCAAATATGAAAGTTGCTTAGAATTTTACCACGAATGCAAGCTGCAAGTTTCATTATCAAATTACATCGTTTGAAAAAATTCCATTTTTGGAGCCTAATTAATCAAATAACTAACTAATTAAATAACTAACGCCAAATTATAGGTGTTACAAAACCTTTATCTTTGAATGGAAATTTTTGAACATACAATTAGCTCTGTATTGACAAAAGAAGGGAAAAGGATTCAGCTTCCAATATACTCTGTAAACAGAAGACTAAAAGACGTAGAGACTTAATATCTAGTCATAGCGAAGCTAGCATACTGCTTATTACTCATAATACAAAAACTAAGAGCTTGTTTTCAAGCACATCCAATCAATGTTTTGACCAGTTTCCCGCTTAAGCAAGTTTTCAGCAAACTAGAGGCGTTAGGAAGATTGGTAAATGAGGGATAGAGCTTAGTCAAAATGACATTGAATTCTTGCCTCGAGAAATGATCAAAGGTCAATATTTATTTTAATTTGTTAACGGATGTACATGTTTCATCAAAGTGCGGTCAGAAAAGGAAAAAGATTTGAAACCTGAATGATAATTATTTGTTGATGTAGCTTCGAATGAACAAGGTATCAGGGCAGGATATGTCATTATCACCCCCGGTGGACATCGCTTCATTACATAATGAAATTGGGGTTCCGGCCACAAATAATGTGGCGGAGTACGAATCAATGGTGGCAGGACCCACTTTGGCCCTACAACTAAAAATTCCCCGATTTGAAATTTACCGTAGTACCCAAATAATTGTAAATCAATTGTAACAATCATACTAGATAAAGGACGCCACGTTAGTCTTACATGTAGAAGGTGTTAAAAATGTTATATCAACTTAAGGGTTTCTCAATCCACCAAGTGCCAAGAGGAAAGAACTCCCAAGTTGATTCTTTAACCAAACTAGCCAGTTCACAGGGAGTGCCAGAAGCCCGAATTATTCCAGTGGCTATCGGCCATATTGGCATAGAAGAAAATATTACTGAATTAGGGAAAGAATTGATGGTATTGACCTGATCTCAAACTCTAGCACATAGAGAGGAGGAAAGTGAAGATAAAGATGAGATCCCATAAGAGAGATTCTTCTAATCAGAGACAATCAATCACTATAAGGATAGTTGGATGACCGCCATTGTGGAATACCTTCTAGATGGAACACTACCAACCAATAAAAAGGAGGCAAGAAGGATTAAGCATCTGGCTCTAAATTTTCTTATAGTGGAAGGAGTTGTTTATAAGAAGGGATACTCTCTTCCCTATCCAAGATGTGTCGGTTCATAAAATGGACTAAAATTATTGAAAGAAGCCCACAAAGGATTTTGTGTGGATCATTCTAATGGAATAAAGCTAGCTAAGAAGGTCATAAGACAAGGCTTTTATTGGCCTCAAATGACTAACCACGCCATTAGCTATGTGAAAAGATGCAAAAAGTGCCAAAAGTTCTCTAAAATCCCACATTTTCCACTAAGCAAGTTAACTTCAATCTCGAGTCTATGACCTTTCGACATATGGAGAATCAACCAAATATAACCACTTCCTATATCTAAAGGAGGAGCCAATTACGTTATAGTGTCCATTGATTATTTCACTAGATGGGTAGAAGCGGAACCCCTACCAAATATCACATCTAGAAAAGTACTCAAGTTTGTAATCAAGAATATCATCGTCGAATTTGAAATCCCACAAAATATAATATCAGATAATGGAACTCAATTTGAAAGTGAAGAATTCACTCGATTATGCAATAGTGGACTTGTCAAAAGATTTTCATCTATAGCTCGCCCTAAAGCTAACGGAGCCATTGAGGTAGCCAATAAAACTATCAAAAACATTCTCAAGAAAAGATTAGGCAAAGCAAAAGGAAATTGGGCAGAAGAGCTAACTTTGGTATTATAGGCCTATAGAACTTTTACTAAAATAGCAACATGACATACTCCGTAATCGTAGCATATAGATGTGATTCAATGCTCCCAGTTGAGGTAGAGGTACCCTTTCATCAAAGAATTGCATATCATTTGATTCAAATCAAGAATTGAGGAAAGAATCCTTCAATCTAATTAATGAATTAAGAGATGAGGTAGCCATGCGGGTAGCTGAATTACAATGTAGGATATCTAAGTATTACAACTCAAAAGTAAAGGTGAGACCATTCCAAAAAGTTGATTTGGTGCTCCGAAAAGCAATGGCTAACCCTAAAAACCCAGCGGATGGACTGTTTGGGCCAAATTGGGAAGGACCTCTAATCATACACAAGGCAATCTGACGTGGGACATACAGATTATGCCAACCCGATGGCAATGTGATAGTAAGAATATGGAATGCTGAACATTTTGCGACCATGTTTTTCAAAAATAGATGAATAAAAAAGTTAAAGAAAAGATGTCTATTAGGCCAAGATAAAGGCAATCCTCAAACAAAAAAACCTTTAGTCCCATCATCCAAGTCCTCACTAAAGCGCCTCCTAGAGGAAGGTCGGTTAAGTCTTTGGTGCTCTTAAGATAGCTACCCAACATACAGACTAAGCCTTCGGTGCCATCATCAAAGCTCTCAGTGAAGCATCCCCTAGAGGGAGATTTGGCAAGACTCTGGTTCTGCTTAAGATAGCTTGTTAGAGCATCGGTTTAAGCCTTTAGTGCCATCATCAAAGGCCTCGCTAAAGCGCCTCCTAGAGGGAGGTCGGGTGAGCCTATGTTTTTGCTTGATATAGATAAAAAAACACAACATACTAAGCCTTTAGTTCCATAATCAAATTTCTCACTAAATTGTCTCTTAGAGGGACGTTGGGTAAGTCTATGGTCCTGCTTGATGAAGCTAACCAATTGCTCTAGACAACAAAACCTTAATCATCACCTAAGATGGCGATATGGGGTTCGATCCAAATAGAGGTCATCACCTAAGATGGTGCAAAACAAATCAACAAAAATTATAGCCAAGTAGCGCTCTAAATCAATCAATCTTCTAGAAGAAAATCTATCAAAAATCAGAGCCAATTAGTGCTCCAAGTCAAACAATCTTCTAGAGAAAGATTCATCGAATATGAGCCATTAGCGCTTCTCAATAAACACAGTCTTCCAGTTGCCAGATAAGGATTTCTAATCTTAGATTATTGCCAGATGGATTTCTAGTCTTCTATTATTATCAGAAGGGATTTCTGGTCTTCTGTTATTGCCAAATGGATTTTTGGTCTGCTATTATTACCGGGTTGGATTTCTGGTCTTCTATCATTGCTGGATGGATTTCTGGTCTTCTATTACTACCAGATTGGATTTCTTGTCTTCTATTATTATTTTCAGATAGATTTTTGATATTCTATTATTACCAGATGGGATTTCTAGTCTTCTATTATTGCATATGGATTTATGGTCTTCTATTAATGCCAGATTGTTTTTTGGTCTTCAATATTTCTAGATAAGGATTTTTTTTTGTCCCCTTTAATTTCCCAGATGGATTTATGGTCTTTTATTATTATCATATGGAATTTTTTCTTCTATTATTGCCAGATTGGTTTCTGGTCTTCTATTATTGCCAGATGGATTTCTAATCTTTTACTATTATCAGATGGGATTTCTGGTCTTCTATTATTGCCAAATGTATTTCTGGTCTTCTATTATTACCAGATTGGATTTTTAATCTTCTATTATTATTATCGAATTGAATTTTTGGTCTTTTATTATTACCGGACATGATTTTTGGTCTTCCATTATCATTATTGGATAAGATTTATGTTCTTTTATTGTCAAATGAATTCTCTGATGTTTTATTATTATTAGATGGATTTTTTATTCTTTTATTATGATTAGATGGATTTTTTCATCTTCTATCATTAACAAATGGATTTGCCAACTTCTGAATTTTTAGACTCCTATTATTGCTGTCAAATGGGTTTCTAATCTTTTGTTCATAATATGGCTAGGAAAAATTTCTAGTGCTCCCTCCTATAATATCACTAGATAATCCACTGGGCCTCCATTTGAAAGTTTATCATATTTTATTGATGTCTTATAGGAAAGTTATAATCCTAGTTCCTACAGATAATGTAGACAATATATGCCTATTTATAACTCAATCAAAAGGATTGTTTGAAATTGAAATTGAGTATAGAGTTAATAATGAAAGTTATCATTCAATTTATGTTTACAAGAAAACGACGTTGGAAAGGAAATCCCATAAGAAATCAAGAAAGCAAAGAAATTCTTGGTTTTAGACTAAAGTGTAAAAAGCTTCTTCTACACAGGAGGGGAAAATGTTATCCACATGTTTTTTAAAGGATATAAACAGAAGAAACCATGCTGCATATGATCACTAACGTGTATAGTCTATGCTATTTCTCTTTGATGTCGCCTCTATCCCATACCCTACTCTTCGTTACCACTTCCCAAAGCATATCCACACATCAGTAAAGTGGAGGTCAATATCGCTTTGAATCAATATCACTATTAATCAACATCACCGATAAGAAATGTCGCATGTCTTCGACGCTGTCTCATTCCTAATATTTCTTTGATGCCTCATAAAACTTTTGTTATTGTTCCTGAAGATACATAGCATACCGCCTTTCATACATATTGCATCCCACAATGACATGTGACATCAATGAAGCTAGGAATACCAAGTATTATCAATACTACATGAAAGCAACGCCGCATTCCTCCAAAGAAGCGATGATGTTAAGTATGGTCAAAATCGTAAGCCATCAGTGTAATGTCAACATCACCTATATCGCGTCTCATTGTTGTCGAGCCCCATTATGGCCACCATCTACTTATAAAGATAGAGTGAGTAACCCAGCTCATTGACATCGTTCCTTAATGATACCGCACGATATCGATGCTACCTGAAATTGATACATTAAATAGTTATACCATGAGTTACTGATACTTCCATGAGACAATGCCTCTCATCCTCATTACTGCTCTATATCAATGTTGCTCTTCATCGATGCTAAATGTTAATTCTACTTTCAGCTGATGTTGCGAATAACAAATCAAGAGTGCCTTCATGCATAAGATCATCGACGTCGAAGACCATTGCGGCTAAGGCGGCATCGAAGTTCTATCGTTGTCATCATCAAACAAAGATCAATGCATAGCCCATTGAGGTTGCCGAAGCTATTGCCGAAGCGTGTCAAAGTCATGCGTTATGCCGCACACAAAACCCTATAAATACGAACATAGGGGTTATGGAGAAGGGCGATCATTTTTTTCTTCTCTCCCTTCTAAAATCGAAGCATTGTAAACCTAAATCGAATTTGGAAAAATTATCAATTGATTGTAGATCTCATAATTCTATGATAAGGAACATGGATAATGTCGAATATAGCTTATTAGACTATGAACGATGACAAGCATAACCTATTTTTCCTATGGATAACATCGAACATAACTTAATTTTCCTATTAACATGACTATGAACTTTGAATATTATTGACATGGGCATGCATATAATAAAACTCCCTAGTCCTAAACTTCAACGTGATTATCTCCAAAGGGCGTCGGACTAAACATGAAATTATATGCATAATTACTATTTGCCTATTACATATAAACATTGGACTTCAGATATAAGGACCAATCACTTAGTCTATTAACATGCTTGATGGACTATTGCAAGAATTTGTTATTTGTATTCTATATCTCCTTTTGATATATGGCGTGAGCCCTTGAGTATTTTATTCAAAAAGGCCACATGGGTTCTGGATGTATATTCCAAGTAATCTTAAGGACACTCGAATATTCCATTTCAAGTGATCTTAAGAGATCTCGGATATCATATTCCATGAAAATAGCCGAACTTCCAAGTATTTAACATCAAAGGCTCGATAGCATTATAAATCCATTCTTTGATGACTTCACCTTATATCTAACCTTGAATGATAAACTTGTTCTTGATGGCACTCTTTGGTCTACGCCAATTAAGTTATGCTTAGTTGTGATGTTATCAAGGGTTAGTTTATCACAATTAGCATCATGAATGTTATGCCAATTTTTTGGTTTAACAAATAATATAACACCCTTATAGGACATACTTTTACAAACACGATCTCTAATTGAGAACTCCTTATGCCTTTGATCGGTGTAGCTTTTCTACTTTGACTGAACTTCCTTCATGCTTTCTCATACTAGCTTAATCTTTTCGGTGATCTCTTTTACCAAATCTGGACTAAAATTGCTTGATCATCTATCTCTAACTAACTTGCTAGTGGTTTGCCTGACCTTGCGTAAAGAGCTATGAAATATGTCATTCTAGTACTAAGCTGATAACTATTATTATAGGAAAATTCAACAAAGTGCAAGTGATATTCCCATGACTCTTTTAATTCTGGTACATATGCTCATAATAAATCTTCAAGTGTTTCATTTACCCTTTCTGTTTATCCATCAGTCTACGGATAGTAAGCGGTACTCATCTTCAGCTTACCGCCTAATACATCTTTTAAACTCCTCCAGAACTCACTAGTAAACAAAAGATCCCGATCATTCATAATATTACTTAGTATCCCATAAACTCCTACAACTTCATAAGCAGCTTTGAAACAGTTGATGTCGTTCTTTTCGAATTAGCAAGGATAAAGTAAGCACTCTTGGTTAGCCTATCGACAACAGTCCATATGCTTTTATATCTTCTATTCGATCTTGGAAACCTACCTAAAGAATATATCGGTATAGATCACATTTCTATGATGGTACTTCTAAAGGTTAAATTAATCTACTCGACTTTTGATAGTAGGCCTTTAATTGTTGGCAATTCAGACACTACTTAACCTAAACCTACATCCTTCTTTATTTCTTCCCAAACGAAATTCCTATTCGTATCTTGATACATTTTTTTTCCTCCACGATGAATGATGAATTTTGATCCATGACACCCTTGAGGACTTCTTTTCTCAAATTTCCCACATTTGGAACACATAAATGTCCCTTCTTTCCAACCATCCTTTTTGATCAAGTGTAAAGCCTTTCAAATCATTGATCTGATATCCATTTCTAATCTTTTAATCAATTCGGTAATGATGGATCATTCCTATACTATACAATAATTCTTTCGATCAATACTGGTCAAACATCTAAATAAGAGTTCATCACCGTATACCGGCTAGAACTAGTCATCGACTTCATACGAACACCATAAGAAGCTTCCTCTAAATTGCTCCATTTAGCTAACGTTGCTAATACCCCATTTTGATGTTTTCTACTAAATGCATCTGCAACCTTATTTTATTTTCCCAGCATATACTCAATTCTGAAGTCATAAGTCCCAAAAAACTCAAGTCATCTTTGTTGTCTGATATTTAGTAATTTCTGAAAGAATAAATACTTCAATGACTTATGATCCGTAAACAACTCGAATCATTCTCCTAAAAGATAACTTCTATAATATTTTAATGCAAATACTACCACTTCCAACTCTAAATCATAAGCATGATTACAAACTTCATCCGGTCGAAGCTATCGAGAAGCAAAGGTAATTACTTTATATTTCTGCATTCTTACATCTTATAACCCCATTTCACAAGCATCGGTATATACAAATAAAGATTGATTTCCATCTGGCACAAATAATATGGGCACGTTGGTTAATAAATGTTTTAGCTTTTGAACTGTTTCTTCACATTTATTGGTATATACAAAATTCACTTCCTTTCTTCTTAGTTTTATCATCAATGCTGCCATATAAGAGAAATCCTTAGTGAATATCCAACAGTAGCTTGGTATCCTAAGAAAATTTAAATTATGGTCACAGCCTTTGGTCTTCTCCAATTACTAATAGCTTCAATCCTTGATAAATCTAGAGACAACTCATTCTCAGAAACCACATGACCAAGAAATTTACTTCTATTTCCTAACAATGACATTTTGAAAACTTTACCTTTAGTCGATTCTATCGTAGTGTGTTAAGCACTATCCTTAAATGATTTGCATAACATTTATAGACTATATCAAGATGTCATTAATAAAAACCAAACCGAATCTGACATGCTCTTAAAAGATCTAGTTCATTAAGTTTATGATAAAAGTAGGCGTGCTTGTCAATCCGAAAGGCATGATCTAACTATTCATACGAATCATTCCTTGTTTGTAATTCCATCAACGGTATACTTTCCTCTAACAGCTTAACCGATGGAAGCCCACTGATAGTTCAATTGCAGAACACCTTGGCTCCACTCAATTGATCCAACAAACCATCAAATCTAGGGTAAAAGTACTAATACTTCACTTACTTCTCATTTAACTTTGTATAATCAGTACACATTTTAAGTGAACCATTCGGCATTTTACACGTTGCATCTTCCAATACTTGATCTAATAAAATTCTTTCCATTTAACTCCATTACATGAACCATTAATTCCATTATCTTAGCAGGTTCATCTTGCTAGGTGGCCTATTTATAGCTTCAGCTCATGCTACGAGATCTATTCAGAAATCAATTGCTTATTTCGATGATAATCACATAATTGACTCAAAGACATGTGACAATCCAAACTTCTGGACACACCAATCCATATCCCAAAATGGCATTTGAAATCACATCATGTCAATAAGTACGAATTATTGGGTTTTTATGGTTTACATGATATAGAGACAGATATAAATTTAGAACATTCTACACTTTCAAATCTCACAACGAAAGGAAATAAAATATAAGTACTAAAATAATTCAATCAAATAATAGTCTTAACATAAACGTGGTCCATACAATTATGTCTCTAAATGACAATACATAAGAGTCTGACTAACAGTTATAATATAATATAAAGTTCATGGAGAAATAACAATAAATAAATATAGATTTAGAATGACATGTCACCTTCTCCGTGCTCCATATCTTGGCCAAATCATTTACTAACCCGTCTTCTTCAAATATAGATAAAGAAGGGGAAATGGAGGGGGTCGGTAAACGAATTATATCACTAGTGGTATGGTGTTGATAATCAATTAAAGTTTAGTTATAACCTACACCTAACGGTGTTCTTCAGTATGCCTTACATATATACATAAAAGGGATTAATTGTATTCACAATATAATTTGAATATCTTAAGTGTGACTAAGTCCAATTGTGATTTATCAAAGTTTCTACTCACATGTGAAACATAATAATATCGAATAATCCTAAAACTATTTTTAGTTGCATTGAGTTAACACTCTCAATAGTTACTGCTTGCTATATACCGAGTTAACAATCTCGATGATAATCGTTTGAGTTGCACTTAATTAAGTATGCCTTATAATGATAGGCCTACACATTCGGATTAACAATCCGAATATAATCTTTTGGGTTAACTGTTCCAATAATAACTTATCACATAAGCATTAAATAACTTCCTCATTAGTGTTCCTATCATATGATCTATACCATTACACAAGTAGCAATAAGCAAAGAATTAACGTGTCCCACTTCTCTTTAGAATTAACAAATCCTACCATGAAGGATTATTCACCTATTCTTTTCAGCTTTCTCCAATAAATGATTAGAACTTGGCTATGAACAATAAGAGCTTCTAACTGTGAAATAATCGCTCGTCTTATTGTTCGCCACGTTAAACAAATTCATGAAATGAGAGCCTAGTACGTCGCCAAGTTTGATACTTTTTCAGCTTGCTGCATGACTCCATTTGGCTATGTGAATTCTCAAATGGCAAGTAGGAACAACTTCCCCGATCCATCCTACCGGGCCTGTATCAGATCCAGGTACAACTAGGCTTGCTGTAGTAATTCAAACGTATGAATTTTAACTCAGACATCTGATCATGTATAAAAATTTTATTATTGGCATTTAGACATCTGGTTTCTTATTCTAACTTCTGACTTTGATTCCATATGTCTGAATTAAGTCAGATTTGAACTTTTTTTTCTCTATTTCATTTGAAATTTAGAGGTCCAACAACAAATTTAGACGTTCGAATAAGCATTTTTAGATATGTTAAATTAATCTTTTTTGATCGTTTTATTCATGTTCTTCACGGATTCAAGTATACATGTTAGATTCATTTTAAGAAAGTGTTTGACTACAATTTCATTTTTTTATTTTAACAATTGTACATGACATTCCCCTCATTTATCTACATATATGCCAATCGATTATCTACGTGTATTTTAGTTTATTCTTTAAGTATATCAACTTTTAGAATCAAATCTAGGTAGATTCAAAAGAAGATATCTATTTACATTTTTTTCAATAAATTTCCAACTTTTTATACAAAATTAAATCTATAAAACTAGAGGTATATTTACTCCAATTTACCCTTCTCTCCCAAATTATAACGATTATTCATTTCAATTCATAAGTATTTTTTGAATAAAAGCATTGATTTAAGATTAAAAATCATACCTTTTGTTCTAAGTAGGTAAATAAACGAAAGTTAACTACATGTCTACATCATAGGCATTTTGTAGATAAATCCATTCACCTTGAAGAGTTGTTCGAACAAATCTTTTTTCCTAACTCGATTTGAATTACTCTCTTTTTGCACTATTCCTTGATTTGATTGTTCTCCTCCTTCTCTTCCTCTTTCAATTTGACACTCTTTCCCCTCTCTTTCTTGATTTGATTTATCTTCTTTTATTTTTGATGTAGAAATTTAGAGAAAAGAATACAAAGCAATGTTTGGATTAAGAAATTTTGAGGAGAAAGAAGAAGAAAAGAACATATATAATTAGAGTGGTGGCAATGGTTTAAAATGAAGAAGAGTGAGGGTTAGAGCTTTATGAATAGTTGAAAACTAGGGTTACTTGGTTAAATTCCAAAATTAGTATTTATGGAAATGCCAATGGGTCTAATTTCTGCTAAATTTGATCTGTTTTATCAAATTGAACAAATTATATATATTTTTTGGCTTTAAATGGTAACCCGGACACAACGGAATATGTCTCTTGACCTAATTCCAAAAAAATTTAAATTTATCCTTTTAGGTCAAATTACTTTTTTTTTACACATATTGGTGTTTTAATTTATTATTAAAATTTCCGGTGTGTTACATTCTCCTCTCTTTAAAAGGAGTTCGTCCTCGAAATCTTCAAGGATGGAAAAATACTACTTTCTTGTAAAAAATGATATCTACAACCATCTATTCAACCATAAACCATTTGCAAACATTGTCTTTAGTTTCAAATTTTTAATGCAACATGTACATAGACATGTAATGCATATGAACATATATGCAATGTAAAATTAGGCGTTCTCCTAAAATGCAAGTGGTTATGTCATGTATCCAAAAGGTATACAATGTCGTTTATACTTGCAATTTTATATGGATGAGAAACTATTCAATATACATGCAAAAATGTGACAATCATTATGCATATAACTGATATAATAAAATAGAAAAGGTAATATGAATCATAGGCCAATATGAATAAATTATCTTATATATGTAATACTAACTAATAAAATACATCCATTAGTAATCATCATCCAAAACATGTCCTGACTACACATTAATGTCCATGCCTAGCATCCATACATGTTTAATTATGTAATATACAAAGAAAAACACTTAAAAGTGACTGTGCTATAGGATCGTATAATATGGAATATATAATAGATAACTAGTGCGGAAGTAACTTTAAAATAATAATAGCAATAAAGTAAAATGACACTAAGGAATTTTTATACTGGTTCAGACTCCTGTTCTACGTCCAATCCTAAAATCCTTCTTGATTTAAAGCTAGAAACCATCACTTAACCTAGAGGAACGTGTATTACACCGCATGAGCAACCAAACAGGACTTGACCGCCTAAGCAACAGAACATGACTTGACCGCCTGAGCAACCGAATAGGACTATATTACAAACTAGATTGTCTTGACTATGTGTGTTCTAGATATTACGGATTTATCACTTGTAGTACACCCTTCCTATAATCTTTTCCTCAAGAATGACGTGTATAATTATGTATGTATGAAGAATAGGAAGATTAGAATTGCTTAAAGAATATGGAAATGAAATCGTAAGCAATGATTGTATAATGTTTTGTTAGCAATAGAATCAAGAATGCTATGCACGTTAGATCAAGAAAGATGAGAGAATTAGGTGATTTGGTCACTGAAACTTTAGTGCATTATAGTGTATCAAGAGTTACAACCTCAGGTAATAGTTCTTTGTGAAAAGCTAATGGATGCAACACTTGGGAAATTAGATAACCTTTGAGAAATAGAAGTGTCTATTCATAATTTTGTCTGTTGCAGGATTTAGTCGACTAAAAGTGATTGGTCAATCGACTGGATTCAAAAAGTGCAATCAGTCAACTGACCATGTGTATTTAGTCGACTGGTCTGTGTTATATATAAAAATATATAAACTGATTCAGTCGACTGATAGCACATGGTCAGTCGACTAAACAGTGCAGTTCAGTGTGCATTTAAAATCGAAAGGTGTTTTAATTTGAATGCCAGTTTATATGTGAATATGAATGAAAGGGAATGATGATTCTTGAGGAAAGTTTTAACAAAGCGACTAAACTAGACTCTATATACATATTTCATAACTCTTGTTAAAATATATAACTATATGAACCATACTTTGATTCACTGAGTCCGGATGTTGCAGTACTCATAGATTCGTGAATTGTTGCGTCATGTCAGCAATTAAAACCTAAGATCCAACATTCTCCCCCTTATTCATGATGAAAATTCCATTTGCTACGAATGAATCTCAACAATCTTTGTTGATCTATTTTTCCCCCTGAATATATTCCTGCAACTGTGCTATAGTTTTCTCCTCCTAAATCAATGCCAAATATTCCTGTGAATAATTATTAAACCATATCTTTTCTCCCGCTTTGTCATCAACAAAAAAGAGAGTTCTCAAAGCAGAAAATATTTATAATAATGATATTAACTTAGAACATATGTCAAACAGACGTAGTAAGCATAGAATTTTCAACATACAAAACAATACCACATCATCATTGTCTAAATATTACATAATTAGTCTAAGATAACTACCATAGAACCACATAACACACAGCCACATAATCATTGTTTGAAATAACAATTAAGTTTATCAAAATAAATATGAACCATAGAAATAACAATTAAGCTTCATTTTCAAATTCACCTCCATGATCACTTTTAATATTTTCAATTTTCATTTTTTGAGATTTTGAATTCTTTTTGCAAAATTTTGAAATTTTCAAAAGTATCACTTTTATTTTTCATAAAAAATGTTCAAGTATATCTTGAGAAATCATTTACTATAACAAACACATATTTGCAATGATTTATAGATTGAACTTGACTTGGACCAAAGAGATCTAAATGCAATAGTTCTCGTGGTTGTGCAATTGAAATATTTTTCTTTTATTTGAAGGATGGTTTTGATAGTTTTCCTAATTGACAAGCATCATTAATATTGCTTGCTTTAAAATTCATTTTTGGTAAACCTTTTACTAATTCAATTTTAGATAGTTTATTTATAGCTTTGAAATTAGTATGACAAAATATTTTGTGCCATAACCAAGGATCATTTTCTTTGGTTATTAAACACACATTTGTATTGTAATTTACATTCATATTCAAAACATAAATATTTTTATCTCTAAAACCTTCAAAAATAAGATTTTTATTTTGATCAAAAATGCTACACTTGTTTTCAGAAAAGGAAATATTGAATCCTTTGTCACACAATTGGCTGATACTAAGTAAATTATGCTTCAAATTTTTAACTAATAAAACATATATAATAAGAGGTAAATTAGATATACCATTATTGCTCACATTGCCTTTGCCGATGACATATCCTTTGGGATTATCTCCAAATGTGATAGAACTTCTGTCTGAGTAGATAATGGTCATTAGCATCCCTTTTTTCCTATCATGTGTTTTGAGCAACCACTGTCTAGTATCCATTTTCCACTCTTTTTAGGTGGTACCTGCAAAATACAGAATTAACATTGGTACCCATCATTTTATTTGGGTCCTAAGAGTTAGGTCTTAGGAAGCCAAACCCAAGAGGGTTCAGAATTCCTCTTAGAAACAAAATCTTTGTTTTTATGAACAGTTTTTATAAAAGATTTTATGTACTTATCTCTAATCAAAGAATTATTTGTTTTAGGAACCCAAATCTTATTTGATTTAGTAAAATTTGAAAATTTTGAACTAGGTTTTTAAATTATATTATTATTCCTTTTATATGTAGAATTCGTTTTCTTTGGAACAACTTTAAAAGATTGCTTATATTCCAGTCCTCTTTTATTTGAAGCAGTTTGAGAATTCTCTGTAATTTTTGAAAGATTTTCCTCGCCTTTGTTAAAAGCAGAGACATTTTTTGTAATATCATCTAACTTTGTTTTAAGGCTAGAGATATCTAATTCTAAAATCTTAGCATTAGCTTTTAGATCATGATTTTCAATTAATAGAGCATCATTCTTTTCTTTTTGAGTTTCGATCTCTTGACTTAACATTGAGGGATGGAATATCATATTAGAATAAGATTTTTGAGTAGCTTCAAGTTCTTTGTCTAAGATTTGTCTCTCATCTCTTAACATATCTATTTCAATTTCAATTCCATTTAGTTTTTCAAGAAATTCTTTGTACTTTATTCTGATGTTTTTAAGTTTGTCAAGTAATTTTGAGTATATTTCCAATAAATCATCAAAAGTTAGATCACTCACCTCATCTTTTGTGGCTATAAAACTACGTTAGCTTGTTTTGTATCATTGTCTAAGTCAGTATTTAATGACGAAGATCATTCTGAATCGTCCCAAGTGACAGAGAAAGCTTTCTTCTTGAAACTATCTTTCTTATACTTATGTTTGTCTTTCTTTTTCTCCAGACAATCTTTCTTGATATGGCCTTTCTTGGGACATTCATAACATTCTAGAGCGGACGATGATGGTTTGTTGGTGTTGTTATTGTTGCTGGAGCTGTTCTTGTTATTTCTAAATTGTTTCTCTTTCTAAATTTCAAAAACTTATTGAAATTTTTTGCAATGAATGCCAAATCTTCTTCATCTGAATCTGATTCATCTTTTTCTGCTTGGAATGTTACATTCTTCTTATCTTGAGCCTATACTCGTTTTTCCTGGAGATTAAATTTATAAGGCATTATATTTCCTATCAACTCCTAAGGTTTTATAATTGAAATGTCGTTAGCTTCTTCGATTGCTAAGACTTTTCATTTCCATTCATCCATTAGAGTATTGAGGATTTTTGAAACAATAACAAAATATGTATAAGTTTCTCATACAATGAATGATATATATCTTGAAATCTAGAGTACATTTCAATTATAGTCTCATCTTGCTTCATTTTGAAATTCTAGAACTGATTTTTGAGCATAGAAATTTTACTGCTTTACTTTGTTAGTACCTTTATGTGTAACTTTAAGTGTACGCCAAATTTTATAAGCCATTTTACACATGCTTATTCTATTAAACTTTATTTTTCTTCAATGCACAATATAACATGTTCACTTCTTTAGCATTTGCAGCAGCATCCAATTTTTTGTGTTAGACCATTGTGAATATTCGGTAGTACGTATGGTATATTCAAATTGCATAATGTTTCAGGTTTCATAACTACTTGATTGTATATAAATTCTCATTCTAGTAACCTAATAATTATAGCTTATTCCATTAAATAGGCGTAGTCGTGCAGTAGATTGAACTTCTAGAATGGTAGTGGTAGTTGTAGTGTTGGTGTTGTTTTCCAGATCAAAAAAATCAAATAACAATGTTATGGTTATATGATGACCTTGCTCTGATACCAAATGAAAGTGACTGTGCTATAGCATCATATAATGTGGAATATATAATAGATAACCAGTGTGGAAAGTAATTTTAAAATAATAGTAGTAGTAAAGTAAAATGACACTAGGAATTTTTATACTGGTTTGAACTCTCGTTCTATATCCAGTCCCAGACTCCTTCTGGAATTAAAGCTAGCAACCCTCACTTAACTCGGAGGAACATATATTAAACCGCCTGAGCAACCGAACATGACTTGACCACCTGAGCAACAGAATATGACTTGACCGCCTGAAAAACTGAACAAGACTTTATTACAAACTAGATTGTCTTCACGTTGTGTGTTCTTGATAACACAGATTTGTTACTTTTAGTACACCCTTCCTATAATCTTTTCCTCAAGAATAATGTGTATAATTATGTGTGTATGAAGAATAGGAAGTTTAGAATTTCTTAAAGAATATGGAAGTGAAATTTTAAGATTGATTGTATAAAGTTTTATAAGCAATAGAATCAAGAATGCTATACGCGTTAGGTCAGAAAAGATTAGAGAATTAGGTGATTGATCATTGAAACTTAAGTGCATTTATAATGTATCAAGAGTTACAACCTCTAGTAATAGTTCTCCATGAAAAGCTAATGGATGCAACACTTGGGAAAGGAGATAACCTTTGAGAAATAGATATGTCTATTCATAATTTTGATTGTTGCAGGATTCAGTCGACTGAAAGTGCTTGTTCAGTCGACCGAATCAAAAAAGTGCACAAGTCATATACATAAAATCAGTCGACTGACCACGTGTATTCAGTTGACTAGTCCGTGTTATATATAAAAATATATATACTAATTCAATCGACTGATAGCATATGGTCAGTCGACTGAACAGTGCAGTTCAGTGTGCATTAGAAATTGAAAGGTGTTTAAATTTGAATGCCAGTTTATATGTGAATATGAATGAATAAGAATGATGATTCTTGAGGAAATATTTTAACAAAGCAACTAAACTAGACTCCATACACACATTCATGACTCTTGTTAAAATATATAACTATATGAACCATACTTTCAGTCATTGAGTTTGGATGTTGTAGTAGTTGTAGATTCGTGAATTATTGTGTTATGTCAGCAATCAAAACCTAAGATCCAACAACACCATGAGTTCAAGCAATCATACTTACTTAAATAGAAACTCACCAGAAAAGATCTCTAGATCAGTAGCAGATTTTCCTTTGGGCTATCAAGTACTCTCTACTAGATCGTCTCTCCAATAGAGTCTAACCAGTCCAATTACTTTATTATGGAATCATTTTTTCTCATGCTCAACAATTCGAGTAGGTGCACGATGAACAAGTGACTCTCTCTCTCTATCCCCACTTTAACTTCTTCCAACTGACTCGGCTCGACTACAGTAGCTGAATCATGCAAACACTTTCTTAAGTGTGACATATGGAAAACATTATGAAGTCTCCCAAATTTTCAAGAAGCTCCACTCTATAAGCTAACTTCCATGCTCTCTTCAAGATAGGAAAAGGCCTTATCAATCTTGATGCTAACTTTCCCAAATTACCAAACCTCATAACATGTCTAAACTGTGAGACCTTCATAAAGACCATATCATATAGTACGAACTCCAACTCCATGCGTCTCTTCGCTAGCATATGATTTCCGCTTATCATGTGCAGTCTTTATTCTCCTACAGATAAAATCTAATTTCTATGAAGTCTCCCTAATCATGTTCGGCCAAAGAATAATTCTAGTCATAATATCCTACCAACAAGATAGAGATATACATTGCATCCAATACAATGCTTCAAATAATGACATTCTACTACTTGCCTGAAATTTGTTATTATATGCAAACTTACTAATGGCAAGTGATCTTCCTAAGAACCTCCAATGTCTAAATTACATGTCCATAACAAGTTCTTCAGTACCTAATTCACCTTCTCAGTTTACCCGTCTGTCTGTGGATGATAGACAATACTCAAATTTTGTTTAGTGCCCAAGGCCTTTGTAATAACTCGTACCCCTTGACACACCTATTCAAGGCTCAAAAGTTGCTTTTAAACCACCATCATGCTAAGAAGTACAAATTGTTAGGTTTCTAAAATGGTTTACATGATATAACGACAATTATAACTTTACATAATTCTATGCTTTTAGATTTCACAGCGGAAGGTAATAAAATATAAGTATAGAAATAATCCAAGTAACACTCTCAGAATTAATATCATCTATAAAATTATTGACAAAACAATGTCCCCTAAATGTATGCAAAGTCCTAAATACTTGCAATTCTATATGAATGATAAATTTTTAATACATATGTAAAAATGCAACAACCATATGCATGTAATTGTCAAATAAATCAAATAATGTGATAGGTCATGGATAACAACCTATATGTTCAATACCAGCTAACAAAATGCATTCATTAGCAACCATCATCCAAAAGGACCAAAACATGTTCTGGGACATGTTCACATCCATGCCTACCGTCCTATGATTACCTACCTATGGATTACACTAAGCTAAGTACCATGTATCTTAGTAATTGTACTAATTCAAATGAAAAAATACTAGAAAAGAGCTCTGCATGGATAGACAAGATCTTCTTCTCTGGCTCCCAAGTGCTTTCAATTGGATCATCTCTCTGCTGGACTCTAATTTGATTACCTTATTGCAGAGCTGCTTTGTTTCATGTTTAATAATACGGGTAAGTGCATAGCGAACAAGCGACTCTTTTCTACTTTAGCTTCTTCCAACTCACTCGGCTCAAACACGTAACCTGAATTGTGTTAGAATTTTCGTAAATGTGACAAATGGAAGACATTGTGAAGCCTGCCAACTTATTAGGAAGCTACACTCTTTAAGCAAACTTCCTTAATCTCTTTTTTACTTTATTTTGATTTGTTTATAATTAGAATTTCTTTCTGAAGATGAACAAGAAGAAATGTTCAAGAGGCGGAGGCTAGGGTTACTGAATAAGAAGAGTGGAGGCTTATAACTTTATTTATAGTTGAGAATTAGGGTTTCCAGTCCAATTTCCAATTCAATAATTACGAAATTGCCACTGGCTACATTTTTCACTATTTTCGCTCCGTTTTATCAAATTTAACAAGCTATTTAAGGTTTTGACTGTAAATAATGTTTCAACACAATAGAATAGGTCCCAAGGCCTAATTTCAAATTTTGTAAAAAATTTTTTTTTTATGTATAATTACATTCTTGCCCTTATTTATATTTTAATTGATTATTAAAAAATTAGGGTGTTATAGCCTCTTGAAGACTCCTTCAAAACTCACTAGTGAAAAGCGAATCTCGGTCACTAACAATACTAGAAGAAACTCCATACAAACAAACTATCTCCCTCGCATTTAAGGTTGCTAAAACTGCAGGTGTCCCCATACACCTGACTAGAATAAAAAGTGCATATTTGGTCAGTCGATCGACTATGACTCAAATACTCTGATTTCTCCTTCTACATCTAGGTAGTCCATCAACAAAATCCATAAAGATACTATCTAATTCTCACTGCGGAATATCCAAAGGTTGCAATAATCCAATCAGGCTTCTTCTGCTCAACTTTTGTTCTTTGACAAGTCATACACTTGGAAACAAACTCCACTGATGTCTCTTAATGACTAGCCAGTAAAACACTCTCTTCATATCGTGGTAAATTTTGTCACCACTGGGAAGAATAGTCATGCTAGAACGATAGTGCTCTTCTAGTACCATGTCTATAAACTCCCTAACAAGAGAAATACACTACTTACCATCTCTTCGTAGCTATCCACTCGAGTTAATGGAATAATGGTCCAAATGACTTGAATGCTCCCTTTGTTCAGCTTCTCAAAACTCAAAAACTCTTTAAGACTCGCCTCAATATAATCTATAAGTGAAGGTCAAACATCCAAAGTTACCAACAACCCCGATATAAAATTTAGAAATGAACTTCAAGTTCTTCAATTCCAAAAACATAGCTCATAACATTCATATGTTTTCTACTAAAGGTATCAATTACAACATTACCATTGCTTGGAGTATATGAATACTGAAATCATACAATACCAAGAACTCCATCCATCTCTACTACCTCAAATTTATGTTTTTTTTTTGGAAGAACAAATATTTAAAGATTTATGATATGTGAATAACTTAAATTGCTTCTCCAAAAGATAATATCTCTATGTTTTAGGAGCAAAGACAATAGTTGTCATCTTAAGATCATGAGTTAGATTGTAACTTTAATTCTCGACTAACATTACAGACAAATCCACCCTACTGCGTCAAAACAGCGCCTAGTCCTTTACCACAAGCATAGGTTTATACTGTAAACGCTTTCAAACCATCTGGAAGTACTAAAACAGGTCCACTAGTCAGTAATTCCTTTAGCTTAATAAAAGTAACCTCACATTCCGAGTTCCAAGATAAAAATGAATTCTTCTTGGTAAGACGTGCCAATGGTAAAAAAATTTAGCGAATGAACTTTCTATAATAGTCAGTCAAACTAAGAAAACTTTTCACTTCCATAGCATTTTTTGGTATATGCTAATCGTATACTGCAACAACTTTACTACGATCGACTAATCATCCATGCTTAGTGAGAACATGCTCTAGAAACCGAACCTTGCACCAAAAGTAACATTTGTAAATTTTCTTCTTTAACCTATGCTTATGGAGAGTATTGAGCACTTCTTCTATATGCAACTCATGCTCTTTCTTGCTTTTCAAATAAACAAGTATGCTATCAAAGAATACCAGCACGAACTTATTTAGCAATCCCTTAAAGACTGGACTCATGAGGTCAACAAAATATATTGGTACATTGATCAGTCCAAATGGCATGACTAACCACTTATAAAGTCTATCGAGTCTACGAAAACTAGTTTTCGGAATACTATTTTTAGTAACATGTAACTAATGGAATCTGGTAGCTAAGTCAAGCTGAAAGAATGTCTTTGCTATAACTAGATGATAAAAGAAATCGTCTATATGTGGTGATGGATAATGATTCATCTTTGTCTGCTTAGTCAATTCATGATAATCGATGTAAAGCCTCAAAGAGCCATCTGCTGCAGTAGCAAAAGACAAATGGTGTTACTTATTTTTAAAAATGTCTCCAAATAAAGCCATTCTCTACTACTTCATTCACTTACTTATTTAGCTTGCATTTTTCTCTATAAGGCATATGCATGAAGGGTGAGGCAACAGGTCTAGCATTTTCTTCTAAGTATATTCGAAATTCAATCTGTCCATGAGGAGGAAGATCGAAAACTTTGGAAAAGAATCTTGGCAGCCACAAACTATGGGTATGGAGGCTATCTCATCCTATGATAGGTCTAAAGAGTACATGTAACTCAACATAACAGAACTTCTGGGATTGCAGCAAAGCTTAAGGTTGCATCTACTACAAGTACTTAAATGAATAACCTTCCTATCACAATCCAGTACTGCTCCATACATAGCCATTCAGTCCATTCCCAAAAATAAATCAAACCTAGAAAAATTCCCAATATGAAAAAATCGCAATCAAATTTGACACCAAAAATATACAATTTTAAGCCCTTACAAATTATGGACAAATGGATCGATGCCCCAATGAAGTTTATTACTATAAAAGGGTCTGTAACTGTACTAGTCTCTAAGTATAATTCATCTTCTAGTTTGGTCGAAATAAATGAGTCATTCTCTAGTGTTAAATAAAGTTCTAGACAAATAAGAAAGAGTTACACCTTCTATAATGAATTTCTTCCCATTTTCCATAGTTGGAGCTGGGCTCAAGCTAGGAAAATGACCTAGTGCATAAGCTGGAATCCCCTGTGCAGAAGTCTTAGACAAGATCGAATATTACCTCTTCATGTGACCCAGCTAGTTGCAGTTGTAGCATTTGATCCTTGTTAGATTCACATTGCCATTCTTAGCCAAATGTCCCTTGAAACCGCACTTCATACATCTGAGCTCTTGCTTCATTATCATGCATTAGACTCTTATTCCACCCTTGCTTTGACTCTACTGAACTTGCCTCACTTCTATCTTTATAGACTCGTCCTTAGCAATTGAATTCGGCAGTGTCATCTTAACCAAGCTCTCAAAAGAGGCTCCATTGGGTAGATGAATCAAAACAATATCCCTTAAAATTGGACTTAATCCTTTAGTAAACTTTGTCGCCTTTTTCACGGGTATTGACATGGTCTAGGTCATACTTTTCCTGTTGACTAAAATCATTGACATACTCCTTCACACTACGGTCTCCTTACTCTAAATGGATGAACTTTTATAATTCCACTCCTCACTCTGCCTCAAAAATATAATTAGCCTCAAAATGTTTCTTAAAACCAACCTAAGCAATTACATTCTTATCAGTATCATAATAACAATCTCTCACTAGTTCAATGTCTCTCCTTGCAAGTGCTATGAAGCTCTCTTCATCGCATCCTATATACCCATCATAGCAAAAATCCTATCATAATTCCTCAAGCATTCCCTCATGTTAATAAATGATACATTCCTAAAATAATTCTTTGTTCATAGGCTTTGGAAGTCCCAATATAGTTTGGAGATATCCAAAGCAGGCGAAGGAGCTGGGGCTGCAACTTAAGCTTGCATTGATGGTCCTTCATTTGGGTGAAGTTCAATCTGACCTGTTGCTTGAGGATATCAGCAGAATCATAAAGGAATGATCACACCCAGTACCTCAACTGCCCCACCATAACTATCTCCATTTTGATTGCTCATCTCACTTATATGTAATTAGGAATTATTAAAAACTTTACTCAGATAGTGGTAAGCATCACTGGAGTATTAGGGTGCATTCTTATTATATACATAGTAATTTTAAAATTATACAAGTGCTTTCTCTCAGTGCGGACCTAATCCCAAATAATACTGAACCTATACTTTATGACCACATGTGACAACCCACACCTCAGGACAAACTGATCCAAAGCATAAAATGGCGCTTGAACTCATGTCATGCTAAGAAGTATGAGTCATTGGGTTATTATGGTTTACATGATACAAAGATAATTATAAATTTAGAATATTCTACAGTTTTACACCTTATGGTGGAATGAAATAAAATAAGTATTGAATAACCCAATTACATAATAGTTTCAACATAACCATGGTCCATGCAATAATGTCTCTAAATGAAAATACGTGAGAGTCTGGCTAATAGATATAATGTAAAGTACATAGAGAAGTAACTATAAATAAATACATCTCTTGAACGCACATCACTTCCTCCACGTTCTATATCCTGGCCAAATCATGCATTGATATGTCCTGCTGAAATAGGGATAAAGAGGAAGAAATGAAGAAGGTTAAACAAAATCGAATTAGTGGATTATATCACTAGTGGTATGGTGTTGACAGGTAATTAAAGTTCAATTATAACCTGCACATAAGGGTGTTCTTTAGTATGTGTTCCATACACACACATATACATACACATGTATGTATGTATATGTTTATGTATATATGTATATGTATATGTATATGTAGGAGATTAATTACCTTCACAATATAAGTTGACTTTTATATGGGTGACCAAGTCCAATTGTGGTTTATGAAAGTTTCCACTCCCGTGTTGAACATACTAATACTAAATAATCCTAGAAATATCTTTAGTATATGGTCTTAACGATAGACCACCTATCTATACATCAAGTTAACGCTCTTAATTGATAACTTCTTGTTATATGTTGAGATAACAATCTCAATGATAATCGTTTGAGTTGCACTTGACAGAGCATGACTCACATTGCTAAGCTTACACTTTTGGGTTAACAATCCTGGTATATTCTTTTGGGTTAACAATCCCAATAACAATTTATAACTTAAGCATTAAGTAACCTCCTTAATAGTGTTGGTATCACATGCTTTATATCACTACACAAGTAGGAACATGAAGAGAATTAACCGTTCCAACTCCTTTGTAGAATTAACAAATCCTTCTATGACGGATTTCACTGTCTACTCTTTTTCGCTTCATGGTTAGGTGACTGGAACTTGGCTATAAATGATAAGTTCTTCTTACTATAATGTAATCACTCACCGCATTGAGTGCCATACTTAACAACTTCATGAAGTGTGAACAAAGGACGTCACCAAGTATGATAATTTTCTAGCTTGTTGCACGACTCCATTCAGCTACGTGAACTCACGTAAGATAAGAAAGTGGGAATAAGTTTTCCCGATCGATCCTATGTAACATACCCCACTTGGAGGCCCAAAAATAATGGCTATGGATGCTACAATCATCCATGGATATTAATCTTCGACAACCAAATATGGTATTGTTAAATAGGGTGATATAACAGAAACACATGGATATGAAATTTTAAAAAAAATCATTAAATAGCATTCTCATTCCATTTCAGATCATTTCAAATTAATTTCATAATCCCGGATTCGAGAACCATGTTAAGAGAAATATAATTGTTACAGCATACGCCAAGAGCAACATATGAAGATGCCTCCTTGGATGATCAGAGTCTAAACATAGGCAACTAGATAACTTTTTCCTTTACAATAAAACATAGTGAAATCAAAATAGGAAAAAAAAAAACTCCTACTAGCTAGCTTGCCTCCTACACATTTCTAGAAGCTTATTCCTCTAAAGTGGTACCTGAAAATCTCAAATATCAAACTCCTCAAAGTTAATTAAGCACCCTAGAGTTTAAGAGGAAACATAAACTTCGAGTCAGACATAAAGCCTGGTATGAATAATAAACTACCATCTCAAACCAATTAGATATCTAGTGAGACCACGCCGCTTAGCGGAACAGGTTTTCCCTCCCTCTAGTACTTATCAAAAATTTAAAGTAACCATATTACTGTGTTCCTGCATCCACAATGGTTAAAAACATAGCAGTTAAAAATTTATGATGTTATGCAAACATGTAAATCATTCTGGAATTCTCATCCCTTTCATTTGACGCTCTGTTATATTAATAGTTTCTAGAGTTACTATTAACCTGTTAGTTTTCACGGGCTGACTAGTAACCTGTTTAAAGCTTATGGACTATCTGTCCGGTTCCATAGTTTTATAGGATCGCTAAGAACCTATTGGCCCTTATCAATAACTTCATTATTCATGGGTTCTCCCTGAACTTATTGGTATCTCCAACAACTCCCCTTATATCATAGTTTTCATAGGTTGATTATGAACCTATTGACTTCTATCAATAACTTGATACAGATATGGTTTTCATGGGTTCACTACAAACATGTTGGCCCCTGCCAATAACTCTCTTTAAACATAGTTTCCATGGGTTTAGTATGACCCCTCTATTTGACAACTTCTTTAACCAGTATTTAGGCATCCTATATTATGGTCTTCCTAACCTCCTGGATATGATTCTACTCATTCAGGAGTTAACTCAATTTATATTCACAACTGGATCAACCTAACTGGTTATTCTACCCTCTCCCCAAAATACAGTAATGGGTCCATTTAACAGTGAATGTTTATATTAGACAAACTTCATGTCCTTCCTGATTAACTTAGTCAATGACGCAACTATCCACAAGAAATCGTTAATGAATGTCCAATAATAGCCAAAAATCCAAGAAAACTTCTAATCTCAGTCAACCTCTCTGATCTCCTCCAGTTGTTAACAGCTTCGATCTTATTTGGATCGACGGACAAAGCCTTCTTTGAAACCACATGACCAAGAAACTTAACCTCTTTCTTTGAAAAATGATATATACTTGGAAAATTTCGCTTCCAGCTGATGCTGCCTCAGCGTATCAAGAACTAATCTAATATTATCTTCATGCTCTCTTTCCTCCTTAGAGTATACTAAAATATCATCTATACACACCAAGAAAAACCTATCCAAGTACTCTCGGAAAATTTGGTTCATCAGATCCATGTAGAAAGCAAGTGCGTTCGTTAACCCGAATGACATTACTAACCACTAACCATTCATAGGAACCATACCTAGTCTGAAATGCTGTCAATGGAATATTATCTTCTTCCACTCTTAACTAATGGAAACCTATTGCCAGATCTAATTGGGAAAATACTCTGACTCCACACAGCTGATCAAATAAATCGTCAATCCTCGGTAAAGGATACTTATTCTTAATAGTCTTCTCGTTCAAATTACGATAGCCGATACACATCCTTAACGACCCATCCAGTTTCTTTACGAACACCGCGGCCGCACCCCATGGCGAACTACCTGGTCTAATAAAATTTCTTCCTTCTAGATCCACTAGCTGCACCTTCAATTCCTTCATCTCGGTCGGTAGGTGGTCTATTAACAGGTTCAGCTCCTGGCACAAGATTTATCTGAAACTCAATAGCTCATTATGGTGGTAGTCCTGTAACTGGCACAAAAACATCTACAAATTCTCTTGCTACACAAACCTAACTTAACTCTTCTTGTACCTCCATAGCATTCAATAGAGTAAAAGCATTCCGATCAGAAGCATCTACTGAGAATATGATTCGGTTATGGCTATCAGGGTGTCACAATGATGTTTCCCTATCCTAGCAAAATATCCTAGCCTCATATTTATATAACCAGTCCAATATGATTCCGAAATCTATAAAATCAAAAACATATAGACTGCACGCAAACTTATGACCTAAAAAATCAAGTTCTAACTAGTCACATATCATCCCTAGAGTTGCATATTCTCCTATCAAATTCGCAACCCTCAAGGAAGTAACAAAGTATATGGGTTCTAAGTATAACCTATCAACCAAACACTGAGATATAAATGAATGTGATGTACCAGTATCAAATAGTACCCTAACTGGTATACTCTGAATCAAAAGCGTACCTTCCATCAAAGTCTTTCCCTTCTTAGCATTTGTTGGTCAAGCAAATGATGGTCCAATGGCAAAAACCTTTTCCGTGTTCAACCCAACTGGTTCTAGACACTGATTCTTATAATGCCCAACCTGGTCATAGTTAAAGCACTTCACGCTCTTCTTTTCTGTGGCCTTCTTACCCTTGCCAGTTCTGTATTCGTGAGCATAATGACCCTACTTATGACACTTAAAGCAGACCAGATCAGCCTTTGCCTTCTTAGCAGCCTCTTCCTTTTGGGTTCCCTTCTTCTTAAAGTACTTTCTCTTCTTTCCCTAAGAACCATGGGTTTCAACTGGCTTTTCCTTCTCATAAATAAAAAGAATTTCCTCATGTCGGATTGCCATCCTCACAACTACATTACAAGGATCATGGAGATGTGGCAGGATTGCCCTAGAAATTTTAGGTCTTAATCCTCGAATGAACTTTTCATTCCTCTTAATGACAATGTCAATGGTTTCATACCCATATCTGGATAGCTCATCAAACTTAATAGCATACTCAATTACCGACATTTCTCCCTGCACCAAATCCATGAACCTTCTCAAAAATGTTGGCTTAGAAACTTCAGATAAAAACCTCTACTCGAACCTCCTTCGAAATTCTACCCAAGTTAACTCTTCCTTTGGAACTCTGGCAGTAATACTATTCCACCAACGAAACGCTGGTCCCCACAACTGCCTAGAGACTAGTCTCCACTTTTGCTCATAATTCTGTCCCAAGTCAGTGAGGATTTTCTCATAATGCAATAGTCAATTCTCAACTTCTGTGGAATCCTCTGTTCCCACAAATGGCTTTCCACCAAGACTGGTGTAATCCATGTCAACTTAGCATAGTTATTCCCAATTGAAGCAGAGGGATCAACTCTGCCAATATTCTCGACTACTCCAGCCACTGCTCCAGCTTGCATCAGATTGAAGAAGAACTGATGCATCATCCCTATATCTACTGGTGGATTTCAAGCACCTACATTGGCATCTACATTTTGGTTAGCATTTTCCTATCAACTCTGGTTCCTCCTGGTGGATCGAACATTTCCATTTGTTGTGGTGCTTCTTCAACTGAGATTTCCTATCCATTTCGTGCCTTCATATATTCCTTCTCATAAATCTACATAAAGTCATAATAAGATACAGAAGAATGGTATAAGAGAGAGGGAAATACATACTTATATATATATTAAATACAAGCACGTTACTATAGCTTAACCCAAACCCTGATCTAATTTTCTGATTCCTTAGATTATGTTTTTAAAAATCTTTTAGGGTAAATATCTTTTAAATTTTCATAAACCTACAACTTGTAACATCTCCAACTTGGAGACCCCAAAATAACGGCTACGGATGCTGCAGTCGTCCATAGTTATCAATCCTTGACGACCAAATATGGTTAGAGACATCGATATAACATAAACACATGGATATGGAAATTTTTTAAAATCATTAAATTCCATTTCAAATCATTTCAAATTCATTACATAATCCTGGATTTAAGAACCATCTTCAAAGAAAATATAATTATTACAGCATACGCCAAGAGCGACATATGAAGATGCCCCTTTGGATGATCAGAATCTAAACGTAGGCAATTAAACAACTTTTTCCTTTACAACAAAACACCACAGAATCAAAATAAAAAAGAACTCCTACTAGCTAGCTTGCTTCCTGCACGTCTCCGAAAGCCTATTCATCTAAAGAGGTATCTGAAAACCTCAACTCTCAAACTACTCAAAATTAATTAAGTACCTGAGAATTTAAGGGGAAAATATAAACTTCGAGACGGACATAAAGCCTGGTATAAATAATAACCTACCATCTCGAAACATTTAGATATCTAGTGAGACCACGCCACTTAGTGAAATGAGATTTCCTTCCTACTTGTATCTCATCAAAAAACTTATAGTAACCATATACTTTGCTCCTATATCCACAATGGTTGAAAATATAGCAATTTAAAATAATATAATGATATGCAAAAAAGGTAAATCATTCTGGATTTCCCATCCCTGTTCATTTGACTATCTGTCATAGTTATAGTTTCTAAAGTTATTATTAACCTGTTAGTTTTCATGGGTTGACTAGTAACCTATTTAAAGCTTATGGACTATATGTCCGGTTTCATAGTTTCTATGTGATCGCTAAGAACCTATTGGCCCCGGACAATAACTTCGTTATTCATGTGTTCTCCCTAAACCTTTTGGTATCTCCAATAACTCCCATTATATCATAGTTTTCATGGGTTAACTATGAACCTATTGACTTCTATCAATAACTTAATCCGGATATAGTTTTCGTGGGTTCATCACAAACCTATCGGCCCCTGTCAATAACTCTCTTTAAACATTGTTTCATAGGTTTATTATGAACCTGTCTATCTGACAACTTTTTAATCAGTATTTAGGCATCCTATATTATGGTCTTCCTGACTTCCTAGATGTGATTCTATTCATTTAGGAGTTAACTCAATTTATATTCACTACTGGGTCAACCTAACTGGTTATTCTGCCCTTTCGCCCCAAAATATAGTTATGGGTCCATTTTATAGTGGATATATATATATATATATATATATATATATATATATATATATATATATATAAATGTGTGTGTGTATTAGAAGAAGAAAACATATTAACACCGACATCTATTGTTTAATATCCTTGAAATCATTTTCATATAAAACATGGTTAATTCCTTTAACCTATTACTTTATCAAGGAAAGCTTCTTTAAAAACTCCATATTTAAAAGCCATTTCAAAACTCATTTTACCATGGGTTATCTTTTAAAAATGAGATTGGGTTCTTGGTTTCGATAACTAAGGCTTTCGAAACCTTAGACCTTTACTTTAGAAACCATTGGAAAACTTCCTTTGAAAGCATTCAAATCTTCTTTTCAGAAAACTAAGCATATGCCTTTTGAAGCACTCAAAACATTTTACTTTCGAAACCTTTTGAAGGCATCAAAATATTACCTTCGAAAGTATTAAATTATACATAGAAGCGTTGCTTCGAAATCATTTGAAAGTACCTCTTTTGAAACCACTAGGTTTATCTTTAAAATATCTTTTGGGTCATAGCGAATATAAACAAAAGTACCCCTTTCGAAACCATTAACCTTCGTATAAAAGAGTTTGGGGAAAATTGATGGCTTCCGAACCATCCTTTCAAAAACTTAAATCATTTGAGTATAACATTTCGAAGGATGGCTTCGAAACCCCTTTCAAAACCATTGCCTTCGAAATCCTTATGTGGCTATTGGAGCCCTTTCGAATGTTCTAGGAAGTGGCTTATTATATTCACAAAACAAAAGCTATCTTTTGAGCTAGTTGATGACTTCAATTCATTCGAAAGGTATAAGAACGGAAGCATGGTTTCGAATAGATTCAAACTATCATTCTGAAAGCATTGATTTAAAAATAAGGTAACCCATTCGAAAGGTATACTTTAAAAAAAGGCGGAAACCTCATCGAAGGTTATTTTAAACCCATTTCAAAAGCATTCTTTTGAAAACAAGGCAAGTGGCATCTTCGAAAGCTATTTAAATGGGTTTCGACCCGTTCGAAAGTATAGTTTTGACTCTGTACCTGCCGCCATTCTTTAGTCCACTACGTACCAATGCATTGATACCTTGTATATTAGTTTTGACTTAGTTGAGGTGGAAGTATAGGTTCGAAAGGTACTACTGGAAGTGGCGAAACCATATTTCTGTACAAAAACTGTTTTATTTCCTTTTCGAGTAATTACTTTTTAACTAACCTTCCTATTTGTAAAAATTTAATTGGTCGCCATAAACTTTTCAAAGTCTTTTCTAAAAACCACCACATTCATTTCAGATCTAATAAAGGTAATTAGCAAAGAAGCCCTTCCCTTAATCAAAATAATTAAAACATAAAATTCCTCCAACAAAATTAATTTAATTTCTAAAGTAAATTTCTTAGGAAAAATCTCCAAAAATCATAGAAATTAACTTTTAATATGTTATCTTACACATATAATTTCGGACCCAAATTCCTTTATATAATTATCGAAATTAATTTCTAAATCTAATTATTCATATTCACCTTTGAAAATTCATAATAAATTATCCATAGCATGGATAGTTACGTAAAATTTAATCCATCTCCAAAATAATGTTTTACATAACACATTAAGTCCTCATGCCATTTGAAATCCATTATAAATGATTTTAGCCTCAAAATCAAATAAAACATAAATCAAACAAACTTCTTTGAATATAACATATCACGAAATCCAAGCATATCATCATCGAAAATCATCACAATAGATTTAAAGTTAAGCCTGAAATCAAATGCTCTTAAAAACGAAAATATAGATGGTTTTGATTATTGTTCATCTTGCTTAGGATAAGGAACTTGAGATTTGATCTTTGGTTAATTCCCTTTTCTTGATCGCTTAGCTTTAATTGTTATGGTTGGCTTGCTCTTCTTTGATTTACGTTTTTGTGTTTTGAAAAATTAACGTGCAAAGAAATGGAAATAAGATTTTAAAGGTAATGGGATTATTAGTGCAACTATTACCCATAATACCCTTGTTTTATTCTCTTATTAATTATCTAATAAACCATTTTCATAAACTCATTCTTTATTTTTATTTAAGCACGACCTCTAAATAAATTCTCAAATCTCAATCCCCTTATCACACTAATATTTAAATTATCCTATTTAATTTATCTAATTGAATCTTTCGAATAATGTATTAAAAATTAGGTATGTTATAGGCTTCCCTCCTTAAAGAATTTCGTTCTCGAAATTCAATAAGGGATAAATACTAAACATAGCAATCATTTGTAATAGCTCCTAACAATCATACTAGCCTGCCTGACTAGCAATAGTCTATATAAAGCAATTATAGAACATAGCCTCACAGCAGATCATGATAAGTATTTCTAATGCTATCTTCTGTCTCCCAAGTACATTACTTCTCATTGTCGCCACACTGAACTTTCACTAACTTGACTATCTTGTTTCTCAACCTCTTCTCATCTCTCACTACAACCTCATGTGGTTGTTTAACAAAAGTCAAATTTGGTTCTACTATTAACTCTTCCAACTCTATCGGAGGAACAGTAGTCTCTGGATCATGCACATATTTGTGAAGATGAGGCACATGAAACACATTATGGATGCCTGTCATACTACTTAGCAGTTCTATTCTATATATGAGCTTCCTGATCCTCTCTGTGATTGGTAATGGCACAACATATCTTGGTGCCAGTTTTTCTGACTTTTCAAATCGTATTACACCCTTCATCGGTGATACCTTAATGAAAACCCTATCTCCAAGTGAGAACTCTCGGTCTTTACGCCTCTTATCTATATATCTCTTCTATCTGGATTGAGCTTTCTTCATTCTTTGTCAAATCAACTCAATCTTCTCTGTGGCTTCTCTAACCAGATCTGGACCCAAAACTAATCTCTCTCTGGTCTTCAACAAATATATGGCTGACTTGCATGGCTTTCCATACAAAGCTTCAAAAGGCGCCAATTTAATACTTGTCTGATAATTGTTATTATAGGAAAACTTGACCACGTATAGGTGATCTCCCTAAGATCCACCAAAGTCCAATACACAAGCCCTTAACAAATCTCGAGTACCTTATTGACTCTTTCTGTCTCTGCAACCATCTGAGGCTGATACGTAGTATTCATCTTAAAAAAAAGTAGCTAACACGTCCTGTAAACTCTTCCAGAATTCACTTGTAAACAAAGCATCTTTGTTACTGATTATACTACTAGAAATTCCATGAAGTCTGACCATGTTCTTCACGAAAAACTTAGCTAAAACATGTGCCTTCCTGGTTGACCTAACTGGAATGAAAAGGGCACTCTTGGTTAACCTGTCCACTATGACTCATATACTTTCATTTTCTCTATTTGACATTCGCAACCCGTCTATAAAATCCATGGATATCGAATCCTATTTCCAAACTAGCACCTCCAAAGGTTGAAGCAACCCATTTGGCTTTTGATGTTCAGCCTTCACTTGTTGATAGTTTGCACACTGCCTAACCTACAATCCAACATCCCTCTTCATACATTCCCAATAGAAGCTCCTTTTTTCATGTCTTGATACATCTTGGTTCCTCTGGGATGAATCGTAAATTTGGATCGATGACATACCTTAAGAACTTATTTCCTTAAGTCCTCAACATTTGGAACATACAACCATCCCTTCTTTCTCAACCATCCTCTCTGGTCAAGACTAAAATCATTTAGCTCATCGATCTCAATTCCAACCTCAAGCCTTCTAATCTTCGTGGTTAATAGTGGATCCTCCTTCTGCTTAGAAGCAATTCTTTCGCTTAACACTAGTCGAACTTCCAAACTGGACAACATGGTTGTGCTTTGACAAGAACTAACAGTCGATCTTAACTGCAAAACAAGTAGTCAAGGCTTCTATGTCTCTCCATTCTTCCAACATAGTTAACAACACATTATGATGTCTTCTACTAATAGCATCTTCTATCTTATTTCCTTTCCCAGAAGTATACGTAATACCAAAATTATAAGCTGCTAAAAACTCTAGCCATTCTACTGTCTCATATTTAACTTCTTTTGAGAGAATAAATATCTTAAGGACTTATGACTTGTGTATAGCTCAAATCTCTCTCCTAAGAGATAATGTCTTCAAATCGTCAATGCAAAGATCACTACATCGAACTCCAAATCATGAGTAGGATATCTTACTTCATGTAGTTTAAGCTGTCGTGAAGCATATGCCATACCTTTACCCCTCTGCATCAGCACCGCTCTAATCCAGTCCCACATGCATCGGTATACACCACCAACCCTTGGTTTCCTTCTAGAATTACTAACACAGGTGCGTTGGTCAATAAATGCTTAACTTAAGAAATGCTTCCTTACAATTGTCAGACCAGACAACCTTCATGACCTTCAAGGTTAACTTAGTCAATCGTGCAGCTGTCCGTGAGAAATCCTGAATGAATCTCCGGTAATAGCCAGCAAGTCCAAAAAAACTTTTAATCTCAGTCACCATCTCTAGTCTCTTACAGTTATCAACAGATTCGATCTTATCTGGATCGACCGACAAACTCTTCTTTAAAACTACGTGACCATGAAACTTAACCTCTTTCTTCCAAAAATGACACTTGAAATTTTTTGCTTTCAGCTGATGCTGCCTCAGCGTATCAAGCACTACTCTAAGACGATCTTCATGCTCTCTTTCTTCCTTAGAGTATACTAAAGTATCATCAATAAACACTAACACGAACCAATCCAAGTACTCTCAGAAAACTCGTTTCATCAAATCCACGAAGAAAGAAGGTGTGTTTGGTTACTTGAATGGCATTACTAACCACTAACCACTCATAGAAACCATACCTAGTCTGAAATGCTATTAAAGGAATATTGTCCTTTGCCACTGTTAACCGATGGCAACTTATTGCCAGATCCAATTGGGAAAATACTCCGGCTCCACACAACTGTTCAAATAGTTCGTCAATCCTCGGCAAAGGATACTTATTCTTAATCGACTTCTCATTCGACTTACGATAGTAGTACACGTCCTTAACGACCCATCCAGTTTCTTTATGAACATCGTGGTCGCTCTGCAAGGCAAACTGCTTGGTTTAATAAAATTTCTCCCTTTTATATCCATAATTTGCACCGTCAATTCCTTCATCTCGATCGTTGTCATCTTGCTAGGTGGTCTACTAACAGGTTCCGCTCCTAGTATAAGATCTATTAGAAACTCAATAGCTCATTTTGGTGATAGTGCAGTAACCAGCTCAAAAACGTATGCAAATTCTCTTTCTACACGACCCTGAATCCTCTTCTTCAACCCCTATAGCACACAATAGAGTACAAGCATTCCGGTCAGAATCTTCTACTAGGAGTATGATTCTGCTATTGCTACCAGGGTGTCTCAATGATATTTCCCTATCTTGGAAAAATATCCCAGCCTCATATTTACACAGCCAATCCATACCCAAAATGATTTCGAAATCCATGAAATCAAAATCATATAGACTGCATGTAAAATTATGACCTAACAAATCAAATTCTAACTGGTCATATCTCATCCTTAGAGTTGCATACACTCCTATCGGATTCACAACCCGTAAGGAAGTAACAAGGTATGTGGGTTCTAAGCATAACTTATCAACCAAAACATGAGATATAAATGAATATGATGCACTGGTATCAAATAGTACCCTAACTGGTATACTCTGAATCAAAAGCGTACCTTCCATCACAGTCTTTCCTTTCTCAGCAGTAGTTGGTCTAACGAATGATGGTCCAACAGCAAAAATCTTTCCCTTGTCCACCTGACTGGTTTTGGACACTGATTCTTATAATGCCCAACTCGGTCACGGTTAAAGCACTTTATGCTCTTCTTTTCTACGGCCTTCTTCCCCTAGCCAGTTCGACATTCATGAGCATAATGACCCTTCTTATCCCAATTAAAGCAGACCAGATCAGCCTTTGCCTTCTTGGCAGCCTCTCCCTTCTGGGCTCCCTTCTTCTTAATGAACTTCCTCTTCTTTCCCTGAGAACCTTGGGTTTCAACTTGCTTTTCCTTCTTATAAATAGCAAGAATTTTCTCATGTTAGATTTTCATCTCCACAACTATATTACAAGGATCGTGGAGATGTGGCAGGGTTGCCTAGCAATCTCGGGTATCAATCCCTGAATGAACTTTTCATTCCTCTTAATGACGGTGCTAATGGTAGCATACGTATATCTGGACAACTCATCAAACTTAGTAGCATACTTAATTACCGACATTTCTTCCTACACCAAATCCATGAACTTTCTCAACATGCTGACTCAATAACTTCAGACGAAACCCTTTGCTCAAACCTCCTTCGAAATTCTGCCTAAGTTAACTCTTCCTCAGGAACTCTAGCAGTAACATTATTCCATTAATGGAGCATTGTTCCCTACAAGTGCCTAGAGGATAGTCTCCTCTTTCTCTCATCATTCAATGCTAAGTCAGTGAAGATTCTCTCACAATGCAACGGCCAATTCCCAAATTCTATGGCATCCTCCGTTTAAAGAAATGGCTTTTCACCAAGACTGGCATATCCCTGCGCAATATAACATAGTCATTCCCAATTGGAGTCGCAGGATTAGCTTCTCCAATATTCCCGACTACTCCAACCGATGCTCTAACTTACATCAGATTGACGAAGAACTAATACATCATCCTCATATCTATTGGCATATTTCCAGCACCTACATTGGCATCTACATTTTGATTATCATTTTCATGTCGACCCAGGTTCCTCTTGGTGGGTCGAACGTTTATATTTCTTATGGTGCTTCGTCTATCGATTCCTTTCCTATTTCCTGCTTCCATACTTCTTACTCGAAAATCTGCATACGAGCGGGAGGGGAATGCATACTTATATATATATATGTATATATGTATGTATATATATATATATATATATATCAAATACAAGTACGTTACAATAGCATTAGGCCAAACCCCGATATAATTTTCTAATTCCTTGGATTATGCTTTTGAAAAATCTTTAAGGCTTAAATTTCTTTTAAGTTTTCATAAACCTATGCTCTGATACCAACTTTTTACATCCCCAACTTGGAGGCTCAAAAGTAATGGCTACGGATGCTACCGTCATCCATATGTTTTAATACTCGACGACCAAATATGGTAATGTTAGATACATTGATATAACAGAAACACATGAATATGGAAAAATTTAAAATCATTAAACAACTTTCTCATTCCAGTTCAAATCATTTCAAATTCATTACATAATCCCAGATTTGATAATCACGTTTAGAGAAAATTTAACTATTACAACATATGCCAAGAGCGATATATGAAGATGCCCCTTTGATGATTAGAGTCGAAACATAGGCAATTAAACAACTTTTTCCTTTACAAAAACACAATAAAATCAAAATAGAAAAGAACTCCTACTAGCTAGCTTGCCTCCTGCACGTCTCCAGAAGCTTATTCATCTAAAGAGGTACCTGAAAACCTTAACTCTCAAACTACTCAAATTTAATTGAGTTTAAGGGGAAAACGTAAACTTTAAGTCAGACATAAAGCCTGATATGAATAATAATCTAACATATCAAACCATTTATACATCTAGTGAGAACATACCGCTTAGTGGAATGTGTTCCCTCCACTAGTTCTTATCAAAAACTTATAATAGCCATATATTATGCTCCTACATCCACAATGGTTAAAAAGATAGCAATTTAAAATATTATAAGGATATGCAAACAAGTTAATCTTTCTGGATTTCCCATCCCCGTTCATTTGACTATCTGTCGCAGTTATAGTTTCAAGAGTTACCATTAACCTGTTAGTTTTCATAGGTCGACTAATAACCTATTTACAGCTTATGAACTATCAGTCTGGTTTTATAGTTTTTATGGGATCGCTAAAAACCTATTGGCCTCTGCTAATAACTTCATTATTCATAGGTTCTCCCTAAACCTATTGGCATCTCCAATAACTCCCCTTATATCATAGTTTTCATGGGTTGACTATGAACCAATTGACATCTGTCAATAACTTAATCCGGATATAGTTTCTATGGGTTCACTACAAACCTGTTCGCCCTTACAATAACTCTCCTTAAACATAGCTTTCACTAGTTTACTATGAACTTGTCTATTTGACAACTTCTTTAATCAGTATTTAGGCATCCAATATTATGGTCTTTCTAATCTCCTGGATGCGATTCTACTCATTCGGGAGCTAACTCAATTTATGTTCACTACTGGGTCGACCTAACTGGTTATTCTATCCTTTCTCTCAAAAATACAGTTGTGGGTCCATTTTACAGTGACTATGTATATTAGAAGAAGAAAATATAATAACACAATAACACCAACATCGATGGTTTAATATCCTTGAAATCATTTTCATATGAAACATGGTTAATCCCTTTAACCTATTACTTTATCAAGGAAAGCTTCTTTAAAAACTCCATAATTAAAAGCCATTTCAAAACTCATTTATTTTTACATTGGGTTTGCCTTTAAAAATGAGATTGGGTTCATGGTTTTGAAAACTAAGGCTTTTGAAACCTTCAACCTTTACTTTCGAAACCATTGGAAAACCTCCTTCCAAATCATTCAAATCTTCTTTTCAAAACACTAAGCATATGCCTTTCGAAACACTTAAAACATATGGCTTTTGAAACCTTTTGAAAGCACCAAAACCTTCCTTTTGAGAGTATTAAATTATACATAGAGGCATTGCTTCGAAACCATTTGAAAGTACCTCTTTCAAAACCATTGGGTTTATCTTCAAAGTATCTTTTGGGTCAAAGTGAATATAAACAAAATACCCCTTTCGTAACCATTAACCTTTATATAAAAGAGTTTGGGGAAAACTGATGGCTTCAGAACCATCCTTTCGAAAGCTTAAATCATTTGAGTAATACATTTGGAAGGATAGCTTCGAAACCCCTTTCGAAATCATTGCCTTCGACACCCTTATGTGGCTACTGGAGCCCTTTTGAAAGTTCAAGGAAGTGGCTTATTATATTTGTAAAACCAAAGCTACGTTTCGAACTAGTTGATGACTTCAATTCGATCGAAATGCATAAGGTCGGCAGCATGGTTTCGACTGGGTTCAAACTACCCTTTTGAAAGCATTAATTTAAAAGCAGGGTAACTCATTCGAAAGCTACACTTTAACAAAAAGGCGCAACCTCGTCGAAAGCTATTTTAAACCCATTTCGAAAGCATTCTTTTGAAAATAAGGCAAGTGGCATCTTCGAAAGCTACTTAAATGGGTTTCGATCCCTTCAAAGGCATAGTTTTGACTCTGTACCTACCGTCGTTCTTCAATGCACTATGCACCAATGCATTGATACCTTGTGTATTGGTTTCGACTTAGTTGAGGCAGAAGTATAGGGTCAAAAGGTACTACTGAAAGTGGCGAAACCATACTTCTGTATAAATACTGCTTTATTGCCTTTCCAAGTAATTGCTTTTTAACTAATCTATTTGTAAAAATTTAATTGGTTGCCATAAACTTTTCAAATTCTTTTCTACAAACTGCCGCATTTATTTTAGATCTAAATAAAAGTAATTAGTAGAGAAGCCCTTCCGTTAATCAAAACAATTAAAACATACAAGTCCTCCAACTAAATTAATTTAATTTCCAAAGTAATTTTCTTAGGAAAAATCCCCAAAAATAATAGGAATTTACTTTTCATATGTTATCTAACATATGAAAATTTTGGGCCTAAATTCCTTTATATACTTATCGAAATCAATTTCTAAACCTAATTATTTATATTTTCCTTTGAAAATTCTTAATAAATTATCCATAAATTAGATAATTATAAAAAAATCCATCTCCAAAATAATGTTTTACGTAACATATTAATTCCTTATGGAGTTTGAAATCCAACATAAATGATTTTAGCTTTAAAATCGAATAAAACATATATCAAACATACTTTTTTGAATATAACCTATCGTGAAATCTAAGCATATCATCATCAAAAAATCATCATAATGGTTTTAAACTTAAATCCGAAATCAAATGCTCTAAAAAATGACAATGGAGATGGTTTTGATTATTATTCATCTTGCGTAGGATTAGGAACTTAAGATTTAATCTTTGATTAATTCCCCTTGCTTGATTTCTTAGCTTTAATTGATTTTCTCCTTTTTTTTCTTCCCTAGGTTATTGATGGCTTGCTTTTATTTGATTTATGTTTTTGTGTTCTGAAAAATGAATGTGCAAAGCAATGGAAACAAGATTTTTAAGGGTAATAGGATTATGGGTGCGGCTATTATTACCATAATACCCTTGTTTTATTCTCTTATAAATTGTCTAATGAACCATTTTTGTAAACTCATTATTTATGTTTATTTAAACACGACCTCTAAATAAATTTTCAAATCTCAATCCCCTTATCACACTAATATTTACATTATTCTATTTAATTTATCCAATTAAATCTTCTGAATAATATTATTAAAAAGTAGGGGTGTTACATCCTACTTGGCATTTACCAAACAATGTTCAACCTAAGCTTGCTGTTAGTAATTTAGACATTTGAATGTTAATTCAGATGCTTGATCCCCTATACAAAATTTTGTTATAGGAATTTAATCGTATGATTTCTTATTCAAATGTCTAACTTTGATTCCAGACATTTGAATAAAGATTCAGATGTCTAAATTACATCAGATTTGAACTACCTCTTCTCTTTTTGTAATTTCTGAAATTAAGATATCAGATTGCAAATTTAGACATTTGATTACAAATTCATACATCTGAATAAGCATTTTTAGCTCTATTAACTTATTCATTTTCTATTGTTCATCTTCTTCATGATTTAAGTATACGTGTTAAATTCATTTTTAAGCTAGTGTTTTACTACTTTTTTATTTTTTTGTTTTAACTATTGTTATGACTTTCCTATCATTTATCTGCATATCTTCTAGTTAATTATCTATGTGTATTTCAATTAATTCTATGTATATTACAAGTTTATAGAATTGAATTTAGGTAAATTTAAAAGAATATACCTATTTACTTTTTATTTATCAAAATTTATCCAAACAGTTTATAAATAATCAGACTTATAGAATTAGAGGTATATTCAATCCAATTTATCCTTCCTACCCAAATTACAATGATTGTTCATTACATAGATTTTCCAATTCTTTCAATTCAGAAGTACTTTCGAATAAAAGCATTGATTCAAGATTAAAATTCATATTCTTAGTTCTAAGGTACATAAATGAAAAGTCACTACATATCTATGTCATATGCATTTCATAGATAAATCCACTCAGCTTGAAGGGTTGTTTGAAGAAATCTTGTCTTTTAATTCAATTTGATTGGTGTCTCCCTTCTTCTATTCCTTTATTTGTTTGTGCTTCTCCTTCACTTCCTCTTTCAATTTGATTCTCTCTCTCTCTCTTTGATTTGATTTATTTTATTCTATTTTTGATTTATAAATTTTGAGAAGAAAATAGAAAGCAAAGTTTACAATAATAAATTTTATGGAGGAAGAAGATTAAAAGAACTTACAAAATTAAAGAGGCGACAGATAGGGTTTAGAATTATGATGGGTGAGGGTTAGTGCTTTATTTATAGTTGAAAATTAGGATTATTAGTTTAAATCCCCAAATTAGTATCTATGGAAATGCAATTGGATCAAATTTCCATTAATTTTGACCCGTTTTATCAATTTTAACAAGTTATTTATTTTTCTTGATTATAAACGGTATTTCGGATGTAATGGAATAGGTCTTGATACCTAATATTTTTTTATGAAAATTCCACGTTTGTCTTTTTATGTAAAATTATATATTTAACCTTATTATTGTTTTAATTTGTTATTATAATTTTTAGGATGTTATAAGACATCAACATATTATCATACTACATAAACTCAATCAATTTCATCATTCACTCCCTCTATAGTACACAACAATGCACATATATCAAAACTTTATTCTTCTAATAAGTATAAATTTAGATCACTACAATCAGGATGTCTCAAGGATATCATCATATCCTAACAAATACTCTAGCATAATAAAACCTTAACCAATATATATCCAGAATTGTCCCAAAACCCATAAATCAAATACATGCAAATTATAGTTAAACTTACAACATAATAAATCAAATTCCAATCAATCACATCTCATTTCAAGAGATGCATAACCGCTTATCAAATTAAAACCCTCAAAAAGATTATAAGGTATGTTGATTCAATGTTTAATCTATGTACCATACTTCTAGATATAAAAGAATGTGATGCTTCAATATCAATAATAATTTACCAATTATGCTATATATCAAAAGCATAACTCCAAATATAGTATTTCCTAACTATTCAGCAGTCGGTCCCAAAGATGTAGTTCCAAAGCATAAAACTTTCTTTTTTCATCTTTGACTAGCTTAGGACAATCGATCCTGAAATAACCTAGCTTTTAGCAAGTACAACATCTCACTCTTTTTTATCGACAACCTTCTTGTTAATCCTAGCATGACACTCATTGGAAAAGTGTCACTTTTTATTACAATTATACCAAATAACTTCATATTTACCTTTCTTGGAAACTGCATTCTTTTGAGTTTCCTTCTTTTCTTTCTGATTAAAGAGAACCAGTGGACTAGTCTTTCCTCCACCATAGATTTATTCTTTGTGATTGACGCAAGACAGTATTCATTTCTTGGATTTATGTTTATAATAATAGTAAATGGATATCTAAGGTGTGACATAATTGCCCTAGCAATCTCGGGCTTCAACCATCTAATAAACTTCTCATTTTTCTTGACCAAAATATTACTGATGGTCCGCCTATGCCATGAAAGTTCATTATACTCAACCTCATATTCCAACACCGACATATCTCCTTGTTCGAAATCTCCAAAACTTCTTGAACCGAGCAGCTTTTGCTGTTTTAGGCAAGAAATGTTCCTCAAACCTTCCCCTGTAATTAACTATATTATTTCATCTTCCAACACGTCCATAATCACCATATTCCACCAATACAAAGAATCTCTTTACAATCGCCTAGAAGACAACATCCTTTTCTAGTCATAATTCAAACTAAGATTAACAAAGGTTCTTTTATAATGAATAAGCTAGACCTCCAGTTAAATGACATTCTCCATTCCAATAAATGACTTTCCACCCAAACTAGTATTAATCCTATTCAGTAGGAAAAGTTATCGTAAATAACTACTTTAGGAACAGAAGCTCCTGCATTACCTCCTACATTAACTCCAGCATTTCCTCCTATCATCCCAACCACTTCCTCGGCTTGCATCATGTTTATAAAGAATTGATACATCACTCCCATATTTACCGACATTGTTCCAACACCCACATTTGCATTAGAATTGATACTTTAGTTAGCGTTTCTCTTGATTTAGACAAACATTTCATCTTATTTGGACAAACATTTCCATATGTCGTGATGCTTCTTCCTCTCAAATTAAGCCTTCCAATTCTATTATCCATGACTTATTTTCTCATAGTCCACATACGATTCTTCATGAGATTCATAAGAATGGACTAAAAATAGAGATGAGAAGTGGATATAGGTTCTTATAAATCAAATAACAAGTATATTACTATAGCATTAACACAGTTCAAAGCTTACTCTTTCTAATTCATTTTGGCTATGTTTCTCAAAATATTTAAGTAACCATTGCTTTCATACCAAGTTGTAAAATCACCTATTTAAGACTCGAAATATACATTAATGATGTTGTAGTCATCATTAGTTTTATTTTTGAGCGATAAAATGATATCAGTTATTATATCATTAAATTCAAAAGCATGAGAATTCAAAACAATTAATTAATTAATATTATTCATTCATTACTTGTTCATTACATAACCTCACGATTACAATGTTTGAATAAATTATGATAATTACAAATTAAAGTTTCAAGAGTCGTATTTGAAGATGTCCCATTGAATGATCACAATCATAACCAAGGATGTTTACAAACCCCATCATTATGCACATAAGCAATTATATAGCATAGCAAAAGTAACAGAAACTAATACTAGCTTGCCTACTACATGTCTCCGGAAAGCTTTTTATGTCTAAACCTGAAAATCCTCATAGATAACGTACTCAAATAAGTAACCTAGAGTTTAGATGGAAAACAAAAAAGTCGAGTCAGACAAAAAATATGATATCAATAATATTGGTACCTAAATCAAAATAGATACATGGTGTGACTTTGTCGTTAAGCAGAATAGGTTTTCCCTTCACTAACATATTAATGATTTTGATGCCAAACATAACATTTATGTAATAGGATGAGACATGAATAATGCATAGTGCTCTCTCCATAAACTTGCAACCACAATTGTTGGAACATAGCATAAGCATCATACAAAATGGGTTAAAAGTGAATGTTTCAATATTCAATAGGGTCGAGGGTTACATATTTCCTACATCTACCCATTCCACTAGGTGTCAACACATCGATATGCCACTACGAACCTATTTGTTTTCAAAGGCCAAAAAAACTATCATGTCGACTCATGTTGAAACCTAACAAAATTAACGGCTATCATTCATATATGGATACCAAGATACCCTGGTGATAGAAGAAAAATAATAGTGAGCATCCCTACTCGATTTTTGGATGCACACACAAATGTTTGCCTCAATGTTAGTAAAGCCCTACATATTAGAATCACTGACCTTGATAACTGAGGGGCTTAATCGGTTGCAATGCGAGAAGCTACCTCGACACTAGTCTATACAACTAAATCTAGTTTCCTAGACATCGAATAAATCGTTTATTTCGATAATTTTGGGCATCCTAACACATTTTGATCTTTCCAATCTCCTAGATGCAATTCTACGTGCGGAGGAGTTTGGCGTGATTGTACCATTAATGGATCAACCCTACATGGTTGTAATGTTTTGATCCCCAATGTCATTAATCTTTGGTGATTACATACAAGTGAATGGGAGTTGTTTTGCCATTGAGGATGATGTTCTGGCAAACCAACTCAAAATTGTGATAGATGATATCATATTCTGAAATAGAGATGTTGATGGGGTAAAGGCCAAAAAGATTGGTCAGTTTGTGATATCGGCCATAATTGATCATGTTGTTATAAGGAAAGTGTTGGTTGACTATGGGAGTTTAGTCAGCATTCCTTTCAAGAAAACCTACGGCCAAATGCTTCTGGCGGGCAAAGACATCAAGCCATGTAAATCTTGGATCCAGGGATTTAACAAAACTGCTATTGAGCTTGTGAGATGTGTGGATCTACCGGTTGTACTTGGAGAGGGTGACTGCAAAAAATTGAGTCGTGCCTTTTGTTGTGTTGAACATCTATTTTACCTACAATGCTTTTTCGGGCCGACCAGCCCTTGTTAAATTTAGTGCGTCCATCACTCTGTGGTGTTTAATGGTGAAGTTCCCAATTTAGAATGGTGTGGGAATTGTTCAAGGAGACCAGGAGCTTGGTCGTGAGTGTTATGCCGTTGAACAGAAAGAGGTAAGGCGAAGAGAGAAACGAAAGGTATAGAGAGCACTCTCTGCATCAAGGCATTGGACACATAACAACCATCACATGAGCCCTAGCTCGGGCAGCAGTCGGTTCCATAAAGATATGGATCTGCAAAAAAGCCAAAGGATGGAAAGGTAGCTCCAGCTGAGTTCATAGTCAACATCCTGATCAGCCAAGATGAACCTACATGGATCCTGAAGTTCAGATCGCAGCTTGGCATGAAAATAATGAAAAGTTAGTTTTTTTCTCCAGGCGAACCTAGATGCGTTCGCATGACCTCACTCAGACATATGTAGAATATTGTCGGTGATATTAAGTCATACATTGAATTTAAATCCAAAATGCATCGCAGCCTGGGTCTGGAGAGATCCGCTGCAGTTAAAGAAAAAGTGGAAAAGTTGAAAGATAATGGCTTCATCCATGATGCCCTATACCCGGAGTGGGTACCAAATACAGTTTTGGTGAAGAAGTATAACATGAAGTGGAGGAAACGCATTGAATATTTTGACCTGAATAAAGCATGCCCGAAGGGCAGCTTACCACTCTCGAGGATTGATCTATTGGTGGACTCAATAGCCGGACAAGAATTATTATCGTTCATGGATGCATACTCTAGATACAATTAAATACCAATGAATGTACTAGACCAAGAACACACCTGATCATAGACTGTACTGCTATCTTGTTATTCCTTTCAAATTAAAAAACATTAGAGTGACTCAATAGATATTGACGAACAAGATGTTTAGAGGTCAAATCGGGTGCTCGATGGATGTCTATGTAGACTATTGCTCATGAAGTCACATTGGTCGATGATCCACGTTGATGAGTTGACAGAGATGTTCAGCGTTCTCCGAAAGTATGGGATGAATCTCAACCCCTTTAAATTCTCATTCGACGTTGCATCAGGGAAATTCTTAGGTTTCATCGTGAATTACCATGGAATCGACGCCAATACGGAGAGGATCGAAGCACTAAGGAACATCAAAGCCCCACAAACAATAAAAGACATTTGTGTTAAAACCTTCATTTTATCGTTTCAACGACAACAACTATACAATCACACATATTACATCTTATCAATGTTATAGGTATATACTACAAGAGATCATCATGCTCAAAGGTATTAGGACTCGAAGACAAACAAAGACTTATGGACCATGATATGATTAGTAAGTTTATACTAGTGTATTAAGAATCTTAGATAAACATTGTAAGGTTTCCCTGAGCATATATACACATACGAATTCATATACATAAAATTAGCACTGGAAACATTCAACATTGGCATTGAAAACTGCGATAATCAAATAAGAATATCCACATACATCTATAGAAAAAAACAGAAACGTCTTTAAATGTCTTTGGAAAATTATTCCCTAAAGCCACAGACATCTATGGAAAATCCACAGACATCTATTATCTGGCAGCTGCTCTAATCCGAAAGGATGATTCATTTCTTATTGAATAATAAAATCTCTTCTTCAATGGTTGTAGCCATTAAAACAAATAGAGTTTTTTAACAGTAACGACTCCTCATATGCATCTATTCAAACTATATATACTTCAAAGATTTAGAATTGTAGCAATTCTATTCTCTTCATTTCTTATTAACTTTCAATTTACAAATTCGTGCATCTCTTGCTTACAAATCTTAATCTATCATAATCAAAACACCATTTTGATTAAACTACTTCCTACAACTCAAAATATTCACATTCCCATACTCAACGGAGATCACAGGAAGATTTATACTATTAGTCAAAACCTGTGTTATTTAAAACACACGATTGTCAGAGAATTACTTTTGTATTAGCCTACTCCTTTGGACGAAATGAGGGTTATTGGGTCAAAGGAAATACCAAAAGGGAAGCTTCGGGACTGGACGTAGGACAGGAGGTCTGAACCAATATAAAATATCTGGTGTGCTCACCTTTATTATCTTTCTTATTTATACTCTGTTAATTTACTATACTTAGTATAATTATCAGTACATGCTTTGACATCAGTATATAAGTTGCATTATATATGATCCAATACATTTTCATTTGGTATTAGAGCATGGTCATTTTAATCCACAATAACACGTAGTTGAAAAATCATTAATATGGCAAGCACTTTTCAAGAAGGTCAATCAACTGCACGACCTCCATTATTTACTGGTTTAACTATGGTTATTAGTCAACTCATATGTAATATCCCGGAATTTCCAGAAGTTTAAAATGTGATAATCTCTTAGGTTTAATTATTTGAAATTGATAAATTGTTATTTTCAAAAATAGATAACCAAGTAATAATAATATATTGTTTTAATTATCGTTATAAATTGGTTTTAAAATAGAAATAATTATTTTATTATGTATAAATTCTAAATTGGCTTATTGTTTTCAAAATTGATTAGTGTGTTTAAATACATTTATATCTGTATATTTTAAATTGGTTTTAAAATAGGATATATTATTGGTAAATAATAATGAGCTTATGTAAAAATTTATATTTATTTATTTAAAATTTATTTTAAATTTGGATTTTTAAATTTGACTTTGAATTAAATATAAATTTGCATTTAAAGAGATATACATACATATTAAAATAGAATAATAGTATAGTTTGAATTTAATATATATATAATGTTTTTAATTAAAAATAAGATTTTTGTTTTATTTTTATGGAAATTTATCTTGGAAATTTGGATTTGTATTTATTTAATAAAAATAAATGCAAGGCTTTTGGAATAGCATTTTTAAAATGAGTTTGCAATTTTGTATATAATTTTATTTAAATTATATTTGGTTTCATTTCTTTTTAAAGATTGTATTTTATATAAATTTAGCAAACATTTATAAATATATAAATGTATTTGTTTATTAGAAATTTAATTAGAAAAGCATTTTCAAATTAAGAAAACATATTAGTAATTAGGAAAATAATTTAAAAGGCTTTTAAATTTCTTTTAGAATAAAATTAAATAAAAAGTGACAAGTATTTTGTTTTAAAACACTTTGTCAACAAGTGTTAAACATTTAAAATGAGTTTAAGACAAGTGTACATTGTTTTGTTTTTAATTTTCTTTTTAATTTAATAAATCTGAAAACTTGCCTATTAAAACACCATCTTCCTCCATCTTCTTTTTCTTTAAAATTTTTGTTCATTTCTAAGAGAAACTTGAATATCCATGCAAATCTTTACTCAAACCAAATTCTGAAATCTTCAAACAATTGCTCAAATGAAAATCTGAACATTCCTCAATTCAAACAATTCTCAAACAAAAACCTCTAACCTTTTCAATTGCAAATACAAACATTCTTCAAATCATTGCTCAAATCAAAACTGCATACCTGCAGTTGTTTCCAAATCAAAATCTACAACATGTTTTCAAAGTTTGTTGCAAGTTATCAAGCCAGATCTGAAAATTTCCATGTCTACATCTACTCCTCAAACACCACTCCCTGTTTACCAAAACCTGAAATCTGAAATGCAAATCAAATCTGCATTTCCATGTCTATAATTTCCTTATTCCAGATCTGCAGTTTGTTTTCAAAGTAATGCAAGTTTCAATCCCATGTCTGCCTCAATTTTTCATATGCATGCAAATGGGTCGAGGTATTATCTGAAGCAAAGTTAAAGCATAACAAGTACTTCAGTTTTTTTTTTAAAAAAAGGCTTCAAGTTCAAATGTTTTTTACAAGTTCCAGTACAAAGTCTTTTGCAAATTTCCAGTTCAATATCTAACCTCTACATCTCCTTACAAAGGTGAGTAAACATTCTAATTCAGTGCTAAAGTAGTTTTAAATTTTTGCTTTCATATGATTTATGTGACAAACTATCTTTGCATGTGAATATATGTGTATGAACACTTTATGAATGTTAGTTTTTAAACAGTGCATGTTGATAGGACTCTGTTTCCAGGTTGTAGTGTTAACAAATAAAATTAAAATTCATATCTTTTATTTATTCACTGATGACACTTGGATCAAAAACAAAATAGAGTAGTTTTGGTATAATATAGATACTAAAAATATTAATAAGTATGTAAGTGATGAAATATGCTTGCATTTGAAAATAACAGTAAAAACAATGGGAATCTTCAAAATACAATAAAATCGAATGTTAAATTTTATTAATTCAAGCTTATATCCTAGATCAGTTTGGAAAGTTAGGATTTTTGAAACAAATATTACAATTTTAAAATTTGTATTAAGCTAGCATTTGGGGCTTATCTGGAAATTGGATTTCTGCCCAATTCTGTTGATCTGTGCATCTGGGTTGCTCGAGATTGCTGATGGAGTTAGGTGAAACATTGGAGAGTAAGGTAAAAATGGTTGAAGGAATGTTAATCCACTGTGAAGTTTGAATTTGCTCGAGATTTGTTTTAAACCTAGTTTTGGTTCTTGCTGTAAATTGGTCAGCTGCATCTTCCTCTGTGCATCGAGTTTGAAGAAAATTCTAGGTGAAGGAGGCACGGTGGGTCAACAACCCATGGCTGGAGTTGTATGGTTTATCTTTGATCGGTGGCGATGGTTCAGGGGAATTCTCTGGTGATGGTTTAGGTCTCGAGTTCATCCTGAGTACTCGATTTTGAATCGAGATAGGTGATGCTGTTCTATTGGTCGTAGAAGCTTGTAGGATGGAAGAGGGACTTATCGGTGGGTTCAGCGTTGATCGGAGGTGATTCTGGTGCCGGTGCACTTGCACAGGGGAATGTGGTGTCTGCAGGTAGTTTGTTTTGGGTTCGCATGTTTTTCTCGAAGTGGGTCTCGGGATATAAGGAAGATGGCTCTGGGAAACTCGCGTGGTTTTTAGGGTTTTTGTGTGTAGGGAGAAACTGTTAAGTTTAACGGTTTTAAAGTTTTAATTAAAACAGTTTTTAAATTTGAAAGTCAAACTATTTTCAAAAGTAAAGAAGATGTACTTGGTACTTGAATTCAAGTATTAATGGGCTGAATCCAAAATGAACATCAAAATAGATTTTATAATTTAAAATTAAAGTAAGTTTTAAAACTTTAAATAATTAAGCTATAGTTATTTTCTAGAAACTTATTTCTTTAAATTGATTTGTTTTTATAAATGAATTTGTATGAATGGTATTAAATGGTTTTAAGTTAAAAACCTTACTATTAATTTTCCAACTTGTTATTGGAAATATAAAAAGGAAAATTTATAAGAAAATGTATTTATTGGTTAATGGAAAATGATTTATAATTAACAATTTAAGGTTTAAGTAATTTTTGAACTTGAAACTAATGATTGACAATTAATAATTAAAGATAGGTAATTATTGTTTTCTTTATATTTTAATTTAATTAATGAATTAAGTTAAGTAAAGATTTCAAGGTTAATTTAAAATAATGTTTTATCTTAAATAATAATTAAGTGTTAATGAATAATAATTAATTAAGTTGAATAAGAATTTTAAGTTTAATTTAATTATTATTTTAAAGGGCTTAATTAAGTAATTAATTAATTATAATTATTAATTTAATTAACTAATAATTATGATGATTTAATTAATGACTAGTGATTAATTAAATTTTAATTATTAATTAATTAAGTGATTAAACTAGTAATTAAGTTTTAATTGAGTTTTTCTTAATTAATAATTAAAAAGCGGTATTAATCTATAATGCAAGTTAATTAAGAATTAATTAACTATTATTTAAGGTTAATTAATTGTAATTAAGAATTAATTAATTATAATTATGGATTAATTAATTTATAATTAAGGTTGTTAATTAATAATTAAGTTTATTAATTAATGATTAAGAGATGATTAATTAGTTAATTAAGGTTAATTAATTAATTATAAAAATAATTAGTGAGTGATTACTTTGTATTAAAGGATTGATTAATAATTAAGGTTTATTGATTAATAGTTTAGGTTAATTAATCTGTTAATTTAAGATTAATTTGGTTAAAGAGTAATTAAGGAATGAATTACTCGATTATAATTTATGGGGTGTTGTGATCAAGTAAGTTAATTAATTTGTTAATTAATTTAAGGAAGTCACTTGATAAATGATTAAATATGATTACTTAATAAGTTTTGATAAGAGTAATTACTTAAAATAAGTAATTGATAAATTATAGGAGGTAATTGAGATAAGTAAAATTACTGATTGAGAAGTAATTTTAAATTGATAATTACTTGGTAAAGTAATTATGGGTTTATTACTTGGTGTAATAAATCAAAGAATTTATTAAGTAATTAAGAAGTAATTAAGAATAATTAATTACTGTATTTATTTATTAAAGTTGATTAATTGAAAGCATTAATTAAGCATGATTAATTAATGTAATTAATTAAGAGATAATGTAATTAATTATAGTTAATTAATTATGGAAGTAATTAATTAAGGTTCATTAGTTAATATGATTAATGAAAATATTTTAAGATTAATTACTTGATTAAGAATTAATTAATCAAGGTTGATTAATTAAGATGATGATTAATTAATTGGTTTAATTAATGTTTATGTAAGCAAGATTTATTGATCAAGAAGGTAATTAATTTAATTAATTTTAAATTAATTAAGAAATGAAGTAATTAATTTAATTCACTTTAAATTAATTTGAGATAGAGATAGTTAATTTAATTCATTTTAAATTAATATATTGTGATTAAGAAAATCATTACTTATGTATGGATGGGTGACAATGATTGTCTTGAATAGATGTAATCTCAGAAATGAGATAAGTAATGTTGTGTGGTATGAATGCTTAGTTGCATTTTGATGGTAATATCGATTATCTATTGTGATAATGATGTGGATTACCTATTCTGTTATGAATCATCTGTTTATTTTGATAACGTGGTTATCAATTGTGACATGTGAATTATCCATTCTGTGTGTATATAGATAGTTGAATTTAATTGTTTAACTTTAAACAACTTGTACCTAAAAGATACATTTTGGATTTCGATGAGACCGGGATCGGGTTTCCATAATTGGATATTCTAAAACCACATCGATCCAAATTAACGATAGGTCGTGAATCTCTCGTGAAGAGTGAAGACTCGAGGTGTAAGAACAATTGTCAGTATAACTCTAAGGGTGATTCCGTGATGAGTTTGACGAGTAGTACTTTTAGATTCGAGATGAAGATTCAGAGTGCAAGGTTATTGTCGTTAACTCTGAGGGTGATTCCAAAATGAGTGTAACGAGATAATGCCTTCGGTTTCGTTCGAACCCGGAACGAACTTGTATGGATTGAATGCTTTCAGAACATCGTCAGGTGGACGATGAGCATTCTAAGTGATGTGTTCACTAAAGGTAATCGTAGCCTCAAGCCTCATTAACCGAGAATGGATAAAATAGGGGAGGTGCAGCAAGGCTTCGTGGGTAGCCCCCACTTGAGAGTAAGATTTACCCCTGTCTAGAGGTCCCTTTTATTTTCGGCTATGTGGGCGGTTGAATAGCTACATCCGCCGGGGTTGTCTTATTTGGAACTGTTCAGTAAGGAATGGTTCCAGCTTTGTGTTGCAGGGGAGCGGGCGTACTCCTCGGTACGGTGATAGGCCACGTACTGTGACGGGCGGTACCCCAGTAGCCCTGCCATTGTATGGAATCCAAAATCCAATAAGTGCCATCGGATTTGATTGTATTAACCACTTTTGTGGCTAGTAGCTGGAATTTAATAAATGTAACAATTTCGGCTATTTCATATCTATTTGAAAACCCTAGACCTATTATAATATCACTGGATTTCCTATCAAATGCTTTGGTTAGCGTAAGGTAAAAACTTTTCCATGTTTATGTGTGGGAAGTCTTACATGATACCTTTTCTTTCAAAAGGTTTTTAAAGTTAAGCAACTTTAACCGTTTACTCACACCAGACGCATGTCTGACCCGGAGTTTATCTTCTGTTTTCTTAAACTCTTGGGTACTCAAATTTTTACGAGTATCCAGGGGAATTCAAGTTGGCTTGACGAATTTTGGAGGAGCAATGGAGCAGGAGGCTTCCACGTATAGCTATATAATATTCCGCTGTGAGTTCTCTGAGTCGGTTGTTGTCTTTGAGTTGTATAACTAGACAGCTGTTTATAACTGTCTAGTATGTGTTGTTTTAGCTGTGTATCTCTGATGTATATGATACTATGTAATATATTATGTGATTAATATAATTTATTCATTCCGCTGTTTAGATTCTGATGTTGTTTCTTTCTTCTCTTCTTTCTTTTCTCTTTCTATCCCTTTCTTTTCTTAAAAATAATGTGATTTTCTGAGGTAAGAAAGTCAGGTCGTTTCATCATATGAGAATTTTTATAGAAGAAAATGGGTTAAAATTATGTTGTAACCCTATTTTGATTAACATTATTTCGGATACTTAATTAGTTAAATTAAATAAAATACTGTGATGGTTAGGGGAATGAGATTTGTGTTAATAGAAAGGTAGTTGTGCCATATAACAAAAGAACTAAAGAGGAACTAAAATAAAACAGGTAAGGCAAATAGATAAGGGGTAAAAAAGGAATAAGTATTTTTTATACCCTAAATCCTTAGGCCATTCATTCTATACGTTCATATGCAAAAATTAAACAGAAGAGGCCGGCCACCATTAAGGAAGAACAAGAAGAAGATAAAGCGATCAAAGGAAGAAGCTTAATCAATTCAAAACTATTCTCAAATATCAACTCCTTCATCACAAAGCTAAGGTGAATAATGACTATATCTCATGTTTTGATTGTTTCCGATTTTAGATTAAATCCAAACTATTTTGCAAGGTTTTTCCATGTATTTTATTCTTTTCAGTTTTGGTTTAAATCTAAACTATTTTGCAAGGTTTTTCCATGTTTTTGTTTATTAAAATGGATATATATATATATATATATATATGATTGTTGATGATTTATGCTAACTCATATAAAATTTATGATTTTTCAATGAGAAAACCTTACTAAATGACATCTAAATCCCTTGCAATTTTAGAATAAGGTTGGAAATGATATTTTAGAGATGGATTTCAATTTTCATAATTTTATAAATTAATGTGATTTAATATTAAATTTCTAGTGAAGAAAATTGTTATTTGGGTTTAAAATTAATTACGGCTAATGTATGTATGTTTTGGGTCAGAAATTAATATATGTTAAAAACATATTAAAAATGATTTATGGGAACTTTTATAGATTTTTCCTAAGTGTTTTAATAAGTATACAAAATTATTTAAGGTATGGGACTTAAATGTTTTATATATTTATAAAATGATAAGGGGCATTTTGTAAATAATTTAATTTTTTTATTTTAGAAATTTTGGCAGTATTTTTAGAAAAGAAATTGGCAACCAATCATATTTTTAAAAACAAGGCAGGTTAGTTGAAAAGAATTGCTTTAAAAGGTTAAAAATCAGTTTACATGTGCTTTTTACATGCTCCACCATTTTTGGCACCTAGCATTCGACACCTTATTTCCACCCCTATCTCCATCGAAACCAAATCCCAGGGTATTAAAGACTTGATACGTAGTGAATTGGACATAGACGAAAGGTGTTGGATCTAAACAAGGGGTTCCGAAGGAGTCGAAGGCTTACTTTGTTTTTAAATGAAAATGCGGCTTCTTTATTTTCGGAAGGAATGCTTTCGACATGATTAGCTTTCTAATAGGTCAAATTATTTTAAAGGAATGGTTTTGAAAGAAGCTACGACTTTTTTTTAAAGTAAATGCTTTCGAAAGAGTCGAAACCCCTTGCTGCCGCTTTCCACCTTTTAAAGCAAATGGTTTCGAAAGGGTTACTTTATCTTTAAAAGCTCAACCGCTTCTCCAATGCTTTCTAATGGTTGGTTTCGACACCATCACTTCTTTACTTAGGAAATAGCTTTCAGAAGAGTGCTTTTGACTTAGTTGTTTTATGACCCTTTTGTTCTATTGAAAGTTAAACCCAAAAGTTTTTAAAAGAAATTGTTTCTAAAGGTTTCGAAAGGTTATTCCACATGTTTTAATTTAACCCAAATACTTTCGAATGTTTTGATTTTATGAAAAGGAATTAGCGCTTTCAAAAGGTTTAGGATAAAGGTTTCTAAGGGGTGGTTCCCTACTGCTTTCGAAAGTTTTTAAATAGAAGGTTCCAATTTTTCGAAAGGCAATGTTTATAGTGTTTTGATAAGAGGATGTCCAAGGTTTTAAAGCTTTTGAAAGAAAGATTTTTCAATGTTTTCGAAAGATTTATTAAGAATGGTTTCCAAAAGGTATGTTTTGGCCTTTCGCCTTATGGTTATGAAGCAAAGTGTTACTTGGTTTCGAAAGGGGTACTTTCAATGGTCTAAATGTTTTCATCAACAAAGTTTTATGTACAGTATATATAACATGGCAAGGTGATTTGAGTAAAGCATATAATATATTTTCCTTTTTTAAAGTATGATTTAAAGGTTAAATCAATTTGAGCAAAAAAAATTTCAAAGAAATTTTATGAGTAGATGATCCTAAGTAAAATGACTCAGATATTTGTATATCAGATGGAACTGGTATAGGGTCGTGCCCTATAAATTAGCTATTAGCCCCTAGCAAATTTAGTCCAAAATTCCAGTGTGTAGTGCTTAGTCACAGGTAAGGCTTAAATGGTGGTTACACCTGGAAAGGAAAATATAGTGCAAAGAAGAAGGATATGTTATTGTAAGCCTGAAAAACCATTAGGATTAGGCGAACCTTGGAGCAAAAAATTAAGGGTAGATCGTCGTATGCCTAACAGTTGTTAGATAATTTTTTAGTTAGTCTGGTAGGCCCGAATCAGTTAAAGGTTTGTAGTTAGCCTAATAAAACTACATTGTTTCTGATAGATGGTCCATTTATTACCTATTTTTGAGCATACATGATATTTTCTATTCTTGATATAATTTGATTAACCAGTTTGGTTCCAGGATTGATGTGCAAAAGGATATGTTTTAAAGGGATATTAGTAAGGGAAAACCCATTCCGCTAAGCGGTATGGTCTCATTTAATATCAGTAAACCAAGATGTAATAATATTATTTGCACCAGGCTTTATGTCTGACTTGAAGTTTATGTTTTTCCTCTTAAATTCGTGGGTGCTCAAAATTGATTTGCGTAGGCCATGGGTTGAGGATTTTCAAGTTTTTGTATGTGGACAAATAAAGCTTTTGGAGATGAGCAGAAGGCTGATGCTAGCTATATTTAGGAGTAGTTATGTTTTATTTATGCTGTGTTGTATTAAGTCTGTTATGACTATTCTCTGGTCATCCTAGGGAGCATCTTCATATGTCGCTCTTGGCGAATTTATGTAATAATTATATTTGACCTGAATCTAGGAAACGTTTGGGATTATGTAACTTGGATTCGAAATGTTGTTTTCAAATGTAATCAGAAAAGTGTTTTAATCTATAATGATTTTATTTTCATATTTAGGTGCCTCTTATATTATGAATATCATTAACATTATCATATTTTGTCACCAGAAGTTAATACTATAGATGACTGCAGCTTCTGTAGTGCTTAGCTTCGGGCCTCCAAATAGGAGATGTGAAAACTTGATCTCCGAGCATAGGTATATGATAAACTTTAAACTAAAATGATTTTTGAAAACATAAACTTAAGGAATTAGAGATAAGGTTGGGGTATGAGATAACGCTATGGTAACATACTTGTTTTCGCTATACATAAGTATGCACTATATCTATATTCTTCTATCTCCCTTAGGCTATTCTTTTGTATCTTACGAGGCTTGAATACAGATATGGATGCTAAAAGTGAAAGATTTAACCTTGGAGGGGGAAGCACCACTACAAATGGAAATGCCAAACCAAAATACGAGAAGGAACCAAGGTCAGGCATAAGCTGGAAATGTGGGTGCTGGAGCCCCACAAGTTGATATGGAAGCAATGTATCAGTTCTTTGTCAACATGATGCAAGCGGGAGTTGCTGCTGGAGTAGTTGGAGGAGGAATCCAAGAAGCTCCAGTGGTGAATAATTATGCTATTCTGAGTAGAGATTCTGCTAGGTTGGGAGGAAAGCCGTTTAATAGTATTGGAGATGCAATCGAAGTAGAGAACTGGTTACTTCATTGTGAAAGGATTTTCGATGACTTAGGGCTTAATGATGAGAAGAAAAGGAGACTTGCTTCTAGATACCTTCAAGGGGCAGCACTGTTTTTATGGAACAGTTTTACAGTTGGAGTCAACGAGGAGAATATTACTTGGGTTGAGTTTAGAAGGAGGTTCGATGAAAGATTTTTGTCAAAAATTGCTAAGTCCACTTTGCTTAGGAAGTTTGTCAAGTTGGAACTAGGGGATATGGTTGTGCTCAAGTATGCAACGAGGTTTGAGAAGCTAGCGAGATACGGCTATTCTACGATTGATATTGTGATTAAGAGGAATTAGAAGTTCATCAGGGGGTTGAAGCCTGAGCTTGTTAAGGCCACGTTACCACATATTAGGGATAATGTTGTTGTTGAGATGGCCTTGAGAAATAAAGAGATGCAGGCTTTTCTTGTAAGAAATAAGGCAAAGAAGCTCAAGGAGGGCAGAGTCAGAAGAGAAAGTTTTTCCACAAGAAAGGAGGTCAGAAGGGTGGAGCTGCAAAGAAAGGAAAGGTAGAAGTGGTCTGTTACAAGTGTGACAAGAAAGGGCACTATGCCCATGAGTGCCGGACAGACAAAGGAAAGAAAGCTGTTGAGAAGAAAGAAATAAAGTGTTTCAACTGCAATCAGATTGGGCACTATAAGAACCATTGCAAAGAGCCAGCCAAGGATGGAAAAGGCAAAATGTTTGCATTGAAACCAGCTACCTCGAGATCAATAGTTGAGGAGAGGGGAAAAGTTATGCTGGGAGGTACGCTTTTGTTTACGGTGTATCAGTTAGAGTTCTATTGGATACTGGTGCATCATATTCTTTTATATCTCATTGTTTGGTAGATAAGATTAACCTAAAGCCCTCATGCCTAGTTACTTCCTTAAGGGTAGCAAATCTAATAGGAGGGTATGCGACACTTGGGATAAAGTGTGACCACCTAGAGTTTGAATTGTTAGGTCATGTATTTGTTTGCAGTTTGCATGTATTTGATTTCGTAGGGTTCATAACTAATTTAGGTATGGATTGGTGAAGTAAATACGATGCTAGGATATTTTTCCACGATAGGAAAATATCACTTAGGCATCTGACTGTAGCGATCGGATAGTTAACTCCGTAGAAAACCCTAGTTTTGGGGTCAATGCATTATTGGGTGTTGTGAAGGAAGAAGACAAATTAAGACGAGTTTTCATTGTCAGAGAATTCGCAGATGTCTCTAAACATGTAGTAGAGCTACCACTGAAAGGAGCTATTGAGTTCGGATATATTTGGTGCCAAGTGCAGAACCAGTAAGTAGACCGCCAAGCAGGATATCATCTACCAAGATAAAGGAGTTGAAGGTGCAGTTGGTGTATTTGGAAGGCAAGAATTTTATCAAACCAAGCAGTTCGCCTTGGGGAGTAGCCGTAGTGTTTGCTAAGAAGTCGGACGGATCGTTAAAGTTATGTATCAATTATCGTAAGTTGAACGAGAAGACGATAAAGAATCGAAATCCGTTGTCCAGAATTGATGATTTGTTGGATTAGTTAAGTGGAGCCAAGGTATTTTCTCAGTTGGGTTTAGCAAAAGATTTTCATCAGTTTAGAGTAGCAAAGGATAGTATGCCATTGATGGCATTTAGAACTAGTTATAGATCGTACGAATGGTTAGTGATGTCGCTCGACTAACTAATGCACGAGCATTCTTTGTGGATTTGACGAATCGAGTTTTCTGAGAGCATTTGGACAGGTTTGTGTTAGTTTTCATAAATAATATTTTGATATACTCTAAAGATGAAAGAGATCATGAAGTTCATCTTATTGTGGTGCTTGAGATGTTGAGGCAACATTAGCTAAAAGCGAAATTTTGGAAGTGAGGCAACATCAGCTAAAAGCGAAATTTTGGAAGTGTCATTTCTAGAAGAAGGAAGTGAAGTTTATTGATCGTGTAATCTTAGAGAAAGAGTTGTCTGTAGATCCGAATAAGATCGAACAGTGCATAATTGGAAGAGACCCGAGATGGTGTCTGAGATAAAATGTTTTCTTGGATTAGCTGGATACTATCGGAGATTCATTAAGGATTTCTCGAGCATAGCAGCACTGATGACTAAGCTAACGTGAAAGGGTGTGAAGTTTGTCTGGACCGATAAGTGTGAGGAGGCATTCCTGAAGCTGATACACTTATTGACGAATGCACCTACGTTAGTTGTTCCAGAAGAGAATCAGAATTTGGCGGTATACACAGATGCATATGGAACAGAGTTAGGAGCTATGTTAATGCAAATAGGTAAAGTGATTGCCTATGCTTCTCAAAAACTTAAACCGCATGAGGTCAGGTACCCAACTCACAATTTGGAATTAGCTGTGGTGACTTTTGTGTTGAAGGTGTGGAGACATTATCTTTTAGTTGAAAGATTCGAGTTATACACTGGTCATAAGTCTCTGAAATATTTATTTTGTCAGAAGGAGTTAAATATGAGACAACAGAGGTGGTTAGAGTTTATAGTCGCTTATGATTTTCGTATTAAACATGCACCAGGAAAAGGTAACAAGGTTGCGGATACACTTAGCAGAAGACATCAGAATGCAATGTTGGCTATGATAACCGAGTCGAAAGATATGAAAGCGTTGGCGACATGCAGAGTGGAGATCTGAAGCTATATCTAGTAAGAAAACTATTATGTTGTCATGTTTAGAAGTTCGACCAGTGATAATTTAAAGGGTTGCTTCTAAGCAAGGAGAGGATCCAATATTAGCTGAGCGGATCAGGAAATTAAGGAATGGAATAGTGAGCGATGACTTGAAATATTTTAGTCTTGACCCGAATGGGTGGTAAAGAAAAAAGAAGGTTATATGTGTCGAATGTAGGAAGCATTAGGAAGGAAGTTCTTGAGGAATGCCATCGTTCGAAGTTCACTATTCATCCAGGAGGAACTAAGATGTATCAAGACATGAAGAGAAGTTTCTTCTTGGAAGGTATGAAGAGAGATGTATGCTTATGGGTAAAGCAGTATTTGAACTGCAAACAGGTAAAAGCCGAAAATCAGAAACCAACTGGGTTACTTCAGCCTTTAGATGTTCTAATTTGGAAATGAGATTCGATTTTAATGGATTTTATAGATGGATTGCCTAGGTCAAATAGAGGAAATAAAAGTATATGGGTCATGGTAGACAAGTTGGCCAAGGATGCCCATTTCATTCCAGTGAAGTCAACCATGACGACACCAGTTTTAGTTAAGTTGTTTATAAAGAATGTAGTTAGACTGCATGAGATTCCTAGTAGTATAGTAAGTGGTAGATTCATTATTAACTAGTGAGTTATAGAGAAGTCTATAGAAAATTTTAGGAACCAAGCTCAAGATGATACCATTTATCATCTATGGACTGATGGGCAAACAAAGAGAGTTAACAAAGTCTTAGAAGATTTGTTACGAGCTTATGTGTTAGAATTTGGAGGATCATGGAAAGACCATCTACACTTATTCAAGTTTTCGTATAACAACATTTATCAAGCTAGTATAGGGATGACACCGTTTGAAGCTTTATACGGAAGACCATGCAAATCTTCCTTTTGTTGGTTAGAGACCAGGAATAGGTTGGTTCTTGGTCTAGATTTTGTTAAATAAGCTGCGAAGAAGATTGAATTGATTCGGACGGGGATGAAGGAAGCTCGGTCTAGGCAGAAGAGTTATGCTGATAGAAGATGGATGGACTAAGAGTTCTCAGTATGAGATTATGTTTCGTCAAGGTATCATCGATGAAAGATGTAATTCGATACCAGAAATCAGGAAAATCGACACCGAGGTTTATAGGACCATTTCCTCTTGTAGAGAGGATCGGGAAACTCGCATATAGAGTGGAGTTACCGAATTGTTTGGCAAGAGTTCATGATGTTCTCCATATTTCTCATCTCACAAAGTGTATTCAAGATCCAGATACTACTGTAGCACCGAATGTGTTAGAGGACTTAGTAATAGGGCCGAACTTGACTACGGTTAGAAAGCCAGTAGTATAGTCATGAGAGATCAGAATAGGCTAAGGAACAAGATTGTTAGATTAATTAAAGTCCAGTGGAACAATGATGAGAGAGACGATACTTGGGAGACTGAAAGCAGGATTAGAGACGCTTATCCTGATTTGCTTGATGATATATTTTACCCTTTTGATTGATTTGTTGAGCACTTTATCGTAATTTCGAGAACGAAATTTTTTAAGAAGGGGAGTCTGTAACGACCCTAATTTTGATTAACATTATTAGGATATTTAATTAGTTAAATTAAATAAAATAATGTGATTATTAGGGGATTGAGATTGTGTTAATAGAATGGTAGACATGCCATATAACAAATGAACTAAAGGGGAACCGAAATAAAATGGTAAGGCAAATAGATAAGCGGTAAAACAGGAATAAGTGTATTCTTATACCTTAAACCCTTAGGCCATTCATTCTACACGTTCATTTGCAAAAATTAAACATAAGAGGCTGGTCACCATTAAGGAAGAACAAGAAGAAGATAAAGCGATCAAAGGAAGGAAGCTTAACCAATTCAAAACCATTGTCAAATCTCAATTCCTTAATCACAAAGTAAGGTGAATAATGACTACATCTCATTTTTTATTGTTTTTGGTTTTAGAATAAATCGAAACTATTTTGCAAGGTTTGGTCATGTTATTTATTACTAAAATGGATATATATGCATATTGATGATTTATGCTAATTCATATGAATTTTATAATATGTTTTAATGTTAAAACCTTATTAAATGACATCCAATGCCTTGCGATTTTAGAATAAGGTCAGAAACGATATTTTAGAGATGTGTTTCAATTTCATAATTTTCTAAAATAATGTGATTAAATATTATATTTCTAGTGAAGAAAACGGTTATTTGGGTTTAAAATTAATTACGGCTAATATATGTATGTTTTGGGTCAGAAATTAACATGTGTTAGAAACATATTAAAAATGATTTATGGGAATTTTTGTAGATTTTTCCTAATGTTTTAATAAGTATATAAAATTATTAAGGTATGTGATTTAAATGTTTTATATATTTATAAAAAGAGAAGGTGCATTTTGTAAATAATTTAATTTATTTATTTCAGAAATTTCGGCAGTACTTTTAGAAAAGAAATTAGCAACCAATCATATTTTGACAAACAAGGCAGGTTAGTTGAAAAGAATTACTTTAAAAGGTTAAAAATCAGTTTATACATACTTTTTTTTACATGTTTCTCCACTTTCGGCACCTAGCCTTCGAAACCTTCCAACCACCCCATCTCCATCGAAACCAAAGCATAGGGTATCGAAGACGTGGTACGTAGTGAATTGGACATAGGCGAAAGATACTAGGTCAAAAAAGGGGTTCCGAAGGGATCAAAGCCTTTGTTTTTAAATGAAAATGCGCCTGCTTGTTTTAAGTAAATGCTTTCGAAATAATTTGCACCTTATTTTTTTAAGTCACTTCTTTCGAAGGGGTCAAAACCCCTTACTGCCGCTTTCCACCTTCCGAAGCAAACGGTTTTGAAAGGGTTACTTTGTTTTTAAAAACTTATCCGCTTCTCCAATGCTTTCGAAGGGTTGGTTTCCACACCATCACTTCTTTACTTAGGAAATAGCTTTCGGAAGAGTGCTTTTGACTTAGTTGTTTTATGGCCCTTTTGTTCTGTTGAAAGTTATACCCAAAAGGTTTAGAAAGGAATTGTTTCTAATGGTTTTGAAAGGTTATTCCACATGTTTTACTTGAACCCAAATACTTTTGAAAGGTCTGATTTTATGAAAAGGAATTAGGGATTTCGAAAGGTTTAGGATAAAGCTTACGAAAGTGGTTCCCCAATGGTTTTGAAACATTTTAAATGGAAGGTTCCAATGTTTTCGAAAGGTAATGTTTATAGTGTTTTGATAAGAGAATGTCTAAGGTTTTAAAGCTTTCAAAAGAAAGGTTTATCAATGTTTTCGAAAGGTTTATTCAGAATGGTTTCAAAAAGTATGTTTTGGCCTTTCGGCCTAAGGTTATGAAGCAAAGTTGTTAATTAGTTTCAAAAGGGGTACTTTCAATGGTTTCGAAAGGGGTACTTTCAATGGTTTAAATGTTTTCATCCACAAAGTTTTATATAAGGTATATATAACATGGCAAGATGATTTGAGTAAAGTATAGAGTATATTTTCCTTGTTTAAAGCATGATTTAAAGGTTTAAATCAATTTGAGAGAAAATGTTTTCAAGGAAAATTTTATGGGATGACCCTAAGTAAAATGACTTAGATATGTGTATACCAGATGGGATTGTTATTGGACCGCACCCTATACATTAGCTATTATCCCCTAGCTAATTTAGTCCAAAATTCCAGTATGTAGGGCTTAGTCACAGGTAAGACTTAAATGATGGTTACAAACAGAAAGGAAGAAATATGTACAAACAAGGAGGATAGGTTATTGGTAAGCTCAAAAAACCATTAGGATCAGGTGACTCTTGGAGAAGTAAGTTAAGGACAGACCATCCAGAAGTATACCTAATAGTTGTTAGATAATTTTTTTAGTTTGTGTGGTAGGCCCAAGTCAGCCAAAGATTAGTGGTTAGCCAAAAAAACTTCATTGTTTCGGACAGATGGTCCATTTATTACCTATTTTTGAGCACACATGATATTTTCTATTATTGATATAATCAGTTTGGTTGCAGGATTGATTTGTAAAAAGATATGTTTTAAAGGGATATTAGTAAGGAAAAACCCGTTCCGCTAAGTGGCATGGTCTCATTTAATATCAATAAACAGAGATGTATAGTATTATTCACACTAGGCTTTATGTCTGACTCGAAGTTTATGTGTTTTTCCCCTCAAACTCTTGGGTGCATAAAATTGATTTGAGTGGGCTAAGGGCTTAGGATTTTCAGGATTTACTATGTGGATGAATAAAGCTTCCAGAGACGAGCAAGAGGCTGATGCTAGCTATATTTAAGATTTGTTATCTTTTATTTCCACTGTATTGTATTAAGTCTATTATGACTATTTAGTACTCCGATTATCCAAGGGGCATCTTTAATGTCGCACTTGGCATATATATGTAATAATTATATTTGATCTGAACTTGGGAAACATTTGGGATTATGTAATTTAGATATGAAATGTTATTTTGAAATGTAATCAGAAAAGTGCTTTAATCTGTAATAATTTTATTTCATATTCAAGTGCTTCTAATATTATGGATACCATTAATGTAACTGTATTTGGTTACCGGAAGTTAATACTATTGATGACTACAGCATCTATTGCGCTTAAGTTCAGGCCTCCAGATAAGGGATATGACATATGGCTAGAACCTCAAAACAAATATGAAGCACCTAACACCGCCATTAACACTTGGACTGATGCACAATAAGTAGCGGTATCTAACAATGGCAAAGCTATGAATGTGCTATTTTGCTCACTTGAAAAAAAAGAGTTTTCACATGTCATGCTTTGCGCCACTGCATATGATATGTGGCGCACTTTACAAGTCACACACGAAGGCACAACTAAAGTCAAGCAAACTAAAATATTGATTTTACAAAACCAATTTTCTCATTTAAACTGAAAGAAAATGAATCAATTATTGATATGTATGCTAGATTTCAAACCATTCAACGCGATCTTATGGCACTTGGAGTCAAATTCACATATTTTGATTTAGTCACATTAATTTTAAACTCTTTGAAAAATGAATGTGGAATTAAAATTAATGTGGAAAAAGTTTTAGCCATCAAAGAAGCTAATGATCTTTCTCAACTCCAAGTCAAAGAGTTAATAGGAAATTTGATGTCATAAGAAGATAATTTGCAGGCTAGAAAGGATCAAAATCATGAAAATAAAAGCATAGCATTTCAAGCAAGTGGCGAAGATTTGGACTTAGACGAAGATGAGATTGTTTCTATTGCCATAAGCTACAATAAATTCAAGAACATAAGCAGATTTCAAAATGGTGGCAAACTAAACTCCTCAAATCAAACTTCAATTAAATGCTATGAGTGTGATAGATTTGTTCACATGAAGGACTGTCCACAACTCAATAATGATAAAAAGAAAAGCAAGTTTGAAACTTCTAGAAAAAGAAAAGAGCTTTTCAAGTAATATGGGACAATTTGTATTCATCTTTTGCATCTGACAGTGACAATGAAAGTGACTCGGAATAAGAAAATGTGTTTTTTATGGCTAGCACTGATGAGATACGTCCTAAACATACTGATGAGGAGACAATGGAAATTAGCATTTAATCGTATGATTAAATATAGAGAATAAAAAAAAAAGGAATATGTAGGAAAGTTAACTAGAGTGGAACTCGAAATTAGATTTTTAAAAGATGAAAAAATAATCTTAGAACAACAACTAGAAATTATTCAATAAAGAATGTATAATGTTATTATCTCAAAACGACATCTCATTACATGATTTAGAAAGTTATAAGTTAGAAAAGGTTAATCATGAAAAAGAAAAAGTAGAATTATAAGCAAATTTAGATTCTAGAAATATTGAAATTTGTGATCTTAAAAGTAAGTTAGATAAAATAACAAATAATATAGCAAAATTCAACAAAGGAAAACAAAATTTAGAAAATTTGATTAAAAAAATCTAAACCATCTGGAAACCAAAATGGATTGGGCTTTAAAGGCAAAAAAAAGTCAAAAAATTATAGCACATTATACAAAAAATTCAAAAAGCCAAAGTTAGAAGCTAACATTAAGAATTCATACACAAGTATGATCTAAATATGGAATCCTAAACCAAATAATAAACTAATTATACAAAAGTTTATTGATGAATATTTAAAGAAAGTCGTACATAACAATAAATACAATTCTAAAGGAACCAAATCCTCAAGGATTTGTTCTACCTACTTCCACTAACACGTAGGACGCTAAACAAAGAACGTCGCTACCAATTAAAATTTTCTTATTTTGCAGGTACCCGAAATTAAAATTAAAAGTAAAGAGAAATGGATACTTGATAGTGATTACTCTAAGTACATGACTAGAAATGCTCCTATGTTATCCAATATAACATATATCAATGGTGGCACTATGACATGCAGAGATAATTCAAAAGGATTCATCATTGGCATTAGACAAGTCATCAATATCGGTATTTCTAATTCTTCCATTGTTTTAATGTTTTATTGGTAGAAAATTTAAAACATAACTTATTAAGTATAAGTCAATTATGTGATAAAAGATTTAAAATTGATTTCTAGAAAAACAAATGCAATGTCTTTGATCAAATAAAAACCTAATTTTTTTAAAGGATTTAGAAATTAAAACATATATGTTTTATACATGAATGTCAAAAACAACATAAATTTATGCTTACTGCAAATCATGATGATCTATGGTTATGGCATAAACATTTTTGTCACATAAATTTTAAGAATATCAACAAATTGGCTAAAAATGAATTACTTGGAGGACTACCAAAAATCAACTACGTGTTAAAAACCCATATGATGCTTGTCGATTTGATAAATTAAAGAAAAGTTCTTTTAAATCTCAAAAGGAAATCTCCACAAAGCAATCTTTCGAACTACTTCATCTAAATTTATTTGGACCGGCTCAAGTATGCTCAATAAACCATAACCAATATGTTTTTGCAATTGTTGATGATTTTTCAAGATATACTTGGATGTTATTTTTATAACATAAAAGTGATACTTCTGAAATGTTCAAAAATTTTGCTAAACAAATTACAAATTCGATGAATTTAAAAATTAAAAGTTTACGAAGCGATCATGGAGGTGAATTTGAAAATGAAATATTTACAAATTTTTGCAACAAAAAGGGAGTTAATCATAATTTTTCATTTCCAAATACACTATAACAAAATGGTGTTGTAGAAAGGAAAAATCGAACTTTACAAGAGTGTAAACGAACCTTGCTAAATAGCACTAACCTACCAAAAAGTTTCTGGGCTAAAGTTGTTGCTACCGCATGCTATGTATTAAGACATATAACACTTAGACCAAGACTAAAAACACATGCTATGAAAAAATTTCAGAAGAAACCTAAAGTATCGTATTTTTCAGTCTTTGGATCAAAATGTTTCATTTTAAACACAAAAAATTATCCAGGAAAATTCAATTCTAAAGCTGATGAAGGAATTTTTGTTGGCTATTCGGATCAAAGAAAAGCATGTAGAATTTTTAATAAACGAACAAACATTATAGAAGAAAGTATTCATGTACATTTAATGAAAATTTTACAGATAATAAGTATGATGATGATGAAGAAGTTATAAATAAAACTAATATACCTATACATGAAAATAATAATAATTTCAATAACAATTATGATAATGTGATAACTTCACCGCCTAGGATATTAAAGGACCATCCAATTAATAATATTATCGGTGATTTAAATACAAAATTGTCAACCAAAGAACAGTTGAATCAAATGAGTCAAGTTGCATATATTTCAAATTTTGAACTTAAAAATTATAAAGAAGCACCAAAAGATAAATTTTAGATTATTGCAATGCAAGAAGAACTTAATCAATTTGAAGGAAATGACGTATGGGAACTTGTACCAAGACCAAACAATCAATCTGTAATTGGAACAAAATGGGTTATTAATAATAAAGCGGATGAAAATGGAAACATTGTTCGAAATAAAGCAATATTATTAGATCAAGGATATAATCAAGAAGATGGAATTTCTCAAATACTTAAACAAATGCATACAAGGCTTGAACAAACAAAATTTGGTTCCTAATAATATACAACCATAAAATATAAAGAAGAAGGGTGATCACTTCTTGATCCTCTTCTTCTTCTCTTTCCTCTTTTTCTTCTCTACTATAGAAGATGGCCTATTGGATCCCTCCGGTTTCTTCTTTATTCTTCCTTCACTTCCTTTTCCCTTCATAGGCGAGCTCAGTGTTGTGGCAGCAGACATGCTTTGAGTGCTCTCGATCATGGGTGGCGTGATCAAAGCAAAAATAGTCTCATCAGGAAAAGCTATTGATAGAGAAGGAGGAAAAAAGCCCGTCGACTCTTGTATCTCTATAGTTGACCTAAGATGTTCTTCAATAAGCTCGCTCATTGAAAGCCCATATGCAAGATCGAGTGACCCAGTCATCTGAACATCATAATCCATGTGCATCTCCTAGAAGTTACCAAGCCCCTCTTCTTTTTACGCACTGGTCATCTGTGCATCAGGACTTAGGGCATCACTAACTGGGATACTCTAGATTGTCTTAGAGATAGTCACGACCATTGAATCGGTCATTGTCATATGCGGTCTTGGTTGGGAGCTTTCCTTTGGAGGACTTGAGATTGCGAGCTGACCTGAAATTGTATAAAGACAAATTGAGAGATTAGATACATCGACCTACATCATGTGGGTTCTCTCAAATATGGTGAGGTCAACGATATACCTCCACCAGATTGAGGCTCCATGTGGGCAGGCATGCCATTAAAGTTCCCCTCCTAAATAAGAGATAACATGTTTGTCTTATGAAGTTACGATGCATTCAGATTATACTTAGAATCTGACAAAGTGGTAGAAGCAGCTAGAGACCTAGAAGTGAGGCCTATAGTGCTATTTGAGGAGTGGTGTCGGAACCCTCGGCTTGATCCTTTTAACTACAGTAGCTAATTTCACATACAAAATGAACTCACTTGCTCTGAGAGCCTCGATTTCCTCTAAACTCATGATCTCTTTCTCTAGTTCTACCAAGTCCACCTCGTCTCCTTTTGAATGTTCTCACTCTTTTAGCACAATCTTCTCCCATGCCATCGCCAAGACGTAGTGATAACTTTTTCCAAGCCATGCCATGTCTCAAAACATAAGAACATTTGCGTTGTAGTTGGTGATGAGGGATCAAAACTATCCTTAACCCGCCTCTCTATGGCTACCACCAGTTCATTCATTTTCCTCTCGGTAGTTTCCAACAACTCTCTACACTTTTAGCCTTGTGTAGCACCATATCTCTCTCCTTACACATATTGTGCAGTTCTTCACAATAGTTGTGAGCTGTTTGAAGTGCCTCGTCTTTTTCAAGCTAAGCCTTCAGCTCTTTTACTTCTTCAGCTAGCTTGAATTTTCAGTAATGAGAAGATTCGACTTGGCTTAAGTGATCTTTCCTTTCCCACTCAGTCATCATGTTTAAGTCTTTGATTTTTTTTGTTGACATCCTCCTTTGCTTTCTTTATCTCGGCCACTTCTTCGTCAAGATGGGTGATGGCCTTATCACTCAACCTACTATGAGTTTTAGCCCTACAATCTCAGTCTCCAAACTTTCAGTGTATTTCAAGAGCATCTCGCCGAGCCTACTCCAAGTGAAGTACTGATCAAACACATTACCGACGTACGTAACTATTTGATCCTTGATATACATGGTAATATCCTTCAAGTTCGGAATGAATATGCAAGCCTCAAAATTGATCTTCGAAAAGTGATGCTATAATTCAACTATTTGAGGATTTGAAGTAATTGGCTGCTTTGTTTCAATAATGAGATGCTCGATGGGTGCTTTATTGGCTCTATGCCAAGAATGATCAAAGGCAGAAGTTTCGATGGATGGTAAGAGTGTTGAGAAGTATGGGACGGCACTGGCTACTTAGTAGAGAAGGAAGCACGAGAGGGGTCATCGCGAAGGACGTCATCACGGCGAGTAGAGCGCTTTTCCGAACCTCTAGATGAGGATGACCTGGATCTAGATTGATGCCTAAACAACGAGTGATGTGGCCTATAGTCTTTCTCTCTGCTCTTGAGATCATGGCTTGAACACCGGTTGGAATTAGAATCATGACTGGGCTTATGGGGTAGAGCGGTTGGTTTGAGCCTTGGTTGATATCCCATCTAATTTTGAAAATCCTCATACAATCCACGTCGTTCCATGGAACTTAGGAATAAAACAAAGACTAATCATCTTTGGCAAGATGAAAGCATGACATAAGTTGTGTAGAGTGCAGTGCATGTGTGCGCGCGTACAAGTGTTCTAATGTCCGCCCAACAGTGGGTTTGAATTTTGCTCACAAGGGTAACTTTTCCCACATTAGTAGAAGGCACGTCTTCTTGGAAATTAATGGAGGACCCAACATCCCTAATGCTCATATTAACGAAGCCAAAGGAATCGAATACATCTGGGATTGGCCCAAGACCAGCAAAAGGATCCTACGAAGCTTGTATGGGAGTTTTAAATGTCATTGTAACCAGCACGAAGTCAAAGTCTTCTTTTTGCAAATTTTAATCTTAAGGCTTCTTCATCGAAGAGGTTGTTGGTCTTTATCATCTTCATCGTTAGATTGATCAGGGACTGCATCAATACCTACATGTCCTTTACCTCCTGCCTTACCTTCACCTCTAATTTCACCTTCTTCGATGTGCGCTTACATCTGACCAGTCTCCACTAATGGACTTTGGACTGGGGGAGCCAGTGAGTGGTCTCCATTATTACTGGATAAAGAACCATCCTTATCACTATAAGTAGCTTTTGGAAAGAGACGCAGGCTATGGTCTAGGTCCAACAAGTTATAGGCCCATAAATTTTCTTCACTAAGAAATATTTTAGCCTCCCTCTCTTCCTCTGGAATTTATGAAGTTATCGGAGGGTTTTTGCTAGAGTTACATTGTTAGGCCTATGTGGTATATCTATAAAGAATGAAAAATCATTCAGCATAGTAGAACTATGAACCTAAGCTTGTACGAAAAGAACATGAAATGGAACATACGGCGAGATAACCATTACTGTGCAAGTCTAGGCGGACAACAAACGAAAAAGAATTCCTCCTTGAAATAGCTTAGTTTATTCCAAGTTTCGACCATGATTTGACAACTCGTAAATGGCTCTAAGAAAATTAGGGAAGACTTTCCATTACGATGCTTGAAACTGAATAGATATCGGATCTCTTGATTGTTGGGGACCTGATCAAAGTGGGAGAAAATATAATAAATGAAGTTTGAAGGAAGCATAGTTATTCGATGAAGCTGAGCTGGAGCAAGTCCCATAAAATGCAAGACTCGTCTGATAAACTGATTGAATAGTGGAACGCACCCTACTAAGCATATACCTGTTACTTACTGTACCCATCTGAGGGATGGTGTACTCTCTAATGGTGTGCCAGAACCAACACGTCCTCAAATGGGATTTCTTACCTCTCCTAAATTCTCCTAAGCGATCCTTCTTTAATTTTTGAAGCGACGAAATCAACATGATCATCTAATGTAAAGGCATCATCAAGGGTGTCGTGGGCAGGTTTGACTTTTGGGCCTATTTACGGGCTCTATTAGAACTTTAAAAAAGGTAGTTCTGCTTACATATTTTTAGGTTGAAGTGCATGATGCATTGGAGTTTGTCACAAGGATGGAACCATAGTCAAATTTGACTCAGTGCCTGATTCATCATATCTAGAAGTTGATGGGCCAACAGCTTGAGCGAAGAGACGCTCAGAACGTCAATGACCCATGGCTATAAAAAATAAACACATAACTAAAATCAAGTTGATTAAAAGTCGTGCCTCATGCTAAAATTAAAGCCTAGTGTAGTGTTTTGCAGTGATGATTTTTTTTATTGTACAATAGTTCATTTAAAAAATTTGGATTTCATCTGAAATGAACGTCATCATTGACAATTTCAACGAGCTTCACATCAACGGTCACACATTAGAAAGGCTGGAGAATCGGGGAGATAGTGCTCGGTAAAGTTTGAATGTCAAATGGTAATGCAAATCTCAAAAGAGGAGTTCAAAGGACAAAATCCACCAAGAATAGGATTGGTACCAATCCATACCCTTGGTTGGACTTTCATCTCGTCACCACTTCATCCCTCCGATTTCTAGTGCCCCCATCAATGTAGAATTCACCATCACCATCGCTTACCTAGAGTTATTCATGTGCTAAGAGAATGGTTGGTTCAAGTTATAGACTTTGGATTGGGAGTTTGATCCAAAATGGATTAGGAACGACCCAAGTAAGGCAAGCGTTGATTAGAGTTTGGAGGTGGATCAATAAGCAAAGACAGCTATTTTGATGTCAATGGCAGCGGTTCAACTTTGGAAGTAAAGTATTTCAATAGCAGACAAAAGCTTTGATTTGAGAAAGCGAGTTAAAGTGAAGATGTAAAGAGAAGAACAGGGTATATAATACCCCTGAACTAGAAAATTAGACAATCAAATCGCCTAATCTCAAGGGCTGCTTCGGTACTTATCCATGCCAATGGATCGGTATCAAATGATCATTATATTAAAAAGGAGGAAAAAGAAAAGAAGGAAACACCGACTCATGTGTATATGCATGAATGTGCATGTGGATATATTCTTAAAGAGATCTACAAGGATATGCATGTGTTCACACCCAACATTCAATAACTAGGACTGAAGAAAAGCAGATTCAAACCTGAAAGATCTGGAAAAGGAACTGGTTCAAAATTACCAAGCTCGGAATGATAGATCATGAGAGCAGATTCCAGTTTTATAGTCCTTGATACCAGCAAAGCATCATAATGAATGGATAAAGACATGACATTTCACCAAGAAGTTTTGAAGGAAGAATCACAATAATTTGAAGCATGGATTGGAGTCCAATATTGCAATCCTTATTTGTCTCGATTCAAAGCACATCATATTTTCAACAGGATGCACATTAGAGGGTAAGTGTTATCTAGCCCTTTGACCAGGAAGCGTCTAGGTAGATTTGACAAATCTAAGTTGAAAGCTGTCGAGGCAGAAGACCTAGAGAGATAGCCATAAAGCCCAAAAAGCAAGCACAATCAAATCTCGAGATAAAAACAAAGCGATTTCAAAAGATCCAAAACTCGATCCATCCCCATGGATCGGTATCAATGTATCGAATCTCCCCATAATAGCTCCAATTTTCTCCTACTAACAAGTCTTGATGCCAGAAGCTTATTCCAAGCTCCATTGATCGACTGCACGTCGTTTTCTATCGAACACCATGAGCACCTAAAACCAACAACTCATTCCCATTACCAAGCCATCGCTTAAACTTAGAAATAACCTTATAGTGGTGCAAACAAGTTGGAAATCATGAAGCAAACAATTAATCACTCCATTTCAAAGAGTATAGACCAATTCATGATGAAGATGAATTACCAAAGAATTATCGAAGATGAATTGCCTCATGCAAGTAGACTATCCTCGAAGATGAATTGCTGAGAATTCATTCTTTGTTGAGGAACACTTAGGCTATCCAATGAGGATGAATTTTCATATGCTCATTAGTCATTACCTTGTTTAAGGACCGCCACCCTTCGCCATCTAGGACCACACGAGCCATTACTCCCCTCTTGGTCGGTAGGCTATTCACGAGGATGAATCACTGAGAATTTGTTTCCTTGTCAGATATTGCCATGCTATCTAGCAAATTTAAATCACCATGCATTCACTTCTTTGTTTGGAGATTTCTCCGGCCCTGGGAGTTAGGGTGAGATGTCACTTCCCTGGGCACCAGGGTGCATCGGCTACTGGATGCATCTCCATAACATTTTGTACCCTCGTCTATGATGCTTCTCACCCCACGAACATGATATGCCGTTGTTGTCTTGATTGGAATTGTTGTCCCGAGTGATGAAGAAATCCAACGTCCATAGTGTGCCTGCATAAGAATAAGCTGGTCAACCTCTACTTGCAGCATGTCATCTTAGGGGGCTTTCTAGCCGCTCAATTCTTAGGTCCAAACTGGGACCACCTACCATTAAAGTAATGCAAACTAAGTCCACTTTTAATGATTTCTATCTGCTAAGTTCTTGTGAATGACAGCACCAACCACACATATTTCCACTATCACTCCATTATACAAGATTGCTCGAGCCAACCATGCACCTCCATCGAGCTAGGCCCTGCAAAGCAACATGTGACATATCACCCTGAAGAACCCCCGATCCCCATACACTCCGGTTCGAGCCAGGGCATGTCCGCTGCAATTCACATTACTTCTTATCACCTAAGATAACCCATGGGTAAGCAGATGCTCCCACTTAGTGCTAGTGCAGCCCATCACTCAACGCTTGACAGGCACTCGCCAGTATGAACGAGCAATCGGGCTCAGCCCATCGCATGATAATCTTGCTACTTAGCACATTTCAAAGAGTTTCTTTTACTAGAAATCATATAAGAATGCCTCAGATAGTGTGTCACCCAGGAGAACCTCCAAGCCCTCCAAGGCATAGGTTTAAACAGGGACCACCCTTCAGCAAAGCAACAAGAAGAGGCTCAACTATTACACACTGGCCTTAGAACTTAACAAACACCTAAGCGACATGGTAACACTTGCTTTCAACTTCGTCAACCTGCCCGGTTAGACAATTAGAGAAATTAATTTAATCCAGTGCAAAAGACTCTTATACACGACATAACAAGTTGAAAGCAAGACCAAAACGCTACAGCTAGTTTCTTAAGCAACAAGTTTGCAACAAATATTCTATTCTATTCAATTCAATAGGGCATAGCGACCCAATGCCCGCCCTGCTAGGTTTACAATAATATTCAGTTACTAATTTACTGAAAAGAAGAAAATAAGAGGGAAGAAGAAGCATGTCAATAACGATATTCCAAAGCCATCAGGCTTGCACTCTTATCACCACCCAAAAAATAGCCAGAAAGATAAATTAACGATCAAGCAATTGCTAAAGAAAACCAAGCAAGTTCCCATCTTCGAAGCACCTTAGATGCTTCCACCGATCCAAAACTGATTGAAGAAGGAGTGTGCTGCCATTACATATGTCTTCAACTTCAACTCTCACAAGAGATCGTAAATAGGCCTATGCAACCTCATGAAGGATCAGACTAAGGCCTTAATGGTGATATCCGAATCATAGGTGCTAGCCCTTATTCCTTCCAAAGGGGCTCTGAAGCTTCCAAACCAACCTGAGGTTGAGAAAATAGAAACATCAAAACAAGGAAGTACCCTAGCCTTGCTTGGATACATAGCTCGAGACCAACGTTCGACCCACATTAGAATTTTGGCTAAGGGTCATGGGTCCTAGCCAAAGGAAAAGTTCACCTTAAGTAAAAGAAATCTAAGAGTAATGGTTCGAACCACCATCGGCAAGAATAGTTTGGTAACCAAAAAGGATACCTCGCCTCTAAATCCCATTAAATCCGAGAAAAATCCCAAACAAGTTTGACAAAAAGCCATATGTTCAAGCGAAACAAAAATAGAACAAGAAGACGAAGCCATCTGGTTTTTACAAAAACAAAACCATGTAGAGTCTAAATCTACAGAAAAAATTACGTAGCCAAAGCTCCATTAGTCTAAAGAGGAAAGGGGTATTTATATGCCTCTCCCTTTATCACAGCCGTTGTAATCAAAAAGGCAAAAGAAATCTCGACCTTACACTAAGTACATAAGCAAGGAGACACCTTTCTGTTGCATCTCAAGAAGCAAAAATGCCATAGCTAATGGCACAAATGCATATGGATAGTTCATTGGTGACATAGCAGAAATATCAATCAATGGAAGTCTTCTAGGTTTTGTAATCCCGTGCCCACCTACGGGCATGGGATTGAAGGGAAAAATATTACGTAAATTTTTCATAAGTAAGAAGATAGACGAATCAATGTTTCTTAGCATGATCCACTTCTATCTAGAATGGCCTGAGCCCAGACCAGCCGAAGCCAAGCTACTCTAGAATCAAAAATAGGCTAGCAGGTCTTCCTCGACTGCCGTCCAAGTTGGACCATTGTCAACCTTTCCTTTCCATGGCACTTCGGGTCAGCCTGCCAATAATGCACCCTAAGGCAGCAATAAATAATCAACTCGACAAGCTAAGCAAGGCATCGGCACTACTCGGCCCGATACCAATCATTCGACCCCCAACTTTTGACCGGATGGCTCCCAGATAGCCTGTCTACTCAACAGCTCTCTTGACTGGTCTGCCGATTAATGCATCTTAAGATAACCTCGAGTATGGTCTGTCAACCTGGCTTCAATAAAGCCCACTCAAGCAACCTTATAATTGGTACCCTTTATCATTCTGAGTAGCATAGTCAAAGCTATCCGACTTGGCCCATTCCTTTAGCATAACCTTTGGCTGTTTCCCACCTCATTCCATATTCTTGGGAACCCTGCTTGATCCATCTCGGCACATCAGCATATGAACAAGGCCAACAAAAAAGTACTACCTATTGCATCCTCTTCCGACATAGAGCATGCTTTGCAACATGCTGCCATCATAAACATTAACTGAATAGTAAGGGCTAGCCATAGTTTTCCATATTGATGTTGACCCCCGTCATTAATTCCCTTCATTTCGCCAGCTGTCCGTCATTAAAAAGTTCTATAGTGCAGTACATTTCTAACGGGTTTCATGGCATTATCTCAGTCATTCCAATATCAGTTTCAATTTCTATAAATACCACATGCATAGCAACTTCAAATGGGTTGTTGGTTGTCACCCGCCTAGGGTCGACCATCTAATTATCAGTTGCCACCCACCTAGGGTCGACCATTTGGTTGCTGGTCGCCACCTGCCTACGGTCAACCCTTCGGTTATTGGTCATGCCTACCTAGGATCGATTTAGCTGAAGAACCCATCAATCGATCACGATCTCGTGTCCACGTTTTGGCATCAAGCAACAGCTTCCTACAGTAGCTCACCATATATTGTTATTCTGTTTATATCCCAAAATTTACTTTACTGCTAGTTAGTATAGAGACCCATTGTTAGTAACTCTTTACATAGTAAATTTAACATATGTAATGTATTTGTTTTTATCCAAATACCGCTTTAAATCTTACCATTTGTTAACTCGTAATTGTTTACTTCCATAAGGGATAAGCCAATAACCACTTCAACGAGTTAAAATATATAGGATGTGTATAAACACACATACACACACAATTATATATGTATATATAATAGGAAATTACAAACACTATCACTCATGCATCCTAATATAGTATGAATCATTCATCCTAAGCACTGATACCAAATGTAACAACCCTCCATCTTTATGCCCCAATCCAAGTTAGAAATTAGCACTGGCATCGTGGATGCTATTGGTGCCAAATCATTTTAAAGTAGAAATAAATAAATTAGACCACAAAGATATCTATAATATTCTACACTTTTTAAAGTCACAGCCGAAGGAGTAAATATGATAGTAATCAATAGTACAATCCCAAACATACAAAACAATACAGTATCAAATAAACTCTAAATATAACATCTCTATAGTAGTAACAGAAGGAACGATATGTTTGGGAATAAATGATATAAAATAGTCAATAGCTAATAAATAAATGTGCGTCTCCATTGCACCATCATGCCTCTAAGTTACCGCCAGTCATCTCTATCTACCTATTGGAGTATAACTAAAAAGAAGAAAATTATAGAGGGGGTTAGACATACCTCTAGTGAGTGATACACATCGTATAAGTGTATAATACTAATAAGCTAGAAAAAAACACTTATGCACGAATAGCATACCTTAAATCATGTCTTCTATACCCAACAAGTCGGCTAAACATAATATAATACTATAGTGACATCATATCACTAAAAAAAATTCCATGCCTAATCATATGCTTGTGATACACCTTAAAGCCTTAACCCGCTATCGTCAAATCCTATATTAAAGACTTGGATCCTCCAATTGTGTTATGACATCAAATTAAATATTAAGGACTCAGCTTCCTGGACTATCACACGCTAACAATTCAGCTACACGGACTATCGTATATTGAGGAATCGGCTCCTTCTACTATAATATATTATGGACTAAACACATGAGACTATCGTATATCGTGGAGTTAAACGGACTATCGTATATTAAGATCAAGTCCATATTAGTCATTTAGCTAATAATTTGCTATAATATTGGGATCAAGACCAAAAATCATTAATGCCCTACTATTTATGAAACTACTGGATTAAGCCCTAACATGTAAGCACAAAATAATATAACGAACTTATCCGAGTTAGACAATTTTCTAAAGTATCTCAAAACATAGCAAACAATATATTTGAATGTTCCTCATTTTGCCACAATCACGATATCACGAACCGCGCATGAAATCCAATGCGAGATTCATAGGCATTTAAAGATAGGAAATTATTAGTTAAAATATTTTTTGTTCACATGTTTTTGCTACAGTAGCATTGAGATCCAGACCAATCGTTCACCATCTCCAACTACCATCTTCATGTTATCACTGTAGGTGTCATGGAGCATCTTTCATCAATCCAAGCCCAGAGTAACCTCCACCGCTCCATGTTGCATCCATCTTCCTTGGTTCGATCAATTGCGGTGGCCTTTGCTGAAACTACCACCACAGACTTTGAGCCTAGAGCTAGGCCACCACATGCTAAACTGGGATGATCAAAGACCGTCATATGGACTCTAATCGACTCCCTCTACATGTCCACGCCCTTCGATCGTCCTATCGTCCCAGTTTCACCATTGAACCCAAACAGACAATCCATGTTCATCGATTTTCTGATGCATTTTCTATTAATCCATACCCCTAATTGATGAACAAACACCATAAGTGGATTCATAATATCGAGAACTATAATTTTGATATATAATATCGAGTTTGGGACACTTTTATATTTCACACCTTTTAGGTAAGGAGTCATTAACTTTAGATGATTGTAATTGATAAAAATTCATTTTTTAATCATATAGCCATGGCTACAACCTAATCAGGTGTATGTATATTAAAAATACTCACTTTTTGATTATGTACTTCATCATTTATATTTTGTTTTAAGATCATAAGGGTGACTTTCTATATTTTATTAATATATACACAAATATGATGAATCTCACTCACCGACTAGTAAATCAACTTCTCAAATTTGATGTTGATCCTTATTCTCCTTCATTGTTCAGAATTCCCATGCCTTCAAGACACCAAATTCATGACAATGTTGATTTAATTGCATAGCTCTCTTCATAATGTTCGATTTTATATATTAATTTGTCTAATTTGGATTTGATTAAGAGGATTTGTAATTGGTTTTGGGATAAGAGTATCATAAGTGGAGGCATTTTTTTTAAAGAAAAAAAAATAAACTTAGGGATCAATTAATAGGTTCAAAATAAGAATATTCAAGCTAAAATTTCATATTCAATATACTAAGAAAATGCCATCGGGTTTCATTTCTTCTAATTTCTAATTCGTTTAACCAAATTCAGTAAGTTATATATGTTTTCTAATTGTAAACGTCATCTCGAACACAATGGCATAGGCCCCAAAGCCTAGTTTTAGGTTTTGCAAAAAGTTACTATTTTACTCTGTATGTGAAATTAAGGTTCTATCCTTTTAATTTGATTATTTAATTATGTTAAATTGTAAGTGTTATGATAATTAGAGTATAGCCTAAGCACTAAAGATCGACTCTGCCGTGAAGTCAAAAGAGTACTTGTTAGTCGTTACCATGAGATCTTCTATTTTGAGTTAGATATTTTAACTAATAGATGGGTCATTCTGTGATCGTTTCAAACAATCACAAGTACGTAACTTATTGGTGCCCTAGTGGTCATAAATAGACATCCAATGGTGTTTCAGGCCATTGCTCTTAGATTTTATCTCCTCGAGGAGGTCCTCGCCTTTGGCTGGGACCTTGGTCCCTTGGCCAAAATTCTGATGTTGATCGAACAACGGTCTCAAACTATGGACCGAGGAGGGCTATGGCGCCTCCTTGCTTTGATGCTCCTATTTTCCCGATCTCAGGTCTATTTGGAAGCTTCTACACCTCTTTGAACGGAGTAGGGGCTGGAGCCTTCGATTTGGATGTTACCATTGAGATCTTGGTCTACTCCTTGATGAGGTTGTTTGGGAGCTCTTCGCGATCTCTTGTAAGTATCGGTGTTAAATGCGTTGGTGGTGGCATCACACTCCTTCTTCAATAAGATCTGGATTAGTCGAAGCATCTAAAGTGCTTTGACTAAAAGATCTTGCTTAATTTTCTTCAGCAAGTTCTTGATCGTTTCCCTCGTTGGGAGCTTTCTAGGCAGTGATAAGAGTGTGAACTGGCTAGCCTTGAAAGAGAACTTTTGACGTGCTTCTTCTTCCCTTTCTCCCTTTCTTCTTTTCAACCGATAAGCAATTAAAAACTATTGTTAGGCTAACGAAGTGGGAATTGTTCCCCAACTCACTGTTGAACTGAACAAATGAATTATTGTTCCAAACTTCTTGTGTGAGAAACTAGCTGTGGTGGTTTGATATTGCTTTCAACTAGTAAGGTAGCGTTTTTCGACTAGATCGGAGCCTCTTGCGCTGACTAAATTTCTCCAGTTGCCCAAAAGAGCAAGTTGATGGACTCGGAAATAAGTGTTGACCATGTCGTCCCTGTTCTTGTCAGATGGCGAGGCCGGTATGCGGTAGCTAAGCCTTTCTATGTTGCATTACCAAAGAGCGATCCTAGTTCAAACCTAAGCACCGGTGGGGGCTTGGTGGTTCTCCTGGATGACATGCTACCGAAGGCGTTCTCGTATTATTTTCATTCAAAGGAAAAAACTTTTTAAAATGTGCTAAGTAGTAAGATTTTCATGCGACAGGTTGAGCCCAATTGTTCTCTCGTACTGGCAGAGTGCCTGCCAAGCATCGAGCAGAAGGTGGTATTAGCACTGAGTGGTAGCGCATGCTTTCCCATGGGTTCTCCTGGGTGATAAGTAGTCATATGCGTAGCGACGGATGGGCTCTGGCTCAAACCGGAGTATGTGGGGGCTTATGGGTTCTTCAAGGTGATAGGTCATCTATTACCTAGAGGACTGTAGGGACCGACTCAACTGAGGGGCATGGTTGGATCAAGAACTCTTGTATAATGGAGCAATAATGGTGAGACAAGCATTTGGCACTATTGTTCACAAGACCTTAGCATATATAAATTGTTAATAGTGAACTTATATGTGCATTGCTTCAATATTAGGCGGTCTATATTCGAACCTAAGTGTTGGGCAGCTTTAAAGTTCCCCTGGGTGATTTTCTACAAGCAGAGGCTGACCCCACTTATTCTTATGTGGACACACCACAGATGTTGGATTTCAGCATCACTTGGGCCAACAGCGCTGATCCAGACAATAGTGTCCCACCTTGTTCAAGGGATGAGCGACATCATGGCGAGGGGTACAGACCATTATGGATACGCATCCAGTCGCTGATGCGCCCTAGTGCATAAGGGAGAGAAGTCTTACCTAAACTCCTACAGAAGGGGGCGATTCTCAAACAAAGAGGCGAATGCATGGCAATTCAAATTTTCTAGATAGTACGACAGTCCCTAACAAGAAAATGAATTCTCAGCAATTCATTCTTGTGGATAGCCTACTAACTAAGAAGGAAGCGATGACTCACACGGTCTTGAACACTAAAAGGCAGAAGTCTTCAAACAAGGTAATGAAAACATGAAAACTCATCTTTGGATAGCTTGGGTATTCCCTGATAAAGAAATAAGTTCTCGATAATTCTTCCTTATGGACCTACTAGCCCGAAGGAGAGCGGCAGCTCATGCAGTCATGAGCAGCGGTCCCCATAGGTAATGAGTACATGCAAACTCATTCTCATTGGATATCCCAAGCATTCCTAACAAGGAAATGAATTATCGCAATTCATCCCCGAGGATATCCTACCGGCCAAGAAGAAAGCGACGACTCGTTCGATCCTAGGCGGCTAAAGGCGGCGGTCCCAAAACAAGGTAATGAGTAGATGAAAGCTCATCCTCGTGGGATAGCCTGGACATTCTCTGATGAAGAAATAAATTTTTGGTAATTCATCCTTGTGGAAAGTTTGTCGACCAAGAGGGGAGTGATAGCTCACATGGTTCTTGACTGCAAAGAGTGGTAGTTCCCAAACAAGGTAATGAGAAAATGAAAATTTATCCTTGTCGGATAGCGTGGGCATTTCTCGATAAGGAAATGAGTTCTTGATGATTCATCCTCTTAGATAGCCTGCAGTAAGGATGGGAGCGACGGCTCACATGTTCCTGGGCGTCGATCGCCAAATAAGATAATGAGCACAAGGAAACTTATCCTCATTGGATAGTCTGGGAAGCATTGTTGAACAATGTGGGCTTTGGAGACTTTAGTACTCTCTTCACAAAAGGTCGTGGGCTCGAAAGCAAGCTTGAGAGAGTCATTGGCTACTCATCTTGGATGCCCCCAGACATGTAGACGGGCATCTAGTAGTTTTAGGAACCTTTGAGGATGAAGAGGGAGGAAGGGTTCACTCAACAGCCAATGGGGGGCTGCCCTAGATATTGAAATAAGTGCCCGATCTTAGGGGAGCGAGGCGGAGATCAAGTATACTAACGATGGACATCCTACCCCTGGGTATAGTCATAAGGCCGATCAACCAGGGATCTCGTAGAGGCATTCTTAGCGTGCGATGGGAGGCTCGTTCTTCTTGCTAGGGTTTCTTTACCAATAATTGTAGGTGCAAGCATAACCACACCCATGGTTGCTATATTTGATGCTGAATGTGAGGTACCAAGTGATGAAAAGAGCTTGCTCAAGAGACTTCTAACCACAAGATAGAAGGTTTGGGCCCTTATTCTAGCATCAGAATGTCGAATGTATTTTTCATCAACCTTGAAATTGCACCATGAAAAGCAAAGGTTACTTGCTAATAGTTCGGTCTAAGAGCTAAAATGAGCATTCAATAGGTAAATGATACAAGATATAGAGTGTTCGATAATGTTTCCTATGTTCATTGTGAATTTCTCTTATTATATAACTCTCTTTACAGTTGTAGGGAATTACAAGAGATACAACAAGGTAAAAGTGACGGCTCAAGGCTAATGTTGTCGCTAATCTTGAGGGCCTGCTAAGCTTAGGACTATAGATGTTAAGCTGCTATGAGAATCCACTGCTTGAGGCCAAGCCGAGGACACGAGGTCATGAGTGACCGATGGATCTTTTGAACAAAACGACTCTTGCCGGTGACGACCAACAACCGGATTAGCCGACCCTTCGTGGGTGGCGGTTAACAACCACCGAATTAGCCGACCCTTGGCGGCTGACGACCAACAACCAAGTATCCAACCCCAGACGAATGGCGACCAACAATCGATTATAGAAGGATGGTGACTAACAACCATCGAATTAGCCGAACCTTGGCAGGTGATGACCAAAACCGAATAGTCGACCCTAGGCGGATGGTGACCAATAATTGAATATTCGATCATAGGCAGGTGATGACGAACAACCCCTTTGGAGTTGTCATGCATGGAGTATTTATAGTGGTTGAAACTGATGATGTGATGGTTGAGGTGATGCCATAGAACTCGCTGGAAAGGTGCAGTGTCGTAGATCTGATTAACAAGCGATAGCTGGCGAAGTAAAGGGAATCAACGGAGGTCAACATCAATAGGGGAAGTCACGCCCTGCCCTTCCTATTTCAGTACTTTTCATACACAGTGGCAGCATGTTGCAAAACATGCTCTGTGTCAGACGATGATGCACTTGGCTTTACTTCTTTGTTGTCCTTATCTATGTATTGATGTTGAGAGGCAGACTAGGCAGGCTAGCCTTTTCCTAAGAATATGGAAATAGGTAGGAAACCGCCAGAGGTTGTGATGAAGGAATGTTTCGAGCTGGGAAGGCTTGACTGCGCTGCTCAGAATGATACGAGAGACCATTCGTAAGGTAGCTTGCAGGGACCCTATCAGAATCGGGTTGATAGGCTATGCTCGAGGCTATCTAGAGACATGTTAATCGATGGACAGGCCAATGAGGTTAGTAGACGGTCTGTCTAGGATCCAGCTGGTTAAAAAGGGGTGGCGGACATGGACTAGGCCGATTAACATGGATGCATTACTTTGCTTGTCAAGATGAAAGTTGGTTGCTACCTCGGGGTGCACTAGTCAGGGGGCCGACCTGAAGTGCCATGTAAAGGACGAGTTGATAAGGGTCTAACCTAGACAATAGTGAAGGGAGACTTGCTGTCCTGTTTCTGATTCTCAAGTAACTTGCAATGGGCTAGCTTGGGCCCGAACCGGCCTCGACAAAGAAAATCAAGCCTAGGAGCCATGAACAGCTATCTTCTTCCTTACAAAAAATTAACAGTTACTATGTTTTGAATTAGTTAAACTATCATTTTAAAATATAAATTTGAAATCTAAACACATTAACATTTAACATAATTAGTAATTTTATATTTATGTCTATGCATACATACATACATATATATAAGTACATATTTAAATTAATATATTCATTAATAAATATTTATAGGCCGAAAACTATAAAGATAAATTTAGCTATATATATGTATTATTTTATACTATATATATACACACATTATTATATAATTAATGTGTGTGTATATGCAAAACCTTACACACACGCACATTCATACATTTTTGGTTCTACCAATGTATATATTGTATATATATATATAATATATAGTTATAAATCACGGTAGCCATATTCGTATATATATACTTATTTACATTTTAAGTTGACATGTATGCGATTTTTTGTTGCATAAGTTTCTCATTACATGTACGCTTACCTGGACATTATATGCACACATGTCTACGTACAAATCTACAATTAAGTCTATAGGTGCGTGCATGCATATATATATATATATATATATATATATATATATATATATATATATATATAAACATTATACAGATATAAATAAATATAATGAAAATTTTAGAATAACATAACTTTAACTATAACATTTTTAATACCTTTCAATGCATGGAGTATGATTTAGTACACCGGTTTATTTACATTAACACACCATATGACTTAATGTTTTAATTTTTTTTTTTTTTTTTTTGAATTTTTGCTCAAGTATTTGTAGTCCAATGCACTGGATCCAACGGCTTTGACCAAGAATCATGCTTATGTCCATTTTGGTTCTCTTTTAGCTCACTGACATGCATACAATGTGATCCTAATAAGCGGTATTTCATTCCACAAAAAACGACAGTTAAGAACTGAATTGGAGAATTATTTGAGAACAATGACCGAAATAAATTATGGTCGCAGTTTTGAATAACGATCTAAAATTGTATGCTTAATGCTAAAGTAGAAAAGGTCCCCAATTTGAAGTCTGTGTTCTCATATTTATAAGTTTGGAAAGTTTGTTAGTGGTCCGGAAACAATGCAACATACGTTAAATTATCAATTTTACTGCTAGAAAGTAATGGAGAATGTGGTCAAAAACCATTTCCGAAAAACAATATCGAAACAATTCATTATATATTATCGAATTATATAAGTGTCAAGTGGTATGATGCCCTAGACTGAGATTCTAGAGGTCATGGATTCGAATCTTTAAAACATCAAAACGAGTGATATGCTTAAATTAATATCTTGTTATATAAAATAAAAATATCATCTTAAATTTATTTTTTTATCATTATTCGTCGATGTTGACATGATTTTGTTGAGTCTTTGATAGCTCTAAATTGAGTAGGTTGCTTCTAAATTGATTGATACTTAGCGAATATTGGTTGATTTTTATCTCATAACATACGGTGACATGTTATTTTTGAAAATTTTATAGGAATTTTTGACCTATGTATTCTGCTGAGTAAAACGGTGGATATAGCCTAGCCATTAGTTTAAAGCGAGTATGATTATAATGCTTTAGAGGCTACCATGTCTATTGTTGTTTGATTTGATTAATTTGTTCTTTCCTTCGACGCCCAATAAATATAGCATTATATTTGCCGGTATGTTAAATATAATTTATTGTGCTAAGATCTACTTTTTTAAGAGAATATCGGGTTGGGTTGAGGTATGACAATTGATACTTATGTACCTATTTATTATATGTATATTTGTAGCATATACCTTTTTTTTTTTAAAAAAATCTCCAACTATCTTAACTATTTCGATGACCAATAACCTTTTTTCACCCTTTCTTCGAGAGGCTCCGTCAAAAATGGTTTTCGATAAACCATCACTTTTTTTTTCAATTTCGATGCGTTGTTGCCGAATTTTGATTTGCACGAAATGTAAAATTGTAAATCGTTTATTGAGATGAAATCCTCGTAACAGTCTGAGCCCCCTAAAATCCCCTTTAACAATGCAATATCCCTTAACAATTTTTGAACTGTGGTAAACGATGCATTCATAAATCGGTTATAATATGTTATACATTTCTCCTGATATTTCATCCTTTTTCCTCATGGAATCTTATATCATCTTCGTTGATGATATTAAAGTTCACGAGCACAAATCACCTTGTCTCATTTCGGTGGTTCCATGGACCAAATAAATCTACACCCTTCATTTCTACTTTTACATTTATTAAAAATTTAATTAACGGTGGATTTCAAAGGACATCTAGGGAGACTGCTGAAAATTAGCCTAGGGAGACTATTGAAAATGGGTCTGCGTTGATAATAAACTTTTTCGTAAGTTGCAAGCACCAAATAGTTCGCAAGCTCTTTATAAAAAGTTCTCAAAAACTAAAATTCAAATAAGTTACTCGTAAATAGGTTTGCTACTTACAAGGAGTTGCAAAACATGCTCTAATTTCTGTAAGGCATGGTAGACATGAGCATCCTTACATGTAAATATTTTGTATTGATAATGTAATTTTGGACATCAGTACTGAGAAAATATGTGTACATATTTCTTGACAATACCATGAACCGGATACTCATCTGATTCTCAATTATAGGGATTTCCAAATTTTTTGAGGAGATTAGGAATGTCATATGCCAACATGTCATCAACAACTTGAATTTTGCTTTTGCTAAGCTTCTCGAATTTATCAAAATTGTAACCACGCAGTACTTCTTTGAATTGCTCTACATTTGGGAAATCTCCAGCTGGTACATTGAATTCCTTTTGAACCTGTTCAAAAAGTTCACACATTTCTTTCAAATAAATAAATAAATAAAAATGTCATATAGATTAGTCGATATGTTCTAGCTGCATAACAGTCATGTTCAATTTTGTAATACTAACATAATATTAAAAGCTATCTGGTCTAAAAAGTGTGGGAGGAATTTAGATCCCTTCTTATTTATCCCCTAAAATATCTCTTCCGTCTTTTTGTGAAAAAAATGTTCCATCGAAGAGAATTTTCGTGGATATGGAAGCATTCCGAAACTTCTGTCCCCTTAAAGATTACATTTCAAACCAAATCAACGGTTAAATAAATATTTCTAATGGTTCATCTCTAACTTGCAATTTTTAATGTGTTAAAAAGATTCGAAACGATTTCAAATTTCACAAATATGATTTTGCTAATGAATATAATGTATATAGAAAAAATCACCCTGATCCGAAAATATTTTGTTAAAAGAATTGAAGGAGATGAAACCTCTCAAATTGATGAGTATACACATGAAGGGTTTGACCGACCAAATGCACCATCATTGGGATGCCAAATAATTTTCGTCACGAAGACAAATGTGTAGAAACTTTTAAGGTGAATCATATCCTAACAAACAATTTTTGAGTCACTAGTTGATGTATCATTTTTTTTGGATGCTTATTGTCTTTAGTTAAACAGTACGTTGGCAGAGCAGCCATCGAAAAAGGTGGAACCTAGTGCACGAGGCTCCCGCATGATAGTGATTTGGGCATCCACATCACCATGCGGGTGACCTAACCGTTCGCCAAGGCTCCACCTCTTGGCAAAGCAGTCATCATTTCATGAAATAGCGAGAGTTGATTTGTGTTTTGACATGAGTGGGAAATTAGGATTTCTCTTTTCCAAGCAACTGTTTTTCTTCAAAGAAACCATTGTTGATCAAGGCTTCTTTTTCAATTAGGTTAAGTAAATAATAATCTGGAATACGGCGATCAGGGGAAACACTTGGTTTGTGTTTAATTTATTTTTGTTGTGTTTTCCAATTGTCGATATCACCGTTGCTTTGAATGTTATTGCATATTATTTTCTATTGAGATTATTTTTGTGTGATCTAGTACGATATAAATTACTAACAGAGAAGTTTTTTTTTTTTTTCCTATATTTTTTTGCAACTATATACTAGGAAGAAACGAGTTATAATAATTTACAGTGTGGCTAATGTTCAATATAAGCTGTTACCTTTACAAATTCCTCATCTAGGTGATCGATGAGCCTCTGCTGGGCTTTAGCTTTTCCTATCATTGCCGGCATTTCCTTTTTCAGGTGGCTGATTATGTATGCATGAATTTTTGCTATTCTTGCTCGTTTAACGAATTCATTTATCTGCAGATATATTGGTTAACAGTTTAACACCTTTATATTTTTCTCAAATCTCTGTAGGCTTAAAACAAAAATTCATCATAGAGACATAAAAACCTGTAACGTACCCTGCGATGGCAAGCCTTTTTTGGAATGTCATTCAGATCAGAAAGAAGATCTTCTTGTTCTCTTTCGAACAGTTGTTTTCCTAAAGGGGTCATTGCTTCTTCACTTACAGGCTTGTCATTAAAAGAACTGTTATTTCATTTGATGAAAATGTTGAAGTTTAGTATAGGGTAAATGATAACTGAAAATTGCCATGAAGGTTAGATTGTCTGCGAGCATAGAGTTCCGTACCCAATGTAAACACGCATAACTTCAGGGGTATTAAGAACTTTTCCCATCGACCATAGTAATGCTCCGTAAACCCTCATAAGCTATCATAACAAACCAAAGTAGTTGTGTCAGAAATTGCAGCCAAAAATGTTTTTAATGTGAATATAGAATCTAATGAATCCTACTTGCTGAGTATCAACTTGGTCAGCTTTGTTAAGAACCACACGAATCTTATCATCATGACCACGTAGAGATTCTATAACTCGCTTGAACTCGTCACTGATATCTAGTTTATGAGGATCAAAGAGCAATAGTATAAGGTCGCATTTTGATGCAAACCAGGAGGTAACCCCAGCGAAGTCGTAACTTCTTTGCGTTCTTTGTTTTTCTCCAGAAAGCACGCCTGGTGTGTCAACAAATGATACGTGTTCAAGAAGCTACATGCGAAAATAATATAGTTTATTATATTGCAGAAAAATGAATCTGTGTTATAACACAAGGAATTATCTGTGTCTAGGGCACATGATTATACAGTTTTGCCCATGCATTGCTTTTGAATTTTCAAAGAGCACTGCTAAAGCAAAAACAAGTTGGATAATGGACATGAAAAAAAAGGAGTTTTTTTAAGAAGAATTACTAGATAGACAAGGGAATAGAAAGAAAAAAAAAAAATCTTTTCTTCCTGTACTAAAATTTATCGACATAACATTGTTACCCTCTTAAATAGATAAGGGCACATGAAATGCAATTTATTTTACTTTTAAAGGTTGTAGAAAATTTTAAAAATTAAAAACTTGAATTATTTTAAATATTGAAGGTATTCAAAAATAAAAATAAAAGTTGTATTTTAGAAAGTTAAAATTTGAAAATTTTATAAACTTAATTTTTATAAATTTATATTATAAGTTCTATTTTTTTCAAAACTATAGATTTTGCAATTTTGAATATTTCAAAATTTTAACTTTTTTGAAATTTTGAATTAACTTTCTGTTTAAAAATAATAATTTTTTATTAGTTCTTTATTTGACTAATGCAAAAGGGAAATGTTATAGGGTTAATTAGGAATTAATAAATATCATAAAAGTGACATGGCCAACCAAAACATTTTCCCTTATCAGAAAATCTATTTTCTAGTTTTCCCTCTAGCCTATATCATACCCCTTATCCATACTATTTTTCCCTTTAAAAAAAAAATACCCTTTTAAGGATATTGTAGGGGAAAAGATGTAAATTCACGTGCCCCGAAACAGGTTAGATAGCTCTAGCATCTCTTGTTCCTTAAGATAATGGTTGATATTTTAAAGTGACACTGTACATACTGGATGTGGCATTTGGGAGCACTCAAATTTCGATAAGAATGCAGTGCCGTATGTCGTTAAACCACTGAATGGCATGTCTGCCTGAACAGTTATCGTGTTTCCAGGTATACTCCTCTCATCTGGCCCTGACTGTAATAACATCTTTACATGCTCAGTGTTGTTATCATTGAATAATATGTACCAATGTGAGTAATTTATTTCTGTTTAAGCATACCATGACCACAACAAATCTATCTGTTGTAGGTTCAGGTCCAATATGAGCCCCTGGGTAACTTGACTTGAGCAAATGCTTAATGAATGTAGTTTTTCCAGTGGAATATTGTCCCAAGAGCATAACCATCGGCTTAGCGTCAAAATCACTGTTTGTCTGTACAGAAACAGCTTAGAATCAGGTATAGAGTTAGTTTTTCGAAATTAACTATTTCAGATGGTAAAAAGTTTTTTCAAAGAAAAACCGACCAGCAAAGGATAACCAAAATCATTAAATCTGTAGGTGGCTTCCAAAGGCTTTAGCTTTTCTTTGTAAAGTTTCTTCAAACCGTCAATGATCGAAGTAACATTACTCAAAGGTATCTACAGAGTTGAACAAATATGCAAAACATTGTTGTCAGTAATACTAATGTTTCTTTTTCCTTTTAGCAAAGTAAAATTGAAAAGATGGAAACACCTTCTTCGATGATTTTGTTCGGAAAAAGCTAAAGGACCCAGATCCATTGAGCTTTGGAATTGCTTGAAATTTGAAAAGAAAAAAGTTGAATGGTATACTAATACCATATGGTTCATGTAATATTAATCAATGTTGTTGGTTCAACTTACCTTCTAAACTTTTATCGGTTTTTACAGGCGAACGCTTGGCTTTCTACAAGTTAACAGAAAAGACATAACAATTAGTGGTTGGTCATAGCAAGCATCATAACATGACTAGACGAACTATATTTTATACATACAGCTAGCAATTTGTCTAAACCTTCCATTTCTGGAGATTTCAGTCTTTCCAATTCTCCTGCAAATGATTTTAAAAATGACCTTAATTTCCTTTTCTTAATGACACATGCTAACTAAATAGCTGTTAGAGAGAATCTTGCGTATCTACCGGGGTTGTTTAGTATATCTGGAGTGATTTCATGGCCTTGCTGTGCCAGTGAAATAAGCTGGAAAAAAATAAAAACAGATGCTGATTTATTGATTAATGGAAATGCATATCTTGATAACTAGCAGAAAGGCGAAGAAATAAGAAAATAACACCTGCATTGCAGTGATGAACTCCTGAATACCAAGATAACCCTGTCTTTTGGAATCAGCTATCGCCCAAACCTTCATGATAATGTTTACTTTATAAAAATGTTGCTTTTATTTACTAATTGCTCACAAAACTTATAATTTTGTCATTAACAGTAATAACTGATATGCAAATGAACCACGTGATGTCATTAGATTAAAGTTCTGTCAAATGAACCTTTTGACAATATCATGATAAGCTATCAAATTAAAATACATCAAAATCAACTTTTGATCATTTGTAGTCAACATGTTTCAACATATCATTTTGCTCATGTTGCATCACTTTATTTCATTTTAAAATAATGAAAATTTGATGTTCATAAATCATAATATACCATGTAAACAAGAAGATATTTTGTTTAAAAAGTGTTGATAAATCATGATGATTCCGGGTACCTGTTTAAGTTCAGGACGAGAGAGTTTAGACATGGCAAAAAATTTAAGAGAATCGTTTCCAGTGACACGCCCATCTCCGTCTACAATTGCAGTTATAAGTTTCCAAAATTCCCAAAATAAAATGAAGAAAGGGGGCAAAAGGAAATGAAGAGAATAAAGATACCAGAATCAGCAATTGAGAACCATTGTTCGTAAATTTTCAGCTGCTCTTTCGTGCAACATTTCGGTGACGATACCAAATCCATCATACGAGTATTACGGCAAGTTTAAGTTCAGGGATTTGAATATACAAAAATAATTTAATACGTTGCTTTTTCTTGTAGAGAATACATTCTTTTTCTGGAACAATTAAACAATAAACGCGGTTAGACACTGATAATTATAGACCGTGATTTCTCAAGGGGATTGTTAGAAGAAAAAAACTTATTTTGAAAAGAAAAAAAGAAGTACCAAATTTTCATTTGGTGCACTGAAATAGGGTCTCTAGTGCACGCATATTGTTAAGTGAAATGAGGAAATATCAACTCGTCCAGCATTACTTTCTCAACATTGTTAATATGATTATGTACAGAGTTGTATTGTATATAAATACGAGAACACAGCAGCAATGTATTGTAACAAACTCATTATAATACAAATTTTCTCATTTCCTTCAAATTGTTAATATGGTATCAGAGCAAAAACCTTCAGCTTAACAGCATTTCCATCAAAATTCAATCAGAAATAAATCATTCAATCTGTTGTATTCAAGATAACACCATCGGTTTAATCTTCATCATTTGGTGTTATCTTTAACCCTCAGAATAATTTCATCATTGGGTTATTTTTCATATTCAGTCTCTGAGAATCAGTGCCTTGCCAAGAAAAGTATACAACTTCTGGCTGCTTAAAATTCTCAAAGAAGAAATTCTAAAAAAAAAAACTCATAGTTCAGAAAACAGAAAGCAAGAAATTGCAACAGACGGAAAGAAAGAGGCGGTGCCTTGCCAAGAAAACTATCAAAAAGAAATCGTCACTTAATTTTCTGGTTGCAACATACCTGGAAGATTCAGATTGCAATTCTTGATTACTGAAAAGGATTTTCTGAGTTCTTTAATTTCTCATTTTGTTCAAGATTTTTCATCATGGGTGATGAAAGCTCAGCCACATCATCAAATCCACAAAGTTTGTATCAGACAGCCACTGAAAGCCTTCTTAAAACAATCACCGGTCCTCAGAGTCAACTTATCACAGCACAGCTCGAAGAAGATAATTATCTTCTCTGAAAAGTTCAAGTTGAGACAGCAGTCAGAGACTATGGCCTCGAAGGATTTATTTTGTGTACAGTGCCACTTCCTCCAAGATTCATATCTAATCAAGAAAATAAAACTGTCAACAATGAAGAATTCATAAAGTTTCAGAGACAAGATAGTCTAATATGTTCATGGCTTTTATCTTCCATAAGCATGAAGCTACTGCCTCAAGTTATACGTAGCAAGACAGCAAAAGGAATTTGGACCATGGTTGAAAGAATTTTTAATTCTCAATCTGCAGCCAAGATAATGCATTATAAGAGAATCCTTCACAGTATCAAGAAGGATAATCTGTCTATGGGACAATACTTAGCAAAAATCAAAACTACTTGTGATTTGCTTGAAGCAGCTGGTCACAAGATTACTGATTCAGAACAAGTATTAACTATATTAAGTGGTCTGGATGATGAATATAAGTCAGTTGTTACCGTTATATCATCTCAAAGATCAACACCTCCTATTGAAGATATGCATTCAATATTACTTGCACATGAAGAAAGAATTGACTTCAAGAAACCAACTGACTCAGACATGTCAATTAACTATGCAGCAAATAATAAAAGCAAGAATCAATACAATATCAAATTAGATCAACAGAACCAAAGAAGTGGTCAGTCCTACAGAGGAAGGGGCAGAGGAAGATGGAATGGCAATAACAAACCCAAATGCCAAATTTGTGAAAAGATTGGACACACAGCACCTAAATGTTACTTCAGATTGAATCTGAACTATGTTCCAAGACAGAATCCAAACAATCAACGAAACAATAACTATACTGCAAACTTAGCACAAGTGCAATCTGGGGAAAGCAATCAATCAGACGACAACAGAAATCAAAGCACAAGGCCAGAACATATACAAGATGATGCATGGTACCCAGATTCTGGAGCTACAAATCATATCACAAATAATCTAGACAACTTAAATCTAGGATGCAAGGAGTATAAAGGTACACAGTCAATTTCAATGGGAAATGGTGAGTCTACAAATATCGCTTATTCTGGAAAAGCACATATCAGAGGTGCTAGACAATTATTTTTTAATAATTTATTAAGAGTACCAAAAATTTAAAGAAAAATTAATTAGTGTTTCTCAGTTTGCTAAAGATAACAATGTCTATTTTGAGTTCTTTCCAAAATATTGTCTTGTTAGAGACATTCTAACTAAAGAATTTTTATTGCAGGGTGATGCTGACAGAGGACTTTATTGTTTCAAAGTAGTTAGTCAAATCAATCATGGAAAAGATCATCAAAATTGCAATCTATCAGAGGCAACATAGATTGCTAATCACAAAAATATTCTAGATCTATGGCATTATAAGCTTGGACATTCAAATATTGGTGTTGTTAAACAAATTATCAGTGATAATAATATAGCCTTTGATGATAATTCATCACAATATGTTTGCACTTATTGTCAGATGGGTAAAAGCCACAAGTTGGCATTTAGTTCTTCTAGTACTGTTTATACAAATCCTTTAGAGCTAGTAGCTATAGATCTATGGGGTCCTTCTCCAGTATACTCAGATTATGGATACAAATACTATATATCTTTTATTGATTCTTGTTCTAGATTTACTTGGATTTATTTCCTAAAGACCAAATCTGATACATATAATGTTTTAGTGCTTTTTATATCAGTAGCTAAAAAGCAGACTGGTTATTCAGTTAAGACTGTACAATCTGATGGTGGTACAGAATTTAAGACTCTCATCAATTATTTTAATAAAAAGGGAATAGTTCATATAATAACATGTCCCTATACCTTAGAACAGCATGGGCTAATAGAGAGAAAACATAGACACATAGTTGAGACTGGACTTACTCTTTTAGCTCAGGCATCTTTACCCTTAAAATTTTGGCCTGATGTATTTAGTACAGCAGTTTATTTAATTAACAGATTGCCAACAAGGGTCTTAAAAGGAATAAGTCCAATGGAAAAGTTGTATAATGTAAAACCAGACTATCAAAGTCTAAAAATCTTTGGATGTCTATGATTTCCCTACTTAAGCCCATATAATAGAAATAAACTAGAGTTTAGATCTCAACCATGCACTTTTATAGGATATAGTACTAATCGGAAAGGATATAAGTGCTTGGATAATAGAGGAAGAATTTTTGTTAGTAGACATGTTGTATTCAATGAACATATATTTCCTTTTAGCAATGCAGACATCAAGACAACAAAGAAAGTTCTTAATCCAAGAATTTCAATACATGATTTACCTATTTGCTCAGATAACTGGGAGTACAAGGAAACTGAAAGGACTGTTGAAGATTCTGATTCACCATCTTCATCAGATAATGAACCAGAAGAAGCTTCTAACTATCACAGTCAGTCTTCATTGCAACCTGCCAGTCAAGATCAACAAGTTAGTGAAGAAAGTACAAGCTCTCAACAAAATACCATTGCAAATAACAGTGATCAGACAAACAGAAGTAAATGTCAGGACAGACCCAGTCATCCCATGATCACTAGGGCCAAGAGTGGTATATTCAAGCCAAAGCTTTATATAGCAACCACAATAACTAAATAACTAAAAAGCTTTGATCAAGTTGTCAAAGACAAGAACTGGAGAGCAGCCATGGATGAAGAGTATAATGCTCTCATAAAAAATGAAACATGGGATTTAGTTCATCCCCCAAATAATAAAAATATAGTGGGGTGCAGATGGACATATAAACTTAAAAAGAATCCAGATGGATCTGTTCATAGATATAAAGCCAGACTTGTTGCTAAAGGCTAACACAGCAATATGGATTTGATTTCAATGAGACTTTCTCACCAGTAGTTAAACCAGCAGCAGTGAGGATTATACTCACTATTGCTTCATACAAAAACTGGTGCATTAGGCAACTGGATGTTAATAATGCATTCCTGAATGGTATTCTACAAGAGGAGATATATATATGGAGCAACCACAGGAATACAATCAAAATACAGATTATGTGTGCAGATTTAATAAGGCTATATATGGGCTTAAATAAGCTCCAAGAGTCTGGTTTGATAGACTGAAACATAATTTGATAAAATTTGGATTTCGGTCTACCAAATCAGACAACTCTCTCTTTATTAATAGTAATAAAGAATCCATAATATATATATTTTAATATATGTTAATGATCTCATTGTCATAGGTAACAATGAAGAAGATATCAACAATATATTCTGTACTTGGACAAAAAATTCTCAGTTAAAGATCTTGGAGAGATTAATTATCTCCTGGGCATAGAAATTATCAAAAAGCTAAATTCAGAAATAATTGTCAGTCAAAAGACATACATAACAGAAATACTTCTAAAGTCTAAAATGCACGAAGCAAACCCTCAACCAACTCCCATGATAAGCAACTATCAACTTTCAAAAAAGAGAGGAGAACCAATATTTAATGTTAAACAATACAGAAGTGTTGTTGGTGCATTACAATATGCAACAATAACTAGGCCTGACATATCGTATAGTGTTAACAAAGTTTCTCAATTCATGCAGGAACCTCTAGATGAACACTGGAAAGCAGTAAAGAGAATCTTATGATACTTAAAGGGGACTGTCAACTATGTCCTATCATTGAAAAAGAGCAACAATCTTAACATTATAGGTTACACAGATGTAGACTGAGGAACAGATCCAGATGATAGAAAGTCAGTTTCTAGATACTTCATTTATCTTGGAGGAAATCTTATATCATGGTGCTCTAAAAAGCAGGCCACTATCTCAAAATCAAGTACAGAGGCAGAATATAGGAGTTAGCTAGTGCTACAGCAGAGATTTTATGGATCAAATCTTTATTAAGTGAATTAAGAATTGAATCAGATTATAAACCAGTCATATGGTGTGATAATCTAAGCACTGTTCACATATCAGCTAATCCAGTTCTTCATTCAAAGACAAAGCATATCAAAATCGACTTATATTTTGTATGAGAGCAAATAATCAATCAAAAGCTTCAAGTTAATCACATACCAACAACATATCAGAGAGCTGACGTGCTTACCAAGGCACTATCAGCAAGAAATTTTACCAAATTTAGAGACGAGCTCAGAGTGAAGTCGACCTTCAGCTTATTCAACATGAGGAAAAGAAAGTCTCAGATCCAAAGAACATCAGTGGATCTAAAAGTTAGACCTCATTTGAAAGCTGTAGATCTAAAGTCAGAAATACCTTGTCTTCACTTGAATCTAAAGTCGTTCTCATCTTTTGAGCCATTTCAGAGCTACTTGGCAAGAAAAATTTGATTACAGGTAGTCCAAAGTTACAGATCTGAAGAATATCTCCAGATATGCACTCACGAGCCACTTAAAAGCTGTAGATCTGAGGTCCAAAACCTCGTCTTCACTGGAATCTAGAATGTTACTCATCTTAGAGCCTTTTCCAAGCTACTCAGCAAGAAGAATTCGATTACAAGTAGACTGAAGTTACGAATCTGAAGAATATCTCCAGATCTTCACTTACGAGCCACGCACAATATTTTTCACTCGAATTCTTCAAGCAAAAGAGGGATCTCTAACGATTACATTCAATTTCCTCAAAATAACTCTGAAAGTTTCATCAAAACTAAAGAATTTGCTACAGTCGCCATAACCCTAGACTCGGTTTTGAGGGGGAATGTTAAGTGAAATGAGGAAATATCAATTCGTCCAGCATTACTTTCTCAACATTATCAATACCGCTGTATTGGGCTTGGGCCTGAGTTGCAGCCCAAGTACTAAAATAAGATTATGTACAGAATTGTATTGTATATAAATACGAGAACACAACAGCAATGTATTGTAACAAACTCATCATAATACAAATTTTCTCATTTCCTTCAAATTGTTAATACACACACACACACACACATATATATGTATATATGTATATACCTTCTCCAAATAAAATTGCTTATTGTTTTAAGCTCCGTTTGGGGGTTTATTTTCTAGCGTTTTTGATTGGTTTTGAATGTCAATCCTCAACCCATTATTGGGGTGTTTCAAGGGATTATAACTTTATTTTTCAATTATACCCCATTGATTATATTATAAAATTAATCTTCACAAAGATAAAGAATAAATATAATGATATATACGTAATGCTACTTTAGTGGAAAACTCTCAAAATCGATACATGTTGAACTCTCAAACATGTATTGATCGGTTATAATAATACTTTCTGTCAAACCACTACGATCATTTATGGTCAAAACCGGTACTATCAAGACCTCTCATAACGGGTACTACAAAACTTTCAAGTGTAGCCTTACAGTTTACATGTATTTCAAGTTTGGCCCAATATCTCACTGCCGTGAAACCTGCAATAAAATTTCACATCCCATCTTAGTTTAAGTTTTTGATATTTGTAATTGTAAAAAATATACATATGTATAAGCTTGATTCGTGAAAAATATATCTTAAAATTTTGTTATTTTTTTCTACTAACGTCTTTTCGAAATAATGTCTCATCCACGAAAGTCAAGGAGGAGGAGGAGGAAGATATCTAATTTACATGATTTAAATTAACGAGAAAGTCAAAAGGATAAAAGAAACAATAGATCAACTGAAGTTCTAGATCCAACGTTATCAAGATTTGAAGTTTGAAAAAAAATCAAAGTTTAGTTGGACGGGAAACGTACGCACGCAGAGCACTCGACGAACATACGTTGGGGGCATTAAATAAAAAAGGCCCAACGTTTCGTGTGAGCGATCGACTATTACATGCTCAAAGATCAACCATTGGGAATACTTAGTACTTGCTACAAATGTACGACAGACGAACGTTGACTTCTATTGAATTGGATTTTGGGTTGGGCTTCATATCTTTTGATGAGGATGATTGTTTTTTATTCTAATCCTACCGTGGATAATATTGTTGAAGCATTAAAAGACCTAAACTCCCCTTATTCTTCAATATGAAAGTTTCCACCAAACAAGATTAGAGATCGGAAGACCAATTTCAATTTGCTCGTCCAAAATTGAGGATTAAGTCGAAATTGATTACTCTTGTTTATTCTTGATTTAGCGACAATAGTGGTTGGATGTGCACACAATTACACTTGTGCACACGCACAAACTTTAAAATAAAATTAGAAAAATCAAAACAATTTACAAACCAAAATAATTTTCTAAAATAATTTCAATTAAAAAATTGCTTGATAATTCTATTGGTCAATAACACCTTGAAACATCAGTTTTGCTTTGAAGAGAATAATTCTCTAACTCAATGATGAAGTTGGAAAAATCCACCATTAAGTATAATTTGTAAAGAGAAAAGAAGATTTTGTACGTTTTAGAACAAGGTTGCTATGTATTAAAAGCATCAATAGACAATGTAAAATATCCTATCAAGATCCATTGTCCAAATCATGAATCGTTATAAATGAGTTCTTATATCATTTAGTTAATTAAACATTTTAAATTGGTTCATACTCACATATATTTTAGCCTATCTTATTCTAAAACAATTTTAAATTTTTTAGAAAACGTGTGTGTGTCTCTGTGTATGCGCACGTGCGCACGTTTGTGTCTATGTGTGTGTAATTTATTATTTAAATTATTATGCTGACTCAAATAAATAAATAATAATTATACATTTTATTAATTAATTTTAGGCCCTCTAATACTACTACTACTACTACTACTACTACTAATAACAATAATAATAACATATAGATTAATATAACCATTATTTCTCCATAATAATTATTGCTCGTTTTTGTCATAAAAATATATACATGCCTAATAGAACAATGCTCAATAGTAAAGGTCCGCGTAGCACATGTCGATTCAGATCTCCATCGGCCCAATACCCCGTCCGCCTACTACATCCTCATCCACGATGCATGTTTGCCTCGTCATCCTTGTTTGAAACATTGTTTGCTATTTTCCCAAGAATAATTATGAGCTTCAAGCCTTGCAGGCATCATCTCCCGACCACCCTTCACATGCCTCCTCACCCCATCTTTCAACGACCAAGTCATGCAATATAACGCCAACCAATGAACCCGCTTGTCGACCCATAAGCCATATCCATATCTTTTCCTTCTCGTCGACACTCCCCGTTGACCAGCTCCTCTGCCCACTTCGTCTTGTCGCAAGTGGAAGGACTTTTGCCAAAAAATCCTAGTTGCCTCTACAAAAAGAGACATCAACCCCAACCATATCCCGAACAAAATTTACATATCGACACTATTCATATGAAGGCGTCACTGTGCCACAACCACTCGGTGACTTTTCCTATCCACCTGGCTAAAGCGCCACTGTATGAGTACAATAACCAATCATCGTGCCTTGCTGCCGATGACCATGGCGATGGAGATTGAGCCGATGACCGAGGTTGTTCGGGTTTGATGTTATACTTGTATGTTCTTTGTGGACCATGACCTGGAGATGGAGGCGATGATCATGGTAGATATTTATTTTTCTTACGTCATCTATCTCATGAGACGTGATAGTATAATGTATTAGGTTGTCTAGCCTTGTGTTCTATATAAGATGTAAATGTATGAGATATTGTACCAAACATCAGTTATGAAATACATCATTATTTATCTATCATTCATCTCTGATCTTTTATTTACAAAAAAATGGTACTTTATTTACATAATTCATATACTACAATAATATGACTCATCAAAACCTTACAACTCCTAAGCTAAATGAGTGTCTTGCATGAAAAAAGAGTACATATTATATCCATATATTAACTTATGATTACATATAGTTTCTGTTACAATTCCAAAACAGGGACGGTTGTGCCAAAAGATCTCCCGTACTGGAACTTTGAATAAGACAGAAACACCTTACTGTAGCTAAATCAAAATATTCCATTCGGGCACCACTATTCGCACTTCCTACCTGAGCTGTGGGTAACTTTACCTTAGTCAAAGACACTCAACATGTAACTCCAACTCTACTTTCAATGCATCACTTCATTAACCTTATACTTATTATAGATCTAGTAATGATTTCATTCATTTTCTCAAGGAGCTTCAAATGTAACTCACCACTTATACAAAGTTATTTAGCAATCTCCCACAACCTTCTTGAAATTTGAGATTTGCTACTTGAATTATCATGTACAAGCAACAACGGAGCGTTGAATCTGCTTGCATTCTTCATTTATTAGTTGTCGAAGTCTATGTGCAGCTCTTACTCTAATATCGGGCAGCAATTTGCTATTTCCTCTAGCTTGATGTTAGTCTTCTCAAGTTTTTGTAGTTCCATGTGAAGCATCAAATAAGGCTAAAATTACTTGTAGTTTTCTTTTCGTTAGCATGAGTTAAACCTTTATATATTGATTTGCTTGTAATAATTCTAATAATTATTTAGAATTAACTCTAGTCTCACCTGTGTTGGAATACTGGCTTTGAAAAATTCGTTGATTTCTCTCGATCCATAAATGCCAAATTGTTGTGCTAGTTGCTACATCTACTATGTCGTATAGAAAACCATTTGCAGACAGATTATTATCCAAAAACTCTAACCAATCTATAATATTATCATTATGCAAAAGGTTGAGTTGTAGTTTCTATATAATGTTCTCCTAGATCTAGTTAGAATAACAACATTTAAAAAAATGATGTTCATGTTGTTATTCCTCCGAGTTACATAACTTGCATGTTGTACTTTGGATGTTGTTTCAGTTTCTGTTTTTGTCCATAATATTCAATCTATTTTTATATGCTTCAAATAGATACATAGACATTTTAGGTGCATTAACAATATTCCATATGTGATGATTGATGTTTTGGAATGGTTCTCATGCTCTTACGCTATTCCAGACAGAAAATAAGCTAAACTCCCCATGAGTATTAGGCTTCAACCACTAAAAGTCTACTTCCATGTTATTATGAATTTGAATTTGGCTTGTTTGGTGATAAACATTTGATGGCAGTAGGTGGTTGACACTACAATCTGCATTGACAGTTAGAGTGGACACCTCTTTATCTGCACCCCCTAAGTAACTAATTTGTTGCCACCCTAAAATATCGATTATTGATTCTCCATTTATCCATAGGTCAAACCATAAATTAGCATCATCTCCATTTTCTATTTCTTTCTCGATTAAGCCTATTGAGTGAATAACAATTACAAAAGCCAGACAAACCAGTTTCTCATCCGGTTGCATCCAATGGGCCAAGCCCATTTATATTTTTCTATTTATTTGCCTCACCACTTGTACAATATTTATAGAGGCTTGTATCAGAAAATATTATTAGAAAAGATGCATTGCTTATTTTTCATTCAGTTGAATAAAAAAATCAAATGTTTCATTTCTTCAACATGGTATCAGAGCACAGAACTGCTTAACAACAGGTGCTTCACCATTTCTTGATCAGAGATCATCTTTCTTATCAGAGTATTTTCATCAGCTAAGATTCAATTACATAGTCTAACAACCGTGTATAGTTTTTAAAGAAAACTCATCATCAAGCACAGTACCTTTCCAAGAAAAGGCAATATCAAAAAGATCTCATCATACATCACCTTTCTGGCTGCATCAGTGCTATCATAGATATAAAGATTCAGTTTGCCTAACCTGAAGTACCGTGCCAAGAAACCACCTGTTAGTTTTGACCATCACTCGGTCAGTTTCTGGCTGCAACTTCACTTTCTGGTATTCCTTAACCTCATCATCATTTCCTATTGTAAGTTCTTCATTTATGGCTGAAGAAAATGATGATAGTGCTGTCTCAGCCACCTCTTTATCTAAATCTACCCAAAATCAAACTGGTGCCACTCGAGAACTTATCAAAACTATCACTAAACCACAAAGATAGATTATAACTACGCCACTTGATGAATCCAACTATCTACTCTGGAAATTTCAAGCAGAGACTGTAATAAGGGCTTATGGCCTTCATAAATATGTTCTTGGAACACTCAATACTCCACCAAGATTCACTGTAGATGCACAAGGAAAGTTAGTTGACAATCAAGAATATGTCATACATGAAAGGCAAGATAGTTTGCTTAGTTCTTGGTTATTGTTCAGTGCAAGTCTTTTGCCACAATTAATTGGTTGCAAAACTGCATATGAAATTTGGCACATGATAGAGCAAGTTTTTAGCTTTCAAGCTGCTGCAAGAATTATGCAGTACAAAAGATAACTGCATAACTTGAAGAAAGATAATCAGTCTATGAGGGAATACTTGTCTAAAGCCAAAACTATATGTGATCAGTTAGCCTCTGCAGGGCACAAAATAAGTGACACAGAGCAAATATTATCTCTGCTGAGTGGATTAGATGAAGGGTATGAATTAGTTGTTGTTGTTATATCATCAGCAGAAAAATTACCAACTCTACAATATGTGCATTCTATGTTACTTGCACATGAAGGGAGATTAGAGCAGAAAAGACCAACAAATCTTGAATGCTCTGCAAATTATATTACTAGCAACAGAGGAAGAAACCAAGAAAGAAACTATAACAACAAAAATCAGTCTAGCAGCAGTCAAAGAGGTATGCTACTTTAGATTTGATGCTAACTACGCACCATCTCAACAAAACACTGGCAACCCAAGAATGCATGATCCTAGTGCAAACATGGTGAATACTCAACAAGGATGCAAGGATCAATCAGAAAATACAATCAATCACTTGGCAAAGCCAGAAGACATTCAAGATGACAGTTGGTACCCAGATACTGGAGCAACTAATCATGTTACAAACAATCTCAACATTTTGAGTCTTGGAAATAAGGAATACAAAGGCAAACATTTATTATATATGGGTAGTGGCAAATCAACTCACATTTCACACATTGGAAATGCAAGTATTAGAGGTGCAAGGCAACTTTATCTTAACAATCTTTTGAGAGTTCCAGTTATCAGGAAAAATCTGATGAGTGTCTCACAATTTTCAAAAGATAATAATGTATATTTTGAATTTCACTCAAAGTACTGCTTAGTAAAAGATGCACTAACAGATGAAATTCTTTTGCATGGTAGAGAATGTAAGGGATTATACAAATTTGATGTTGCAAAATCAAGAAAATCTGAAAGTATGAAAAACTGGTGTAAGATGTCAGAAACAAAATCCATAGAAAGTTGTAATAGCTATGATGTTTGGCATGCTAGACTGGGACACCCCAGTATGAAAACTGTAAGACATGTTTTGAGTAATGATAATAAAATTCATGTTGAAAATATCCCTAAATTTTACACCTGCACCTATTGCCCAATGGGCAAAAGTCATAAACTTGCATTTCCATATTCAAACACTGAATATGATAAGCCATTAGAACTTATTGCTACAGATCTATAGGGACCAGCCCCAATATCTACTAGTTATGGTTATAAGTACTATATTTCATTAATTGATGCTTTTTCTAGATATGTATGGATTTATATTTTAAAATCAAAATCTGAGACTTGTAATGCAGTAATGTAGTTCATAGCAAGTGCTGAAAAACAAACAAATTGCCAAGTAAAAATCATTCAGACTGATGGTGGAAAGGAATTCCTACAACTCAAAGAATTTTTTCAAAAGAAAGGAATAAATCACAGGACAACTTGTCCACATACCTCTGAACAGAATGGTCTTATCGAGAGGAAGCACAGGCATATTGTAGAAATAGGCCTAACTCTCCTTACACAAGCATCTGTACCCCTGAAGTTCTGTCCTGATGATTTCTCAACAGTTGTGTACCTTATCAATAGATTGCCAACTAAAGTTCTAAAACTCAAAAGTCCAATTGAGATACTGACAAAGATCAAACCAGATTATCAGGGTCTAAAGGTATTTGGATGCATGTGCTTCCCCTATTTAAGACCTTACAAGACACACAAGTTAGAGTTCAGATCAGCTCCATGTACCTTTTTAGGACATGCTGCTAATCAAAAAGGGTATAAATGTCTTGACAGTAAGGGTATAATATATATATATATAAACATGTGACTTTGAATGAGTTTAAATTTCCTTTTAGCAAATCTGAAAGCAATACTACGAAAAAGCTATACAATCCAAAGATTTCAATGCCTCTAATACCTGAAGTAATCATATCAGTTAAAAGGCAGATGTCTCAGAATGAGAACAATTTTATTCAACAGCAACAAAAAATCAGAAGTGTCTCAAGCCATGAGCAAAATGAAGAATCTGAAGGTTCATATCAGTCTCCACAATAAGGCAGCATTAGTCATGCAGATCACTACCAAGTATTGAATGACATTCAATCATCCAATACTCAGCAGGAAAGCACAGTGGAGGATAAAACTCAACAGATTGCTCCTGCAAATAGTGGTCATCATATGACAAGAAGATCAAAAAACGGTATATTCAAGCCAAAAGTATAAAATGCAGAATTGATTGCTGAGAACCCTGTACTTATTATCAAGCAATACAAAATGAAAAGTGGAAGACTGCTATGAAGGAAGAATATGATGCACTTACAAAAATTAAAATCTGGGACCTTGTTCAGTTACCTGAACATAAAAATATTATAGGGTGTAAATGGACTTATAGGATAAAGAAGAATCATGACGGTACAATTCTAAAATATAAGGCTAGACTGGTGGTAAAAGGGTATTCACAACAAAGTGGCTTTGACTTTACTGATACTTTTTCACCGGTTGTGAAACCATCCACCATTAGAATTGTATTAACTATAGCCTTGTATAAAAATTGGACCATTAAAAAATTATATGTAAATAATGCTTTTTTAAATGGTGTATTGCAGGAGGAGGTATACATGGAACAACCACTTGGGTTCAAATAATAAGGGGATGAAAGATTGGTGTGCAAGATAAACAAAGCAATCTATGGACTCAAACAACCACCAAGAGTGTGGTTTGACAAGCAATACAGAAACTAGCCAGTCTTAGCTATATCTCAACAAAATCTGACAACTCTCTCTTTATTAAATTTTCTAATACAACTGTTACCTATATATTTATTTATATTAATAATTTTATAATTACAGGTAATAATTATTGACAAAAATCAACAAAGTCACACAACAAGTAGAGAAAGAATTCTCAATCAAAGATTTGGGAGAGTTAAACTACTTTCTTGGCATAGAGGTTTAAAGGACATCTGATAACAGATTACATCTATGTCAAAGGAAATATATCTTAGAAATTTTGGTAAAGGCAAAAATGGACAAGGAAAATCCTCTCCCAACACCAATGACTAGCAGTTTGCACTTATCAAAGAACAAAGGAGAGCCAATTGAAAATGAGAAACTATACAGAAGCATTGTTGGAGCACTACAATATGCAACAATAACAATGCTAGACATATCATTCAGTGTCAATAAAGTCAGCCAATTTATGCAAAAACCACTAGACAATCACTGGAGGGTAGTTAAAAGAATACTGAGATACCTTAAAGGCACCATAAATCAGGGTCTTATTCTACATGCAAGCAAGACACTCAACATCAATGGCTACGCAGATGCAGACTGGACCACTGACAGTGATGAAAGAAAATCAACAGCTGGGTACTATATCTTTTTAGGAAAAGATCCAATATCTTAGTGTGCTAGGAAATGACCAACAATATCTAGATCTAGTACAGAAGTGAATACAGAAGTGCGGTAGTGCAACTGCCGAAATTATGTGGGTGGAATCATAAAGGAATTACAGATCAAAACTGAAACTACAGCAACTATTTGGTGCGACAACCTCAGTACTATATCACTTACTGCAAATCCAGTACTACATTCCAGAACAAAGCACATGGAACTGGACTTGTACTTCGTTCGAGAGCAAGTCATAAAGGAAAAACTGAGGGTTAATCACATACCTTCTGCTTACCAAAAGGCAGACGTCTTTTGTAAAGCACTATCAAAGATTAACTTTATCAGATTCAAAAGCGAACTGAATATCGATGAAGCGAACTCAGATTCAAGATGCAGAGCTTCAAATTACTTGCCAGCAACAAAGAGATCCGAGATCTGCTTACCAAAATAAAGCCTCAACTTTTCAGATCTATCAACCGTACAAATTCCATTTGCAAAACTCATACCTTTTGCGGTTGATGACTGTATTGAGCCTCTTAGATCTGATAAAACATCACTAAAGTGAAGATTTATCATATTTGAAGAGAAAACTTTGAAGAATTTTTGTTCGTGGCGGCCATTACTAAGAGAATGGAAACTCTAACCCTCAAACTGGTTTGAGGGGGGGGGGGGGTATTGAGAGAATAACAATTACAAAAGCCAAACAAACCAGTTTCTCATGCGGTTGCATCTAATGGGCCAAGCCCATTTATATTTTTCTATTTATTTGCCTCACCACTTGTACAAAGGCTTGTATCAGAAAATATTATCAAAAAAGATACACTGCTTAATTTTCGTTCAGTTGAATAAAAATCAAAATTTTCATTTCTTCAACAAAGCCTTAACAAAACTTTCTTGTTTCAGTAGCAGCCATGTATTTGACTAATTATTGTCCTCTTGCGCTATCCAAAAGTTTTTCTTATCATTGAATCTTTGTCGCATCCATTGTGCCCAAATACTTTTCTTTTCTGAATAATTCCATGGTAATTTAACAAATAAAGCTTAAGCAGTAGCTCGTGGATTTCCCAGACCGATACCTCCCTCTTCTTTCAGTTTAAATACATTGCTCCAGCTGATTAGATGTTCCCTCTCCTGCCATAAGAAGTTTGCATATATACTATCTATTTGATTCATCACATTTAATGGCCGTTGACATATTTGCAACCAACGGTAGAATGTATTATTGTTTTAACTAGCTTCAATTTATCGGCTATAGTTAAAAGTCTCCCATTCCAACTATTCAATCTTTCTTTACTTTATCCAACAGCCTATTAAAATCTGCCCTTTTAAGTGATGAGCTGCTAAGTGGTATGCCTAAGTATGCTATCAGAAGATTTTGTATTTCCACCTTTAAAATTGTAGAGATTTCTACCTTCACGTTCGCTCCTTTTCTAAGGAAGACATTAGAGTTTTTTCTCATTCACATCCAAGCCTATAATTTTTTTAAACTTCTCCAATACGGAATTGATACCACATGCATTTTCTACCGTTGCTCTAGCTGACACCAGTAAATTATCTGCATATAATAAATGAATAATGACTGGATTATTTTTATATATAGAAGTTAACTTCCTCTAAGTGTTCAAGCTCGAAGAGAAGAGAGAGATATTCCATAGTCATAACAAAAAAATGAGGGGATGCAGATCCTCTTGCCTTAAACCCCTATTGCTAGGAATAAACCCATATGAAGAACCATTGACAAATATAGTAAAAGTGCGGGTGGAGATATATTTGTGAATTTGCTGTTAGCTTATAAGAAACCCCATGGCTTGTAAATGCGACAAACAAACTCCCTGTTGACTTTATCTTATGTCTTCTGCAAATCAACTTTAAGGCAATTTATTATTTGAACCTTTCTCATTAAAGGTTCTCATCATCTCATAAGCTAAAAGGGAATTTTCACTTATATTTCTGCCTAAAATGAATCTGTTTTGGTTGCATAAGATTTGTTCATTCATGTAGCCTTTTAGTCAGTTTCAAATAATATTGGTGATGATTTTATAGATGATATTGCTGTTAGAAAATGAATAAGTGGCTAAGGAGGGAACAATGTCCCACATCGGGAAATACACATCCAAATTTCACTATATATACTAAAGCTTAATAAGCTATATCAAAAGAGAATGAGGAGATAGAAAGAATGAGGCAATGAAAGGGAAGAGGCAATGTAGGCATGAAAAATCCTACATATTTAATATTATATGGTCAAAGATTGGGCCTTGGATCATTCTGTTATTTTCCCTCTATCCTTCTCTCTGCATATTCTGTTCTGAAATAAGCAACTCTCTTGAGTTCTTCGTCGCCTGCATCGTTAGTGCAACCTTGCAGGCTCCCGTTCCGTTTTACCTTAGGAAACAGTTGCTCGCCAACCCGCTGCGCCGTAGGGGGAGCAAATCTGTTTTAAGGGAACAGCGACTGTGCTGGACTCGGATACAAATATTCAACTTGCAACCAAAGTACTAAACGGTACGAATTACATTTCAACTATTCTTTTTCCTGTTAACCCAATTACAAAATTAGGGTTAGGGATTTTTGCCCAAATTGGTTTTTCCCTAATTTATAGATTAGGGTTTCTGTGTGGATAACAATCTTAAAACAGATTTGTTCTTTGTTTAATTCTGTTCTGTGTACTAATTGAAGTCATATCGTTTCAGACGATGGCTCAAGATAGTAACACTTCGACAACAAAGCAGCCATTGCCCTCCTCTCCGACAGGACCACTTGTCACACAGCCTGTACCATTCTCACATGGAGAGAGGCCGAAAAAATTCAATGGCCAAGATTTTAAGCGCTGGCAACAGAAGATGCTCTTCTACTTGACTACAATGAACTCGAGCCCGACGCCACCAAGGTCGAGGCCCTCACAGCCTGGAAGGGTTCTTACTTCATTTGCAAGAATTATATTCTCAACGTTTTGGAGAATAGTCTGTACGATGTGTACTGCACTGTCCAAACTGCAATGACTCTTTGGTTGTCCTTTGAGAAAAAGTACAAAATGGAAGAGCCGGGATGAAGAAGTCCATAGCCGGCAAATTCCTAGACTTCAAGATGGTCGACACCAAAACAGTAGTAAGCCAGATTTAGGAACTTTAGGTTATCATCCATGAGATTCATGATGAGAAGATGGAGTTAAGCGAATCATTTCAAGTTGTTGCTGCTATAGAGAAGTTGCCTCCATCATGGAAGGACTTCAAGAACTATCTGAAGCACAAACGGAAAGAAATGACTATGGAAGATCTTATTGTTCGACTCAGAATTGAAGAGGATAACAGAAAATCTGAAAAGAAGTCAACCAACACCATGGTGGCAAAAGCAAATGTTGTTGAGACCGACAAGAACAACAAAAGAAAGAGAGAAATAATCCAAATGCAAAGAAGGCTTAGACGTTCAAAGGGAACTGCCATAATTGCGGGAAGAAAGACCATAAGGCAAGTGAGTGTCGAGGACCAAAGAAGCAGAAAGACTAAGCCAATGTTACGGAGCATGATAGGCTTTCGGATGGAGTTTCAGCAATGAACTTGTTAGCCGTGATCTTAGAATGCAACTTAGTTGGCAACACGAAGGAATGGTTTGTGGACACTGGTGCCACAAAACACATTTGCGCCAACAAGTGGATGTTTTCCAACTACAAGCCTACGACACAAGAAGAGAAACTCTTCATGGGAAACTCCTCCACGTCGAAGGTTGAAGGAAAAGGAAAAGTGGTTCTCAAAATGACTTCTGAAAAAGAACTCACTTTGAATGATGTTCTGCATGTATCAGACATTCGTAAGAACTTAGTTTCGGGATCATTGCTGAGCAAGAATGGTTTCAAGCTGGTCTTTGTTTCTGATAATTTTGTATTGTCTAAAAATGGAGTGTATGTGGGTAAAGGGTATGTGAGTGATGGTCTATTCAAGATGAATGTAATGACTGTTGTACCAAAAATTATGAATAAAATGGATTCTTCTGTTTATATCGCCGAGTCATTTAATATATGACATGCTAGACTAAGCCATGTGAATTTTGATACTTTACGAAAAATGGTTAACTTAGATTTTATACCTAAGTTTACTATAGATCACAACTATAAATGTGAAACATGTGCTGAAGCAAAGTTAACTAGAACTTCCTTTCATCATGTTGAAAGGAATACCGAGCTGTTAGATTTAATACATACTGATGTATGTGATCTAAAGATGTGTCAAACCAGAGGAGGTAAAAGGTATTTTATTACCTTTATCGATGATTGCACTAGGTATTGTTATGTGTACCTACTAAGAAGCAAGGATGAGGCCTTTGAAACGTTTAAACAATATAAGGCAGAAGTTGAAAATCAACTAAACAAAAGATAAAAGCCTTACGAAGTGATAGAGGTGGAGAATACGAATTTCCATTTGAGGAATTTTGCGCTCAAAATGGTATAATCCATCAAACAACAGCACTGTATTCTCGTCAATCCAATGGAATAGCAGAACGTAAGAATCGTACCCTAAAGGAAATGATGAATGCTCTACTTATTAGTTATGGATTACCAGACAATTTCTAGGGTGAAGCGATACTTTCAGCTAATCATATACTGAACAAAGTACCTCGCAAAAAGACCTTTAAGTCACCACATGAACTGTGGAAAAACAGACCTCCATCTTACAAATACTTAAAAGTGTGGGGATGCTTAGCAAAGGTAGAAATACCTAAGCCTAGAAAGGTCAAAATTGGACCCAAAACTATAGATTGCATATTTATTGGATATGCTCATAATAGTAGTGCATATCGATTCTTGGTGCATAAATCTGAAATTGATGACATTCATGAAAACACCATAATCGAATCTCGAAATGCAAGATTCTTTGAAAACATATTTCCACTAAAAGAATCCAATGGTACTAGTATCCAAAAGAGATCAAGAGAAGAAGAAACTCTTGAACATCGTGTTGATCATGAAAATGATCCAGAGTTAGAGGAACCAAGAAGGAGAAAACGACAAAGGACATCAAAAACCTTTGGGCCTGAGTTCTATGCATATATGGCAGAAAATGAACCTCTAACATATAAACAAGCAATGCCATCACCTGATGCTCCTTATTGGAAAGAAGCTGTCAATAGCGAAATTGAATCTATTTTACAAAACCACACATGGGAACTAGTAGATTTTCCTAAAGGATCGAAACCATTAGGGCATAAATGGATCTTTAAGAAAAAACTTAAAGCTGATGGCTCAATAGATAAATATAAAGCCCGACTGGTAGTCAAAGGATTTAGACAAAAGGAAGATCTAGATTACTTTGATACTTACTCACCAGTAACTAGAATAACATCCATTAGGATGCTTATTGCTATTTCTTCTATACTAAATTTAGAAATACATCAAATGGATGTGAAAACCGCATTTCTGAATGGTGAGTTAGAGGAAGAAATATACATGCAGCAACCTGAAGGGTTCCTAAGCCCAGGAAATGAGAATAAAGTGTGTAAGTTAGTAAAATCACTTTATGGTCTCAAACAAGCGCCAAAACAATGGTATGTAAAATTTGATGAAACTATGATGACAAATGGATTCAAAATAAATGAATCAGATAAATGTGTCTATATGAAGAATGTAGATATGGGATATGTCATAGTTTGCCTATATGTTGATGACTTATTGATACTAGGCAATAATAATGCCATAATCAAATCAAAAAAGGATATATTGTCATCTAGATTTGATATGAAAGATCTAAGATTGGCTGGTGTGATTTTGGGCGTTAAAATTTTAAAGACGTCAGAAGGTTATGTACTATCTCAATCACACTATGTGGCTAAATACTTGAAAAGTTCAAACAACATAATATAACTGTTGCTAAATCGCCAGTTGATATGAAACAAAATTGGGTTAAAAATACCGGTGATGGAATCTGCCAACTTGAATACTCTCGAATACTAGGAAGTATAATGTATGTAATGAATTGTACTAGATCATATATTGCATATGCTGTAAGTAAGCTAAGTAGGTATACAAGCAATCTTGGTAAAAATCATTGGAAAGCAATAATAAGGGTTCTAGGATATTTAAAATATACTCAGAACTACAGCTTGCATTACACTAAATATCCTTCCGTAGTAGAAGGATATAGTGATGCAAATTGCATAACTGGTTCAAATGACACCAAATCCACAAGTGGATATGTATTTACCCTAGGAAATGGAGCTATATCATGGAAGTCTTCTAAACAAACGTGTATAGCAAGGTCAACAATGGAGTCAGAATTCATTGCTTTAGACAAAGCCGCTGAAGAAGCAGATTGGTTTAGAAGTTTTCTAGAAGATATTCCGAATTGGAATAAACCTGTTCCACCAATCTGTATACATTGTGATAGTCAGTCATCTATTGGAAGAGCTAACATTACACCATACAATGGTAAGTCTAGACATATTCGTCGTAGACATAAAACCGTGAGACAACTACTCTCTAATGGAGTTATCACTATAGACTATGTAATGTCGAAAGATAACATTGTGGATCCACTAACGAAAGGCTTGCCTAGAGAGAGAGTTCAAACCTTATCGATAGGAATGGGCTTAAGGCCTATTGACTAAAAAGTTTTCCTCAACGGAAACCCAACCTAATTGACTGGAGATCCCAAGATTTAGGTTCAAAGGGACAACTAAGTTAAGGTTAAAACTTAGAAGCACTGGAAAAATTAAACATTTAGACATTCCTAAGATAAGTCAGTGCACATGCGGCCGGAGCAAAGGATAAGCTCAGCTTTTAATGATGTCTATACTTGGAGCTATAAAGAACCAAGTGGAGTATTGCGGAATACTCTTTATAGAATCACCTACGTGAGTGCGAAGGCGCCGCTTCAAGGAGAATTAACGAGGCCTGATTCTCTTAAGTACTCATGAGATCAAGCAGGTGTTCATGGCTAAAACGAACACAAACAGAGAACCAAGGAGTTAAAAACACTTATCATGTGTTATCTTTATAAAGCTTACACAAAAGGCTTACAGTTCAAAGACAATATAGTCCACTGATTCGCCAGTACGTTATAATGATAAAACACTAGGAAAAGTTCAAGGCTTCTGTGCTACTTTTACCGATATGATAAATGTTTCGCAATATTTCAGAACAGAATAGATAACCACTCATTCATGTAGGGGATTGTTAGAAAATGAATAAGTGGCTAAGGAGGGAACAATGTCCCACATCGGAAAATACACATCCAAATTTCACTATATATACTAAAGCTTAATAAGCTATATCAAAAGAGAATGAGGAGATAGAAAGAACGAGGCAATGAAAGGTAAGAGGTAATGTAGGCATGAAAAATCCTACATATTTAATATTATATGGTCAAAAATTGGGCCTTGGGCCTTGGGGCTCTTGGGGTCTGATGATTAAATGGGCCTTCGTTTGCTACCTGGGCTGCGCTAAAACGAATAATTTTTTGATCCGAATTATACCCTTTTTTGCTGCTAGAAACGGTTGCATCCGTTGGTTAAAGGGTCGCAACCTTTCCAACGGTCACAGCCATTCAAACAGCCGCGCCTCTTTCCGATCAGGCAACTCCCCAACCCTATTTAAAGGCATGCAGAACCGAAATCAGATCATTCTATTTTTTTCCTCTATCCTTCTCTCTGCATATTCTGTTCTGAAATAAGCATCTCTCTTGAGTTCGTCGTCGCCTGCATCGTCAGTGCAACCTTGCAGACTCCCGTTCCGTTTTACCTTGGGAAACAGTTGCTCGCCAACCCGCTGCGCCGTAGGGCGAGCAAATCTGTTTTAAGGGAACAACGACTGTGCTGGACTCGGATACAAATATTCAATTTGCAACCAAAGTACTAAATGGTACGAATTACATTTCAACTATTCTTTTTTCTGTTAAGCCAATTACAAGATTAGGGTTAGGGATTTTTGCCCAAATTGATTTTGCCCTAATTTATAGATTAGGGTTTCCGTGTGGATAACAATTGCAACATGAAATGCGCATGTAGTCTGATATGGATTGTGGATTGTCTTCATTTGGCACCAAAGTAATAAAAATATGATTAATTTCATTAACAAATTGACTTGATGTAAACACCTTTTATAGTCGAAAAAACATCCTCTTTTACTAAATCCTAGTGCATTTCAAAGAATTTTGAGCCAAATCCATCGGGGTCCCAGACTGCTATTCTTATCTATTTGAAAATGTCCATCTTTAATTTCCTCCTTAGAGATCTCCTTTTCTAAACTGATTTTTGCTTCAGTGGTTAATATATTTTTGCATAAGATATTAGGAAAGATACCCCGATTGTTTGATGAGTTAAAGAGCTCTGAATAGCGCTTAACTGCATTACTTCGTAAGGTAGATTGATTAGTACTTATATTGCCATTTTGATTAATAATATGTTTAATTTGTTTTCTTTTTTTGGTAGCAGACATGTGTGAGTAAAAAAAATCAGAGCACCGGTCTCCCTCTTTCAACCACTTTTTCTTAGATTTTTGTTGCATTTCTATTGCGTAGCTGTGCATAAGTCTCTTTTAGATCAATAAATTATTTTGTATTGATGTATGATAACATCATTATCCAGATTAGCCAGTAGCTGCATATAAGTATCATTATTTTCTATTTTTCAATTGCTAGATCATCTATTGTAAACTGGTTCTTGCTTTATTCCACTCCTTTTAGGTACATTTTGGTGTTTTTAAGTTTACATTACAATTTATAAAGTGGGTTACCAACTGTAGAAATACTCCAAGCACTAGAGATCACAATATTCTAGCCATTATGTTCCTTCCAAATATTGTTATATCCAAAAGGAGTTTTTACACTTTCATTACTCAAACCAAATAGATTAATCTTTATCGGACAGTGGTCACTCGTTAAGTGGTTTAGTGCTTCAGCATATGAAAGGGGGAATTAAATATGAAAAGATTGATTAATAAAATCTCTACCAATATGACTATGAGTAGAATAATCTTTGCCTCCCCTCCAATGTAACTATTACAAATATATTTCTTTCTTACAAATCTACGAATATAACTGCATTAAAAACTCATCATCTGCACTGGTAGAAGAGTTGCCATGGCCCTTTCTATCTTCATTGTATAAGACACAATTAAAATCCCCCACTACAACCCAAGGGATATTAACCGATTTACCAATATTTGTAATATGCTCCCAAAGAGGTTCTTTATCAAATTGGGTGTACATACCATAAACCGTAGTGAATAATAACTCTGACTCTCTGAATCCACTGGAAATGTACACGAAATGAATTGATTGGTACAGTGCTATAATATAGGCTTCCATAAGTTTGGATTATATATTAGCAATATTCTACCTTTAACTGTTACTATTAGGGCTGGCTATAAATTTTCAATCAGCATTCCGTGACTTCACAAATTTCTTTTCATTATCCGCGTTAAGTTTATGCTTAGTTATTACTAATATTGAAGGCTTATATTTCTGTACATTTTCAATTACACTAAAGCATCTAGTATGGGAGTTTAGTCCCCTCATATTCCATACTAGAAATGTCAATGATTACTGGTTGAAGAATTTCCCTTACTCATTGAGCTACTAAGGGAACCGCTCATTTTGCTATTTTTATTTTTCATTCCCTTGTTTTTGATTTGCGAAACTAAATCTAGTCACGCAGGATTCAAGATTACATCTATTGTTAAGTTTTCTTTGAACTCAAATGGAGAATCTTCTGTACGAGATCTTCTTGTGATATGGATTGATGGATTACTGACTTCTTGTTTAGAACTTAGAGCCGCATTCTGCTGTTCAACAAGGCTTTTTTTCGAATCAGGCTGTATATGCTGCTTATCACCTTCCAAATTGCCATTTAGGACTTCATAACTTCTACTGAAACGTGCAGAACCATTGTGATCAGCATTTTCCGAAGATTCATTAGAATTTTCTTGCTCATGAGTTTAATCTTCTTCCATGCAAGTCTTTGTCGTTCATTGAACGGCTTGCTATGATTTAAATATAATCAAAGCAATGTTTCTACAATGAAGTTATGACGGTATTCTCTTAAAGAGTCATATATATGATGTTTTGATAATAACAACCATACGACAATGCTACTAATGTGTTTATTGAGTTATTTCAAGTCAAAACGATGATGCAAAAGGCGAGAAAAAAATGGACAAAAATTTGCAAAGCTAGGATTCGCACCCAAATGGACCGAGACAATAACACATGCCTTTACCACTACACTATACAAATTTTTGAAATTTATAGTGATTTAGTGTTCTGACTAGAGCTTCCAGTCGAGTGAGCCTAGTGGACTAAAAAGATATATAATCTTCTTCTTTTGGCTATACTCTCAGGAATGATTTTTACACTAAATTCAATCGACTGACCATCATCTTTAGTTGATTGAAATTGCATTTTCCTTAAAAGGCGTCTTCGCATCTCTTCGTGTCTACAGTATTTACTCTTCATCAATGACGAATCTGAAAGCTTGGGCCCCTATTTTAGCATCCCTACAACACCTATATAATCCCTAACCATTCCAGAATCACACATAACAGTATATAACACTATTGTACATGCTTTGATTTACTCTCAATCCCAAAAGCAAGAGTCTGAACTTCAGGAGATTTATGTGATTCAGATATTATCGACTAGTGTGCTTCATATCCACATCCCATATTCTAGTCGAATAAACTCTGTGGCCTATATACCTATAACACTTAAGAATTTATCTAGAATAAATAAGATAATTTAAAATTTAAATTAAACAAGGACTTAAAAGTAAAATTTCACAAACATTCAAACTTGGCTATGAAACTTATACCATTGTGATTTTTCGGACAATTTTCATATATAAAATTTCGTAATCCGAGCTGGTGTTAGCGAGTTTCGAGCATCGAAACGATTAAATGGAAAATAAAATAAATATAATAAAAAAAAGGCTAGGTCGACCCTTGATAGGACTAGGTTGACCATGGGCAGTCGACCCCACCTTAGGGACGGTCGATCTGACCTTATTAAATCGTTTGATTTCTGCGTTGTGTTTGTTCATTGAACGACTTTGATTTATCGCATGCGATTAAAGTATAAAATGAGGGGTTTTGATTTGTAGCTGAGTTGATCTAACGATCTGGAATCCTAGAGTAACCTTATAAATTAATCTCAAACCCTAAACCCTAAGTTTTGTTTTAAGCAAACTCTGCCAAAAGCTATACTGAAACCCTAATTCTCAAATCAAAAAGTAAACTCCAGTTAAACCCAAATTTAAATCTAATCAAAGAGAAAGATTGAGAAGAGAGACAAGCAATAAGGAATGAAGCTACAAATTGGAGGCGATTGTTCAAGATCTAGAGTTAAGGCTAAGAAGTGAGTGGGAACAGATCTAATAAAATGGTCAAACGGTTAATTTTAATTTTAATTTAAGTTGACTAGATCTAGAAACATTTAAATTAAATTGTTAAATTATGGATTTGTAAATTAAATAAAATTTGATGTTAAATTAAATTATTTGGATATGTCAAACTATAAACTCTGAATCTAAACTGGGATTGAACCTGGAAATTGTAAAATTTACATAACAAATTGTTGAATTATAAACCCTAGAATTATTAGAGAAGTTGATGGAAATTAACTGGACTAAAAAAACAGGGTTAACAGTAAAAGGTCGCATATGAAATTAAATTAATTAATCTAATTAAAAAATTACAATTGAAACTGCAAAACCTAGATATACACTCCAAATTGATTTATATTGAAATGTTAAAAGAATGGAGAATTGAACTTTAGGCTAATTACTGTCGTTAATGAAATTAAAACTAACTGGATTAAATTAACGGATGAAATCAAAATAAATTAATCTGTTGCAGTAATTAAAAATAAAGAGACTTGAACCTTTAAAGTTTTAATAGAGTAGGTCGACCGTGTGCTTGCCTAGGTTGATCGTAGGTGATCGACCATAGACGGTCGACCTATGGTCTCCCTAGATCGACCGTTCATAGCGTAAAATTGGGCATTTTGATTGTTTTGGGCCTTAAGCCTAATAAATAAATGAAACCTTGAAATTTCTGTATCCTGTTGAATTGTTTTTGGATCCTGTTATTTGCTAGAGAGATGATAAGGAAACGAGTTTCCTATTAGGGTCATTGGTGCGAACTATTCGTGTTTTCATGTCATAAGGTTACATGTAGAGAGTTGTTGAAAGATGGACGATTTATTTCACGTTAGACTCGGGACGTTACGATCGGATGGGCACAACATTGGTCAAGGGCATCCCTCAGAGTCCGGTCCTAACAGAAGATCCAGGTGCTGCATGTTTTTCTAGCGCAAGCATGGCATAGGTGGATGTTGGCTAGGATGGTAAGAGGCTACAGATCGATATAAAGCTAGGTGGGCCCAGTACTGGAGGAAGTACACGCATGGTGACTCTGAAGTGGTATGCAAGAGGTATTTTACCACTATGATCGAGGGTAGAGCGCAGGTGCGTTCAATGAATCACTTTGTGAGTTTGCATTTCGTGTTCTTCCCCTTCAAGCGTAGTGTGAGCTAGAATGGGACAGTAGATTTCTAATTGGCCAATCATTCAGGTGAGGTTCGATTTGTAGATTGACCCATTGAGTTTGATAAGTATCCTTAGGTACATGACCTTAAGAATGCACGGATACGGTATATGCACTCTATATCACTAAAAGTAGATTTGAATTAATTGTACTTAATCATCTTATTAGTCTTATTCTTATTCACCAGACTTTATCTTACCCACCCCCTTCTCTTCATTTTCCTTCACCACATGATGATAGGTTAGAAGTGATTTGTTATAGCACAGGGAAGAAAGGAGCACAACGATGGAGTTCTACTATTTTCTATTATTCTCTTATAGTTACTTATTATATTGGAAGTTTGTAAACTTATATTGTAATTTGGAAACAATGTATTTCGTAAATCAAGTATTTTGGAGAATGTTTTTATAAAATGTCTATTTTTTGTATTTATATTTTAATTCTTTCCGCTGTGAGATCTGAAAGTATAGAATGTTTTAGAACTCTATCTCTATAATTATGCTCTATAATGTTTTAAAAACCAAACAGCTCATATTTTCTCGGCATGATTCATGTCGAAAAGTGCGGATTGTTAAATTTGGTATCATAGCTTGAGTTTTGGATTCCCTAGGATTTAGGCACATATTGAGAGAACGTACTTGAAAATATTTTAAAAAAATGGTTTTTCAAGAAGTTTTTCAAAATATTATCTGAAAAGTTTTTTAAGTACGGGTTTTGATATATATATATATATATATATATATATATATATATATATATATTAAAGAGTTTTCAAAGAGACTCCTAGAGATTTTATCTATATATCGACATTTCTTTTATTCATGCTTATGCTATCTACGGAAAAATTGAAAAATAATTCTCAAATACAGATAGTGAGAATGAGAATAGTTTTAGGAGATAGGATGAACCAAATTTGACTAGGAGAGCTAATTATGGTTTTTTGACATGTGTATTAGTACAGAACACCCTATACAAGTGAGCACATAAGGTAGTTATTAGCGTATCCCTTATATAAGCAAACAATTGTAGGTTAGAATAAATGTTAAGGCTTTAACTGTTGAGATGGAAAATGAGTCATTGATATTTGTTTTGGTTTACCCTATAAAGAAATGCTAGTAGATGTTTCTTATGCCAACTAGCAGGGACAAGTAAATTATGAATTTAAAGGTGAATAAAGAAGAATAGTAACATGGGACCCATAAAAATAAGAAATATGATGTTGACGGTACAAGGAAAAATTGGAAGGGAATTTTTCAAAATTCAAGAAAATTTACCCAAATAATATAGAAACTCTATCTTTATATTGGGAATAACTGTAAGAAATTATGTTTACTTAAGGGTATGACTAGAAGTATTCCCTGTTAAAGTGGACATGGTATTGGTAAAAAGACTTGAGATAACCATCTTTGGAAAGAAGAACGGAAATTTTATGCATTTAAGGCATTATAGGTAGAAGTAGGCTTAGGCAATTAAGTTGATATTGCCTGCTCCATTTTAAGTGATAAAATGGTAAAAATGTTTTTTGAAAAATGTGAAACAGTAGATGTCTGATATTTCAAAAAGAAAAAAAAGTTAGTTTATGATATTGTATAAAATAATCAGAAAAACTATATAAAATTTATTTAAAAAGTGAGATTAAAAGTATTTGACAGAAAGCAAATTTTTAATAATTGTTATGAAACTTTTGCTTTGCCTTTTATGCACATTATGACACTTACCTTCAATGTGCACTATATTTTTAAAACGAAACCTTTAAAAGAAAGAAAAGTTAGTTTATGATTTTATATAAATAGTCGGATAAAATTTAAGGGATTTGTTTAAAAAGTAAATTTAAAGAATTTGGTGAAAAGTTATTTTCAATAATTGTTTTAAATGCTTTTGTTCTGTTTTGGACGCATTGTTATACTTATATAGTTGTGCATCTTGCTTTTAATAATAGAACTTTTGGAAAATAAAAGTAAAAAGTAAGAAGTATGTAAGATCCAACCTTAGAACTCTTTTAATAGATAAAAAATTGTTAGTATTCGAAAATATCTTTTACATATGCTTTGGTTAGATTCCTATAATAATACGTTCAAAATATTACATTTTCTTTGAAAATATGTTTTGGGAAGAAATTTCTTATTTATAAAAGAAAATTTTAAAAAGATGCATTTTACGTATATTTTTACTAAGCCAAGTTAATCATTTTTGATTATTAGATTAAAGAAGAATATCATGATCTTTGTAAAACGAAACATTTGTTAAAAATAAAAAGAGAGTTTTACAGTATCAAAACATTCTAGTTTTGTGGAAAATAAAGTTAAAAATCAAAAGATTTAAAGTTTTAAGCAACTTACTTGTTATCCGGGTTTTTAACCCAACATGATCCAACAGAATACATAACAATCTCATCACATCATAATAACGTGGAACTTTACCAGAAAGGCTAAGCCAAGGAGTTGACAAGAGCCAAATCATATTACTAAAGCAACAACCAAGTTCAAATGAACCAAGAAGCTAGCATCAGTTGAGTCCAGTCAGCAATCAAAGCACAGTGAGCCAGCAGATTATCACCAAGATGGAGTAACGTGCGACGATACTATGCAAACAACTACGATAAATGACTATGGAAACATCTCCTATTCCAAACTCCAGAATAATCCTAAGTGCTTAGATCATAAGAGATTCATGCTTCTCCTTGAACCTTCAAACCAACTAGCTATGGAACACTACAAAAGAGCGAGACGTTGGCTTGAAAAATGGAACAAGTCCATGGGTTACCAATGACCCATTGTTTTGGCTCGTTTTGCAAGCCAAAGTTCCCCTAGGTCGTCTGATACCTACCTGCGATCTGATGAAGATGTAGCTGGCCCAAAAGCTCTCTGACTCATATAAATACCATCCTACCTGCAACATAATGGGTTCTTCTCCGGACTGGTTGCTGAAGCTTTGCTGGAATTATTCTACACTCTCTACCTCCCTCACAACAATCTCCAAATGGAATTCACTATGATTCTCCAACGGATTCCTACTCTGGAGATTCAATCTAGCTAAAGATAATCAAAGCCTTGTAATCAAACATCTCTTGTAGCAACAATCAATCTATAAGAAAAATTACAAAGTGGACGTAGGCTTCATTAACAGTCGAACCACTATAAAAATTCTGTCTTCTTTCTTTTACGGTTCTTTTCTTATATCTGTGATCCGTGATATTGCTCTGTCAAGACAGGGCTAGTGCCTTCAAACTCTAACCATGGTGTTGATCCATTTTTTGGGTCAACATTTTGACGCTACCACTGAGAACCTTGGAAGAGATCTGAAAAATTGAAGTTCGAATATGATATTCAAAGAAAATGAAGAGGCCAACACCAGATCTAAAATTGGAGCAACCGAAGCTTGGGGGCAGCCAGGAAGTTTCCTCAAATTCTCATTAACCCAGCTATGTGATTAGAGAGGACATGGAAAGGATGATGAAAGTGATGCGGGATGGACTCTTAGTTAGACAACAGGAGATGATGGATGGATTATGGAGCAACAAGGGATGGCTGATCTATAGTGAATAGGAATCAAACTCCAGGGAACAATGCAGGGATTGCTGAATTTGGATTAGAGCAAGATTGAGCCTTACCCCCACTCCTAGTGCAACCGACACATGGGGGCAGCACTAGAATCAACATGGGAATCAATCCAATGCTGGAGCGACTATTGAAACACTAGGGACATGTGGCATGGGAGCTGATCCGAATACTAGGATGCGGCAAATAGAAGGGTATGTACGGAACTTCCTCGATGGAACAGAGGAATGAATGAAGCTAGTATTGCAAATTAGAACATAGGTATGTTGCCAGAAGAGTCCATCCTGGGATAACCCCAACGGGGCAGGGGAAAAGCGTTGCTTTAGGACTGAGACCTTCATTGGATGGTGAGAACAGAATTGCTAAATTGGTATGGAGATTCATCAAAGAAGGCCCTCCAGATTTGGTTTGGAAGATGTGAATAGAAATCCATTTACTGCTAATATCCAAAACGTGAGAAATCCTCCATATTTCAAGCTTCTGACGCTGAAAATGTACGACAGGAAGACAGACACAGTAATTCATATGATGCGATACATCCAACATATGGAGGTGCTGAGTGCTTCTGAGGAAGTGATGGGGCGATGCTTCCCCTTATACTTGAAAGATTTAGCTGCAATGTGGTTCAGACAATAGACAATAGAAAAATGGGTCCATAAGCATGTGGACCGACTTGGTGAGCAGATTCTTGAGACAGTACAGGGTTCATGTCTCACAATCAAGGAATGTACTTATGCTCTCAAATGTAAAACAAAGGCCTAGAGAGTCCTTGAGAAGTTATTTAACAAGATTCAATGCAATGGCAGTTGCGGTGGACAAACCAGACCCATCCTTTATCCTAGTGGCAGCAGTATCTAGAATCGCGAATAAGACTGATTTCAAAGCCGCATTGAAAATGGACCCACCGATGGATCTTGTAGAATTCTATTACGAAGATGAGAGGTACCTGTGTAAGGAAGATGTCGTAGCCAAGGATGAGGATGCTGAAATAAATGTCATCGAAGGCGAGGGATCATCTGGAGCTGGAATTGGAAAAGACAAAGCGAAGAGGAAAGCCGATGACAACATCAAAGATGCAAAATGACAAAGAAACGAGCCAAGATTCTCCTGATACACCGACCTAACTGAAACCCCGGAGAGGTATGCCTAGATATGAGGGTGTAAAAACTCTACCGAAGGCCGCCTAGGAGGGAGCCCACTGACTGAGAGAAAAGATCTGAAATTTTTTGCATCTTCCATGAGTTGAATGGGCATGAGATGAATGAATGTCGACATCTTCATGATCTGATAGAAGAACTGATCCGGAACAACCAGCTGCCATAATATGTATGGAACAGAACTGCGGTGAAATTGCAAGGACAACCGCCATCCGTGGCAAATGCATCAAGAAACATCCAGAGACAAGCGCCAAGGCAAATTATCATATGATCGGGTAAATAGAAGTCAGATTCGATTCCAATGTTTTGTTTTCATTTCTTTTCCCACACTTTTCTTTTGGTATGTAGAGGACAATAATTGAAGGATCCCTAATGGTCCCTAGGCATGCTCCGAGTTAGATGCTCGAGAGAACTTATGACAATAACAATCGAAGGCCGTTTACACATGTACGGGATCCCGAACGGTCCTTAGGCATGCTCTGAGTCGGATGCCTGAGATGAACATTTAGGACTCCTGCTTGGTTAATTTCTGTTTATTTGTTTTGATTTGAATATTTGAATTTTTATAACTGATATTCATCGCCTTAGACTCCCATCATGGGACTGGAGTGCAAGGTGCAAGTCCCCTTGCCAAAGAGCATGAGGATGGACTTGTACGATATTGATCGCCTTAGAGTCCCACTACGTGACCGGAGTGCAAGAAGTAAGTCCCCTCACTGAAGAGTGAGCGAATGAGCTTACTTAATCCCCCTTGACTTAACAAACAAATGATCTAAAAAGATCGTCGTTTAACTTAAAACATTAAACAATCTAGAGAGATCGTGTATTAAACTAAATATTATACGATCTAGAGAGATTGCACATTAAATGATCCAGAGAGACCATGCATTAAACTAAACATTAAACGATCCAGAGAGGTCATGCATTATACTTACTTAAGAGTTCAAGAAAGATCGGACCTTAAAACAGATTTGGTTTTGCAAAAAAAGAAGGATTTGAATGCCTAATAAATAGAACAAAACAGGTAAATCCTGGATGGACACAGGATAACTTTGATATATGATGTGACACAATGTGATTTTGATATATATTGTGACATGATGTGATTTTGAGGTATAACATGATTTTGATATATGATGTGATTCTGATATATGATTTGATTTTGATATATGATGTAAAAACTCTGAATGGAAAGAAAAAATTGATAGTGACGTAAATCCCGAATGAACGCAGGACGATTGGAGATGTGTAATGTTTAGAGACATGTCATGTAATAACCCTGAATGAAATCAGAACGATTGTGATGTCTAGATTACAGTTAGGCAGAGTCCAGAGTCTTAGGCTGTAACAAGTTTAGAACGAATTATGACTGGCAAGAGAATCCGAAGGAATTGGACGATTCACCAAGACTAAAGCTCAACAACCAAAGACTCGTTGCCATGACTTTTTCTAGAGAAAAGCACACCTTTCATTTAAAGGCGTGCTTTGGGAGGCAAATATTATTTGGTTTTTAGCCCACCAGGATCCAACAGAATACGGAACAATCCCATCCCATCAAAATTGTGTAGAACTTAACGAGAAAGGATAAGGAAAGGAGTTGAAGAGAGCCAAATCATATTACTAAAGCAATGAATAAGTTCAACTGAACCAAGAAGCTAGCGTCAGTTCAGCCCAATCAGCAATCAAAGCATAGTCAGCCAGCAGATCGTTATTAAGACGGAGTAACATGCAACGATACTACACAAACAACCATGATAAAAGACTATGGAAACATCTCCAATCCCAAACTCTAGAAAAAATCTAAGTGCTTAGATCGTCAGAGACACATGCTTCTCCTCGAACCTTCAAACCAACCAACTGTGGAACTACAAAAGAGGTGAGACGTTGGCCCAAAAAATGAACCAAGTCTATGGGTTGCCAGTGACCCGGGGCCATGGGTCTCCAGCGCCCCTGGTTTTAGCTCGTTTTGCGAGCCAAAGTCCCCCTAGGTAGTTGATACCTACCTGCGAGTTGATGAAGACGTAGCCTGGCCCTGAAGCTCTCCGACCCATATAAATACCATCCTACTTGCAATATAAAGGGGATCTTCTTCAGACTGGTTACTGAAGCTCTGCTGGAATTATTCTTCACTCTATACCTCCCTCACAACAATATCCAAAGGAATTCACTGTGATTATCCAGTGGATTCAAACTCTGGGGATTCAATCTAGCTAAAGATAATCAAAGTCTTGTGATCAAACATCTCTTGTAACAGCAATCGGTCTATAAGAAAAATTACAAGGTGGACGTAGGCTTCATTAACAGCCGAACCACTATAAAAATTCCCTATCTTCTTTATTTTACAGTTATTTTCTTATATCTATAATATGTGATATTGCTCTGCCAGAACATGGCCGGTGCTTTCAAACTCTAACCAGGGTGTTGATCCATTTTTTGGGTCAACATTACTAGAGTTACGAAAATGGTAAAATCAAAAGTTTTGATATAAATGGTAAAAATTAAAAGTGAATTTTGTACTTTTAAATAATTATTAGTTTTATGTAAAGTATGTTAAAATAAAATGATTTTGATTATAGAGGATAAAGTAAGAGTGGTATGATTATCACTTAAACTCAAAAGAGTTAAATTGAAGTCAAATAAATAGGATTTTACAGCCTATAGGAATGGAGTTGATAACGAAATTCAGAAATTTTGAAATGGTTGAGATAAAGATAAAAAATAACATGGGAACTTACTAACCTCCTGGAGAAACATTTGAATTAGAAGGTTGAAAAGTATGTATTTTGCTCAGGTTACTAGATTTATGTTATAGTAGTTGCGTTCCATGGATGCTAGGTGTGAATCTTGGGATTGTAGGATTAAGTATAACATATATTGGGGTATGGAAAATAAGGATAGAAGTAGTCCCTAAACTAATGAGGACCTTCATAAAGGATACGGTATGATAAGTTCCAGATTTGTAGACATACATGACTCAAGCAAATAAAATTGTAGAGTTAGCCATCAAAACAAATTTTTGAATAATTGGTATGGCGTAGTAAACACCAAACTGGAAGTTGTTATAAAATGGAGTGGGCTTTAAGTAGCATTTTAATTCATTGGAATGGAGTATGTAGCAATGTAAATTTCTATAAATTATCCAGTTTCAGTATAAAAGTTTATCATTTGAAATAACAAGTAATATACCCCAAAAGAAAACGATGTACAAAATAGGGATGGTTACCATATTTTATACTGTCTATTTCAAAAATAAATAGAAGAGATAATTCCTTATCATTCCAAACATAGCACAAATCATCTTTTAGATAATTTATGGGAAGTTATAGCGTTCACGTTTTCCTTGTAGGAAAAAGTGTAGCTGTAATGCATTAAAATGAAAAAGTCCCTAAGTATAAACCAAACTATTTGTTATTGTGTTAATTGGATTAACTTGGCAAAGGGTTGCCTCATATTTGGATGTCTTAAACATAGGGTGTTTGGAATGAAGTAATAACAGGCTATGTACAATAGAAACCCCATTTGTGAGATATACCAATGAATATAAAAGATTTTTTTTGAAAAGTCAAAATGCAAAGAAGATACCCTAAATGATCATTTAGTTAAAATTTTGAAAATCGACAATTAATTCAAGAATTTAGGTCTCAGTCAAAAAAAAGGTGTTATTATATCATTCATTGAGAATGAAAAGGAAATTTTCTTGTAAAAGAAGATCAAAAAAAATTGGTACGATTTGAATAAGGAGATAGAAAGATATTTTTCGAATATCGCTCAGATCGGAGGAAGGTTATTTTCTTAAGAAAATTTATGGAAGGCTGACATATAATACATAGTCGTGTGCGTACCAATCACAATCGAGCAAAGTAACCCCTAGGTGGATATTATTTGGTTAGAATGATCTTAAATTATAAATCTAATGAATTTAAGGACTTTTTTGTTAAGGCTAAAGGGAGATAAACCATAAACATGGTATTTAGGTACCATGATTTTATTGAGTATGGGGAAATGGTCCAAGAGTAAAGAGAAATGACTTGAGTTGAACTGAATTTGGAAAAGAAGTTGTGATATCTTTTTATATTTATGAAATCACCACTTCAAGCAACCTTGAGGAAAAGTAAGTATAACAAAGGGCTAAGTGAAAAGTACCATAGAAAGAGGAAGAGAAATTCACAGTTGAGTTATCCCACTTAGTATCCAGATGTAGGGTGATTAGCTACGCCACCGAAAGAGTTAAAAGACAATATGTTATGCATTGGCGGTTTTATGGAGCTATAGCTAGCGAGGTCATACTCATACTCGAGTTGTTTAGTATGGAGCAAGATGACACCATTTGGGTTAGTAGCAAGAATTGTGTAAAGTTACCAATGCACATTTGATTGAAATGAAAAGTTTGGATGGTGGCGAGAGTTGGTTAGTGCAGTCGGGATTCGATTGATAGAAAGACAAGGATTGTACCAAATAAGCAGGAAGAAAATACCGACATGAGACGTGAGATAGTCTATGGAGCTGAGTACATATAAAGTCAGTAGAGCCGAGTCCACGATAGAGAACAAGAAAGTAGAAATTCCCCAAAGAGAGATAGGATACAACATAAATATTGGGAAGTCATCATTAGGTTCTTATGGAAGTATCTTTGTGGGGTAGTTACCTTAGTCAAGCCATTTTAGCTAGAGAAGCTTAGATTACCTTTGAACTTAGGATTTAGGTGGTATGGTAGTAGTGGCTATAAACGTGTCAATAGGACATGTTATGAGTAATAGATTGTAATGGATGTATATGGATGCTTATGGATGTATTGGTTGCATTTGTACATTTCTACATGTTAGAATAATCGGCCATATAGGCACACACACTCATATCATGTGCATATTGTTTCTTGATTTGTTGCTACATATGGATGTTATGCATGCGGATGTCGCATATGGGTATGGTTGAGCATACATGTAGAATTATCAGTTTATCATTAGGATCTTGCATACATTTGGATACATAACATGAGCATTCTTGCAAAAATAGGAGGTCGACTGAATCGGTAGATTGCCTACCCTTTTGCATTTGTTTTGATTCACTGCATTCCATGTTGCATAAATACATAATTGCATTAAAAATTATTAAGGATCATGGTTGCCATGGATGATTGATGTAGATTTTGGATGTTAATTGCAATTTTCTATCCTTAAAGATTTCAGGGACAAAATCCTTTTAGGGAGGTGGAATGTAATTACTTGAAATTTTCCGAACTAATAAGATAATTTAAAATTAAAACTAAGCATGGGTTAAAAGTAAAAATTTCACAAACTTTCGAGTTTGGCTTACGAAACTTGCACCATTATGTTAATAGTGATTTTTCAAACGATTTTCATATATAATATTTCATAATCTGAGTTAGTATGAGAGAGTTTCGAGCATTGGAAGGATTAAACGAAAACTAAAATAAATATAATAAAAATGAAAAGGGACAAGTCGATACTTGATAGGACTAGGTCGACCATGGGCGGTCGACCCCACCGTAGGGTTGGTCGATCCGACCCTTGTTAAATCATGTGATTTCTACGCTATGTCGATTTGCTGATGGTTTTGCTTTGTGGCGTGCGATTTAAGTATACGATGAGGGGTTTTGATTTGCAGCTAAGACGATCTAACGATATGGAATCCTAGTGTAACCTTATAAATTAGTCTCAAACCCTAGACCCTAAGTTTTATTTGGTCATTCACTAAGTAGACATTGCTAAAAGCTATACTTACACCCTGATTTCTTCCCCAATTCTCAAATCAAAAATTAAAATCTGATTAAACCCAAATTAAAATAAAATCAAAGAGCAAGATTAAGAAGAGGTGCATGTAATTAAGGAAGGAAGCTACGAATTGGAGGCAAATTGTTCCAGATTTTAAAGCTAAGGCTAAGTGGTGAGTGGGCACAGATCTAATAAAATGGTTAAATCGGTTAATTTTAATTTCATTTTAAGTTGATTAGACCTAAAAACACCTATATTAAGTTGTTAAATTATTGATCTATAAATTAAATAGATTTTAATGTTAAATCTAATTATTTGGATATATGTCAAACTGTAAACCCTAAATTTGAACTAAGAAATTGTAAAATTTACTATCAAAATGTTGGAATTGTTATAGAAATTGATGGGAATTAATTGGGTTAAAAAAGTAGGGTTAACAGTAAATAACATATGAAAATAAATTAATTAATCTAATTAGAAAATTACTATTAAAACTGCAAAAGCTAGATCTAGACCCCAAATTGATTTATAATTGAAATTTTAAAAGAATGGAGAATTGAAATTTGGGCTAACTACTGCAATTAATGACACCAGAACTAACGGGTTAAACTAGTATAACCGTATAACGATGTAAACGTACGGTTCAATTGTAAAGTTTCGACAAAATACATTTAATGTAATTTGTCATTAATTTCAATTGAACATGCAATGATAACATGAACATATAATTTATTTTTCCAACGGCACAGCGATGTCGTAATCTACCAACGTTTTTGCAACGACCGAGGAGACGATTTGACAATCTTAATGAATTTGCAAAGGTTAAGCTACGATCGTTTGATAAAGTGTAACTTTCAGATTTTCTCACAACTTGCAACGACGTTTATGGATTATTTTCAGCCTTTTCACTATTTTTTTTCATTCGATTACAAAATCTCAATAATATCATCACTACTAGAATCGGCCTGTATAGTGTCCAGGCCTTGCGTCGGCTAAAATAGGCTAAAAAAACGTGGTCGATCCTAGCCGACGCAATATCGCATTACAGAAGCATCAGCCCGTGAACATTTTCCTCATTCTCATCCCTCTCATTTTCTCCTCCAAAACCCTCCTCCTCGTCACCCGCCGCAGCCGCCGGCCGTCACCCCATCTCCAGTCAACATCTAGCCTCCGACGCACTCCAACACTCTCCGGTATCTCCTTTCTTCCCGATTTCAGTTTATTTGAGGTATGATTTAAACCCTAAATTTTAAAATTAGTTCATGATTGGTTGGTATTATTCGATGATATTACTGTTTTAGATTGGTTTGGAAATATAATTTTGACTGTCAGCTTGAAATTAGGGAAATTAGGGAAAAGAGTTGATTATCAATTTGTAATTGTTGATTATTGCGTATGGATTGATGTTAATGGTGTACACTAGTTGATGATAAAAGGTATTAGTTGATTTAGTATTAAAAAAATCTATTTTTACTAATTATATGTATGAACAACTTATTTTAGTTTATATAATCGGCAAATTAAAAATTAAAAATTAAAATAGTTAAACGAAAGTTAAATTACGTTGTAAAATTTCAAATTTAGTCAATAAATATTTAAGTAGTTGAATGAATATTGTTAATTATAAAAGTTTTATTTTTAAACCCCTTAGAGAATTTTTGGCCCCGTTTGACAAGTGTTGTATATGATCGTTATATAGCTGTTCGATTTTTCACAGAACGGACATCTATATTCATCTGATACAATATTTGTCAGATTTTTCCCTGTATTGGACAAGTTACAAATACAATAAAGTATAATTACATTTTTTAAATCATATCATTTTAAACGGTTTACAAAATTTCGATAGCACTTCCATTTTGTTCTCTGTGTACACGAATTTGTGTACGATACAGGGAACAAAGGGGAAGTGCTGCTGAAATTTTATGAACCGTTTAAAATGATATGCTTTACGAAATGTAATTACTTTATTGTATTTGTAATGGAAAGTAGGATGGTCGACCATCAAAGTCAAAACAATAAAGCAAAAGGCAAAAAATAAATCGAATTGATTATTTAGATTAATAAACGATAAACTTTATTGTGTTTCTAACATATATTTTCAAATCAGGAAAAACTGTTTGATTATTTTCTCGACCGTAGTTGGATGTATGAAGTTAGAACTGATATGAAAGGTTCAATAAAGAAACATTTCCATAATGGTGTACACGAATTTATTAGATTCGCTAAATCTAATAATCGTAATAACGAAGAACTTCGTTGCCCGTGTAGTAAGTGCAAACATTTGAAGCATTGGAAAGCAGATATAGTTGAAGTACATTTGTATAAAAATGGTTTTGTGTTGAATTATTACTTGTGGGATCGTCATGGAGAACTTCTTGCACCCACACCTAATCCTGTAGCGTTAGATGGCAATAATGTTATGACGAATCCAATAGAAAATATGGTGGAAGATGCAGCACGATCAATGTTTTCAATGTTTGATCAAGATGACGATGAAGATGTAAATGTCGAAGAAGAACCGACTGTGGAAGCTAAAAAGATATATGATTTATTGGACTCTGCTAAAAGGCCGTTGTGGGATGGTTGTAAAAGTGGAACTGAATTATCAGTAACCGTCGAATACATTACTATGAAATCAAAATTCAATCTTACAGAAGCTGGATTTACAGCAGTTGTACAAGCAGCAAAACGACACATGTCACCCAATAATTTGATGTGCGATAGTCATTATAAGGTGAAAAAACTTATGTCCGCTTTCGGTCTGCCGTACTAAAAGATAGATACATGTGTAAAATGTTGCATCTCGTATTGGAAAGATGACGTTGAGCTTAGAAAATGCAGAATATGTAACGAGGAAAAATACAAACCAAGAAAAAAAAGGAAAAGAAGTTCCATACAAGAGAATGCATTATTTACCCATCACTCCTGGACTTCAAAGGTTATATACATCTTCTGCTACGGCGTGCCATATGCGGTGGCACAGGGTGAGAACACCGGAAGAAGGAACTTTGATACATCCATCTGATGGAGAAGCATGTAAACATTTCGATAGGACTTATCCTGCATTTGCTGCCGAAACCGTAATGTCAGACTCGGTTTATGTACGGATGGATTTTCACCATTCTCTGAGTTTGGTAGTAAATATTCATCATGGCCTATTATCGTAACTCCTTATAATTTACCTCCATGGATGTGTATGAAAACTCCATATATGTTTCTCATTAGTGTCATCCTTGGGCCTGATGATCCAACACAAGGAATCGATGTTTATATACAACCATTGATTGAAGAGTTGAAAACGTTATGGAATGAAGGAGTTGAAACGTACGACATTTCGAGAAAAAAGAATTTTCGTATATTCGCCTCTTTATTGTGGACTATTAGTGATTTTCCTGCATACGGGATGCTTTCAGGTTGGAGTACGGCTGGTCGTCAAGCTTTTCCTTATTGCATGGAAGAAACACTGGCGTTTTCGCTACGGTATGGAAAGAAAATTTCTTGGTTTGATTGTCATCGGTGTTTTCTCCATCTCAATCATCCTTTTAAAAGAGATAGAAAAAGCTTTATAGCTAACAGAGAAGAGAGTATGCAACCACCGAAGATTTGGTCAAGCGAAGAAATATATGAAATTGTAAAGGAGTATCCGAAGATACATGAAACTGGAGTACAGACTGAAATTCCAGGTAAATCAGACATTCATAATTAGTGCAAACAAAGTATATTTTGGGAGTTATCCTACTGGAAAGATCTCCTACTCCGACATAATATTGACGTGATGCACAACGAAAAAAACGTGTTTGATAATGTGTTTAATACAGTTATGAATGTAAAGGGGAAAACAAAGGACGATTTGAATTCAAGACTTGATATAATAAACTTTTGTAAATGTCCCGAACTTCATATGTAACCCAATGACAATAAAAAAACCCAAAGCATGCTATGATCTAGACAGTAAGCAAGTAAAACTCGTGCTAATGTGGGTGGAAGCACTAAGATATCCTGATGGGATTTCTTTTAATCTTCGTAGATGTGTTGACTTTGAAAACAATAAATTAAGTGGGATGAAAAGTCAAGATTACCATATCATGATGGAATATCTATTACCCGTGATTCTTAAAGAACCGTTGCCCGTAAAAGGATGGAGCGTTATAATAGAATTAAGTTTGTTTTATAAACAACTTTGTTCGACGACGTTAAAAGTCGACCGTATACGTAGACTTGAAGTAGAAATTCCTATACTGCTCTACAAGCTGGAAAAAATATTTCCGCCAGGTTTCTTTAATATAATGGAGCATCTACCTGTTCATCTTCCATCCGAAGCACTTCTTAGAGGTCCTATTCAATATGGTTGGATGTATCCATTTGAGAGGTAATATTGAATATCAGCAATATTAATGTTAGTTTAAAATTCATTTTTATATACCTTAATTTAAAATAAATTTGTAGTGGGTACTTGAATAATTTGAAGAAGAAAATTAGGCAAAAATCATGAGTTGAAGGTTCGATTTGCAAATCATATCTTGAAGAAGAAGCTTCATTCTTTTTCTCTCATTATTTTAGTGATCATCTGAACTTATCGTTCGTAAGTGTTCCTCGTAATGAAGAAGTCGTTGAATATGATTCTTCTCAAGTAATGTCAACTATTTTTAGACAACATGGCCGACATGATGGAAAATGTGTGGAAATATGGTTAGACGATAGAGATCATCATATAGCACACATATGTTCTTCTAAACTGTCCAGAAGTTGCACCATTTGTCAGGTAATTATAAATTCATATATAATTCAATTATACTTACATATTAATTATATTAAAACATATTATATATTTGCAGTATATAGAATCACTGCATCCATCTGGCGATCTTAGCAAAGAATTTGCTAAATGGTTTTCAAATTACGTTTATGATCTAATAAACTTTGTCGTTGACGAAGGATTACGATATCTTGAGATCAGACCAAAAAGAAATGTCAAGACGTATCCAATATTCTTCGTCAATGGATTTAAATTCAACACCAAAGATTACGGTGCCGAAAAATTGACATATAACAGCGGTGTATTTGTCAAAGGTAGTGACGATCTAGATGAGCATATAAAAGATTTTTACGGCGTCTTAACACAGGTTTTAGAGTTGACATATTAATACGACCTGTAGAAAAAGTTTTTTTTATTCAAATGCAACTGGTTTAGCAATGTTCCGGGTACTGGAATCAACGTGCACAAAGATTATAAACTTATTGAAATAAAACATACCACACATTACTATAAGTATGATCCTTTCGTATTGGTCAAGCAAGCGTTATAGGTTTATTTCGCTCCGTATCCATCCTTGAAAAGAGATAAAGCGGATTGGTCGGTTGTTTTTAAAACAAAGGCAAAATTTACATTTGACGGAAATAATATTCCAGATGAAACAGCGTATCAAGCGGATCTTGAGCCAAATACTGAAGTAATAATAACCGATGACATTGATGTAGGGTTGTTGTATAATGAATCAAATGTTTTGGTAGATGCATTTGAAAGTGTTGAAGAAAACCATATAGAGTACGAGACCAAGTCTGAGTCAGAGAACGATGAAGACTGATAATTTTAAATATTTGAATTGGATGTTGTATAATGTATTTTTATGACATATGTAATATTTAGAGTCCGAATATGACATATGTAAATATTTGAATTGCATGTTGTATAATGTATTTTTATGACATATGTAATATTTAAAGTCTGAATCAAGTGGAATGTTTTATGCGATGATATGATATGATATGTTCTGATATGATATGGTATGTTCTGATATGATATGATATGTTCTGATATGATACACGATATATGATATGATATGTTTGTGGCAGATATGTCTTACAGGAGACACGGCAGTAGGTCTGAGCCTTCTCCTTCTCCCGACGCAGGTGCCAGTGGCAGTGTGCCTGATTTACGCCCCATTGCCGAGTTAGTTCCGAAGATGGCAGGGTAAGTATCAAATATATTTCAAGTATGTTATTTAAAATATATTAAATATGTACATCAAAATTTATACAGGGGCTTTGAGGTGGAACCTTCAGATTTCAATTTACAAACGTCGAGACAGGCGTTTATGAGTAGGATATCCGGCTGTTGGCCACGGTGGGACGACATTCCAGCGCCTGTAAAGAACGCAATATGAGAAGATTTGATGGTAATTAAGTATAAATTTTTATTTGATTTGAATGTCAAGAGAATGTTTATAATTCAAGTTAATTTCAATATGCAGGCTGCCGTACGTGTTGATCTCCAGGATCTGGATGTGTTTAGAAATCATTGGAATCAAAGAATGAGAAAAAATTATAGAAACACGATAATTAAAGTAAAGAGTGCAGGAAAAAAGCCAAGTTGGATGAGCGTTGACGTATATAGTGAGTTTTTTCAGCTCTGGGATACTCCTGAATTCAAAGTAAGCTATCCACTTTCGAATTGTAATTTAAATTTTTTAAGATTTCGTGTATTAGTTGCATTAATATAGTTAACCTTGTGTTTAAATGTATAGAAAATATCAGCGCGGAATTGCGAAAACAGGAATAAGAATCCTGCTGTACATCGTGATGGCTCGAAATCTTTTCAGCAACATAAAAATGAATTGGTAAATTTATAAATTGTGTTTATAAATATCTGTAACATTATTTAATCATATTGGTAACATTGTTTATTCATATATATTTTTTTAGTTTAAGAAGTACAGTCGCGAGCCTACGATGACCGAGTTGTTTACTGCCACATGCGGTGGAGGAGACAGACGAGGAAGAAAATATTTCGTATAGATGGGCAGACGCCAAATCTCAATCTGTAATGTTAAACATGCTTATCCGTAATGATAGTGTTTGATAATACTTTATTTCACACTAAAAAATCGTAAATTAAATTTTTTCGTGTCAAACTTTTATTTATAATCGCAGGAGTCATATGAGGCGGAGCGGACACGTGCGGCGCAGACCACCAGACGTGAGGAGTTGACCGTTGAGGAGTCAAACCATATTTGGGACGCCATTGTAGATCCTCTTACGCGAAATAGGCGATATAGTTATGAAAATATGGAGGTAAACTGCTTCATTAACTAATATATACATTTAATATGATATGAAGCATAAATTATAACTAGCTATTAACTATTTCACAGGCGATACTGTCCCAGAGGGCTTACAGGAGATCCCAAGCAGAGGAGGAGATAGTTTGTTGCGTCAGCAGATTGCAGAAATCAATGACTGGTGGAAGAGCAATGCTTTTACACAGCAGCTCGATGCGCATATCGCGGCATACCTGGCAGAGCATGGAAGAATGCCTGAAGAGGATGCGTCTGGAGATGATGAGTATGTAAGGTTGTTTTGTGTTGAACTTATTGTGTTGTTTTGTGTTGAACTTATTATTGTTTGATGTATGATGATGAGTAGGACAATGACGTATGATTTGTTTGGTAGTACTTATATGTATTGTTGAGTATGATGTATATTAGTAAACATTGTGTTTGATTGATGAGTTTTTGGATATATATATATAGTTGTTGTTTGATGGAAAATTTTGAATGTTATGTTTGATTGATGAGAGGTTGGTGTTATATTTGTGTTGGAAGATTGAATGTTGTTATAGTTCGACGAAAATTATTTATATTGTGGTTTGAAGGCACAAAGAGCAGCTGTTTACAAACAGATGAACTCAGGCTTGCGTCGGCTTGAATCGGCTTGCGTCGGTTCTTTGGTTACAGGATGACGTCAGTTAGTGACGGCTAGAATCGGCTTTGTGGTTACACGATTGCGTCGGTTAGAATCGGCTTGTTACAGCCAACAGAATTTTGAAAAAAATGGCCACGTGGATATAGCCGCCACTTCCCGACACTAAAGTGATGACGAAGTCGACGCAAAACCCGACTCGAATGCTTGGTGGTGACGTCTATTTTTACGTCGGTTTTTAGAATCGACTTGCGTCGGCTAGTGACGGCCGGTGTCGGTAATTAGCTGACGCAAATGCCGGTTTTCCTTGAAATGCATATACTCCGACAATGTCAAACATGCAATTAACAACATATATCACATTCAAACATAACGATTTCACATTTATTTACCATACATATTAACAGATAAATGCACAGCCACTAATTAAATTTGCAAACATAGCCAACAAAAAAGCACAAGAGGTTTTCCATACGCAATCATGGCTTTGTACGATGTGCTTTTGTCTATGCATATATTCACATTACTAAAGTTAAACAGTTATGGGAGTCTGGTATTTACCGCTAAAGTTGAACGGTTGTCAAGACAATGCGTCTCGAAATAAGCATAGTAAGTTTTACGCCTTTACTCTTAACAACTCACTATCTCTACTCACTGCAGAAGTAACGAGTTCAATGGAGCATATTACATCTGACATAAAAAAATTTAACTTAAAAGCATCAGAATTAAGCTATAATGCTGTTCAGCAGCTCTATGCACATCTCCCAGATTGACATGCAGATTGCTCCTCATAGTTCTCCTTGCAACTATTCCACTTTCTCCTGTTTCCTTCCTCCTCATAGGTGCAAATTCACCATAATCTATTTGCCCATTCTGTGCAAATCATTAGTATACATTCATCATTGAATTTTACAACATTATTTCTAATAATTCTATTCGAATAATTGGAAAAAAGAGGTTTCCTTTTATACTAGAGCTTTCTTTGCGTAGACAAAAAGGATTTGAACATGCATTAATTGTTCTGATCAATTTCTTTGATCATGTCATCAAGACGAACTTCACCCAGTCCAAAATCCTTGCATGCTTAGGAAAGTTCATCAATAGTGATATAACTGCTCCTATCTTTATCAAAAAATGAGAAATCATTTATCAAATTTTCTTTCCAATTTATTCATGTGCACGGTAGCTGCTATAAATTCTCCATTATCATGTCTATATTAGACTGCATGAATGGTATATATAGTAAATTCACATCTTTTGCAAGAATATATATGTAATGAGAAATTAGTGATTCTATGAAACCTTAATGCTTCTAGAGAATAAGTAACCCACAAACTGAACTAAACAAATTAGACAAGATTATATGACCATATAAAAAATTATTTTAATACAAAACTTAAAGAGCATTAATATGTAATAATATAGTGAAGTAAGTCAAATTAAAATCAACAAATTGAGTCAATAAAAATTTCATATAACCATCAGTCCATCACCACCTGTTTATCGATTGTAAGAAAAACATTAGGACATAAAATTTAAGGCCAACCAGTTAGAAGTCATGAAAAATATTGCTTCTTTTGCATTTCCTTAGAAGAAAAGAAAATATTGTTTCCCCTAGCCTTTAAATATTGGACAAAATTATCAACATAGAATTCATCAATTGTACAGCATATTTATATGCATTTCAAGCTTATATAAGTGAATTAAAAGTGAAACTTCAAATGCTAAGGAATAAGAGGGAAAAAAAATCTAATCTGAAATCATACTAAAAAAGAGAAACCTGAATCAATTTGCTTGTAGTTTCAATCTGTTCTGAAGGCTACAACGCTTTGGTCTATTCAGATCTTTGAGTTGTTTTTCAGTTTCTTTTCTATTTTGGATTCCAGTTGTGTTACAATTGTAAATGATTATTTTGAATCTAAAAACATTAGTTTATCATTGAAGAGCAATGAAATGAAGCTAATAAAAAAAGCACGGAGAAAACATCCTGTGGAACATAGCGATGATGTTTGCGTAAAATTTTGGCTTCTGAGGAAAACGATTTGCACTAACAGTAGGGAAACCAAAATAAACTAGAATAACGGCACAACGGTGGAGAAACCGACCGTTCGATTGTATACCTTTGATAAGAAATATGCATTTAAATTTTTTATTAATATTACTTAAAAATTAAGTGATAATATGTTGGAAAAGAATAATTGAGATTTGAATCTGAAAATATGAATTTCAAATTTAAATATTAATCAAAGCATTCAAAATTGTCGATTTGAAATTGAAATTTTAGAATTTGAAAATCATAATAGATTTGAATTTGGAATCTTTGATGCGCGAAATAAAAGGAGGAAGTTTAAGAAAACCGTGATGAGGCAACATCCACGTTTTTTTGGCTTCAGAAAAATTGATTTTGGCCAGTGACAGTAAGCAAACCTCCCTAACGGCCGGTTTGATTAATCGCACACTAATTAAAAATAAAGAGACCCAAACCTTAAAATTTTAGCAGTGAAGGTTAATCATAGGCATGTCTAGGTCGACCATTGGCGGTCGGCCTGTGGTCCCCAAGGTCGACCGCCTATAGTGTAAAATTGGACGTTTTGGTTGTTTTGGGCCTTGATCCTTGAAATTTTTGGACTGGGTCGAATTGTTTGTGGACCCTGTTATATGCTAAAGAGATGACAGGGAAACGAGTTTCCTGTTAGGGTCGTTGTTGCAATTTTAGTTCGCAATTTCATTTTATAAGGTAGGACGCAGAGAGTCGTTGAAAAATGGGTGATCTATTTCCCATTAGACTCAGGATGTTACCATCGGGTGGGCGCATCACTGGTAAGGGCATCCCTGAGAGTCTAGTCTTAACAGAAGATCCAAATGTTGCATGTTTTCTGATGTAAGCATGGCACGGGTGGAAGCTAGGTGATGGTAAGAGGCTGCAAATAGATATAAAGCTAGTTGAGACCCAGCACTGGCAGGAGTACACGCGTGGTGACTTTAAAGTGGTACGTAAGAGGTATTTTTCCGCTACGATTGAGGAGGGAGCGCAAGTGCACTCGATGGATCACTTTGTGAGTTTACATTTTGTGCTCTTCCTCTACAGGCACAGTGTAAGCTAAAAGGGACAGTAGATCCCCAATCGGCCAATTGTTCGCATTAGGTTTGATTTGTAGACTGACCTATTGAGTTAGGTAAGTATCCTTAGGTACACGACCTTAGGAATGCACGGACAAAGTATATGCCCTCTGTATCACTTAGAGTGTATTTAGAATTAACTGCACTTAATCATCTTATTAGTCGTGTTCTCATTCACTAGACTTTTGTTTGACGCATCCCCTTCTCTTCATTTTTTCGCACCACAGGATGACAGGTTAGCAATGATTTGGTATAGCGCGGGGAAGAAAGGAGCTCAATGGGGAGTTCTAATATTTTCTATTTTCTCTTACAGTTACTTATTGTATTAGAAGTACGTAAACTTATATCGTAATTTGGAAACAATATATTTTGTGAACCATGTATTTTGGAGAATGTTTTTACGAATGTCTATTTTTCTTATTTATATTTTAATTCCTTCAGCTATGAGATCTGAAAGTGTAGAATGTCTTAGAACTCTATATCTGTAATTATAATGTTTTTAAAATCAAACAACTCGTATTTTCTCAGCACGATTCATGCTGGAAAGTGCGGGTTATTACAACATCTTCACTCAGTATCATTTAGCTTGTTATAGGAGTTATTGTACATCAAAGGGACAATCTGTATATCAAGATACGCTGTGTCAGAAAGTAATACTTGTTACACTACTTGTAATAATTATCGAAGTCCTATTTAATTACTCGGGCAGAGTCCGTAGACATGTTCCTTCGGATGAAGTGATGGTGTTTTGATTAGCGAAATACCGAAGGGGAGCTTCGGAACTGGACGTAAGATGGGAGATCCAAACCAGTAAATAATCCACTGTGTGATCTACTACACTATTATGCTGCATTTATATTGTTTATTACTATTGGCCATCTTTTATCCAGTGCATAACGACTAACATTCTCAAGACAAGTGAATTATGTAAGCTGTCACATTGTATTTTATGTTTGACCTTACTTATATTAACCGGTAGAAAAATATTGAGCGAGTCATCCCATGGTTATCTAATAACTATCAGTATGTAACCTCTTGCTGCCCCCAGTAGCCATAAGTAAGACACAATCCAACATTTGAAGAGCATCATGTACTCCGGTCTCAATAGATGTATCAGTATTTGATCGCGATACATCTTGACTAGGAATATTTAAAAGTGTATGTTTAATTTATTGTGATAAATCACTCCTGGTTACAAAACATTGTAACTATTATCACAAATTTATGGATTTTCTATTATATATACTTTTAATTAAATTAATTAATTAATACAACACATTATATCAAGTATATGGTAGAAAGAAAACACCTTTTATTTTGAATATGATTGGTTATCAAGTTAGATATATGTAAAAATTACATAATTAACCATAAGTCATACCTTTAACTCTATTAATCTTCCACTTTTACTTAAAAATTATAGAATCTCCATCCTACCCCTTCAATCAGTTTGATAAGAACCGATCGAGTTAGACCCTTCATGAATGGATTTGCTATTTTAGTTTAATTATCTACTCTATCAATCAACTCTCTTCAATGTTAATAAACTACTGTATCATGTGGAACTATTCGTAGCATGTTTCGCAACTTGTAGTGAGCTCTTATCATTACATTGTTATCATATAACAATAATGTAGTATTCTTAATACTTGAAATCACCGTTAGCTCAATTTTAAATTTATGCATTTATATTTATATATTGTTTTTATTATGGCTCTATTCAAGGAGATGCACTCGGCAATATCATTGAATCATCCACAATCTTTTGTTTCATTTGGAACATTTCCAAGTTAAAGCTTCTTAATTAAAGTTTAACATGAATTTAATAATGACATATCAAAATCGATGGATCTTATGAAGTTCGAGTCCGAAGTTCGAGTCTGAATGCTCCTTCATAAGAAGTTCGTTGTTTCTATAACAATTCTCTAGTATTTTGTAACGACCCGTATTTTTAACTATTTTAAATTGTTGAAGTTAATATAATTATGGAATAAAAATGGTTAAAAATAGAAATTTAATGTTTTATTTATGTAAGTTATTGAATATAAACTTGAATAAAATTTTGAAATAACTAATTTCGATGATTTTAGAGATAATAAGCATTGAAACGAAATTCTATGTAGTTAATGTGTTGTATCGAAAGTTGTTCTATTATTTTAATTTGTTTTAAAAGTAAATTTATAAGTTAAATGACTTATATTTCAATTATAGTGATTTATTGGGTAATTAAATTGTTTAAATTTAATATTAGAAACCATTTAATAATTGAATTTTGAGTTTAATATGAATGAAAATGGTATTGAAAGTTGATTTATATTTTGTTTGAATATGAATGAAGATTGTGAACATTTAAATTGGATTTAAAAGTGGATAAATAAAAATTGAAAATTTTATATTATAATTAACGAGCGAAAATAGTCATTTTGATCACTGTCCTGGATTTCGACAAAACCAGTTTCATCAGATTCATAATAGTGATTTATTATAGGATTTCAAGTTTTGTAGCGATCGGACCAGTCGTTTGGCCGTGCGAGCTTGAAACGCATAGAAAATAATTTCAGAATTCGATTAAAATTAATTGATTTTGAAAAGCTATCTTCTGAATATGATCGAATTAGGCTTCGAGACTGGTTCCATTGTGTTTGGAATGGAGGTAAAACATTATGAACGCCAGACGGCACAGATTGTTTGGAGTTTGAAATATTTGAGGCCAACCGGGTAGATATTTTCTAATATAATATTATATATTTCCTTTTCTCCAACTCATCTCATACAAAGCACCACATGTTCTTTTAGCTTTCCCCGTACTTCATGCCTCCCACCTAATCGCATCAGATCGAAAAAAATTAAAAAAGGAATCGCAGCCATCGACGTAAAAAAACGAATGGAAGTCACGACCTTGGCCTGGGGAGAGGTGAGTGAGCGAGAAAGGGCGAGGCGTGCATCGGCGTTGGGAGGTTTGGTGACTGCGGCGATCAATGGCGGGGGCATTCGAGCTATTAGCTTAGGGTTTGGTCTCGAGTTAGGTTTTGGGGCTGCAATTCGTGCTCTGGTCGCAGCGGCGCTGTGCTAGAGGTGGGAGAAGGAGGAGCAACGTTCTTTGATCGAGCGTTTACAGATTTAAAACAAATTATGAAACGATAGCTGCGTGCGATCTGGAAGGAGAATGGCATAGTTGTATTGGCTTTGCCTGAGAGGGAGAGGGTTGAGGAACGTAGGTTAGGAGTTTGATTATTTTGTTTATTAATTTAGTTAATAATGTTAATTAAAATCGTATCACTAATTATCGCGAAATTTTGCATACGAGGTCTGTTTCTAGTGAAACAAGTCGCGATGCGATTGTATCGACGACGTCTGCAGCATGGACTCGAAGTGTCATTCATTCAAAGCTAAAATATTTTCAGTTTTAAATAATGATGAGTGTTTGTACGCTCACAATTGACTGAAATAAATGTTACATTAGTTAAATTTATAATGTTAAGTGATTTGAATTTTATTGACTATTGTTTGGTAAAATTTAACTGGCATTTAAATTGGTATGAATTGTAATGATAGGAATTTGAATTGACTATTCAAATTTGAAATGGATATTAAACTGCTAGCTAAATTTCCGATTATTGGTAACTAGTAAATTGTTATGATATTTTGACTGATTTGGATGTTGATTGTGATGTATGCTATTGATTGATATTTTGGATGAATTATTTGTTTGTTTATTTTGATATATCCTGTATCATTCTATATATTTACAGTATATAAAACTGTAAATCGAATTATTTCGAATAAATTAAGAAATATGTTTGAATGATATATTCCTATGACATTTATTATGGACTGAAATGATATATATCCATCCTTGAATTAAATTGGAATAACTAATTCACTTGGCCATAGGATATGAAATTATATACGGACACCGGATTGATTAAATTAAATGATATTTTGATTTGAAATTATTTAAATTGATTTTGATTTTAAGAAATAAAATAATTGAATTTATGGAAATGGAATCATCTTCGAGTTTGAGCTCAAAATGTTGAAATTAAAATTTGATAATAGGAATTGTTTAGATAATCGAAGTTGAGATGTTGAAGTTATAATCGAAATATGATTTGAATTTCATAAATTGATTTGTTTTAAAAGATTGGACTTTTATTTGAACTTTGAATATTGCTAAGTAAAAGTAATATAAAATGATATTTCAAAACTGAGATCGGAATTGAATTATATTTGAAGATTTGGATCTTAAATTTAATATTGAAGGTTAATTTGATCTAAGTGATTTGAATCGATATTTTGAAAATCGAACTCGAAATTGATATAAATCGAAATGGTTTAAATTTGGAAATTGAGTTGAAATTTAATCGTTGAACTAAACAGTTGAAATTGAAATTAATTTGGAATTGAAACTAATTTGGAATTGAAATTAATTTGGAATTGACATTGGAATTAAATTGAGGTTGAATTGAAATTTATTCAAATTAGAATTGAAATTGAAATCAACTGGAATTGAAACCGAAATTGAATTGATTCAAAATCAAAATTATTTGAATTGAAATTGGAATCGAAGTAAAATTCGACTTGAAGTCGGAATTGAATCGATTAAATCGAAATGGAAATTGAATTTGATTTGAATTGAAAATTTTGAAATTGAATCAGTTTGAATTTGAAACTATTTTCAAATAAATTATTTTAGTATAAACTGTTTAAAATCTATCTTCTTAAATATTCAAATTATTTTGATTTTTCAAACTATTTTGTTATATAAACCATTTTCAATACTCAAACTGTTTTCTATTAAAATATTTTAACTATCTAAGCTATTTTAAAACTATTCAAACTATTTTCTTAAAATTCAAACTGGTTAAAGGTAGAATGTTTATATTTAAATCTTGAATTTAAATATGAATTAGGTTAAAATGAGGTTATAACCTAAATTGAAATTCGAAACCATTTTGGAAGCGAAATCGACATATTAAGCCAAAAATGATATGATATATTTTGAATAAATATGATGATTTCAAAATGGATTTGATTTTGAAGCGAATATGGCATTTTGATATCAAGTACGAATTGTTTTCCAAATATAAAAGTACCAATCGGTGTGCAGAACGACGTTTGTTTGTTAAAGAGATTATGGTCTCTTATTGGCATACTCTCTGTCAATATTGGAACCACTTTGACAACCATATATGTGGTGGATGATATCCAGAATGTAGTGGTTGAATTGGTAAACGTTTGCTGGAATGAAGTCAGAGAACGATGATGGATAGCCTTGATACTTCTGTCATAATTAAAATGACTAAAACAGGAGCATTTGTTTGGACAATGAGGTTAGCTAGCTCTAGAGACGTTGATCCCTCGTATTACTATCGTGATTTTTTACTCGATGGGTACACCCTTTTGTTTGGATTGATAGACGCGATCGGCCATGTTTGGGTTACGAACAGCCATAAAGGGTAAACTGGTAGAATTCTACTTTAGGCATTACCTCATGTGCCTTGTCATATTTATCATTATACAAGTCTATTACGATTTTGGTTTAGTATTGTACATATAGGGAACTCACTGGCTACCGACGTTACTAGTTGTATTACATGACCTGCATAAACTACATGTTATAAAAATGTGTTAAGGTGGATCAATGTAAAGCGTTAACACTATTTTGATATTTATTTTACCGATAGACATTACCTATTATTGCGTATACTATTATGTATATATAGTTTAACGGATCCTTAGAAGGTAGAAAATCCAGTAGCATCTCTTGTGTTATTGCACGCACGTTATATACTGGATAGGAGATGTGAAACCCCGTAAATATCTCTGACGTCACGACACTCATGTTATATGTGATATCGATTTAACTCACATAATAATATTTTAGTCCTTACTCGAATGTTTTGTTTTCATTATGCTCAGGTCAGTCCTGAGTTTTTTCAGCGCATTATTCTCTGGAGGACGAAGATGAAGATTTGGTATATTATTATTATTAATATTTTCTACATCATGTTGTTCTGCTGCATATTATTTCGTTTCTGTTGTATAGATAACTCTGATAAATGTTGTATAAAATATAATCAAATGCATTATAAACAGTTTCATGAATTGTTTATTTGATTATTATATTTTGTCATTCCACTGCGAGATTTTGTGTTTGTTTTCTTCTTCTTTTCTTATTTTTTTAATTATCCCCATTGATTATCTATGTTGCAGATTTTTTAAGTTGGACATGTATGGATTATTATCGATTTAAACCTTCCGAAATGTGAGTCCTCACAGTTGTTATCAAAGCTCTGGTTTAGCGGTAACCTTAGCTTTGTGGGGTTGGACTCATTAGAGATATGGTAGTAATACCCTAGAATGAATCCGTTTGAGTGTATATATATAAGAGAGTGTACTTATTAGTGTTATAAATGTTTTATATCGTGTTTACTTATCAGCTGAGTTATTTATGAATTCTGGTTGGTGTGTGGGACGCCATGTAACGATAGGGTTTCTAAACACTTAAACGAGGCAAGTCAACATAATATTGTTTTAAAATCGAGTAAATGAAATAATTTTACCTACATTATATTTTATATATAAAATTATAAATTTCATAAGACTGTATAATTATTAATGAATGTTAATTGTTAGGAGATGATAAAACTTAATTATCATCGATTATTGGTTGAATTAAATTTAAAAACGAATAATTTATGAAACTCCATTTCACGAAGTGTTCGATAATTAATTGGATTTAAATCAATTACAATAAGAATTGGTTAAAATAACAAAGTTGTAAATTAATGAAATATTTTGGTAATAAGGTAATGAAATTTTTATAGGTATATTTATAATGTAGCTTATAAAAACGAAGGATCTAAAAGCTGAGAATTTTATAATTTAAAATCCTATTGATTTTTCGAAATTGTTTTCAAAGCCTTCAAAATTAATAATAATATTATTTGAAAGTTTTCTGATGAGAAATATATTTTGAAAAGATTTTTGAAGAAAATAAAAGCATTAAACTTGCTTTAATCGTTGGAAAATAATTCTGGGGATGACTACAGCATCGCCAGTATTCATTTTCGAGTTTCTGAGTGAGAATTGCTACCAAAAGAAATTTATCTTAGACTAGAACAAGTTTTGTTGTGAAAAATATTCTAAGTATGATTTGATAAATATGCGAAAATAGTTTTGAACTTATAATTGAAAATAGTATAGGTAAAAATAAGTTACAACTTATAGATTTAAACAGGAAAGTAAAATTAAATTTAAAACTATTGAATATTTTTAGTTAAGCAAACAAAAGAAGATTCAAATTTAAAATATGAAAAAAAAGAATTAACATAAGAAATGTTAATTAAATTGAGTAAGTGAAATAAAGTAAATAAAATGAAGTTTAACTCAAGAAGGTTAAATAAAAGTGAATGGTATTTGAAATGAATTAAATAAAAATAATGAAATGAAAGTTTTAAATGAATAAATTTGTATGACTTATAAATTTGAGAAATATTAATGTAAAAAAATTTATATTTGTTGAATATGAATAATAAGAAAAAAGAAAGAGTTAAACTGAAATAAAGTTTAATAAACCGAGAAATGAATCAAATGAATAAAGTTTAATTTAATAACGATTAAATGAATTGAATTGGATTTAAATACAACTAGATAAATTTATAAAGTGCATTAATTTCACTTAAGCTATAAAATGAATTAATAAAATGAATACGAACTTGAGTTTTAAAATGAAATTCAATTTAAGTGTGAAAGAAATGAAATAAAATAAATAAGTGTAAGTAAAATTAATATGAGCAATTGAAATTAATTTAAATTGAATGTAAATAAATCAAATGCAAATATAATGAGTTTCAATAAAATTTAATGGTAACTAATTGAATATGAAATTAGTGAAGGGAATAAATTATAAATTGAAGTAACTTAAGAGATGTTGAACAAAATTGATGGTGATAAAGAAATTTTTTATTAATACGAATTGAAGTTATAAAATAAAATTTACTGAAGTAAAATTATTTATATGAATTTAAATTTATGAAATAAACTAATTAAGTGAATCGATGAATTAATATGAACTTAAGTTATGGAATAATAGTAAAAATGAGTAGAAATTTTGTAGAATGTTTATAATAAACTTAAATGGTTTATAAATAATCTTAATATTAAAATACTAACTGATAATGAAATAAATTTAACTTAACAAGGTTAAACGGAATCAAAGAAATAAACAAATAAAATGAATTGTGAGGTTTGATATAACTTAAGGGAAGTTAATGGAAATGAATAAACAAAATCCGTTAAGGGAATAAATTAACAAAATGAGGCAAACAAAATAGAATTTGGTTCAAAATGAAAATGAACTTAAGTTGTAAATTTAAATTGGATGTAATAACTTTAATCATTGAATGTAAGAGAAATTTGTTTTCAATGAATGAGTGAATGTGAATCAATTTAAAATAAATGGAATTGAATGTGAGCATAATAAAATTTAATTGAATGAAAACCAATTGAAATGAATGAATTAAACCAAATTGGAAGTAAGTGAATGTGGATGAATGAGATGTGAAAAAATGAAAGCAAATCAATTAGATGTCAACATGAAATGAATGTTAATAAGTAAAATATTGAAATCAAGTAAGTTAAATGTGAATAAATTAAATGTAACTAAATCTAAAGTAAGTAAATATAAGAAAATTGAAATAAAATCATATGTAAATAGAAGATGTTAACATAACAAGTGAAATAAATGTAAATCAATTGGAAACAAATGAAATTGAATATAAGTCGATTCAATGTAAATAAAACAAATATGAACATATGGAAAATGAACCAATTGGAAATTAATAGAAATGGAAGTGTATGAATTAAAAAGTTGACATTGAATGAATAATAGTATGGTTATGAATAAAACTTGTGTGAATATGGTTGTTTGGATGTTTCTTTTATTGCATGGCAATGTTTGCTTATATGGTTGTTGTGTAGTTATGTTACATATTGGTTTCTCTTTCTATATACATGTTCTCACATGTTATTGAGTGATTAGTAGGTATGGAGGGCGCATGCTTGCTTTTGAAACTCAATTGCGCATCATGTTGCTTTTGCTTGCTCAGTACGAGTGAACTCGCTCGTATTAATAGTAATAAGGTACACATCTCGGATTACATACCGCGCTTTTATATTTTTTCCTATGGGATGCCTCATCATTGAGATGATATATATATTTGATATATGTTGAATATATTTGTATTATATATTCTATTGTAAAAAAATTCCGATCGAGCCGTGCAAAGGAGACTGCCAAAATTTTCCATAAATCTGTGAGTTAGAAATTTTTTGAAGTTTTAAAAATTTTATAACTTGTTTTGATAACTAACTTATAAATTACGTAAGCCGGTCGGAGTAGCGTAGTAGAAACGTAGTAATGGTTTTATAAATAAGATTTAATGTATTATAAGTAGATTATTTTTGATAAATATATCATATGTTAAATTGCGTACTTAACCATTTTCGAGGACGAAAAGTTTTAAGTGGGAGAGAATGCAATGACCCATATTTTTAACTATTTTAAATTTAATATAATTATGGAATAAAAATGGTTAAAAATAGAAATTTAATGTTTTATTTATGTAAGTTATTGAATATGAATTTGAATAAAAATTTGAAATAAATAATTTTGATGATTTTGGCGAAAACAAGCATTGAAATGAAATTTTACGTAGTTAATGTGTTGTAATCAATAACTTGAATTGAATAATAATGTTGAATTACTATGAAATGAAAATGGTTATTCTATTATTTGAATTTGTTTTAAAAGTAAATTTATAAGTTAAATGACTTATATTTCAATTATAGTGATTTATTGGATAATTAAATTGTTTAAATTTAATATTGGAAATTATTTGAATAATTGAATTCCGAATTTAATATGAATGAAAATGAATGGTATCGAAAGTTGATTTAAATTTTGTTTAAATATGAATGTAGATTGTTAGCATTTAAATTGGATTTAAAAGTGGATAAACAAATATTGGAAATTTTATATTATAATTAACGAGTAAAAATAGCCATTTTGGCCGCTGTCTCGGATTTCGACGAAACTAGTTACATCGGATCCGTAATAGTGAGTTATTATATAATTTCAAATTTTGTAACGATCGGACTTGTTGTTTGGCCATGCGAGCTTGTAATGCATAGGAATTAATTTCAGAATTCGATTAAAATTAGTTGATTTTAAAAAGCTATCTTAAGAATGTGATCGAATTAGGCTTCGAGACTAGTTCCATTGTGTTCGAAACGGGGGTAAAACATTATGAACGTCAGGTGGAATGGATCATTTGAAATTCGAAATTTTAGGGGCCAATTGGGTAGATATTTTCTAATATATTATTATATATTTCCTTTTCTCCAACTCATCTCGTACAAATGACCCCACGTTCTTTTTTGCTTTCCCAGTACTTCATGCCTCCCTTCTATTCGCATCAAATTGAAAAAATTAAAAAAAAATCACAGCCATCGGCGGAAAAAAAAACCGAACGAAAGTCGCAACCTCGGCCTAGGGAGAGGCGAGCGAGCGAGAGAGGGCTAGGCGCGCATCGACGTTGGGAGGTTTGGCGACTGCGGCAATCAATGGCGGGGGGGATTCAAGCTATTGGCTTAGGGTTTGGTCGTGAGTTAGTTTTAGGGTTGTAATTCATGCTCTGATTGCGACGACACTGTGCTGGAGGTGGGAGAAAGAGGAGCAACGTTCTTCGATCGAGCGTTTACAGGTTTAAAAGAAAATTTATGAAATTATAGATGCATGCGATCTAGAAGGAGAATGGCATAGTCACGTTTTCTTCTGCCCGAGAGGGAGACGGTTGAGGAACGTAGGTGAGGAGTTTGATTATTTTGCTTATTAATTTAGTCAATAATGTCAATAAAAATCGTATCGCTAATTTTTGCATAATTTTTGCATATGAGGTTTGTTTTTTCGAGTGAAACAAGTCGAGATGCGAGACATCTGCAGCATGTACTCGAGTAGCATTCGTTTGAAGCTGAAATAATTTCAGTTTTAATTAATGGTGAGAGTTTATATGCTCACAATTAACTTAAATAAATTTTATGTTGGTTAGACTTATATCCTTAAGTGATTTAAATTTTGTTGACTGTTGTTTAGTATAACTTAACTGGCATTTAAATTGATATGAATTATAATGATAGGAATTTGAATTGACGGTTCAAATTTGAAATGAAAATTAAATTGCTAATTAAATTACCGATTATTGATAACTAGTAAATTGTTATGATATTTTGACTGATTTGGATGTTGATTAGGATGGATGCTATTGATTGATATTTTGGATGATTTGGTGGTTTATTTATTTTGACATATCCTATATCATCCTGTATACTATTTACTGTACATAAAATTTTAAATTGAATTATTTCGAATAAATTAAGAAATAGGTTGAAATGATATATACCTATAACATTTATTTTGAATTGAAACGATATATATACATCCCTGAATTAAATTGGAATAACCGATTCACTTGGCGATAGGATATGAAATTTTATACGGACACCGGATTGGTTAAATTAAATGATTTTAAGATTTTGATTTGAAATTAATTAAATTGATTTTGACTTTAAGAAATAGAAAAAATCGAATTTATGGAAATGGAATCATCTTCGAGCTTGAGCTTGGAATGTTGAACTTTAAATTTGATACTAGGAATTGTTTAGATAATCGAAATTGAGATTTTGAAGTTATAATCGAATATGATTTGAATTTCAGAAATTGATTTGTTTTAAAAATTGCACTTTTATTTGAACTTTGAATATTGCTAAGTAAAAGTAATATAAAACGATATTCAAAATTGAGCTCGGAATTGAATTACAATTGAAGATTTGGATCTTAAATTGAATAGTTAAGGTTAATTTGATTTAAGTGATTTGAATCGATATTTTGAAAATCAAACTCGAAATTGATATAAATCGAAATGGTGTAAATTTGAGAATTGAGTTAAAATTTAATCATTGGATCAGACAATTGGAATTGAAATTGAAATTAATTTGGAATTGAAATCGAAATTAAATTGGGATTGAATTAAAATTTATTCAAGTTGGAATTGAAATTGGAATCAATTGGAATTGAAAGCGAAATTGAATTAATTCGAAACCAAAATTGAATTTATTTGAATTGGAATTGGAATTGAAGTAAAATTCCGCCTGAAATCGGAATTGAATCGATTAAATCGAAATGGAAATTGAATTTGATTTGAATTGGAAAATTTGGAATTGACTTTGAAACCATTTTCAAATGAATTATTTTAGTATAAACTATTTAAAGTCTATCTTCTTAAATATTTAAATTATTTCGATTTTCCAAACTATTTTACTATATAAACCATTTTCAATACTCAAACTATTTTCTATTAAACTACTTTAACTATCTAAGCTATTTTAAAACTATTCAAATTATTTTCTAAAAATTCAAACTGGTTAAGGGTGGAATGTTTATATTTAAATCTTGGATTAAAATACGAATTAGATTAAAATGAAGTTATAACCTAAATTGAAATTTGAAGCAATTTTGGAAGCGAAATCGAAATATTAAGGCAAAATTGATATGGTATATTTTAAGTAAATATGATGATTTCAAAATGGATTTGATTTTGAAGAGAATATGATATTTTGATATCAAGTACGAATTGTTTTCGAAATATAAAAGTACCAACCGGTGTGCAAAACGACGTTTGGTTGTTAAAGAAATCAGGGTCATTTATTGGCTTACTCTCTGGCAATATTGAAACCACGTTGATAATCGTGTAGCGATGGATGATATTCAGAATGTTATTGTTGAATTGGCAAATGTTTACTGGAATGAAGTAAGAGAACGATGATGGATAGTCTTGACACTTGTGTCATAATTAAAATGACTAAAACAGGAGCCTATGTCTGGTCAATGAGGTTAGCTACCTCTAGCGACGTTGATTCCTTGTATTACTGTCGTGATTTGTACTCGATGGATGCACACTTTTGTTTGGATTGATGGTCATGGTCGGTCATGTATGAGTTACGACCAGCCAGAAAGGGTAAATAGGTAGAATTCTATCTTGGGCATTGCCTAACATGCCTTATCATATTTATCCTTATACGAGCCCATTACGACTTTGGTTTAGTATTGTACCTATAGGTGACTCACTGGCTGCCAACGTTACTGGTTGTGTTTTAGGACCTGTATAGACTACATGCTATAAAAATGTGTTAAGGTGGATCAATGTAAAGCCTTAACGTTATTTTAATATTTATTTTGCTGATAGACATTATCTATTATAGCGTATACTATTATATATATATATAGTTTAACGGTTGCTTAGGAGATGGAAAATCACATAACATCTCTTGAGTTACTGCACGCACGTTATATACTGGATAAGAGATGTGAAACCCCGTAAACATCTTTGATGTCACAGCACTCATATTATATACAATATCGAATTGACTCACATAAGAGTATTTTAGTCCTGACTCGAGTGTTTTGTTTTCACTACGCTCGAGTCAGTCTTGAGTTTTTTCAGCGCATTGAAGATTATTCTCTAGAGGATAAAGATGAAGATTTGATATATTATTACTATTAATATTTCCTACATCATGTTGTTCTGCAGCATTTTATTTCACTTCTGTTGTATAGATAACTCTAATAAATGTTGTATAATTTATAATCAAATGTATAATAAATAGCTTCATGAACTATTTATTTGATTATTATATTTTGTCATTCCACTGCGAGATTCTATATTTATTTTCTTCTTCTTTTCTTATTTTTCGTAATTATCCCCATTGATTATCTATGTTTCGGATTGTTTAAGTTGGGCAAGTGTGAATTATTGTCGATTTAAACCTTTTGAAATGTGGGTCGTCGCATATTTCGTAAATACTTGAGAATACTCTAAACTGACATTTAATGATCCTTATTTGGATTTGATATTTGCTTCACACATCAAATTCATAAGCAAATTACGATAATGTTGACAATACAATATGTATGATAATTCATATTGTCAATAAATAAGGAATCAATTTTACATGTTTCAATTTAAACAATTTAATAGGGTGCCCTTGCATATCGTTTGGGCATTTTCGACATCTTTTATACTTATATACTTATTATAAAAGATATAATTTATAAATCTAACATCAAGTATTTAACAACTAAACTATAATTGATTTAATATCGGTACATCGTTAACAATTAGCGGTATGTTATTTACTTATAGTCCGTAAATATCTATATACCTTTTAATGTCCTTTTCTAATGTTCTTTTTTATGGACGCATGCTTCTCTGCATTTTGGTTAAAAATCAAACTATTCGATATTTCTATCAAAATACTTTTTTAATTTTGTCGCTTATGGAATGATACTTTCATATCATTTCTTACATCATATCCAAAAAACCCACAAACTCAATATCGCTTCCACGAACTTTGAGACACTTAGGCTATTATGTGCAAATAGTCTATTTTAACTCATTATTTAGAATTTTTTATTTCAACATATATGTAATGAAAATAAAGTTATACCAAGCGATAATTCTATGATTAAAAATCGGAATCAACTTAAGCACATTGAACTGCGAATCTATTGTGCCAATTTTACAATTGAAATTACTGATTTTATTCTTATCAGTGTTGCTCATTATATTCCAACCACATTAGTTTTTCACTTACATATTTGCTTTTTATGGATCAAATCCCTTCGAGTACAACTACCAAAATCATATTTTCATAACGTAATTGGAATCCTTTCGAATTTATGCAACATACCATATGGAAGAGTCAATATTCTTCATGGTCTAATTGATAATCGATGATTATTTATTCTCGATATTGATACAAAACTCATAATCTCTCCTCAATGTGTGAAAATACCGAGAATATTAGACTCCCTAGTGCGTTATGTTCGTTTAGGTTAGATTAGTTTATTTCATCCCACTTCATCGGTTTCTTCTTTGGATCATATACAAATTCATTCTACTGCCAATAATTTCGAAAAGAAATTCACTTGCTATGAAGTTGGTATTTATTGAAACAATAATTGTTTCTCAATGTAATGAAGCATGTATTTATAAACAAATTTAAGAATTGCCTTATATGTAAAAATGATATGGTTCCAGTTTACAAAACTTATGCTCAAAATAAATGGGTCATCCAATACCAATCGTTCCTACACTTCTTTTGGGGTGATTCATACAAGATCGCTCATGTATAATTATTATGTATAATCTTTCGACTTACACAACCTACCAACTCCTTGGCCTAAGATATGTCGAGGTTTCTAATAACCATTATCTTGTATGATTCTGTAAACTATTATTTAGATGAAATTAATTTTATTCCTATGCACCATCTTAAGTACACAGTCTTATAGAAAGAAGTTAACTCAACTTCACTTACCATTAATCATACTTTGTTTAACAAATTTTGATTACTTCTTATTGGTACATCATTATGTATCATAGGAAGGAGTGACTTTTGATATTGAATCGTTATTCATTTTTAGGTAGATACAGATCTCTTTCCATTATACGCACATATTCAATCAACTCGAATTAATTTTATTTTCTATTTGATTTGATTTTATTTACTTCTGTTTTATACTCTATGAGCTTATCATAGACATACTACATGTGTATCAAATACACGCGTCCACACGATGATAACCTATCGGTGAATTTAACAAAGTACGTAAAACCGTTTTGGTATTAATAGACTTGTGATTGCATATATCTATATGTATCAATCCAAAGTGTTCATCAACTCTTATCATTCTCCTATGAATAGGTGCTTTGCCTTTTATTTTTCGAGATATAATTCACTAGTACCATATGATTCATAATTATATGCTCAAAGAATTATTTATCTAAACTATGGCTTAGTCCATAATTCCAAAATAATTGTAAATAAATTTAGATACTTCTGTATTCTCCAATGCATCATAAATACCAGTACTATAGTTTTATTTTATGACGAATATTCATACTGAAATAAAACTATGTCTATTTTTTCATTAATGCTGAAAAATAATTGCTATTTCATAAACAGTGTTTGGTCTATTTTATGAAAATAATTTTCATAATTTGATGCGGTAATAAGTATTATATGGCATGCTCCCACTATTTGCACCATTACTATAATAGTGTATGAAATATGGAGCTCCATTCAACCACTTTATATAGGCAATTTATTTCATTTACTATAACTGGTATGCAATCGAGTACGCCTGTCAATGAATATTCGAAATATCCGAAATCCATCCGCATTCATATCCGAAAACATGAAAAATATCCGATATTCGAAAAGCGGATGCAGATATCCGATATCCGAAACATATTTCGGATACGGATACGGATACAGATATGGTTGTATCCGTATCCGATAAATATCCGTCCAGTTTGAAATTAAATATTTATATATTAATATATTATTTTATATCCATAAATTTAATACAAATACACTAATTTATTGTACGGATTTTGTGTGATTGGATTACCTATTGTTAATTTGATGTAATTTATGTATTACAAGGTTTTTCATCCTTTTTTCAGTCCAAAAAAATGAAATATGCATTATATTGATTAATTTTCGAATGTTTTCGGATACGGATACAGATATTTTCGGATATAAAAAATATCCGTATTCACTAAGCCGGATACAGATATTTTCGAATATCCAAAAATATTAGCGGATACGGATACGGATAATATTCAACGGGTATTCGCGGATATCGGATACAGATTCGGATACGGATTTTCATTTTCGGATACGAATACAGCACTATCCATGTCTGACTGCATCCGTTTACAAGCCTACAATCGAGAAACTTCAGATCAGGTATCTTAAATTCAAAGAAATAAATATCATAAAACATAATTTTCTATGTGAAAATACTTTTGGAATAGAAATCTTGCTTCTCATTTTAATGCTAAGTATCTATTATTATTTTACAATTCTTATATCCAATTTTCTTTATGAAACAAAAATGATCATTTACTCACTTCATCCCAACTATGCCTTAGATTACATCCACTCTTATACACTCGATTTCCTTTCTGAATGGCCAAACCATTCAAGGAAAATCCCTGCTACAATATTATAACGAACTATTTACAAAAGTATATTTGGTCATCCTTAACTTTTAAGACTATCAAATAAATTGCATTTTACATAAACTGATCAAACTGACATTTTAGTAATCGAACTCGTAGACCTATCTTGTAGCCTTTGGTCTAGCGATACACTTAAGAAAATAAGATCATTATTGTAATCAATCATTGAATACATGATCTTACACTATGGTTTACTTGCTTATTTCGAATGAGCTAACTTCATCGAATTTTAATACATTACGAGTGGTGACCGTTCACCATAACATTTTTATACGATTGGAAATGAATCAAATATTCATATCCTTTTATTGCTTTTAGAGTTCAAAACTCACTGAAGACAATACACAGTCTCGAGCAAGTAAACACGTAAGTGACCAAGTTATTAACATATGTAGTTGTCATATAATTAGGCACTTACATGAGTCAACATGCAAAAATATTTATTTGTAAGTATAATTTTATATTTCTATTTGTCAACATTAATTCGGTTCATTTGTATATTTTAATAGATAAACACTTTATCAATTTTATTTTGCATAAATTTATCGATGTCGATTATTTAAACCTATATATAGCAGATGTTCTTACAATATTTGAAAGGTTAAATGTTTCTATTTCATTTTTTTAACAAGGCTCCCATTAGATTTTTACGTTCCTCAAAATCCTAAAATGAAACATAAAAGTCTTTCAACTTCACTAGTGGGTGTTGTGACTCGCTTGTCTTAAGATTTCGACCTAGAGTTTGCTCAACAAGTAATAGCCCCACAAACTATGGATAACTCCTTATCGATTGTATCATATACAACTCCTAACTTGTGGTTCCTTGTCCTAGTATCATTTCGATCTTAATTTTTCTCAACAAATCGAAAGAAATAATTCACTTGTACCTACCATTTCATGATGACCTAAGTATAATATACATATCTTGAGTTTGCACGAGAAATACATATAGTTATCTTACTCCGTCTAGTCAATATATTAATAATAGTACATATAGCATATTTGCTTGAGTTTATACGACGGCTAGAGAGCATGCTAGTAATTTATTAATAAATAAATGGTAGAGCACAACGCTTATATTAAAGATTCATAGTTTATATATTTAATTAGGTGATATCAACTTATGGAATAATGCATTTCTTATTAAATACCCTCATAATTCAAGTACCGAATACATCAGAAATCATAGTATACGTAATTTTACATATGTATTTATTCCTTAAGTTTATTCATAGTTTCTTTAATGTTCCACCTTTAGTTTATACATTTATATCACATAATTTTTGTTATTATGTAACTTTTGTACTTTACTTAACTTATCGTTATCCCGCCTTTTGGCAAGGCCATGATACCGGGAACTTAACTAGAAACCATGGACAGTTCATCCTGAAGATCGGTTACACGCAGGCTCACTAGGGATGTCGGTAAATTTTATCCGAGTCCAGATCAAGCTATAATTGATATGACATGACAAATAAAGCTATGAAAGCCAATGTTTCAAATTTCAAGTCAATCGAGTTCGTATGCTCAAGATATGATCGATACAATCCAAGGAAAACAACTTGTACGCAACCATCTATTCGTATCCATCAAAAGTCCTATATGTCCGTATCCATCGGCAAGCATTTGTTCGTGTCCGTTGTAGCATGTCACTTCGTATCCATCAACTGAAGAACCTTGTTTGAATCCATCAGGCTTCGCTAGTTTGTATCCATTAAGTGACCTTGGCTCGTATCCGTCAAGTAGTCGTTGTTCGTATCCATCAAGGCCAAACAAAGCCGCTATCATTTGTTCGTATCCATCCTGTTGGTTCAACTTTGTATCGATCAAATGGAGTTAATTCCGATAGATACGAACAAGATCAAGTCCATCGATACGAATAGGACGACTTCAGCCGATACGAACAAGGCCGCGGTGCATCGAGTCAAACAAGGCAACACAAATGATCGATACGAACAAGGCAGTGCAACCGGCCGATGTGAACAAAATAGTCAAGATCAATGCGAAAACCTTGTAATGGCTCGATCAACTCGGCGTGAAAAATGGATCAATCCGAGTAGTTAGCGCCATGTTGACTCACAGGCACGTGCTCAACATCCATTGAACAGATCGATACGAACAGTATCGATGTGAAGAAAACAGCCTAGAGATAACGCAAACTTGCATCGACCATAACTCGCAATCCACAAGTCCAAATGCAATGGAATTTTCATAGGAGCTTACTTACAACCTAAGGAATGTTGCTGCCAAGTTTCGACTTGATTCGATCAAATCTTGATTGATATGAAATTCGTTCGTATTGATCACGAATTGAGTCGAATTCACGTGGGATCAATCGCGCGGGCCCACACACGTGCTAGAAGAACTCTCCCAAGATCTGAGCAAGATACTTTTAGCCTACGCCTATAAATAGCACCCTTGAGCCTACATAAAAGGGGATCTTTTGGCTCTTTGACATCTAGACTCTGTCGAAACGTGTTGCACTTCATAGCTGCTGTTATACTCGAAATTCATCACTATTATCTGTTGTAGTCAGTTGCAACCAGCAAGTGAATATCAATAAAATCATTAACTTCATAGTGGACGTAGGCCATACGCCGAGCCACCCTAAAATCCTATGTTTCTACGCGTTTTTAATGTTTGTTTTTGAAGTGTTTGTTAGATAACCCTCCTTTTACATTTCTATTGTTCATTTTATCTCTTCAAATACTTCCGAAGAGTGTTGTGCCCAATTTTGATACAAACATTTTGGTGCTTCACTGAGAAAACACAGTTTTTATCCTGCTCTTTGGATCTACTATCGATATCGGATTGCATAAATCCAAGAAGAAGATCAAGATCTCAAGTTCAGAATCCTTCCAACCTATTCAGATTTACATCAAATATAGGAAAGGACTTCATCATCCACTATGGTTAGCACTGCCTCCACAGCTGAAGATCAAGAAGGACGGGACAGACAAAATCCCGTACAACTGCCTCCATCCAACTAGAATGCTATGGACCGTCAGATCCGTCAGGCCATGTCACCAGACAAGAGTTTCAGATGCTACTTCAGGAGTTGACACAGAGTCAACAACGACTTGCTGAACAATTGCATGCCAACGTAGAATTGACTAATCAGATAAACCGCCAAAGGCGTAGGAGATCCAGGAGGGATCATGCCTCCTACTCGTCCACAAAGAGTTCAGCCTCATCCGACCACCATCATAGATCTACATGCCCACGACTGGACGTAAGTTACACTCAGGCTACTGGACGTCAACCTACACTATACATTGGACAACCAAGAGTTGGCCCATCAACTAGCTACCAGACTTGACCTTCCTCTCGGGGAGGTACCGTTCCTCATTATACCGCAGATATCTGCGCTACTACCGCTATTGTTGAACCAGGGGTTGATGCTCGGAATCAACCAGATCTGAACCATCGTCAGCATGGACGTACTCCCAAACCCTACGTCCCCGAAGACTTGGAACCAAGGAGGCGAGACATGGACCGTCGACCGCGTCCGATCTAGCCTCGCATTGTGGAACTCGACCACAACTTGGCTCAACGTGCACAGAATGTCCAGATGCTGGATATACCGACGATGATTCATCAAATGATTCGAAAGAGTCGAGACCTCACAAATGACGATTAGGGAATCTCTTGGAGTCATACTCCATTTACCGATGAAATACTTTATGCTGAACCGCCTCAGCGATTCAGGATGCCGACTTTACCACTCTATGAAGGAAGTTCTGATCCCAACTAACACATCCTGAAGTATGAATGGTAGATGAGTGCTGCACAGGCTGACGATGCAGTTAAATGTCGAAGCTTCCCGATCTCTTTGGGGGGGGCATAACTACTATGTGGTTCACTCGTTTGCCACCTCGATCTATTTCTTGTTTTGACCAACCAGCAACCAAATTTGTTGAGCAGTTTTGAATGCATGTTTCAAGGCCAAAGGATGTTAACACTCTGTCTAGTGTCATTCAAGCTTCTGGAGAGATACTCCGACATTATTTAGAAGGATTCCATGATGCGTGTACTGAGATCAGCAACCCAAATGATAACTCCATTCTTATGGAATTGACTAACGGGATTGACCCCGATTCTAAATTCGGCGACTGCACCTGCGTCATTGGACCGTTTCTATTCCAAAGAAGCCCAGTTCTTGAGAAGGGAAGATGCAAAAAAGTCTAGGAAGCAGGATGACGCAGGGCCGAGCATGGAAGGAATCCATAGTAATATTGCTGTTAAACAAACCGAGAAGAGTTCCGGAAAGGTGCAATTAAACATTCAAAACAAGGAAAATCAGTAGAGGGATAATGGAAATAAAAAATAAAAACGAGATCAAAACCATGGTCCACGACGTAGAGATCCTATATTTGATAATTACACTCCTCTGAATACGTCGCCGGAGAATATATATCTACAAACCTACAATACTATCCAATACAAAAAGCCTGCTCCGAAGCCATCATCCAAGAGGCAGATCCAAACGGGGAAATTTTTATAGGATTCACGAGAGTTATGGCCATAATACAAATGAGTGTCATCATTTACAAGATCTTATTGAGAAGTTGATTAGAGAGAGAAAGTTGGAACAGTTTGTGCGAGCGCCGTAGTCTGGAGATGCGGGCCCATCAACTCAAAATGATGCACCTAATCAGGCAAGACAGGTGGAACCCGCTCGTACCGGTGGGAGGTTAGTAATAAATACTGTACGTGGTGGTCCTCATCCAGTAGACCGAAGCTAGAGGGAAATGGAGTCGTATGCCAGCTCTATTAGGCATGCACACTTCGAACGTTGTAGTGGTTGTGATGATGGGGCTTTGGCCAAACAATAGAAGACGACGAATAATGACATCGTGTTTCGAAATAAAGACACTGATAAGGTCGAAGCCCCCAATATTGATCCACTGGTTATATCAGCTCAGGTAAGTCCTGCTTGGATGAAGAAGATCTTGGTTGACAGTGGAAGCTCTGTGAATATATTTTTTAACGAGCGTATGATCAAATGAAAATGGAAGCTAAAGTCTTGAAGCCTTGTCAATCTCACATTCATGGCTTCAATGGAAGCATTATTATACCCACCGGAGCAGTGGAACTACCAGTTGAATTGGGAGTTGGAGAATGTCGGAGAGTCCGGATACTGCAGTTTGTTGTGTTGGACTTCTTGGGCCAACCGACCGTTGCTGAATTTAGGGCAGCCATTTCCCCATGATGCTTGACTCTAAAATCCCACCGATCATGGGGTTGGAGTCATTCAAGGAAATCAGGCTGCTGGACAAGCCTATTATGTTGCTGAGCTGTGCGGGGCGCAGCGAAAGGAGAAAGGAAAGGAAGTAGAGGAATCTCCATGTGCCCGTCTTGCTAATAATTGATAATTAGTGCCTGGGCCTAGGCCCGAGCACCCCAACCAATTCTAAAGGGATCTTGACCCGAGAGATGCTCAAAGTGAAGATGAAACTAAAGACAATCAAGCTTCCCTGGTCGATTAGACAATCGATGTCCCGATCGACGATGATGATGATTCAAATATGGTACAGATTGGATCTTAGTTAAGCCAACAAACACAAAAGGAATTGGTTGAATTTCTCCGGGTGAACCTGGACGTATTCGCCTGGATGCATTCTGACATGTATGGGATCTCACCGGACATCGCGAGCCACACTTTGAATATTGACCCGCGGTATATCCCGGTCAAACAAAAAAGGCATGGTATGGATCCAGAGAGACCTGCCGCCCTTAAAGAAGAGGTAGAAAACTTAAAGAAAATGGATTTATCCGAGATGCGTTATGTCCAGAATAGGTGTCAAATCCTGTACTTGTCCGAAAGCTGAATGGGAAATGGAGAACATATGTTGATTACTCAGACTTAAATAAAGATTATCCTAAAGATAGTTTTCCACTTTCCAGAATTGATCAGCTCGTAGACTCAACGGCTAGACATAAACTCTTATCCTTCATGGATGCGTATTCTGGTTACAACCAGATACCCATGCACTTATCTGATCAAGAACATACCAGCTTCATAACTAATCTAGGATTTTACTATTGTAGGGTCATTCCATTCGGACTCAAGAACATTAATGCTACTTATCAACGATTAGTCAATCAGATGTTTGCCAACCAAATCGGAAAGACCATGGAGGTATATGTGGACAATATGATTGTGAAGTCGCGTTTTTCCACTGATCATATCAAAGACTTGGAATCAAAGTTCAATATCCTCCAAGAGTATAGGATGAAGCTCAAACCATTAAAATGTCACTTTGGAGTCGCATTTGGAAAATTCCTTGGGTTTATCGTCAACGCTCAAGGAATCGAAGCCAATCCCGAAAAGATCTGGACGATCAGAAATCTTAAAACTCCAAGAACTATAAAACAAGTTCAGAGCCTTAATGGGTAAGTAGCAGCATTGAGCAGGTTCATTTCAAAATCCACCGACAAGTGCATTCCCTTCTTCGGTCTGATCCGAAAAGGGAAATGAAACATTAAATGGACCACGGAGTGTGAAGGCGCATTCCGAACACTGAATCAACATCTCTTCATACCACCTATTTTGTCAAAGCCTATCGATCACGTGAACGTGTACTTCTACCTGGCGGTATCAGAAAATGCGATCGGTGCTGCATTAATTCAGGAGGAAGACCAAGTGCAAAAACCAGTATACTATATTAGCAAATAGCTGACCGGAGCTGAGGGAAATTATTCAAAACTAGAGAAGTTAGCTTATTGTCTCGTTATTGCCTTAAGGAAGCTACGTCCGTATTTTCAAGCTCGTCCTATCATTGTCTACAACGAATAGCTGTTACGACAAGTCCTTACGCGGCCTGAGACGTCCGGTAGGTTACTCAAATGGAATATCGAACTGAGTCAGTTTGATATTGCTTACACTCCAAAGCGAGCCATTCAAGGACAAGTCCTAGCGGATTTCATAGTCGAATTTACCATCCCAGAGTACTTGCTCGAAACAAGTGAATCTCTCGAGTATATCTAGAAGTTGCTTACTGATGGTGCATCAAACGACCGGTGCTCGGGTGTTGGAGTTGTACTTGAATTCCTCGAAGGTCGGTCCATATGTTATGCTCTAAAGTTTGATTTTCGTGCGACCAATAATGAAGCTGAATATGAAGCCTTACTTTCCGAATTGAAACTCGCCCGAGATTTGAGAATCATTGCGGTGGAAATTTATTATGATTCACAATTAGTTATGCGTCAAGTTCGGGGTGAATATCAGGCGAAAGATTGAAGACTGGCTGCTTACCTAGCTCGAGTCCAGGAGATACTTAATCAGTTTGATTATTATGCCATCTTTTACATACCCCGTGAACGCAATCAAAATGCTAATTCATTGGCAAAGTTAGCAAGTGCGGGCGAAGCACAACAAACGGGACTCGTTCCTGTGGAAATGTTATCTTCCCTAAGCACTGATCGGTTGGAAACATGCTAGATATTTGAAATCACTCCCCATAAGGAGTTGTGGATGACTCCATTTCGAAATTACCTCGAGCATGGAACACTACCTGAGCACAGGAGTGAGAAAAAACAGATTCTTCGAAAAGCTGCACGGTTCACACTACTATAAAACAAGCCATTTGCATCGGTTGTTTACCCCCCTTTTGCATCAGTTCAACAACCGATGCATATGCAAATGATGCAACAGGCTTAACACTTTTGCATCAGTTCTGAAACCGATGCAAAAAGGTCCTTTTTGCATCGGTTGTTACTAACAATTGATGCAAAATATCATGGTTGGTTGCTTGGACACAGCCCCATGTTGCATCGGTTGTAATGAAAACCGATGCAACAAAGGAACTTGTTGCATAGGTTGTTGTTGAAAACCGATGCAAACTAATCCCTCTATTGCATCGGTTTTTTATAACAACCGATGCAAACTAATCCCTCTATTGCATCAGCTATTTATACCTGATGCAGTACATAATGATAGTACTTACTAGTCATGTATAAAATGAACAAAGAAAGTATGGACTATGAACCGATTGTGCCCAGATTTCAAGATTTCTAAGCCAAAAATGCGAGAACTATATCAAGAATATCAAAACAGTATTGTAACGGTCACACAAATGAAACAATCACATAACCATAAATTTCAAACGTGGACATAACTAAAATGTTGACAATACAGAACTTCTAAAATAATACCATAGAAACAGAACGCGAAACATAACACACTAGAAACTGAAAAACATCAATGCAACTACAACACTTAATAAGATCTACCACTTCTTCTACCAGCTACAGAGGAAGAAGCGAGCTCCAAAGTGACCGTGAAAGACGACTTATCAGCTTCTCTAAGGTATCTGACGTCTCCATTCATGAGCTTGAGAAGTTTTCTACATATAAGAAGACTTACACCTTCATTTGTTTGATTTTCTTCACTTCCAAACATTTGAGCAAGCAATTCTTCAGGTATGCCATTCCCCATGTGAGTTATTCTACATATATATAAGAAACTCAGTACCAAGAAATCAATCATATTATAGAAGTGCTATTCTGCTCCTAAAAGTGCATCGATATTATAGCATTACCTAAGTTCAAAGTTTATGTCGTGAAGACTGCGACCAACACGATCTCTGAATAAATTAGCACCAATCTCAACAAGACTACCATTGGGTGAATACTTGACCGAAACAGCCAAGAAATCAGCAAGAATTTGTTGAAGCCTTAAGCTATCGCCGTAAACACTTTCTTTCATGAATCCATCAGATAAGTTGTATACTACTCTAACTCCCTTTCCAGTGCCTGCAATCATCACTTGACTGATGGCAGTAACCATCACATCCTGAAAAAGAAATTCCGACATTTCCAGCTTTAGACAACTGCAAGTTTTTCGTACATCATTTGAGCATATACTTTAGATATAGCACAAAAAAACTTAATAATTAATGTATAATTACGTATCCATAATGTTGTCGATGTCTAAATCATCAACGATCTTATTCAGCTGAAGGTGACATTTTCCAGTTGTACTCAAATAAAATCATAAAATAGATAATTTAAATCAATAGTTGTACTGTAAGTGAATAATTACCCTCCATGTCCTCTGACGGAGTTCCTTGTTTGGAACATAAGGGGCATGAATACACCAACAAAGCAGCTCAATTTTTTCCAATTGATCAACAACTTTAAATATTCTCTAATAGGTCTGCTAGAAAACAAGATAAGCTCTAAAGACATAGATAATTAATGGCTAAAACTGGTAAAATGTGGAAATTATAAACATAATAATAGTCTAGATTACAAAGGTAGAATCTTAATTCTATGGGATTCAACTATTTGGTCTGGTATTATTTTGCATACTGAAGCAAAATTATTTCCTATATACTTCATAATGTTGAAGGGCTCAGTTTAATCTATACCGTAGTTTATTCTTCTTATACAGCTGACCAAAAATTGGATTTATCGGCATATCCTTGCGATCAAGCCAGGAAAATTAACCTTTCGTGGATTGTTTTAGGTGATTTTAATGCTATCATATCCAGTCAAGGCAGATTAAATAATGGCATTCAAAACTCAGTGGGTGGTACAGACTTTATGAACTGTACTACTCAAACTAGTCTATTTGAACAAAACTACTCAGGCAATTGTTACACTTGGAGAAGTGGACTAAAACCATCATTTAAGTTCTCTACTTACAAATCTAAACGATAAAGAGATACAAACCTAAAAAGGACAGATGGATTGTTGCAGCTGGTGATTATGGTGGCTTCTACTCTTAAGCTCCAACAGAAAACAGCTATTGCAATGATACTCTTAACCTGACATTATAATCACTGACTAACATTAAGAAAAATGCTCATAAGTGAAAACATGGTTAGCATAGTCAATAGAATATATTTTTTACAGTTAATGCTTAACCTGTTAGTCCATCATAAATGTACACTGCATTAACCAAATAGCCATGCTAACTCATAAGGATATAGATAGTTAATTCACATTAAGTTACTGAAAATTCTTAAGTTGGTGTGCACACTGTACATAGGACAATTAGCTATTTCACATGTTGAATGACATCCTTTTATGTTTAACACGTATGTATAAATTAACAACAAAGGAACATTATCATATGACTGCTCTGTAACATACGCTTGAATTATCAGTTGATTTAAACAATGAAGAGAAAAATGGAAGAAAGACATCAACCATGAAGAACTCCAAACGAAGATTAATAACAAAAGAAAATTTAAATGAAATTACAAAAAATTTGAATTAGTTACAGCTCAAACCCAAGCCACAGATTCATCAATGTTTACATGTATGCATATTTCTTTTAATACTGAGTTTATTTGTAAAAAAATAATACTTGATCAATTTTAAATAGAATAGCCTGATATGGACCAAATTTTGAGATGGAAAAATGCATGCCTTAGAAATTAAATGCACGCATAAATAATTTAACAATTCATTTAACACATGAAAATTGTGGTTTTGTAACCGACAATAGTTAACTAAGTTAACTTGAAATAAATAAGGGGAAATAAAATAAACTTCCTTACTGAGCTATGCGTATGAAATTAGAAATGAAAATTTTATACTCAAATTGCACTAGTAAGCATTGACTGAAAAAACATACATCTACATATGTTTACCATTTAAAGCCATGCTGAGATGTACCAGAACTTCCTCAATGCATTACCTACATCACCTATAGTTGATACATTAAATGCACAGATTGAATTTCACTTAATCTTCTTTTCCAACTCTTTGCCAAGAATCAGTGTTCCATGAGATTATATATCCACCATGACCTGCAAAATATTCGAAAAAATGAAACAACCAAACAAGGAATTGTCAAAGAGAAATATCACCAAAATATGCATGAAGCAAATATTCTGGTTGAAATGGTGAAACTGTAGCATGAATGAAAAGTAATGAATCACCTAAATAGTTGAAACCGAAGAATGATTGTGAAATTGGTATGAAATAGTTGGAATACAACAATTCTGAAATGCATGAGGGGCTAATTCTGAAGTGCATAAACCGAGGCATGTACTAAAGTGTCAGACTGAGCATGCATGACAATTTGAAATGTACGTTTAAGCAATCAAATGAGAGAATTTACTTCAAATAATAATGCTAGCTACTACAGTGTATTCATTAGATGGTTACTGCTTATTTTATGTCAATATTCAAATGGGAGATGCCAAAGGCAAAATATTAAGTAATATTATAAAGAAGTAGCAGAGCTAATATTCAGGGAAGTAAATTAAGCCAATATAATTCAAGATAATAATAAAAGTTGCTCTCTTGACAAAAGAAATATATTTAATAAGACCAAGTGAAAGTAAAGTTCAAATATTTTTCTATAGTTGATTGACTTATTGCATTTAGTTCACCGTTCTCTTTATGCATGCACGTAAAAATCTGGCCTTAGTTTGCATTGGTACCATTTTATAGGTCTCAATGAAACTACAGACTGCAAATGCTGCAATGAATCAAGGTATAAACTAATATAGCAGAGTTCTCAGCAAGAAAAATAATGGTATGCTTGAATGTTAAGTTATCAAGTGCAAAATGAAACCATATGATGATTGCATTTCATACAAAATCATTTAAACAAAACCAAATTAAGTGAAATATACAACATAACTTAATCAGAGAAAAGCACACACGTGTAGAATGCATTGAATACCTGGAGGGAAAAATAATCTCAAATGCAATCTGTATACATATGGTTTAATCAAGTCCCTAAAATGCACTTTCATAAGGCTCCAAAAGTATATTTAAACATCAAAGTTTAACAATTCTGAATATAAGCCTGAATGGGACAAACAAAAGATGGCAGATCCTAATGAAGACAACAGAGTGCTGATACCCAAATAGTTAAAACAGTATTGAAGTTGTAGACATAAAAAACCATCACAATCCAATTCAATTAAAATCCTAATCCATACCCTAAATAATCGAATAGGTACCAAACCGCTGCATTAAAGAGTTATGAACTTGATAATTTTATCAATTGAATTAAATGAAGTATGAACTGATCTTTGATATCCCCTAAATCATCCTATTTTTTAAAGCATGATTTAATATTTAGGCTGGAATTCCGATCATTATAACTGGTTTAAATTCTTATTCTTATGATAATCAAAATGGAATCCCATTCAAGTTTCGATTTTGATATGGATCCTGAATATATATTTACTAAGCGATGGCACTATATTTCTATATTTCTATCAACTCCAGCTCAATAGAATAACATTAGAAATCAATATTCGGACGCACTACTTTTTTCATTCTCCAACAAAAAGTACCAAAATCTTAAACGTAATCATACTCTAAACTTTTGAAATAGAAATTTATTAAACATTCAAAAATCTCAAAGAAACGAAGCGTGAAACAAAAACCAAAATTTTGAACATTGGTGTAAACAAGTACTTACTGCGGCAATATAAACATTTAATATTTATTATTTAACTGGCGAATTAACTATTTTTCGTTGTTGACCATATTTCAAAATCCATTGATTTTGCTAAATCTTCTACACATACAAACCCAAAAAATTATACGTGAATAGTATCCGAATCTATATAATAGAACAATAGGTTGGTTCCATACGTATTCAGAATGATGAAAATCGATTAAACGAAAGCAATGAAGTAAATTGCAAAGAAGAAGATACAAAGGATTGAATTATCTACAGTTTGATAAATTATAAAAAGAACTAATTTTTTTTTTTTAAGATTGATTTTGTATTGAATTACAGAAGAAATTTCACCACCTGCTACTTTGCACCTTCTACAACCCCAAAACACCACAACAACACTTCAGGCATCAACATGATAACCAGTCGCCACTGCTTTCAAACTGCAACCGCCACCATCGTCATCAATCACCTCCTCATACTCAAATTCACGAATTCACGAATTTCCAATTGCATTGTAAGTGGATTAGGGTTCGGGCTTTGATTCAGAGCTGAGGGAGAGGATAATGGAGAGGAAGAAAGAGAGGTGGGGAGAGCTCGAGATAGAGGAAATTATTTACGGGGATGGAGCTTGGATTTAGCTCAGGTTTTTCCGATTTTGGGAAAGATGAAAAGGGGAGAGGGATTTAGGGTTTTCGAGTGAAAATGAGAGGGAGACAAAATAATTTGCCGCTAACTTTTCGGATTCGAACGTGGGAATAGTATTTTTGCATCGGTTGTAAATAAAACTGATGCAACTAACACTATTTGCATCGGTATATTTTCTTCGGTTGTTGATGATAACCGATGCAAATTGTACTTTTTTACTACCTACTGCTTTCCACATACCAAATGCATCAGTTGTTAAAGTGTAATCGATGCAAATACTTCTATTTGCATCGGTTGTTGTAACAACTAATGCAAATGAGGTGAAGCAACATGTGTATTTTGTAGTAGTGCCACTATTATGAATGTAGTCAAGTATAGAAGAGGGTACTCCGTTCCTCTACTCCGGTGTATCGCCCACGACGAAATTAAGCGAGTGTTACACGAAGGAGAATGTGGCGATCACACCGAGGAGCAAACTCTCGCTAAGAAAGTACTCTGATGATACGGATATTATTGGACGACTGTAAACCCTGATGCGGTTGATTACACCAAGAAATGCGATAAATGTCAAAAGCATACTCGAATTCCTAGAGCCCCACCTACTGAGATAACCTAAATGGTCAGTCCATGGCCATTTGCAGTATGAGGCATCGACATCATTAGCTCTCTACCTCAGGCCAAAGGTGGTGCGAAGTACGCCATCGTCGCAGTTGATTACTTTACCAATGGGCCGAAGTTGAACCTCTTGCTATAATCACGACGAAGAAGGTGATCAACTTTGTAGTCCGCAACATTTTATGTCGATTTGGTCTCCCACATACCATCATCATTGATAACGGAAACCAGTTCGACAACATTGGATTCGAGGATTTCTGCTAGTGATTCTAAATTCAAAAGAAATTCTCTACAGTTGTACACCCTCAAGCGAATGGCAGGTTAAAGCTATTAATAAGGTTTATCAAGTCTATTCTAAAGAAAAGACTGGAAAAAGGTCAGGGGCAATTGGTTGATGAACTTCCTATGGCTTTATGGGCTTACCGGACAACCCACAAGTCCACGACCGGACACACTCCATTCTGTCTTTCCTATGGTTCAGAAGCCGTTATTCCAATCGAGATGGAAGTACCTTCTCATCGTGTGACTTATTATGATACAAAGACAAATGCCATACTACTTGCTGAATCTTTGGATTTGTTGGATGAGAAGTGCGAAAAGGCTGATTTGAGGGCAGCCGCATACCGAAGTCGAGTTGCTCGATTATACAATGCTAAGGTCCAACCCCGAACCTTTGAACTCGGCGATCTCGTCCTCAAAAGAATCTACTCGGTTCCTTTACTACACATGAAACGAACGTGGAAAGGACCGTATGTGAATGAACGAAAGCTCGGAGATGGCACATTCAAATTATCGATCGTTGATGGTCCAAGAGCCAAGAATAGCAAGAGTCTCCGTCGCTACTACACATGACAAGCTTTATTTATTTTAGTTTATTTTTCATCTGCAATTTGTTTCTACATTTTGAAATTTGAATTTTTAATAAGGCAACTGACTTTGTCGTATTTTCTCATTTCGGCAATAAAATGCCATCTCTTCAAGCTAGAGCTGTGATTTATTTAATGTGACATACAACCATCACAATGCATGAAGATCTAAATTCCATCATACGATGAAATTTATTCAAATAGGGAGTGACTGTGATACGACCGGCCACTCACTAAGTGAAACCCGAGCTCAGGGGCAAGCCATCACACTGAAACCAAAGAAGGATTGACACATGACAATCCTTTAACTAACTCCAATCTCTCAGAGTGCGAGCTGGAGTATAAACTTATGAAAGCGATTTCGAAAAGGGTGGATCCGTCCACCTAACGACTTCGATCATATCCTAACCAAATTCGAGAAGGATGGACCCGTCCATCTAACGACCTTACTTATTAACTCGGGGTGGATGTGAATCGATACATGATCCTGATAAATCCATCATTCTCGGAGTACGAACGAAATCCTAAAAGCCTAATCAGATGTGACTGACCATCTGTCGGCCGACTCCAAATTCCCAGAGTGCAAATTGGAGTATAAATATCAACTCTAAGTTACCAGGGTTCGAACTGGAGTACAAACACCAACTCCGAATTCCCAGAGTGTGATTTGGAGTACAAACATCAACCAACTTCGAGTTCCCGGAGTGTGAACTGGAGTACAAACGTCGACTATATCCAGATTCCCAAAGTGCGAACCGATTATCGACCGCAAAAAACTTCGAGTCCCCAGAGTGTGGTCAGAGTATAAACATAACTCGAGTGTGAATGACCACTTGTAAACTAACTTAAGTCCTCGAAGCGTGGACGCATACTTAAAACTTGAACAGGCTCGATCGACCGCTGACGTGCAAATGCGAATCCCAGAAGCGCGAATGTGATCATTAATGAGTGAGCGAGTGTGATTCAACCACTCGACTCTCACTTGTTTCAACATCGATTTAACGATGTTAAGGTCGATGAAATGAAGTCTAAATGAAATCGCTGGCCGATTTTTGCAAATCATCCCCGAAACTAGGGGTAGAACTTAAGTGTCAACTATTGACTGAAGTAGTGCAACATCAAAGTTCAATTTAATCCCCGGTCATGACTCGTGTCCATGATTTTCGGACTTGACAAGTAAAAATAAACTCGACTCAAAGGTTGGAACTTCGCAAGTGCACTAAACTGAAAGTCAAATACTGGAACACTTAAGCAAAATAAACAATAATTGTGTTGAAGCCAAAAAAGAGTTTCATTTCAACTATCAGTGGAAAAAATTCATGTACAAGTTATCTCCAAAATTCCTACTACCAGGGATTGAACCCGCTTCTATACACGGCCTAAAAAAACTAAAATAAATTTCCTATCTACTCAAAAATGAGCCGAGGAGGGAGAGCATATATTCTCTTTTCTTCTTTGGTTTCCCCTTTGGCGTGAACCCATTGGATCCACTAGTAATTTTCCTCTTCGAGCCTTTGCATTTTGACGGCTGGTCTCCGGTAGGTGGCATTATGTCTACCTCCTCCTTCGAGCTCAAATGAATAGGAATACTTCCTACAGGCGGAGTTGGAGGGGTTGGATCTACTATAGGAGGCAGGATAGACGTGTTGGTATCGATAACTGTACCACCGGATGATATCATTTTCAGTGGAACTGGGCCAGGTGTCGCCATTCCAGCTCCAGAACTAACGCCACGAGCTGCTGCCTCCATTTCAACGTCGATTTCGGCCAATATCTCTTCCTCATGAATTGCTTGAGCCTCGCTAGGGGCATCGATGGCCGGCATTGAAGAGCCAGTAGAATGTACCTTTCCACCCATAACAAATGGTAGGTCCGCAAAAGGGTCACTGTGATGACTGAGATGTTCCACCATCATCTGTTCGTCAAAAGAGATTGTGTATCCATACGTTCCATCAATCGATGCAGTCGTTATTGTGGTGGTTGCCTCAGTAATAATGGCCTCCTGTGCTTGAAGCGGTTCTTTAGTTGCATGAGGCACAATTGATGTAACTCCAGTAACTAGATAGAGAAAAAAACAAACTGTTAGTAAACACTTCAAATCAAGCTCCTTATTTTGAACACGTATGAAGAATGTTCAGAATACCTTCCTCGGTTTGGCTTGTGGACGGCTGAACAACTTCAGAAGTGTGTTCTCTAGCTGGAGATAACTGCGGCTGTTCCGATTGTAAGCAGGGACGGATTGGGGATCAACCGCTAGTGCAGATTCAGGTTGGGTTGGTGTAGGAATCTCGAGACTTGCATCGTGATGCTCAACACCGGAACCTTCTTTAACATTCGAGTGTTGGGTGCCGAGCCTCTCGTTTACGTGCGAAATCATCGACTCATGGAGAATCATTCTTTCATCTTCATTCAGCATACGATTCTCAAGCTCAAACTCGTCAATTGATTCATCTGGATACATCACCATCTCCTCCTCAACCAGTCGGCCTCAAGCATTGTGAAGAGGTACCAAATAATTTTCAAGCCAGGCTAAGTTCTGTGCTTAAGCACATTAGCATTATAAGTGACGAGGAGATCTTCGACATCAGCCACAAGCCTGGACTCCGTCGTTCGGACCCTCACCTAAACCTCAGTCTCTACCTCGCGGACTTTAGCCGTTGTCGCATCCCATTCACCTCGGAGCACTACGGCCTGCTCACATGCCTCCTGTGCTACGCAATTTGTGTCATCCCTTTTCTCGATAATTATGGAGAATTTGGCTTTAAGCTCATTGAGTTCATTGAGAACCGCATCCCGTTCGGCAATGACGATGGTGTTCCGATGGCCAATCTCATCCACCAGGGCATAATGTGTCAACCTCATCCTCTCTATGGCCAAGTTCACCTCGTCGGCCTTTTGAGAGGCCTCTATTTCTAACTTTCGAGAGGATTTGGCTTTGTCATTAAGCACTTGGATGATTCGATCCTTCTGAGCGAGCCCTTTTTCTAATTTCTCTATGATGGTGGGCCCCTCAAAGGCTAGCTTCGACACTTTCTCTGCGACTTTCGACCACTCCTTATACTGAGTATAAATGTCGTGAATATAATCATGCATCGTGTTCTCCGCTTCCGTTGGAGTTCTCTTTATGTGTGGAGGAAAGATGTAGCCATCAAAACAAATGTTCGGGAAATCCTTCTACAATTGTGCGAATCTAACAGCCCCTTATTCGATGGGCATAGTAATACCCTGTTCAGTGACAATGGGAGTTTCAACCTCATGTCTGCGACGGTGTGATTTCGGCATAGAGGTTTGGGAAGATGGTTTATGGCGGGAAGGCTCTACAGTTTGTTTTCCATAGTTCGAGGGGTGTGTAGGGATTCTAGGAGGTGGAGAACACGATCGAGATCTATGTTTATAGTCCCTATCCTTATCCATGTCATATCTTTCTTGGTTGGAATATCAACGGTCATAATCCTTCTTTGTCTTTCTTCTACACGAGTCATAGTATTTCGAAGATCGGCGAGCTGAGCGAAGACTCCCCAACATCGACCCACATCCAGACATTGTACCTACAAATTAAGAGAAGCAAAGTTATCAATCTCTTGAAGTAAACGGCTTGCAATCGAAACCGTGGAGTGCCGTGAAGTATGTATGTATGTGTAACCCCTCGACCAAACAGAAATGTCGGCCACACTTGTGGGAAGAGACTTTCTTAATCTAAGGCACTCTGAAGCTCCTCCAATTCGGCATCGTGTTGGAGTGATATATAATCCAGAATTGGGATATCGGCAAGCCCTTCGAAAATGTTCTCCACTTGCGAGGGAGGAGCCTCTGAAATTCTAATATCAGAAACAGTGAGAGACATGATCATATATTTCCGTCTCCTAGACTTAGAACGTTTATGGGCTACGGCCTTGCCTTTTCTCCTTCCCTCAGAATCTTGAAAGGTGTAGCAAGACCCAACAATGGGTTCATCATCGGTGGGTGTATCTTTGTCATCACCTTCTTCATCTATAACAACCCAGGGTGTCTTACACTTCACCCATCTAGTCGCGACTGCCCTCAATGTTCCTTCGAGCCTTATACTATGATTTCGTTCGATCAGCCCAATTATCTTCAAGTTTCAGTCCATTAACACCGATTCTATGAATAACCGTCGGCTGGCGAATCCTGGAGGGCATCGGACATAAAACCACTCCGTTTTAAAATAACTCAGCCTGATCCAGGAGCGGATGACAATTTGACAATTCCTGACCGACTCTAGGAATGTGAACGAGGGACTATCTCCTCGACTCTTGATATTGAATAAATATCTTATCTCTATCGGGGTTGGTGGTCGAAAAAGATGCTCCATAAATACAATGAATAGGCTGTTCAGCATAGCATATCCGTTCAGATGTAGCTGTGATGGAGCAATTTCGAAGAAAGATAACACCTCCCTAATGTATTGGTTAAATGGAGGAAGTGTTCCAGCTGTACATGCATGGCGATTGAAAGCAGTAAACCCCTTCGGTGGAAAATGCGGTCTATCATTTGGTCCTGATAATAGCACATCGTCCAATGAAAAACAATGCCTTAAGCACATCCGTCCTAGCATATCTTCTGAAACGTTGGACGATACCAAATATAGCGGGTTACCGATAAAAGTAGCACCTGGTATCTCATCCGGAGCTGTATCTATAACTTCGGCCGCGAAGGACGGTATCTCGATTGTTAAGGGAAGTGAACTCTGAAGTTCCTGCTGTTGTGAGCTTATAGACTCCATAACAAACTAACTTATGAAAAATCATCAATAGACGATAATAAGCCCGTGTATTCCCTAGTGTGAAGTGTGTGAATGTGTTTTGCAGTGCAGCGTTACATACTATTTGAGAAATTCAACATAGTTAGAGAATGTATAAATGTTGAGACTTCAGAATTCAATCGGAGTGACCGTCATCACTGAACGTCATAACCGTGCCATCTAGACTTTAGCGACCAATCCAAGATTAAAGTTCATTTGGTTCGTTTAAGTTACAGTTCCACCGATGAGCTTCGAAGGATAGTCAAATATGCTGTTCAACGGTCAAGTCCAATTATGCCAGATTGAAGCTCGCTGGAGTTAGATGTTCGATCGATCAATATTTTTGTATCCATCGAGGCTAAGATGTGGATCAGTCACCAAAGGTGCAAGTTGTATCGATCCAGAACACAGCAATTCGTATCGGTCAAGGAGGCCTCAACTTCATATCGATCAGTTCGTATTAACTTCGTATCGGTCGTTATAGGCCGATACTCTTCATATTGATTCCAAAATCAGCGATTTCGTATCTACCATCTTGGATCGATACGAAACCCCATAGACCCAGATCGATACAGAGCAATTTCAACCGTCTACTATCGATGCAAAATCGATACCAGAGATCGAAGGTCTGTAACTTTCGCATCTCCACCGGTTACCCATCTTCTTCTACAAGCCACCGAGGCGCCATTGGAGAGCGCCTCTTCGGTCTCACTACGGCTTCATCCCAATGTCAACAACATCCGAACTAGTCGATGCCCTGGATAGAATGACATTGAGATTCAAGTCTCGTCATTTTTTAAGAAGTGTTGATTGATCATCTACCTAGTTTAAAGAGATCGATTCGAAGGACTAGCAAGACGTGATGGTTCGAGGATGAAGGCTATCATCTGTTTCTCAGTTTTTCTTGATACGAAGGCAAGAATAAAAACAGAAAACAAGTCAGATTTTTCTAAGTCCATAAAGTATTTATATGGGTTCGACCCAAGGGGAGTGACGATTCGTATAACCGATGCGAAGTGATCTACTCGTATCCATTCATCATCGACTCTAAGCAAACACAGTTCGTACCCATCAACGTTGAGCTCACAGGAGCTCATATCTATCGATACAAAACACTTGTTTGTATCCACTATTTTCGACTCCATTCAGATGCATCGATACGAACTACACTGTTCGAATCCATCAACATACAACTCATGAAGACTCATACCCATCGATACGAATAGTACCTAGAAGACCAGCTGCTCTTTTCGCATCCCTATAAGTCCATCCATACGAAATGCTAAATTCGTATCCATCAGTTCAAATAACATTGATGCAAGAACAATCTTTCAACCTTTTACATCGATCCAGGAGAGGATCGATACGAAGGGACATTCCAAAACAACCATCAAGCGTTGTTACAACTCGAATTTCACATCGAGTGGATCGATACGGAATTCGATACGAGAAAACTGACAACGACTTGTGAACGTGCGAACGTTAACGAGAGTCAAGTTAACATCTATGCATGTATGTCGGACTAATTTTCAACTTTAAAAATTCACAGGTCGAATGCTCACCTGATGAATAATTACAACGAAAAACAACTGATCGCTATCATACAACAATCTGTTACAACAACACATGGTACAATAGTTGGCAATCTATAGTTCATAATTTATGTCTCTATGGATCAATCAAAGACTACAACTTCCAACGAGAAGACGATAATTGTTTAACAAGTCAGATGGAACTATTCAGAGTGAAGATTGCAGCTTATCAAAGAATGTCTTATTCTCACATGACATACTTTGAGGGGCAAATGTTATCCCGCCTTTTCGTAAGGCCGTGATACCAAGAACTTGACTAGAAACCATGGACAGTCCGTCCCGAAGATCGGTTACATGCAGGCTCACTAGGGATGACGGTAAATTTTATCTGAGTCCAGATCAAGCTATAATTGATATGATATGACAAGCAAAGCTATGAAATCCAATGTTCCAAATTTCAAGTCAATCCAAGTTTGTGTGCTCAAGATATGATCGATATAATCCATGGAAAACAGCTTGTACGCAACCATCAATTCATATCCATCAGAAGTCCTAGATATTCGTGTCCATCAGTAACCACTAACTACTTCATTTTCATTTATGAATTTCATAGTAATAGAAAATACATGTCCTACCGAGAGAGAATTTGTAACTTGCCCGTCGGAGCATGTCACTTCGTATCCATCAATTGAAGAGCCTTGTTCGAATTCATCAGGCTTTGCTAGTTCGTATCCATCAAGTAACCTTGGTTCGTATACGTCAAATAACCGTTGTGCGTATCCATCAAGGCCAAACAAAGTCGTTATCATTTGTTCGTATCCATCCTGTTGGTTCAACTTTGTATCGACCAATTGGAGTTAATTCCGATCGATATGAACAAGATAAAGTCCACCGATACGAACGGGACGACTTCAACCGATACGAACAAGGCCGCGGTGCATCGAGTTGAACAAGGCAACACAAATGATCGATAAGAACAAGGCAGTGTAGTCGGCCGATGCGAACAAAATGGTAAATATCGATACAAACAAGGCGAAAAATTTGTAATGGCTCGGTCAACTCGGCGTGAAAAATGGATCGATCCAAGTAGTTAACGCCATGTCAACTTGCACGCACGTGCTCAACATCGATTCGAACAGATCGATACGAACAGTATCGATGTAAAGAAAACAACCTAGAGATAACACAAACTTGCATCGATCACAACTCGTAATCCACAAGTCCAAATGCTATGAAATTTTCATAGGAGCTTACGTACAACCTAAGGAATGTTCCTGCCAAGTTTCGACTTGATTCGATCAAACCTTGATCGATACGACGTTCGTATCGATCACGAATCGAGTCGAATTCGTGTGGGATAGATCGCGTGGGCCGATACACGTGCCAAAAGAAGTCTTCCGAGATCTGAACGAGATAATTTCAGCCTATACCTATAAATAGCTCCTCAAAGCCTATAGAAAATGGGATCTTTTGGCTCTTTGACATCCAGACTCTACCGAAACAATTGTTGCACTTCATAGCTTCTGTTGTACTCAAAATTCATCACTGTAATCTACTGTAATCAGTTGTAACCAGCATGTGAATATCAATAAAATCATTAACTTCATAGTGACGTAGGCCATACGCCGAACCACTCTAAAATCCTATGTTTCTGCGCGTTTTTATTGTTTCTTTTTGAAGTGTTTGTTATATAACCCGCTTTTTACATTTCTGTTCTTCATTTTTATCTCTTCAAATACTTCCGAAGAGTGTTGTGCCCAATTTTGCTACAAACACTTTTATAATATTTTATGTATAACATTAAATTAATTAAATCTTATTTAATTAATTTAATTAACTAACACTTTAATTATTTATTATATTATTCAATTATAACATAATATAATGAATATATATACTATAATCTTTATAGTAATACACATATATCTAACATATATATGTATGTATGTATTTAATTATTAATTAACTTTTAATTTATTTATTTAATTAAACAATTCTATTTAATTAATTTCAAATATTCTTTCATACATACATGTACACTCAATCTGTCTTAAACAATTCAAGACAACATAATTTATATCATTATATATATATATATTATATTTAATTATTTAAAATTTTTAATTAATTCATTTATTTTATTAATCTTATTAATAAATAATATTTTGAAATTAATTTTATAACATTTTGAAAAACTATATTATAACTTTAATAAAAAAAATATTTTAAATTCAACTTTTAAATTTAAAAATTTTATTTTAATTTTCAAAATAGTTTAAAAGCATACATTGTAACATTTATAATATTTTAGTTTCAATTTAAATCTTAAATTTAAAACCTTTTGTTTTAATTTCAAAACAATTTTGAAATTAGCCAAAGGCCCGATTCAAATTGTGAATTTTCTATTACGGATAACCTTTGAGTCAACCTCATCCTTCCAGGCCTAGACAATAGAAAGGTAAGGTAGAATACTCGATTACCTAAACTCAACCTTAGACACTACTTTTCTAGACATCTTACAATATGGTTAGCCTTTAATAAGTTAGCTATAATACTACTAATTTAGATCGCATAGGCTATTGAAACTAGGCCATTCCATAGTGTAGTGAATGAGTATATTCTAAAAAAAATTCTTCCATTTGGATCTTATTGGGTCTATGAAGTCTAAATTAATTTAGATAATATCTATATTTATTTCAGAAAAAATCAATATTTTATTTAATTTTTAAATAAAGTTTCATTTATTGTATAATTTTTTATAATATATATATATATATATATTATAAAGATATGTATGTAATTGCAGGTGCAACATAATAAGGTATGCATGGTTTGATATACACTTATATAGATGTTGGGATTTACACTATAACAAAAATATTAGCCCCTCTATATACATGTTGTATGTATGTATGCACAATTTTTTATATTACTAAGTATTACTAAAAAATAAAATTTATATAATACACTTATGTAAATATATATACATAAACAAAGTTTAATTAGATTGCAAAATATGTTGAATATAAATATAAAAGAAGTTTTAAATAAGTATTATATATAATTCAAATTTGTGAGTGTATATTAAATGTAATTTAAAAATATTATATATATATATATAATATACATATGTAGATATATACTTGTAAATATATTACAATGTAAATAATAATAATAAAATATATGTATACATATAATAAATGCTTTCGGCCTAAAAAATGTTTTTTTTGGTTTAAATTTTTAACGATATAAAAAGGGTTTTTTTTTTAAATTCTGTACAGAATAAGTTATAATTAATTATTTCAATAATTTCTTAAAACAAAAAGATATCATATTTTATATTAAAATTATGTAGTTACATGTTACACTATATATCTTGTATATAAAGAAAATACTTGAGTAGTGAAGCCTTTTTAGAATGCCAAGAATACCCTCTGCTTATTTGAAAAGAAAATTTTACTTCCTACTGACGTGGCAAGGGCAACTTTGTCTTTTTGAATGTCCAACACGTTATCAATCCACCCTGCACCACGTTTTCAATGCTTTTCCAAATCCATTTTTACACCCTTCTTCCTAATCCATTTCTGATTATAACTGCATCGCATCATGCGATTCGCATGGTTCTACAGCAACTCGAATCTATCACTACAAGTGAGACTCGGATCTACATCCACCTTCGCTCGGGCCTGACCGCCCACACCTCTCGACGAAGTCGTTTTCCCACTGCCGAGTTCTTTTCCGAATGTAGGCTCGCCGCCTCCTGCATTTACCGGCTATACTGTGGTTAATGACCAACGTCTATGGGGAGGATGCGGGATTTGCGCATTCCGACATCCTTTAATAAGGTGAAGCTATCATACTGACCATGACCTCAAAACCTTACCTGTTGAGGGCTCGATCCAGACTTCTATGGCAACTTAGGTACTTTCATCTTCTCTGCATTTTGATAGCTCAAACTCCAAAAACCTAGGGGCCTTGATGACTATTGCGTCTATCAACAAACATGTATCTAATGCATTTGATAAGTATTTGTTAACTAATTCCTGTAATAGGTTTCAATACACCATTATGTTTGTTTACATTATTTGCAACAGACAAATATAGTAACTCATTTTCCCTTCACTTTAGTCTCTTTCAAAATCTTTGTTCAACCAATGGCAATTCAATTTTTATTTGGTTGTTGTATATGTCATTATTTGACTGTAATATAGGAAATATGGCATTTGAGTACAAAAAATAGCGCTCTAGAGAAAAATAATATTGCTTTTCAGAGTAGTTAGTAGTTGTGAAATTATCTAACAAAGCCAAAATTCGGCAATGTGTTGCAATTGTGTGCATGCGCGCGTGCGTAAATACTACTATTAAACAAAAAACTACTACTCTTTGTTACAATATTCCATATGCAAATACTACTCTCTTATGGCTGTAATATTATAATAAAGAACCAAATACTTCTATCAAGCAAAAATCTAACCACTCTTTGCTACGATGTTCAATGTACAAATACTGCTGCCTTTAATTACAATGCATGTCATACATAAAACTTACCAATCACCAATAATTATGAATATGGAAGACAACCTAGTGCCCATTGAAACTGAAAATTTTACTAAAGGATTCAATTTCATGCTTTCAACTATACTCCACAATTAAATTAAGTAAATTAAGAAGGTTTATAGTATTCAAGGCACAACCAATGAATTTTATGACATTTACTATTATGTTTCATTTCGAGTTGCAAATGCATTATCAAGTTTGGTTCATGAGTGGTGAGCATATGTTTAACAAATCAAAGGTAATTATCGACAATGCATGCATATGAAAATATATATTAATCTAATGTCATTTCTCGAACTTTATAAGTCAATGGATGTATGCATACTTTTGGTGTCGATTTTTCATTATTAGAATTTCTATCGTGAGTGTTATACTCGAATTTGGACTGCAAAATATTGGTTATCCATTTTGCAGTAAGGGTGATTGGTAAGATTAGCAGCTCCAAGAGATAAAGAGATCTATCACGTATATTCATATTTGTTATATTACTTTATAAATAAGGTTTCTTATGGAAATTTATAGGAGACTTATTATATTTTTCATATTCAACATTGCACAAGCTAACTTCGTAAGAATGTGCAAATCAGTAAATAATTCTAGCCCACTATAACTCTACTTTCTCATTTTGAAGCTTCGTGAAACATTTCAAGAAACGAGGTAAATATGGATGTTTACTTTCAAATTTATTTGTATGCAAACATTTTTAGCTTTTAATTTACTTAGTTGTTTCCGTTTGTAGTTCAGTTTGAACTTATATGATATTAAATTTCAAATTGCTTTAGTTTTGCTTTTTTGGTTGATGTTTTGACATTACCTTACTATTGCTATCCTTTTTGTCAACAAAGTTCTCTTACACCCATAAGATATTTGCAGAAGCTTTACACTCAATTTCTCTAAAGAACTTCAAATGCGTTAATTATAGGACTGGGTTGTAGGTTTTGTTGATTACAATTATAAAATAAGAAATACCCTTTATATTATTGGTACTTCATTGAATGACAAAATGATGAACACTTCAACCCTGTGCACTCCTAAGTTATGTTTGAATCATTTTTATTTCTTATTTTTCAATGTAGCCATTGACTCTTCTGATGTATAAGGCTACTGTTCTTCACATGTGAATACTTTGATCCATCAACTAATTCATTTGAATGTAGTGAAAAGGTAATATCTAAATTGTATTATTATCAAACAAAATGGCATTCTATTTGCAGATCAAGTACAAACTAGGAAGAGCAAGGAGCATGCATTACTTGCCAATTTCTTATTGATAAAAACCTACTGATTTGTAATTCGGGTTTGCGATTCTGTTTTCCATATTCCTTACATACTGTACTCTTGAAACTACCGAATATAAGAACCACAACAACAACTGATACATCAACATTTTTATACCAAATATAGTAAAATTAGTGTAATTTCCTAATACTCAGCTTAAATGGTAGCATCGCTGTAATTTTCCTTTATTAAAATCATGTGCATATGAATAAATTAACATAAGATTCATTTTTATATCAGCAATCTTTATGTTGTTTTTGGTTTTGTGTTTTAGGGGAAGTGATCTACGAATTAAATTTTTATAACTCATTTTATATCTTCTATGCCGAATTCCCGCAATGCATGGGTTTTTATTTTTGGATTATCAAATTTTTGATTATTCGTGTATATGAATTAAGTTGTTTATATTTGTGTATAGTGATGGAAGATTCAAAAGAGTTTGCAGTGGAGTTCTCTGATAAATTAAGTAGAAAATGGAGGTTGAAAACAGAGAAGATGCTATATGAAGGGAAATAATACGAAGACTCAGGTTGGCCATCTATCCATGGCGTTTGGTTAATATTGCACAAATTTTGTAATCTATTTCCATATCCAACCAGAACATGAACCAATTGCATACAGAGCAATGATACATGAGTTCTCAGCGCTACTATTCTCAAGGAACCAACGGACCTTACTGCGTTAGAGTTTAACCTCTATTGAAGTGCTTAGCCAAATAGTAATGCCTATAGACAAAGGAAATATCTGAAGGAAGCAGTCGTGAACGGACAAACGTTACAATTGTTGTTTTAGACAATGTAGAAATTAACATATTGATTCCCACTGTACCTGAGATATAAACTTGTATATACCGTGATATAGAATGGTAATTATTAATACTGTATATATTTTCAATTATACACATTGCTATTTGTAAAAATATGTAAAAATATAGAACTAGGTAGAGACTATGCTGATACAAGCAAATTGATAAATTATATACTATGTTGTACTTTTATTTCTTAAATTTGATTTTTTTAACTTTTGGAACTAATTATGTTCAATAGATAAGGGTGCATTATACATTTTTGCTTTTATATTTTTTTCCACACCAATTGAATTTCACTGTCATTTATGGTAAATCCAATTTATCTTCCCTAATATGTTCTCGGTCATGATCAACTATATATTGCTTTATCTAGAGGCGTTGGATAAAAAACAACAAATATTATGGTGAAAAATGGAAATTTTCAAAATAGAAAATTTACGCATACTATAAATGTAGTATGCAAAGATGTATTATTAACATGTAATCATGAATTTAGTTAATTATACTTCAAGTTTACTATTTCATACACCTTTTACAATAAATATTATACTTCAACATGCATAGTCATATGTATTCCTCAATTTATATTACTCCAAGTACATAATGGGTTTTTTATAAACATAAATAGGTAAAAATTGCAGTTAACACCATTTTCTCCATTTTATTGTTTTTTTCCTGATTTTCAAGCAGTACTTTTATAGATTACACCATTGAGCTAGATATATTATATAGATAAAAAACAATTTCCAGTTTATTACTCAAATAGAATTGTGGCCTATATAAAAAAATTCCTTATACAACGTTTTTGACTCCATCAGTCTCAAGCCTAAGACAAGGAGAAGATAAAACGATTGCCATAACTATACTTTAGTTCTTACAGATTACTTACAAGCTATTGCTATTGACATCAACCTTGAAAAAGCGGAGAGGAACATTAACTTAAGCCTTGGAATTTTATACAACGATATTAATTTAAAGGAAAATTCGAAATCCATACACCAGCGTTAAGTAATTTCATACTTCAGCAAGTATATTGAGGGTTTATGATGAAAAGAGTACCATAGGAAGTGCAATCGCCATGTGGACAAGGAAAATTCTCTATATTAATATGCCGATCGGTTACTTTTTAAAGGAGAGATAATGCAAGCTTTCTAGATTCCAAACTACATGAAATGTTGATTTTAATATTTGTTAAAATTCACTAGTCATTGATGTAATAGTTGGTTACTTTTTTTTACCTGTTTAATTAGTTCCTGAAATAACTTAGTCTCATTCACATATTGGTAAACGGTTGATTTGTGCATGTACCTGCATAAAAAAAGCAAGCTTTTGTACACGTAAAAGTCATTTTGTAAGATCCAAAAACCTTACAAATAATGTTTATTAATACTAATTCCTTCTACGCACGTGCATCGCACGTGCCAAAGTGCTCGTGTATATGTATATGTATATATATATCGTTCGTATAAATTAATTTTAAATTAAATCAAAAAATTATATAATATAAATGCGAATTAGATATTAAATTTTTTTCAAAATTTTGAAACCTTATGTGAACAAATAAAATTTTATGAAATGCAGACTATTACTTAATACAATGTTATTTCTTATGAATTTGGTTTTTAGTTAAATGAAATATTTAATATATATATTTTACAGGTAAATAGGCACAAGGAATAAGTTGCGAAAAAATTTAGTCTTGGAGACAACAAGTTTGCTTTTTAGTCTGAAGGACACATTTTAGTGTAAACGGAAAATGATAGTTACAACTATCATTCTGAGATTTACACTAAAAAGCGTCCTTCAGCCTAAAAACCAAACTTTTTGTCTCTGAGACTAAATTTTTTTGCAACTTCTTCCTTAAGCCTAAAAATCCCTATATTTTATTTTAAAAAAAATCTTTTTCTTTCTAGGTTATGAGTACATGCATGGGATTTTCGTATATATATGTGTGTATTTAACCATCCAATATATGATAACACAAAGATATAGAGATTCATGATAAATGATTTTGTTTAAACTAATACATGATATGATCATTTTTTAAGCCTTTATCTAATTATAATCAAGTTAAATTACTTTTGCCTTATGCCTAAAATCCGCTCATTGAAACGAAGAACCAAACTCCTTGAATCCAATTCCAAATCCAGAATTTGCTAGCTCCCGGACACAACTACCACCGACAATCAAATTGTATTTAATTTGATGTTTTGATGTTTGAATTTTTAGGGCTTTAGAGGGGGTGGTCGGCCTTGGTATGCAGAAAATAGAAGAGAGAGAAAAAAAATCCAATTTTTAGTAAGGATAAGGCGGTTTATATAAAAGAAAGATCAGAGAGCAAAAATAGGATCTAGATCCATGCCTGTCTCTTACCTATTCTCTCCTTTGAATGTTTAAATCCTTCCCTTAAGCCATCAAATAGTCGCACTCTATTTGTTCCCCTATAGCCGACCTAAGAAAGCCCCCAATGGGTACAAAACAATTTCAAACCCAAACAGTATTTGTTGTATTTAAATTCAATACGCATACAAATATCGTATATCGATTAGTGTGCATATAACTATTATATGCATACTATTTAATATTTTTCAATATGCATCAAATAAAATTTAATAATTAATATTTCATAAAAATTAATTAATTAATTTATAACAATTATAAATCAGTTAAATCTATTGGTATTTAGGAGAATTTAATGTTTCAGTTGTGTGACTCTTAGATGTAAATTTGGTCAATGATTAATATCAAACAATTCGTATACTAACGTTCATACGTCACTTGGCAGGTGGTGTGATATTATGGTCAAATTTATCGCTTACTCGGCATTGGTAAAATCCAATTTTATATTATTAAGTGTTACTTAGTAGTGACAATTATTTACACTAATTCTCTTCGTCAAAACTATGTCGCTTTGGATTTGTGAAATTAATAATGGTCAAAATCCAATATCATCCATATTCAACTCTGTAGGCCAAAAACGAAGACTTTAGTTCAATGATAACAATTATTATTAACCGAATTGCTCTGGCTAGAGACTTTTACTTTGAGTTGGCTTCAGTTGACCGAGATATAGACCCATACACCCGATGAGATGAATTCTCTCTTTAATAGTGTCTCACTTTCAATGCTTTCGCTCGACCCAACTGTAGTCATTCAATGGATGTCTTGTCACGATTTAACTACAATCAAAGTGTAGTTTCCGCATTGAGGCTATGACGGTATTCTCAGGTCAAGAGAATTTTGTAGAACTGTCACATCGATATTTTCGGTCTGACTTTAGTTATATTAACCAACTGAAAACTATCGGGTGGGTCATTCCGTAATTATTCAATAACTATCGGTACGTAACCCCTTGGTTCCCACAGCATCCATGAATAATACACTATTCAATATTTAGAGAGTGTTATGTACTCTAGTCTTAATGGATATATCGATATACAGTCTCGATACATCTTGAGCATGAATATTTAAAATGATATAGTTATTTTATTGCGATAAATCACCCGTGGCTTCAACACATTGTAATTATTATCACAAATTTATGGATTTTTTTAATATATGTTTTTAATTAAATTAGTTAATTAATAAAACACATTATCAAGTACAAGTATATTATAGTAGGAAAAAAATTACAATAAGGTTGGTCATCGAGTCGTAACAATTACATGATTGTGCCTCGGGGAATCGCTCTCTAACTCTTATCAAATTTCGTGCATTTCAGCTCTTTGATAGAGTAAGGCAGATAACAGGGATCAGCCTGTAAGTTGGTTGATTCTCCTCCGCCACCACATCACTCCATAGATCACTCCATGCCTCTCAATTGGTTGATCTCCCCTTGTGAATCGGAGTTAGGGTTTCCGGCAACGTTTCCCATTAGGTCTGGAAATTCCTTTCCAGCTAGGTCTAGAAATTCCTTCCTGCTATCAACGTTAATTCCCTTGTTTTGATATGCGACCCCTTTATCTCTCCTGATGTAACCATACTGCGTGAAATTCTCCCTCATCCTAGCATTTTGACCACGCCTCCAATTCTTGTTCTTCACTTGCGTGAAGCCGTCCGAATCCGCCCCTCCACCTCCGACGGTTTATGCTAGCATTTTGTTCTTGTAAGGTATTATTATTGTCCATTTGCTTACCTTTGTTACTTTCATCATTTGCTACTGTTTGTTTCGGGATCCTGAATTCTCCGTTATCGTAGTATTTTGAACTCTCTGATTCTTGCAAACCCGTGCTAGCATTTTGTTCTTGTAAGAAATAGTGATGTTTTTTGTCAATTTTCAAATAAGTTTGCATTTTGTCTAAAACTTGTGTATAAATCTTTGAAAACAGTAATGTATATAGTATTGGTGCTTGATAAACAATTGCAAAATATCGAGCGAAATGATTTCAAAGATAAATTTTTCACACGATACACATATAAATTTATTGTGTGCATCAGCTGTTGCTACATGCATCAGCTGTATTATATGTAACTTCATTTGGTGAGATATCTTTATCAATCATTTCCTTTAGTACTGATGCAGCGGAAATAATACGACGACGACGAAATGAAGATTTCGTGTCAAACTAATCGATGAAATGATTAGATGAAGCAAAATAAATCGATGAATTGACAATACCCAAATGCCCAAATTCGTTGATCTCGAAAGATACCGAATTCTAGCTATCTTCGACACGTTGATCGCGCACGATACCGTGAGAGAAGATTTACAGTTCTTCGAACGTTGATCAAGCGCACTTGATTCCGTGAATTGGCTTCAACAATCGTTGATTCGAGCGCACTCGAATGCAAAAGTGGAGATAGGAGATAACACTCAACTACCAATTTTAAAAGTGGCACAAAGCACACAAACAAAGTTTTATTCAAAATCAACAACCTTTACAAATGACCCAACTCCCATATTTATAGGGTTTTACAACACACGGCACTAGGTCGTTCACGACCTTACAACACACACGACCCAACTTAGGTCGCTAACGACCTAGCAGTTCGAACGACCTATCAAAATACAAGTTACAACAAGTAAACGACCCACGACTTAAGGAACACATCATATATACATCACAACACATCCACGCAACCTAAAAACAGAACACAACGACCTAAAGTAGCACAACAACATAAGCATCTTCACGACCTAAGCTTCAAGGTGGTTTAAACACATCCTGCCTCCTTCTGTGTTGCGAGTTAGGTCGTTTGCGACCTACCTTGGGACGACCTAAAATCCAATAGCTTGAGCGACCTAAGACCTGAGTTAGTTCGCGACTTAAAGTTTCTGGAGTTCGCGACCTAAAGTGGAAGGTTAGGTCGTTGGAGCGTCTTTCATATAACCCATGACCTCCGTTAGGTCGTTGGGGCGACTTAAAGGCGTTTCTAGGTCGCTGGAGCTTGGTAGAGTTAGGTTGTGACTCGCCAGAGTTAGGTCGTAGCTCACTGGAGTTAGATCGCGACTCGTTGGAAGGCGACCTAATTTCAGGCTGGGCTGCATCATCCTCCCTTGGTTGGGAAAAATTCGTCCTCGAATTTAAAAGTTCTTCCCCATTGGATTGTTCATCTCCATAATAAGGTATAAGAGTTTAACATTAAACACGTAATAAGTGTACACATCCGCTGGCAGCTTCAACCTATAAGCGTTTTCATTGATCCGTTTCACAATCTTTACAGGACCAATCTTTCGGGCTTTAAGTTTATTGTATGCTCCCACTGGAAAACGATCCTTCGTTAGTACAGCATATACTAAATCTCCTTCATTAAATTCAACACTTCTTCGTTTCAGATCCGTAGATCGTTTATACTCCTCATTCGTCTTCTCCAATCGTTCCTGAACGGTTCTATGGCATTCTGTCAACCCATCAACGAAATCAACAGCCCGCTTAACTGTCCCCTTCGGTTGTGGTACCATCGTTAAATCCAACGGCCCCTTTGGTAAGCTTGAATATACAATCTGAAACGGACTGAAACCCATACTACGGTTGATAGCATGATTATGAGCAAACTCCGCTTGACATAACTTCACATCCCAACTCTTCAGATTATCCTTCACAAGACACCGCAATAAATTTCGCAGCGATCTGTTCACAACCTCGGTTTGTCCATCCGACTGCGGATGATAAGCACTATTGAAATTCACCTTTGTTCCCACCATCTTCCACAAACTCAGCCAAAAATGACTCAAAAATCTGGTGTCCCTGTCAAAAACTATAGATTCTGGTAAACCATGCAAGCGATAGATTTCTCTAAAGAACAACTATGCTACATGGACTGCATCTGCCATCTTTTTACAAGCAACAAAATGTACCATCTTCGAGAAACGGTCCACCACAACATATATAGAGTCATTTCCCCATTGAGTCCTCGGCAAGACCAACACGAAATCCATGCTTACATCTACCCACGGTTTTGTAGGAACAGGTAAAGGCATATACAATCCTACATTTGTAGCCGTCCCTTTTGAAACTTGACAAACATGACATCTACGCACAAACTTTTCAACTTCCCGCTTCATCGAGGGCCAATAATAAGTCTGAGAAATCAATTGCAATGTGCGATCCCGACCAACATGTCCTTCTTCATGCAACTCTTTTACAATTTTCATTCTCAAGCTGCAATCTGGTACGCACAATCGATTCCCCTTGAATAAGAATCCATCTACCAACACAAACTCATCAGTACTCCCATCCTTGACTTTCTCAACAATCTTTGTAAAGTAAGGATCTTCTTCAAACAACTCTGGCAATAGTTCAAATCCTGTCACTTCAATCTTCATCGTCGTTAGCAAATGATTCCTCCTGCTCAAGGCATCAGCTACACTATTCGTCACCCCTGATTTGTGCTTTACAACAAAAGTAAACTGCTGTAGATACGCGACCCATGAAGCGTGTCTAGTTGAAATTTTGTCCTGCCCTTGCAAATGTTTCAAAGCTTCATGATCCGTATAAAGAACAAACTCCTTCTGAAACAGATAATGTCTCCAGTGCTTCACAGCTTGAACAATCGCGCAAAACTCCACATCATAGGTGCTATATCTCAACTTGGCTCCAGACAATTTCTCACTGAAATAAGCAATTGGTCTGCCCTTCTGACTCAATACTCCACCAATCCCAACCTTCAAAGCAGCAGTATGTAACTCAAACAACAACTGAAAGTCCGACAATACTAGAATTGGTGCTGACGTCAAAAGTGTCTTAATCTTCTCAAAAGCTAACTCTGCTTCCTCTGTCCACACGAACTTCTTTCCTTTCATGCAATCGGTTATAGGTGCCATCACACTGCTAAAATGTGGAATGAATCTTCGATAAAAAGATACCAACCCATGAAAGCTTCTCACTTCAGTAATTTTCTTGGGTTGTGGCCAACTCCTAAGAGCTTCCACTTTGCTTTCATCCACTTGAATACCCTCCTTTGACAGAACATATCCTAGAAACAAAACACCGTGCGTCATGAACACACACTTCTTCGTTGTTGCATAGAATTTCTTCTGTCGTAGAATAAACAGCACTTCTCGCAAATGCTGGATATGCTCTTTCATACTCCCACTATAGATCAAGATATCGTCAAAGTAAACTACTACGAACTTCCCAATAAATGGTCTAAAAATCTAGTTCATCGCTCTCATAAAAGTACTAGGAGCATTTGACAAGCCAAACGGCATAACCAGCCATTCATATTGACATTCCCTAGTTTTAAAAGCAGTTTTCCACTCATCATCCGGTCTAATACGAATCTGATGGTATCCACTTTTCAAGTCAATCTTTGAGAACATAACAGCTCCACTCAACTGATCAATCAAATCATCGAACCTCGGCATAGGAAATCTGTATCTCACTGTGATCTTGTCTAGAGCCCGGCTGTCCGTACACATCCGCTAAGTCCTATCCTTCTTCGGCACCAATAAGGTTGGCAGTGCACAAGGACTCAAGCTCTTCTGAACACGCCCCTGTTCTAACAACTCATCCACCTGCCTTCTCAGTTCCTCGTGCACCTTAGGACTCATCCTATAATGTGGCCTGTGAGGTAACACAGCTCCTGGAACAAGATCTATCTAATGTTGAATGTCCCTCAACGGTGGTAGCTCCTTTGGCAACTCTTTAGGAAACACGTCTTCGAATTCCTCCAATACTGGCTTTACTCCCTCTGGAACTTAACCAGATTCAATAGCTTCATGTCCAATCAACAAGAATACCTCTGGACTCTCCTCTACTTCATCAATAAACTCCTTCAAAGTCAACAAAGTCTTCAATTCCTCAATCTCTTCTGACTTGCTCTCTCCTTGTTGTCTCTTCTTCAGAACTAAAATGATCTTACTACCCTTAAACATAAAACTGTAGCTATTGGTTCGACCGTCATGCTGCACTGCTCGGTCATACTGCCATGGTCTTCCCAAAAGCAAGTGACAAACATCCATCTCCACCACATCACACCAGATCTCGTCTTTATACTTCTTCCTAATAGAAAATGGAACATGAACTCGCCTGTCCACCTTCACCTCTCCTCCTTTCCTTAACCACGCTAACTTGTAAGGATTTGGATGCTTCTCCGTCTTTAACTTCAACTTTCTTACAGCTTCGGTAGAAATGATATTGTCACAACTTCCCGCGTTAATCACAAATTTACAATCCTTTCCCAGTATAGTGCATGTCGACTGAAAGATATTACTCCTCAACCAACTAGCCTCATCCTCTTGCTTTGGTGTTAAACAAGATCTCTTCATCATAAGATTACATCCTTCATCTCCCGACGCGATATCTTGTTCATCCTCCTTAACTGGACAAAAATAACCTTCACCAACATCCTCACCTTCCATTTCAACAATCATTGTTCGCTTCTTCGGTTTCGGACATTCATTACTCTTGTGACCCATTTCCTGGCAATTATAACATTTAAAACTGTTGTTGACCTTTGCCTTTGCAACCTCATTCACAACTGGTTACTGACAGCTTTAGAAACATTGGAACTCCCACTAGCACCTTTGTTCTGAATATTGGAACTTGGAAACACACCACCTCCTCGTCTTCCCTGCTTCTCCCAAGCCAACGCTTTCTGGTGCGCTTCAGCTATAGATCTAGGATCAAACATATTCACCATATCTTGTATCTGGATCCTCAATCCCCCAACAAACCTAGCATTCAATTGTTCTTCTGTCTCCATAATGTCATTTCGAGCAATCAGTTGATAAAATTCATCAGCATAATCATTAACAGTCTTCGTCCCTTGCCTTAGATTCTGCAACCTCTGATACATGAGTGATTGATAATTGTAAGGCAAGAATGTAGCCTTCATTGGTTTCTTCATCTTCTCCCATGACTCAACCTTTGGCTTCCCCATTCTCTCCCGCGTAAGTTTAGTTTGCTGCCACCATGCTAAAACTCTCCCTCTCAACCTTGTAGCAACTAACTTAACTCTTCTATACTCAGGAACTTCTTTGAAGTCAAAAATTTCCACAACAATAGACAACCAGTCCAAAAAATTCTTCTGCTACCATTCCACCATTGAATTCTGGAATTTCCATCTTCATACACGACTCCCATCGTCGATCATCCTCAACATCCCGATATGCGTTTCGAACTTGGTCTCGATCTCGATAATGCATGCTAGCTCTATCACCCTCTTCATCAAAATCAAATGTACGTCTATATCGATCTCGACCATCAACATCCCTTCGATCACGCATGTCTCTTCAACTATGTCTCTCTTCATCTCGATATAGCTCATCTTCAAACTCACGTGGAGTTCTTCTCTCTTCATGTCTATATTCATAGTGATCTCTTCTTGATGAAATTGATGTTTCTCTTCTTTCTCTAAAATATTGTGGCGACACCCTCCTCGCTTCCGTAACCGATGGCGAAACTCTGTTTCCTCCATGGTTCGAGATTGGAGACCTCCTTTGATTCATATCTATCATCAATTTCTCCAACCTTCCAATACCTTCATCTAACTTCTCATTGAATTTATTGCTAATGCATTGTTCCATTTGTTCAGCATCTTCTCGCTTATACAAATCTTCAACATTTTGATGACGATTAGCTCTTCTCGGAGGCATGATTGAATCTTCAACAAATTCTCAACAAACACAACTTCGACCTTGATCTACTTTGAACAAAACAATGCACGACTTCACTTATCTCGGATCTATACTTCAACTATCTCGGCTCAACTGTCGCGACCTAACTTAGCTCGTGCAAACACTTCAAAAATTCAAACTTCACTTCGGCGTACAAAAATTCCAACGAGCAAAATTCAAACACTTCCCAAACTTTGATCCAAAATGATATGGATCGAAACTCCCAACTTGTTGCAACTTCACGATGAATACGATGAACACCAAACTTCTCAACAATGTAAATCTGATCTCCAAACTTCAAATACTTCTTCTTGGCTCCAAGACTCGGCTTAGCTATGATTGGCCAAGTCTAGCTCTAATACCAAATGATGCAGCGGAAATAATACGATGACGACGAAATGAAGATTTCGTGTCAAACTAATCGATGAAACGATTAGATGAAGCAAAATAAATCGATGAATTGAAAATACCCAAATGCCCAAATTCATTGATCTCGAAAGATACCGAATTCTAGCTATCTTCGACACGTTGAACGCGCACAATACCGTGAGAGCAGATCTACAATTCTTCGAACGTTGATCAAGCGCACTTGATTCCGTGAATTGGCTTCAACAATCGTTGATTCGAGCGCACTCGAATGCTGAAGGTGGAGATAGGAGATAACACTCAACTACCAATTTTAAAAGTGGCACAAAGCACACAAATAAAGTTTTATTCAAAATCAACAACCTTTACAAATGACCCAACTCTCATATTTATAGGGTTTTACAACACACGGCACTAGGTTGTTCACGACCTTACAACACACACGACCCAACTTAGGTCGCTAACGACCTATCATTTCGAACGACCTATCAAAATACAAGTTACAACAAGTAAACGACCCACGACTTAAGGAACACACCATATATACATCACAACACATCCACGCGACCTAAAAACAGAACACAACGACCTAAAGTAGCACAACAACATAAGCGTCTTCACGACCTAAGCTTCAAGGTGGTTTAAACACATCCTGCCTCCTTCTGTGTTGCTAGTTAGGTCGTTTGCGACCTACCTTGGGACGACCTAAAATCCAATAGCTTGAACGACCTAAGACCTGAGTTATAGTTCGCGACTTAAAGTTTCTGGAGTTCGCGACCTAAAGCGGAAGTTTAGGTCGTTGGAGCGTCTTTCATATAACTCATGACCTCCATTAGGTCGTTGGGGCGACTTAAAGGCGTTTCTAGGTCGCTGGAGCTTGGTAGAGTTAGGTTGTGACTCGCTAGAGTTAGGTCGTAGCTCACTGGAGTTTGATCGCGACTCGTTGGAAGGCGACCTAATTTCAGGCTGGGCTGCATCAAATACTTAATGTCATTGATTCCATTTGCTGCTTCGGTAATAACTATCTATAAGAGCAGTGCAGGTAACAACATTTGGTTTACACTTGACCATTGATCCAAAAATGCCAAAAGCAACGTTGACATGATACGTAAGTGTTGATGATGATCCCATAACCGACTATGTCTAGAAACACATTATGGGCATCATATTATTGTAAAATGATAAAATTAGAGGATAAAGAGATTTATTTTTGTTTTGAACGATTCTTGTGAAAAATATGCTAAATCTAAAATTTACATATTTTTTGTCTGAAGTGTTGGAACTAACAACCATTATTCAACAATATTTATTTTAATGTGAAGAATATCATTGTATTTCTTTTACCGTCAAAGAAAATTCAATATAATAAGAAGAATATAATTGTATTTAATGCTTTTGAGCTTTCTGGTTCTATTTCTAATTCCATCTAAGATTGTTGCTTTATTTTAATAATGTTGGATTTCATCAGACTTGACTGCAATTTGTGAAAGACTGCAATTTGTGAAAGTAGAATCAGAGGCTGAAAATTTTCAAAACAATCAACGACATAGATTAGTTAAAAGAAATAAAATCAAACAGATTTAATAACTTTAATAATATGAATAATCCGAAAAACTATAATTTTTAAAAGTTATTTTTAGCTATCAACAATGGATATCATTGGAAATCATATTAAATTTGAGATCTAATAGTAAAATCGATTCTTAAATCTAATTAATGTAATAGAAAGAAATTAAAACTTGACTGTTCATTTCCCAAAATATGAAGGAAGCCTGTGTGCTCTTGAAATCTAACTCAATAATAATATTATAATATAGATTATGGGTTCAATCTTTTGTGTGTTTCTGATACTATATTATTCAATCCGGGCAATCCATGTATGTTGCTTATGGTCGAAAGGAATCCGTGTTAGACCGAAAGTAGCGTATGTGTGAGTTCTGTCCTTTGATCCGAGCTATCAGACTGATTTTGTTAGTGAAGCCTGGATATTTTCACTAAAACCTGTTGGAAAGACTAATTTTGGAAACGTCTCAACAATTGCTCCAACTTGAGGAGTGTTGTGAGATTTGTATTTAAATATTCAAATGGAAATATCTTAGAAGATTTAACATGCAGTTTGAAACTTTGACACTTTTATTTTATTCTCTGTTCTATCTTTGTTGTACCCATGCACGAATGATTGCTATGTTTTACCATTCAAAATCTCTTGGATCAGTAGTGGTATCAAGGTTATAAATTGAGAAACGGTATGTTGGAATAGAAGTTAATTTTTCAAAATACCATTTATTAGTATATAATTTAATTATTACCTATTATTTCACGTACAAATTAATTATTTAGTAGTGGTAAGACAAGCACCATTGTCCCAGTAGTTAAGCACTCGACTTCGGTGCAAGAGGTTACAGGTTTGAAACTTACGTAGCGTGATTCGAACATACACTGACATGTGATTTGTGATTTGTTGTATATAAAGTACTATTTCAAAAAAAAGAATCAGTAAACTCCCAATCAAATGTAAATGTTATTTCTATTATTTTTATCCTATTATCTCTAAGTTAGACTGAAACTATTGAAACTAAGTTAAAGCATGAACATTTAAATAAATATATTTTTAAACTTGCAAGTTTATTGAAATGAGAGAAGGTCAAATACTATCATTGCATTAGACAATAAAAGAGATTTCTAGATAATTCAACACATAGTTGTAGTACTTTCACGATCATACTTTTTTGTATCAGCATGAACTATTAAAAATGTCTCTCTACATATATTAACAAATTTTAATATCCCTTAAAAATAACATATAAAGGTTAAATTTCTTTACAAATTCAAAATGTCCCTCTATGCTTAAAAATTGGATCTAACAAATAAAAATTATTTACAAATTCGTTGTTTATTAATCAATAATATATAAAATTCAAAGCAACTAACAAAAAATTAAATGTTACAACTTAAAAGTAAAAATTTAATTTAAGATTTTATTTAATTAATAATGGTAATTAATTAAGGAATAATAAATCTATTAATAATCAATTAAGGATAATTAATTTTAATTAAGATTTAATTAATAAATAATTAAAGGTTTATTAATTAAAGTAATTAATTAAGGTTTAATTAATTACAATTAAGGGTTAATTAATTAAGATAATTAATTAAGATAATTAATTAAAGAAATGATTAATTAATGAAAGTGATTAAGACTTAATCAATTGTAGTTAATGATAATTAATCATTGATTAAAGATTACTAAGGAAAGTAATTATGTGGGTAATAAATTTTTAAAAAAAAGTTGAAGCTTTAAACAAATTCAAAAACTATCAAAAATGCCTGTCCATGTTCAACAGAAACCAAGTTCCTCTCTGCTCTGATACCAAATGTGGCGAACCAGATTCGACGTTTGAATTTGCGGCATTTGAATACGAATGTCATATTTGGTGCCGATTTTCAAATGTCGAGTCAGGGTCGTAACATTTGTTTGCTCATACCAGTCCCATGACTGACCCGGAGTTTATTGTTCCCTTTCTAAACTCTGCGTGTCCGTGTCCGTTATTTTCCACACGGGCAGTCTAGAGTTGGGTTTTTTCAGATAGTAGATATAGATATCGATTCAGTAGCTTTCAGCATTCTCTTTGGAATTCTTTGGAGTCTTCGGATTCGCAGACTGGACTTGCTCATCTTGGTGCAAGTTGATGGTGGTTCGAGCTATCTATGTAGATTGCTGATATTGGTTTTTCTTCTGGAGTTTTAAGTTTCGTTTGTTTCCGCTGCCAGTTTATTGAGTTTGTTTTCCGCTGTAGCATTGTTATCTTGTACCTCTGATATTGATTCATATTTGTATCATTGTTATATCGAATGTTTATCAATGATATTCATTTCTTTTTCTTCCGCTGTGTTGTTTACTTCATTGTGTTATAATCCGACGAACCAGATTCGACGTTTGGGTTTGCGGCATTAGAATACAAGTGTCGTATTCGGTGCTGATTTTCGAAGGTCGAGTCAGGGTCGTTACAATTGGTATTAAATATTTTCGAAAATGTTTTCTATTGAATTTTTTAATCATATATATGTGTGTGTGTGTGTGTGTGTGTGTGTGTATATATATATATATATATATATATATATATATATATATATTGTAAAAGAACAATTCACGCTCAAAACAAATGTGATTGTCACGCGCTGGATTGAAATGAGTAATTTATACAGGATTATAATTTTTTTTTCCTTCTAATTGGATATTCTAATGGAATAACATTGTAGACAGCATTGCTAAATAAAATAAAATAAAAATAACTATATAGAGCAAAAATTATACTTCACCCAAAATGTTTTAGCCAGTGAAAAAAAAGTTACCTTGAACTCTACATTCTGCTCCGAACATGGTGTTTCCTTATGTACCATTTTTCTTTGTAAAGTTGATTTTGGTTGCCTAAAGTGAAACTTTTGAGTTCGTCGATTTTTGGGGTCAACAAACCACACCATCCGACCCTTGCAATTTTGACCTTTTTTGTCCTTTCCAACCCTGGACCATAAGCGGCCCACTAAGCGGACCACCAATAAAATGTTGCAATAGTGCAGCAGGGATTGAGAACATCGATGTAACATATAAACCTGAACGATCAAAGACATTCTGGGAAAATGCAACAATACAAGAACTAGACACTAGCACAGTTGCCAAACACAGCTACACAATAGCCCCACCCGCCCGTGGAGACTGCTTAACCAAAATGACCCATTTACATCAACATATATTTACATTGCAGATTAGATAAAGCATACAGGAAAAAGAAAAAAGACCCTAAGCCCGACTAAAAACCACCTCTAAAGTATAAGCAGAGTCATTCTTCACTCTTATGCAGCGTCGATCTTCATGCCCTTCTCCTCGAATTTCACACCAACCAAGAACCTCATGCTAACCTGCACCACCACATCGCATTTCAATTGTCAACCTACACCGGGCTTTGACAATATCATGTGTGTAACATAAGTTAAACATAATTCTTCTTGACTCACCATTTTTGGATCATAGACAGCATACTCGTTGTACTCAAGTGGGCTATCCTTGTACCCGGAATCCATGATGCTCCCACATGGCACTTTCACATCATCCTTCCATGAGAAATGCTCAGCCTCGTCTGTCTTCTTCCTTCCAAGACCCTTTACTCCTATCTTCTTCTCTTCCAGCTCCTTTGTATCCTAAAAGAAAGGAATAAAGCAGCGGTCAAATTCAGTTCATCAAATATATGTCTGAAATTACATTAAAGAAAGCTTTTTACCTCAGGCACAGTTGAGACTTCACAAATTTGTTCACCTAGAGAGACCACAGCTAGCACAAGGAACCCTTCTGGCCTGTCAACTGCAGTAAAACCATACCTAGCTGCCTCTGCTGCTGCGTCCGAGCATATTATTGCTTTTCCAAACTGAACCATGTACAGGAATAATCTCAAACAATGAATTCATCATCATGTCATTGTACGTAGAAGTAAAAGTTTTACTTTACCATATAGCCAGGCGCTGGAATTGAACAAACTGCAGGTAAGAAGCCTTGGTGTAAGTGCCTCATTAAGTTCGAGCTTCTTGTTCCTGAAAACCATACATTATTGTTTCAATGTACCAGAATTTCCACTGTCTTTTGAGGAAGGAACAAAAAGAATCATGAAGAGAAACTCACCACACCATAAAAGAACCTTGTTAGGTAGCGCCTTCATATCACTGTATGAAGGTCCTTCCTTGGTCACAACGGAATACACATTCTCAACTGATACATCATAGCTCTGTGTACATCAAATAAATAGTTCAATTTTACCTGCCTAATTCTTAATACATATGCATTTCTCGCAACATAAGATACGCTGCAAAGATCTGTTGTGCATTTTGTCATTTCTAGATAAGGAGATGTGAGCCATGTTTTAGGAAGTTTCTTCTAAGACAATTCTCTTAAGCAAATAATGCAAGGGTGAAATGTTAAATAAGAATTCCTTACCACTTCTCCAACTTTTACCGGTTCATAAGTCTTCTCTAGGTATTTCAATATAATCTTGTAATCTTCAGATTCTTTATCTAAGAGAGCGGCTGAACAACCCATTTTTTCGTATCGATCAGTCAAAGGATCATCAAGTGTACTGTCGGTAGTGTCTTCAATGATTCTTGATGCGACATTGATATCACGAACAGTTTCAAGTGCGGCAGCTGCCTACAAAATTATAACAGTAACGATGATCCTGGTTTCGAACTTGAATAGGGTAAAAAAAACAAAACATCAAATAAATTATATACTATTTTGACATAACCAATTAGAAAGAAAATTTCTAGTAAACATAAGGTAGTTCAACCCCACTTGCGCTCTTGAAAAGACCAAATACCAAAGCAGCAGAATTATTTGGACATCAATTTCAGATGATCAAATACATACATGATCTGCAAGTTCTTCAATGTTCCTAATGATAAATGGACGACTAGAATGCATTAAAGTGAACCACCGGTTGCTGAAATCCAACTGTATAATATCAGCCTTTTCATCAGAGTTATCGATATTTGCTAATCCTTCTTTGAATTCCAGAAGCAACTCCTCACCTAAGAAATCCTGGTATTCAGTACACAAATGGTAATAGTGAGAACAGAATGAAACACAAGCAGCATACATCTTTTAAGATGCAGATCGGAGAGCATTCCCACAGGCAGATCAGGACTATCTAGACCCAACTCCATCAAAGCATACCTAGTCAATTTGGTAATATATCTATGAGCAACATTATATGTATGTGCATAGTATAAATAATGTAAAATCAACAAGAATAGAACATACCGATATATTTCTTGGCTGCATAAGACCTTCATCAAATAAGCAACTGAAGAATCAAGCTTGCAATGTGCAGCTGCAGCACCAAGTTGACGTAACCCAAGACCGCCATATCGGACATCCACACCATCATCCTGAGACAATATATTAAGGAAAAAAACATTAGTTTGATTCAATCCTAGTCGTACATATATTGATCCTGTTAGAAAATGTATATATTGGATGAGATCGTTTGAGTCGTATTACGCATATGAAATCATACCATATCAATAGGATAAAACTTGCAGCTCTTCTTCTCGAATTTCTTCTGCCTCTCCCATGGTTCAAATTCATTCCCAGTGAGTTCCTCAAAAAGTCTAATGAACTCTTTTATGGCATCATTCATGTTGGGAAACTCTTCCACCCTCTCTTCAGCTTTAGGATCATCACCAACCCGTCCTTTCTTGTAGTACAAATGTAAACGGTTCTCAGGCACCATAATAAGCTGAGTTATACAATATCTGAAAGAAAAAAGAACATCCCTCGGTAAAGAGAATCTACAATCAACTTCCAGTGAATTTACGCTAAACCATAAAACGGATCCTTTATCTACTCTGATGAAAAAGATGCAAAAAATAACCATAATATGAATCCTTTATATGATGAAAAATATAATCCCATTTTCCAAGAGCAAGAGAAACTAATGTCGAACTATTAATTGCCGTTTTGGTTAGTGGTAGAAATTACAGTCAAACAAAGTGGAATCTATAGACTACAAATTGGCATGATTGTGACCTGGTTTTAACAGTTAAGTAGCAATAAGGTTAATAGTAATTAGCAATATCCAAATAGGGGGTTTCGGTTTTCCACTTCTATGAACAAGATTGGTTTAAGTTAAAAAAAGGTATAGTTTCATGTATTCATAGAAATACATCCTTAAACATTGTCGTTAAATGCATCCTTACTCATTGAGCCCTTTTACTTGATCACAAATGGAGAATGCACAATTGTAAAGTATCCCATTCTTCTCAAAAATACAGCCCCCTTGCTCTCGTAGCATGGAGTCCTTGTAAACAGCTCTCTTTCCATATAACTTGAGCTGTAAACAAGATTGATATAATTATATTTCTACATTTAAATGCTTGAATAGGAAAGAAAATAAACACTGAAGAACATGAGTAAGTTCACCTCAGCATTCAGAGACTCAACTGCTTCCTCACTTGAATCTTGTTTATCCCAAGGGATTCCTTTACCATCAACAGAAAGGTCAGATACTGTATCATACATTTCCAATGGTTGAGCTTCTTTTTTCTGAATGCTTTCTAGCAACCAAGCCTCCCTTACCACAGGTATGTTCATCTCCCTTCATTATTTAGAAATGTGAATTTTTATAGCATCAATATACATATGTTCATCTCCCTGCAGTATTTGAAACCGAAGAGGGCACTAGAAGTCTGCAAAAACTTACATAGCCTCGATGACTTTAGAAGAACCACCCCTCTCACGTTCAGCAGGAGAAACAACTAGACAAGTCACACCTGCAGTGCCAAAAGTTAGCAGCCAAAATCTAAATACATATTGCTTACGATGTAGCACCTTATAAGTCCAAATATAGTGTATTCCTATCAGTGAAGATCAAAAAAGTATACCTCGAACTGTATTGGAAACTTTTCCTCCATGCTTTTCAATCTCCTCTCTCCAGTATTGCTACACAAGAATCAATCACAAGTCAGTTATTCAGAACTAAATCGGTCAGCAAGGGCGAAAAAAAAAAAATGTTAACGAGGACCATGATAAGATAAGCATAAACATTGCTATATTTCTCATAGCTGAATTTGTTAGGGTAAACTTGCACTAAAATATATAGTTACATGAGTTCGTGAGAGACGTCCAGAAAGAGAAATCATCATGCCAGCTAGAGGCTTGTCCGATGGAGTGAGTGGTCTTTCAGGGTATGGTTTTGATTCATGATCCTTAACCCACTGCCAAATTAACATGCAATTTATTTAACAATACTTCATATCACAATTATCACTTGAATATGAATTAAAACGTTGATTACTGACGTTGTGAGCCATTGGATCTTGGATTTCTTCAGGAACTTTCAATGGTTGCTTTTTCCTTGGAGATTCTCGAGTAGCATAAGAACAAGTAGTCCATTCACTATAAGCACCTCTGCAAGCATAATTACTTCCAAAGTACTGTAACTGGTAGCTGCATAGTGGACAGTTCCCCAGAGCACCGTAAAATAACATGTCTTGGCTGCATGATAACCATATTTATCAGATCATAAGCGTACATTACAATGTACTGAATTTCTAGTGCTCCCCTATCTAAGAAATGAGGATGTTCTGAGTTTCACAGGTTTGAACAAATAAGTTAGCAATGTAGTTTGTGAAGATACTTTTTTTTTTGGATAAAAGGGATTTACTTTTTTAAGGCGACCCTTAAAATTCAACACCCCAATCATGGGAAAAAAATGTATTTCTACTTGTAACTTGACGCAAACAATCTGAAAAATATTGGCAGTCCATCATGTTTCATTTCACAATCAAAAATCAACCCTTACCCAAAAGTTGGGTCCCCTTCTGTTTCATTTTACAATCATTTTACAATACTCTAACCGGTTTTCACACAAAAACTAAATGGAATTTTTTTAAATTCTAACTGTAGAAAAAGATTTAGAAACATCAATCATGCTTGTACGTCCAAATTTGTAGTTAAAATAAAATAAAATAAATATAAGAAATTCCTCAAAACTTCAAATGCTCTTCAAAAATGTATCATAGAATCACTTATTAAAAAACGAAAAGTTAAAAGGATAGCCCCTCGCATACGGGGTATGCGTGCGCGTATACTATGATATTAGTTTTTTTTTGTGGGTTATCTACCATGCTAGAGCGTGAACATTCATATTGAGTAGAATGAAATACATGCGGAGTTGAGTTTTTCACATGTTGAGAGTTGATCTAATGCACATGCACGTACAAACATATAGTGGCACAAGCACGCACAAACATATAGAGGGAGCGGCTACCAGAAGATATTAACACAAGATTTGACACAATAAATTTTGATGGTTGGATATTTTTGTCCTCGCATGGGAAGGTGAGAAATAGGGGGATATTCAACCGTCCAGATTAATTGTGTAATAAAATTTTGTCACTGTTCTGTCTACACACATATATATGTACACACGTATATAATTGTATAGATATATCTCCCCTAGGTGCAGTTAAATCGCTCATTTTCAAGAATGTTTTCCCCTATCTCAGATCACACAATTACCAAAAAAACGTTTTTTCTAAAGGTAGTTCAAGAATTATCATAAAAGCAGCAAAAGATTCCTCCAAATCAAAGAAAATACTAATCTAAAGGTAGGTTAACAAAACTTATACCATCTGAGCATAACTTCATCATCTGAGCCAGATGAATCTTGATCATTAGCCTCAAGAATTTTACGCATTTGCTCAACTGACAGATGCTCTTTAGTAACCTTACAGAACTCGTCAAATTCGTCAGCAATTTTCTGGTCATCTTTGTCTTCAAATTGTTCGCTGGCCGTTTCCTCCTTGGCTTTCTTGCTTTTTGATGCCTCCAATTCATCATCAAATGATCTGCTCTCTGCCTTCTGTTTCCTTGCTGCCATTTGTCCTTCTTCCTCCATTGAAGAAGAATGTGACTTAGATCTGGTTTCAACCTTCGAATGAAACAAAGAAAACTGACTATTATATCCATGTTACTCATTTTTTTGCATCCATTGAAATGCATATTATATCCCACATTCCATGCAGTTGGAGTTACCAACATTAAAGTGATATAATTATTCAATTCCAGTTACAGTTAGATAAATACAGGCCATACTAGGAAAAGATATAAAACACTAGATTAGCAAAAACTCAGAAATTGACTTGTGGTTCAAAGTTCAAACAATCACATACAATAAAAGTTCACATTTTTAGCTCAAAATTGAACAAACAATCTGCTTCATTGCTCAAAAAATATACGTTCTACTGCTACTATTTCACATGTTGAACTGTTTCGACAATAAAAGATGGAGTAAGAATCATACCTTCATGCTTTCTGCGCTGGTTTTTAATTCAATAATCGACAAGCTGCAAGCTATAGACTTGGAAAAAAGACGATCGAAGAAGATAGACCTTGAGCTTTATATGAAGATTTTTGCTGTCGGACAGCTGTGAGTCCGAATCCACGTGTGGGCATTAAAACAGCAGATGTGGGCATAATCGAACACGTCCAAGCTATTGAATAAAGCTCGAGAGTCAAGATCATGTCAATTCAACGTGTGTCGAATGCATGTAGAAGGGTGAAGTTGTACAAACGTATTTTTCCGATAAGTTTAAAATTTTGCATGTCCGTTTTTGAAAAGTAGAAAATAGGAATGGAACAATGTCCATCACCATATGTCAATTGTACGGATTTCGATCTGAGCCCGGTCCGAACCAGCCATATTTATACGGGTACGAGTTTTGTCTTTTATTACCCAAGTCCGACTCAGGTCCGATCCGGGTCGGGTACGGTTTATCAAAACCCGGTCCGGTTAGGTCCCGATCCAACTATTTGTTTTTCGTCGTATCAAAACATGAGCGCGTATGTTATTTATTTACCATTTTGTTTGTTTACATGTAAATGTTTGTGCATACTTTTGTTATGAGCTTGAATACATCACCGTCCAATTTATATATTAACATTGTTTGTATAAAAAATTTACCAAAATTAGAGTTTTAATATGATTTTAACATAAATATCCCGAGTTTGGTATATAGTTTTACCCAGCGGGATTAAAAAGCCGGACGGACCGGGCTCAGATATTGAGTTGAAATACTCTACGGGCTCGGGCCGAGCTCGAGTTTTAATTATTGTAATTGGACTCGAGTCCGGTTTTTATAATACCCGGACCGAACCCTGCCCATTGACAGGCCTACCGGCAGTGATCTTTTTACTTGTTCAGAACTTTCGAAAATAATTTTACATGTCCCGATGTTAATTTTAGTATAATGCCACCGGAGTTTTAATTTTAGTGCAATGTCAATGGCACCTCAATTTATGCTAGGGATAACCTCGATCGGCGAGTAGCCTTTAGCATCCAGCGCGGTGCTTTTAGTACCACATTGATTTTATTGGGATTAAATTCAAAAATAACACTTTGTTGACAGTTTTATGTGGCATCACTTGTGTTATCTATTTATGTTCAAACACACAAAAAGAAAGTCAGTTACTCTGTAAAAAAAAATTAACTTGGTTAAAATGATATTTTACAATATTATTTTTCATCTCTCATTGATATCATGTCTTTCTCGTCATTCAAGTAAATTTTATGCATTTCGTTGCATCGGATGCATTGTTAATGAGGACGAAAGCCAAAAAATTCTTTTTATTAATTGTTGCCTATATCTTTAACATGTGTTAATATGAATAATTCTTACATATTAAATCTTATTTAATGCTAATTTATTGAAATGATGATTATGTAAGTTAAAATTAATTAATTTTTTATTTAATTTACTTTAGGGGATTTTAGGCTCAAGAAAAAAGTTAGAGAAAAATTTAGTTTCAAGGACAAGAGGTTTGTTTTTTAGACTGAATGACACTTTTTAGTGCAAATCACAGAACGATAGTTGTAATTATCATTTTCAGTTTACACTAAAAAACGTCATTTAAATTAAAAAGCAAACTTGTTGTCCCTGAGACTAAATTTTTTTTCAACTTCTTCCTTGTGTCTATTTATCTGTTTATTTTATTCGTTTCGTGTTAACTTTGGTATTTGAACATCATGGATGTCATTTATAAGTAAATAACAGTTTATGGACAACTTATAACAAATCCTAGCAATGGTGTCTGACCAACCGCCAGCCCCTCCCCCCTCCTATTCAGTCTTCCTCTCCCAATTGACATCAAATCCTCCGAATCTATTAAGCTCTACAGCCCCACCTATTGCAACTAGGGGTGGGTACGGAAAATTTCCGTAACATCCAAAGCATTTCCTATTCCTTCAAATTGTTGATGGAATGATGCGGCCTATTCCATATTCTGTTCCATCAACATTGGAATTTCTATTGACGGAAATCGAAAAACTCGAAACGGAACATGGAATTCCTTTTTCCGATCAAAGAATTTGTCAAATGAAATTTTCATCAAATTTTAACTGCAAATCAAACATTACAGGAATTCATAGTTATGTTACTGCAAACTAAACACTTCATCATAAGATAATGATCCAATTCAGTCTTACACTACAGATCCACAAAAATTATATATATATTACAGGAATTTGAGATCTTTACATCAAAGCTTCAAAGTAAAAGCTACACATTTGTTGATTCTCTGATCCCAAATGAGAAATTTAACCACCTGAAAAGAAAAGGACAGCATCTTGAAGTTCAAATGAAATATTTAAAGACATGAAGCATCTTATGCTTTTGTTTAATTATTTGTGGCTTAGAGCTACTGTACCTTGCCCATTTTAATCTCTTGTGTGTGTTGTGGCCAGAGAGTTTGTGAGGTCGATTGTTAACTAAATTTATATGAACTAGTTAATTATAAGCTTTGACTAACCAATCTTTTGTTGTTGTATAAGCTTCATAAATATTAGTCTTAGTAAAATAATCAATTTACCAACATTATATTACTGCTATCATATATTATACAACTATTAATTCCTATATATGCATGGGAATTGTATGTGAACGGTTGTTTGTTTTATTATTTCTTCCGTGTTGTATTTTTTATAATAGCCAGATCTTTTCCATTTTCAGTTTCTATTGACCTACGCATGGATATATATATATATATATATATATATATATATATATATATAACAATTTTGTAAATAGGATGTAGGTGTTTATATACAACTTCATATGGATTTTAAGTCTTGATATTTATGATTAGAAAATTAATGAGTATATTTACAGTTTAAAATAAAACTAAATTAAATGTCTACTTAAAACAATATTATATAAACATATTTATTAGAATGTGTGTGTGTAAAAGAATGTAAATATAAGCTTGATGAAATTGATGGAATGAGTTCAATTGATTTAAAAAAATAAAACTACTGTTACTTCCTGGTTTGCTGTGTTTCAGGGTGTCTTACATTGCTTTTGTCCTTCTATATTGGGATGGAAATTTGTATAAAATAGAGGAAGCATTTGAATTTAATCAAGAGCTTATCACCAACAATTGCAGTTCTGCTGACTAATCATAATTCTAGATCATTCATGGTATAACATGTGAAATAAACATGTTATAGCAAAAGAATAGCATTTGAATCATTTGATACCGATCAACCTCATTAGTTATCTCAAGTGATTGTTCTTCCCTTCTTGTTTGTTGAAGTCTTTTAGAAACTCATTTATTTTACCACTATTCCAACCTATATCGAGAAAGCTAATCTTTAATGATTGAAATTTATATCTTGGATCCAAGATATGAGCTATAAAGATCACTTTGTTTATTACTTCAATATTACCCCAATATTTGTCGAATTTAACTTTCATCATTTTTTCTACATTTTGCAAATTAGAATCATGAATATTGTTACTAGCTTGCTCAATTGCATCTTGAACCAATATAACCACATCGAAAATTAATGAAGAAGTGACACTCTTAGTTGCACTAAGTTTTAATGTAGTTTCATAAAATCTCTTCAAAAGCTCAATCAATACTCAACCTCTTTCTCAATCTTCTTCTTTTGGAGGTCCCTTTCTTTTTACTAAAATTTTCTTTTTTATCTTTGATAATCTCATTAAAGTACTTTAATTGGTTCATCTTCCGTACACATTCTATCAAATACTTTTCGAAATTTGTAAGCAATATCAAGCATTTTAAACGTTGTGTTCCATCTTGTAGGGCAATCAAGTGGAACAATAGCCAGTTTATCATTTTTCATCAAGTTAGAGTAATATCTAAACCTATCCAATCTCGAAGGAGAGGAGTGGATATACTTTACTAAATTCCTAACGCCTTCAACAGCTTCGCAATAATAATTTAGTTCATCTTGAACAATTAGATTTAAAACATGACACACACATCTCAAATGTATATACTTTCTACTAAGCAATAAAGAATCAGAATATTCTAATCTTCTCTTTATATAACCAATTGTTGTATCATTAGCGCTAGCATTATCAACTATGATGGTAAAATTTTTATCTATGCCCCATTCATTCAAACAATTATCTAATACCCTTTCTATTTCATCTCCTTTATGACTATTAATCTTTGTAAATGCTATAATTCTCTTATGTAATTTCCACTCACTATCCATAAAATGTGCGGTAACGACCATATGATTAATGTTCTGAATGGAAGTCCAAGTGTCGGTGGTTATACTAACCTTTTGATCTCCAATTACACTTTTTAATTTAGCCTTTTCCACTATAAACAAATCCCAAATAGTTGATGCACATTTTTTTCTGTCGGGTACTATAAATCTTGGTTGAAGTTTGAAAAATAGTTCTCTAAAGCCTTCACTTTCTACCATCCTAAATGATATATCATTCTTAACAATGAATTTTACCAAAGCTAACGTACATCTATTATTAAAAGAATGTGGAGCCAAAGATCTAGCCAACCCATCTTGAGGTTGACTATTATCCACATCTTATTTTGTATATGGGAGATTCTGGACATAAATGAAAAAGGTGATACCGTAAGCTAGTCGTGTTAAAGTATTAATTGGAAATACTTTAAAGTTCATTGAATGAATCTCTTATTTTTGATGACAGAAAACAGGTGGCTTATATACTGCCTTACATTAAAACAAAGACACGTGATATAATCACGTTTACATACACAATTTACGTGACTAAAACAACCAAAGAAGCGGTCATAAAACCATAAAGTAGGAAACAGTTATCTCCTAACAGGTAGGAGTTATTGACTCAGCAAAGCTGAAAATAGAACAAAACAGTAAGACTCGATCCATTCACCAATGCCTATTTATAGCACCTAACATTCCTTCCCGTAAACAGGAATTGCTAAAAGAAACCCATTTAACTTGGCACCAACTGAACACCAGGAAGTCCACGATGCTTCACAAACGTCTCCAACTTTAGAGGCTTGGTCATTATGTATGCAATTTGATCATTGGTTCCAGAATACACTAACTCCACCACACCTTTTCTTATGAGATCACACAAGAAGTGATATCTCACGTCTATATGTTTAGTTCTATCATGCATAACTGGATTTTTCGATAACCTGATGTATGGGTTATTCTCACAAAGTATTTTAATGCACTCGCATTCAGAATGTCCAAATTTGTTGAGGATTCTCTTCATCCATATGAATTGACAAGCACGTGCTACTGCTGCAACGTACTCAGCCTCCATCGTAGACAAAGTCACTCTTGATTGATTCTTTGAGCTCTAAGAAACAGCTCCTTCGCTCAATAGAAACACATACCCGAATGTACTTTTTCTATCGTCAAGATCACCTGCGTAATTGCCATCGGTGTAAGCTTTTAACTCGTTACCAACACCTCTTTTCTAAAACGGACCATAATTTACCATCCCTTTCAAATATCTCAATGTCCTTTTTGCAGCTTGCATATGTTCTTCCCTTGGATCAGCCATAAACCTGCTTATGAGGCAAACAACATACATGATATCTGGTCTTGTAGTTGTTAGGTACATCAAACTTCCAACTAGTTGTTTGTGCATTGTTGCATCGACTTTTGTGCCTTGATCCTCCTTTGTCAGTTTTTCTCTAAGTATTATTGGATTTTTCACTGGATTGCAATTTCGTATTTTGAATCTTTCCGACACTTCTCGAGCATATTTTCTTTGACACAAATGTACTCCATTCGAGTTTTGATGGACTTCAACACCCAAGAAGTATCGCATCTTACCAAGATCCGTCATGTCAAACTCAAGTTTCATTGAACTTTTAAACTTTTCGCACATGTCATTGTTGTTGGAATCTCGATTTTGATTATGACAAGTTATATAAAATATTCTGTGAATACTAACCATCTTTGTAGGAGATTTGTTGCAGATTCATTTTCAGATGTTTAAAGCTGAATATGATGTTTCTAGAATCTATACTTTACCTAGAAATTTATTAAAATCTTTCCTAAAACGATATATATATATATATATATATATATATATATGCACATACATGCACACACATGCACAAAGGTCTAAATTCATCCATTCAGACATTTGAATGCTGAAACCTGAATATTGTTTCACAATATTCTGACGTCTGAGTGAAAAATTTTAGACGTCTGAATTTAGTCAAAATTTTCCTAAAGGCTTGCTGTTTGCGTTTTAACCCAATTCAGAAGTCTGAATTTTTTTATTCAGACGTCTGAATATTTCTAACTGCTATTTTCTTGAAAAGTCAATTTTCTTCACCGAAGAGAAACGTTTTCAAAATCAATGGTCGCACCTGTTCTTTTCAATATAACTTTTCATCTATAGTTGCAACTCTTTATACACTATAAATAAATTACAGAATTTAACAAACAATTCACTGAATTTACTTTTATCATTCTTGAATTCTCATCCATTCTCAAGTTTTCAAATTGCACTCAAATTGCTTACATACTTTGATCGTTGATCACTTTGTCTTCCACAATTCTCAAAGCACATCACACTATATATCATAAAGGAGAAGATTATAGGAAGATTGTACTTAATTGACTTATCAGTGTTATGTAAAAACACACTACAGTCGGATATATTTGTTATTTGAAAGAAGTCCTATTCGGTTGCTCAAGCAGTTGAAGTCCTTTTCGGTTGCTTACGCTATTGAAGTCGTGTTCGATTGCTCAGGCGGTGGAAATCTGTTCCTCCGGGTTAAGTGAGGATAGTGTTAGTGAAATTCCAGAAGTAGTCTGGGACTGGACGTAGGACGGTGCTCCGAACCAGTATGAAAACCTCTGGTGTCTTTTACTTTACTGCATTTACTATTTATTTATTTTATTCTGCACAAGTAGTTTATCCATATTACTCGATCCTATAGCATAGCTTCTTTTCATTTGGTATCAGAGCAAGGTTTTCATCTAACCCTAACATAGTTATTTGATTCTTTGCTAATATGGATAGTAACACTAGCAATAGTACTATAAGCACTAGCACTATAAGCACTAACACCAGTTTTATAGAAGGTCAATCCATTGCACGACCTCCATTCTTCAATGGTTTGAATTATAATTTTAGGGCTACTCATATTAGAATCTATATGCAATCATTAAGTTTTGAATCATGAAATATCACACAAAATGAATACACTCTTCCTATAGGAGAATACTCCACATGGACAAGCACACAAAAATTAGATGTCTCTGCCAATGTTAAAGCTATGAACATGTTATTTTGTGCACTATATAGAAATGAATTTAATCGTTTTAGCATGTGCCAAACTGCTTATGAAATATGTAGAACCTTAAAATCACACATGAAGGGACTAACAAAGTCAAACAAAGAAAAATCTCCATGCTCAAAAATCAATTTCAAAATCTAAATGAAGCAAGATGAATCCATTAATGATATGTACTCCAGATTTCAAGATATCTGTCATTCACTGTTAGGATTAGGAGAAAAATTCACTGACTTTGATATTGCATCAAAAATCCTAAACTCTTTAACGGATGAATAGGAAACAAAAGTCTTGGCTATTGAAGAAGCTAATGACCTCTGTACCATAAAACCAAAAAGTTAATAGGAAATCTAATGTCCTATGAAGTGAATTTGTAGGAAAAACGAGTACAAGCACAGGATAAAAAGAACATAGCTTTCCATGCTGAAGAAGAAAAGGATGAAGATTTAGATGAAGAAGATCTAGTCTGAAAACTAAGTTAGAAAGCATCACCAAAAATGTTTCAAATTTTAATAGAGGAAGAGAAACTTTATCTAAAATTATTAATAGCTCTCAATCTGTTTCAAGTAAGAAAGGATTATGATATGTTAAGAAAACAAGAGCTCCACCTAAAAAAGAAATTAGGAGAAATATTAATCCTAGCGCAAAACAATCAAAAAGAAATACTTACCCGAAAAACATAAAAAATTGGGTTCCTAAAACAAACAACAGTTTGATTAGGAAGAAATATATTAACACCTTTATGGAAACTGTTCATAAAAATGAAGATTACATATTCAAATAGGATACTGAACCCTCTTGGGTTTGGTTTCCTAAGACTTAAATCTTATGAGCCTATTAAAAAGGTGGGTACCAATGTTATCTCATATTTTTTGCAGGTCCCACTCAAGAAGAGAGGAAAATGCTCAAAAGTGGTTGCTCAAAATATATGACAGAAGATAAAGATATGCTATCAAACATTACTTACTCAGATGGAGGATCCGTCATATTTGGAGACAACTCCAAAGGCTATATCATCGACAAAGGCGATGTGAGCAACAACGGTATTTGAAATTTACCTCTTATTTCAAATGTTTTACTAGTCAAAAATTTGAAACATAATTTATTTAGTATCAGCCAATTATGTGGCAAAGGATTCAAAATCACATTTTTTGAAAATAAATGTAGTATTTTTTATCAAAACCAAAATCTTATCTTTGAAGGAAGTAGAGACATAAATATCTATGTTTTGAATATGAAAATAAACCATAATTCGGATATGTGTTTAATAGCAAAAAAAATGATCCTTGGTTATGGCACAAACGATTCTGTCACATTAACTTCAAAGCTATAAATAAGCTTTCCAAAAATAATTTAGTAAAAGGTCTACCAAAAATGAATTTTAAAATTGATCATATTTGTGATGCATGTCAGTTTGAAAAATTAACTAAGTCATCTTTTAAATTCAAAAAGGTTATTTCAACTTTACAACTACTCGAATTACATATGGATTTATTTGGACCAACACAAGTAAATCCATTAATCACAGTAGATATGTGTTTGTAATTGTTGATGATTTTTCTAGATATACTTGGACTAATTTTATGAAAAATAAAAGTGATACTTTTGATAATTTCAAAATTTTATCAAAAGAATTCAAAATTTTAAAGGATTGAAAGCCAAAAACATTAGGAGTGATCATGGAGGTGAATTCGAAAACGAAGCCTTTGAACTTTTTTGTAAGAAGAATGGAATATTCCATAATTTTTCGTTTCCTAGAACTCCATCACAAAATGGAGTTGTAGAACGTAAAAATAGAACCTTACAAGAATGTGCAAGGACTTCGTTAAATGGAAGTACGTTACCAAAACATTTTTGGGCTGAATCAGTTGCAACAGCTTGTTATGTTCTGAATCGTGTTTCTATTCGACCACTAACCAAGAGTACTCCCTATGAACTTCTTAATGGTCGAAAACCAAATATTTCTTATTTCAAAGTTTTCGGTTCATTTTAAACACAAAAGATCGCCTTGGCAAATTCGATCCAAAATCCGATGAAGGAATCTTTATAGGATATTCGGATCGAAGCAAAGCTTATCGAATTCATAATAAAAGAACCAATATCATTGAAGAAACACTTCATGTATCCTTTGATGAAAATTTTAATAAAATGCCAAGTATAAGAGATGATGAAGAATTCCCTGATAATATCACAAATACGGAAATTTTAAATTTTGAAAATAATGAAAACAGTGTACAAAATAATAATGAATTAAGATCTCCACCTAGATTATATTAAGGGATCATCCTTCCATTAATGTCATTGGAGAAATTAATTCATCTGTTAGAACCAGAAGTCAATTAAATCAAATGGTCCATGTAACTTTCTTTTCTTATATTGAACCTAAAAATATTAAACAAGCATCCATCGATGAAAATTGGTTAACTCGTAAGAAGAGCTAAACCAATTTGAAAGAAATGACGTTTCGGATTTAGTTCCGAGACCCAGTGATCAATCATTTATGGTACAAAGTGGGTCCTAAAAAATAAAGCAGATGAACAGGGAAATATTACTAGGAATAAAGTTAGATTAGTTGCATAAGGATATATTCAAGAAAAAGGGATTGACTATGCAGAAACGTTTGCTCCAGTCGCTAGACTAGAAGCAATACGATTCTTACTAGCCTATGCATGTTTTCATAACTTTAAATTATATCAAATGGATGTTAAAAGTGATTTTTTAAATGGTTTTATAAAGGGTTTATGTTGAACAACCTCCTTTATTCGTACACGAACAATTTCCAGACCATGTCTATAAACTTAAAAAGGCCTTATACGGTTTGAAACAAGCACCTCATGCTTGGTACGATCTTCTTAAAAGGTATTTAATAGATTCTGGTTTCGAAATTAGGAAGGTCAATCAAACTCTTTTTATTTAAAGAAACAAGCAAGATATTTTAATTGTTAAAATTTATGCTGATGATATTATTTTTGGATCTACAAATGAAAAATTATGTTAGGAATTTTCTAAAATAATGACCAAAGAATTTGAAATGTTACATATGGGTGAATTAAATTATTTTCTAGGCTTACAAATAAAGTAATTAGAAAATGGTATTTTTATAAATCAAGAAAATATTGTAACAATCTAATTAAACGCTTTGGTATGTCAAATACTTCTATTGAACCAACTCCTATGAGTACAACTAGACATCTTGACAAAGATGTCACTGGCAAAAGTGTTGACCAAAAATTATATCGAAGTATGATTGGATCGTTACTATATTTAACAGCTAGTAGACATGACATAATGATGAGTGTTTGTTTTTGCACGATTTCAAGCAGATCCCAAAGAATCACATTTGCGAGCGGTGAAACGCATACAACAGTATCTTAATAAAACCAAGGACTTTGGATTGTTCTATCCAAAGGAATGTCCTTTTGAATTTGTGTCCTATAGTGACACTGATTTTGGAGGAAGCCGGACAGATAGAAAAAGTATAAGTGGGACTTGTCACTTCATTCGACGGTCTCTTGTATCTTGGTTTAGTAAGAAACAAAACCGTGTTTCATTATCGACATGTGAAGCAGAATATATTTCTATAGCTTTAGCATGTGCTCAAGTTACCTATATGCAACAAACACTACAAGATTTTTGTTTTAATTTATCCAAATAAACTATTTATTGTGATAATTCTAGTGCTATAAATTTATCGAAAAATCCTGTCAATCACTCACGAACAAAACATATTGACATTGGTCATCATTTTCTTCGTGATAATATTGAAAAAGATCTAATAAATCTAAAATTTGTTTCCTCTGATAAACAATTGGCAGATATCTTTACAAAACCGTTAAATGAAAATATTTTTATCAATTTAAGACGAGAATTTAGAATCGTCTCTTTTAAAGATTTATAAATTTTCATTTAAAAATATAATATAAAAAGTAGGGGTGTACAGTCTTCCAACACTCGAACTCAGGATCTCATACTTGATAGTCTATTGTTCTACCACCTTACTACTTTATCTTTTTATGAAACCTTAGTTTGTTTTTATATTTCTATTTACCTTTCATCCTCTTTTTTCTATGGTTATTATAATCCTAATCATAATTTTTTTTTCTATTTTTATTATAATTCTAACTATATATTTTCTGCCATTCCTTTTTCTTATTGCACCAGAATTCATACAAGAATTCTTTTAAGTTCCAAATATTTTTTTCAAAATGTCATCTCAATACAACTCCGAATCATCTGATCTTTCTTATACTTCTCCTTCCCCAGGATCGGTAAATTTACCAACTCCAACATCAATTTACAAACCGGTTCCGATTGTTCCACCTTCAACTCATATGGATATACTCCACCTACTAAAAGAACAAAATGGTCTCTCCTTTTGTATCACCATCTACAAAAGAGAAAATAGATGATATTCATCACTACAAGAGAGAAACATTAGAATTACAGCACGAGTTATACTACAAACAAAAAGTTAATGCCAAACGATTGAGCTTTTTGGAACAACTCGGTTTAAAATTCCGTGGTTCTTCCTCCAAAGACACAGTTTGTAACGACCCGCCTTTTTGGACAGTTTAAACCGACGATCAAATACACGTGTCGATTCCAAACCATTAAAAGGGCAGATGGTTATTAGGGTAATTAAGAAAAGAAAGGGAAATAAAGGAAATGAAACAACACAGAATCTCACAGCGGAAGGCTAAAGTATAATGATAAAATAACAGTTCATGAAGCTGTTAATTAAATGAATACATTTGAAATGAATACATTTGATTATTATTATACAACGTTTATCAGAGTTATACATATACAACAGAACAATTAATAATGCAGCAGACAACATGATGCAAAGATAATAATAGTAATAGTATACCAAATCTTCGTCTTCGTCCTCCGGAATAGATCTTCAAAATCTGAAAACTCAGGTCTGACCCGAGCGTAATGAAAAGACAAAACACTCGAGTCAGGACTAAATATCCTTATAAAAGTTAAATCAATCGTAAATAAATATGAGTGTAACGGCGTCGAAGATGTTTACGGGGTTTGACATCTCCTATCCAGTGTCAACGTGCGTGCAATAACTTAAGAGATGTTACGGGATTTTCCATCTCTTAAGGATCCGTGAAACTATCTACTATGTAGTAATATACGCTAAGTAGATAATGCCTATCAGTAATATAAAGTATCAAAATAGCGTTAAGGCGTTACCATAATCCCCCTTAACACATTTTATATTCCCAAAAGCATATACAAGACCGTAGTTTCCCCAAAACCGGAAGTCACCAGAGGGCAATCCATATACTCAAGGTACAAATCAAAACGTAGTGGTCGCGAATAGGATAATCAGTATGACAAGGTACATGAGGCGATACCAACTAGGATACTAGTAGTTGCGTGATCCGGACTGATGTTGGGCATAGCCAGCAGCTACCCCAACACCGCGAAACAACACTCCGAAATCAAGGGGTGCACCCAAATCGCATCACAAATGTAATAGAAATGGTATCGAAGAAGCGTGTCCGCTAGAGGTGGCGAACCTCAATGGCCCGGCGCGGCTCCTGTTTTAGTCATGTCAGGGGTCATCCAATATCGTTCTCTTTCTTCAGTCAACGCGTTCACCAAACCATCCACTTCATTCTGGATCAACACTCCGCGTATAATAGTTATTAAAGTGGTTTTCGGTATCGACAGAGAGTATGTCCATATCCGATCCCGGTCTCTTTAATAACTACGTATTATTACACCGTTGGCTCTTTTATATTCAAATCGATACATAATTGATATCAAAATATCATATTCGCTTCAAAAATCAAATCTATTTCAAATATCATCGTATCTATTCAAATGTAAGATTTCGCTTCAAATTCATTTTCGCATCAATATCTCATTTCGATTTCAAAATCATTTCGAATTTCGATTTAGGTTGCAACTTCATTTAACTCAATTCGTATTTAAATTCAAGATTTAAATATAAACATTTCACCTTATTGACCAGCTTAGAATTTTAGAAAAATAGTTTTAAGTAGTTTAAAAGTAGTTTTAAATAATTAAAATAGTTAAAATACTTTAAAATCTTAAAATGGATTTGAAATAGATAAATTTAGTTTAAAATAATTTAAATTGGGTTAAGTAGATTTAAAATAGATTAATATAGTTTAAGTATTCAAAATGGTTTATATAGCAGAGAAATTTGGAAAACAAAATAAAACAGCTTCAAAACCAACCCATTTCAATTTATAACTTCCCAATTCAAATCAATTTCAATTTCCATTCTACCGATTCAACTTCGATTTCAATTCGAATCAATGTCAACTTTGATTCAAATTTATTCAATGTTATATTCACTTTCAATTATTTCAATTTAATGTTTATATTCACTTCCGATTGATTCAATTTCATTTTTTTTATTCACTTTCGATTAAATCAATTTCAATTTTATATTCACTTTCGATTAATTCAATTTCAATTTCATATTCGCTTTAATTAATTCAATTTTTCATTCACCTTTAATTTATTCAATTTCAATTTATATCAATTTTTAGCTTGAATTTCAAAATATCCATTTATAATACTTAACAAAATTTTCCATCAATATTCAAGTTTGAAACCCAATTACAAATATGATTCAATTTCAAGCTCAATTTCAAAATATCTTTTTATATCCCTTTTACTTAGAAATATTCAAAACTCGAATTAAGGCTAAATCTTTAAACAAATCAATTTTCGAAATTCAATCAAATCCCAATTTTTAAATTTCAAAGTCTCAACTTTTATTATTTACAATTTCCTTTTACCAAAATTTATTTCAACATTCCAAACTCAATTTCCCGATGAATTCGATTTCTATAAATTTATTTCTATTTATAACTTTAAAATCAACCCTTAAATAAATTTCAAATCGACGATTTAAAATTTTATTAATTTAGCCAATTCGGTGTCCGTATATAATTTTCTATCCTATGGCCAAGTAGTTATTTATCTCAATTAGATGTCAGGGATGAATATACCACTTAAATTAAATCACAGTATCATATGTATGCATAACAGGATATATATAAGCAAATAAACATCCAAACATTCAAATATCAACCAATAACATCCATCAAAATACATCATCCAATAAACAATACAATTCATGGCAGTTTCATAGTTATCAATGTCAGGTAATTTAATCGCAATTCAATTTCAATTTCAATTTAACTGTCAATTTAATTTTTCAACGGTTAATTCAAATAACAAGCTATATGACAATTAAATTTATATCAAACAACGACAAATAAAATTCATATCACTTCATAATGTCAATTTAACTAGCATAAAGATATTTAGTACGTTGTGAGCGTTATAAAACACTCACCTTGATTTTCCTGTTGTTACCGAGAAGTTCCGGTTTGGAACTAAACCGGACGACTTCCAATTTTAGCCCAAATTTCAACTATCTCCAAATTCATCCAAACCAATTTCATTTCGAAGCTTTCGTCATCACGATCGCAACGCAAAAAGTCTCGTCTCAATCGGACCTCGTATGTGAGAGTTATACATTTTATAAGTTATCGACCTTTAAATTTGTAAAACAATTTATTATATTCAAATGAATTCATACCCAAGCAAAAAGGAGCCCAGCCCACTAACCTCTTCTTCCCCAACGAAACCTGTACGTGAACAAAATGTACAACCCACCATTTGCCGTGCATCAATCCTAGTGATACGGAGCTATAGTTGACGAAATTCGAATCCGTCTTCACCGACGAACTCTCCTTCACGATCTCCACCTCCCCGTACCATCAACATCAGACTCGGCCACCACTCAGAAGTCGCGACCTGGAGACCCCAAGCACGAACGCGAGCAGGTCGCGCGTCCCAAACCCTAACCGCACGCCACCAAAACTTGCTCCGAGATGCTATCTTCGACGACGAGTTCAAATCCAAGCTCCGTTTCGCGAATCGATCGCTGGATCCCTCGATTTTCCAAACCCTAGATCGCCACTATGAATGGCCTCGACCCCAAACCTTGCTGCACCCAGCAAAGAGCATATCAAATTGAAGCACTCGATGAAATAGGAATTTTAAAACTGGTTTCGTGATTTTTAGTCGAGTAGAAATAGAGTTATGATTTTTCAAAGTTTCATCATTCATTTTTTTTCCTCTTCTCTCCTTTCTGCCATTGCGTGTGGAACAAAGTAGAGGGAGATGTGAATGGAAAGCTACTGGGACAATGCAGAGTTTACAGCTGAAAAGAAGGGTTGACTAGTCAAAGTATACATTTTAAATTAAACCAATTTAAACGAATTTCTATGCGTTTTGGCTTGCCCCGGACGAACGGTAAATCCGTTTGACTTGAAATTTGAAATCTTACAATAATATCACATTACGAATCCGATGAAACTGGTTTCGTCGAAATCCGAGACCGTTTGAAAAATGACTATTTTAACTCGTTAAATTAATATTAAAACAATTTCGATGCGTTTCGAGCTGCCATGGTCAAACGACAACTCCGATTGCTACGAAAATTGAAATTCGATAATAACTAACTATTTCGGATCCAATGGAACTGGTTTCGTCCAATTCTGAGACTGTTCGAAAATTGGCTATTTTCAGTCGATAACTAAATATTAAAATATTCAATTTTCACAAATAAATTTTAAATTCAGTTTTAAAAGTTCTGTAACATCACTATAACTCTAATATGATAAAATAAAATTTTACAAATCATTTTTAATCATATTAAACCCGTTACTCAATTTATCCAATAAATTCCAATTTTAAAATCTTATTAACTCTATTAAAATCCAAATGTGACTTACATTCATTTTGGAAACCAATTTGAATCATATTAAATCAAATTTCAAATATTCACTCTATTTCATATATTAAATTTCAATATCAAATTAATCATATCAAATTCGAAATTTAATTTATTCAAACATTCGTAATATTAAATTTAACAAATTTGATTATTCTTAAACCACTATCCTTTGAAATATTCAAACGAACTAATAAAAATTTAACTTTTGAAACGAGTTAAATTTATAGAACAACTATTTCCATTATACCGTTATTGAAATCCCCATTATTAAATTGTTCAATAATTTCCAAATACTTAATTTAAACAATTTCGATTATCCCATAATTCATTATCTTTTGAAATATTGAAATTGAATTTATACGAATCAACTTTTAAAACCAATTCACAATTTAGAACACTATCTTTATTTTACAGTTATTCAATCATTCAATAAGTTTTAAATATTTAATTTAAACACTTTACGTGTTCAATATTCCATATTTGATTTTCAATAGATTTTACTTATCAATCAATTACTCTATTTTACCCAATGAATTCAACATTTATTATCTTATTCAACTTTTCGTTTCAAAGGCATTCACTAAGTAGCTTTTATTTATCGTTACTTGGATAATTATTGTTGCAATTCATTCTAATTATTATTATTTCAAACGACTTACAAATTTTTTTCTAACACTAAATCACGAAAACTTATTAAATTAGCTATTTTAATTATCGAAAATTTACGGGTCGTTACACAGTTCATCAACCGTCTACTGTTTGTCCTCCAAATCATCACAATCCTTGGGAACCATCACCACAACGTCCACCGACATCACCAAATTCTTGAGAACATGGCAACAGATGGTCTCCAATTCGAGCATTTGTAGAAGACACTAAAATTGAAGAAGATGCATATCATACTCCAAGCTCTTCATCAAAATCTCTTTAATTTTTTTGTTGTTGTTTATATTTTATTGTTCATTTTTTATTTCTTTCTGTTTGTTCTAAACTTGTATTATTCAAAATATTTGATTATATATATTGTTTTCTATATTCAATAAAGCTGATATGAGCCTCTGAGGAAATTCAGACGGTTGTTTTATTTAAAACAGACATCTGAACATTCAAGGTAGAAATTTTTTACCCTAGATTCAGATGTCTGAATTGTACAAAACAGACATCTGAATCATGTCGAATTTGAACTATTTCTTTGCAGGTTGCAACTCAGTCCAATTCAGACGTCTGAATCAAATTATTCAGGCAGCTAAATTTTTTTGAGCTATTTTTTCACCTTCCTCTTTTATTTTCTTTCCACTTACAGCCTTGCTTTTTAACCCACTATACATTACCTTTTTCACTTCATTACCAATTATTTCAGAACCCTGGCCCTCATTTTCAACTCCTCCAAAGCTTTTTACCTTTCCTCTAACTCTCTAATGGCACCAAGATTAAAATGTACTAGAGAATCAACCTCCGGACCATCTGAAGATCAAATATGACAATGGCTATGGAACAATGTTGCTGTTTTTCGGTATAATTCAATGAAGAATTCCAACATCTTCGAAGGAGCATTCATGAGATTCCTGGATTTTGCAGCTTATCACATTAGATAGCTGGCAGAACAATTCCACTTTGATAGCTTAATTGGGTATACTCCTAACAATGTCAAGATTAATCATCTTATGACCAAACTTTTTCTTGCAAATTTAATTTTGGATCATCATAATCCCCAAAACCGTCAAGATTGTGTTTGGTCAACAGTTTGTGGTGTAAGAATCTTCTTACCTTTACAAAGACTAGGTCATATTTTAAATTTTCCTTATCAAGGAATTGATATTAATGAGATTGAAGTCGATATGGATCATCGAGATGAAGTCTCACATCGTTTCTTGTCCGATCAACTTATAAATTTGGACAATTTAAAATCTACCTTCTTAATTCACAAGCTAGACTCATTTACCACGCACTTATTCGTTCTTTACAACCAAGGACGGGTAGTTATGAAAAAGTTTATAAAAAAAAATTCAAGCTCTTTATTCTATCTACTCCAACCAACAAGTAAATTGGGGAAAAAGTATTTTGGATGAATTTCAAGACATCACAATCCGGAGAAAATATAGAACCATTCATTGTGGTGCTTATATTATGCGTATCCTCGTGGATGTCGTTGTACCAATGCTCGACTCTGATTTTACAACTATTAGTGAGTTAGACGCTAAAACTTTAGGATTGATGGGTCTTCCACCACGACCTCCTCCTCAACAAATCATCTCCTTCCATCAATGGTCTTAAAATATTCAACAAGATGTTTCTCAACCTCGAGACACTAGTATTGCTTCTTCTTCTCATACTCAACATGAAGAAGAAGAGGAGGACGATGACACCATTCATGAAATTGGCCCGGACGCCTCTTCAAGACAAGCCATTATCACTCTCTTCTGAAATCAATCAAAGATTCATCGGGACATTAAGGCACTTGAGAAGAAGACGGAAATAAAATTCAACTCGATCAATGGTTTTCTCAATAAAATATGGGATCGAATTTCTTGTTCCGGTTCTTCATCCACTCAAGCTTACAACCCATCCCCATTTCAGTGGTCTTCCTCAAGCTCAAGTTCTAATCATGATGATCCATCTATTTCTAGTCAATTTTAATTATCTATATCTATTCTTAAATTATGTTTGATTTGATTATGCTTCAACTTTGTTTGTCAAGTTGTATGGAATATTTTTAACTATTATTCGTATTGTTTCTGTATGTATTAAAAATTCTACTTGCTTTAATGAGATGATCTGTCTATTGATATATTTGCTCTTTCTTTTTGTCGACGACAAAGGGGGAGAAATCTAAAAATTGTGCATATTGACAGGGGGAGTAACAATATTATAAACATTTATATTATTGATTATATAGTTGTCATCATCCAAAAGGGGGAGAATGTTGGAATTTTGATTTTGATTATGACAAGCTATATAAAATATTATGTGTATACTAACCATCTTTGCAGGAGATTTGTTGCAGATTCCTTCTCAGATGTTTAAAGTTGAGTATGGTGTGTCTAAAGTTTATACTTTACTTAGAAATTTTTTAAAATCTCTCTCGAAAAGATATATATAAATATATGCACACACATGCACGAAGGTCTGAATTCAGACGGCTAAATTCATTCGTTCAGACGTCTGAATGAAAATTTTCAAACATCTGAATTTAGTCAAAATTTACCTAAAAGCTTGCTGTTTGTTTTTTAACCCAATTCAGAAGTCTGAATTTTTTTATCCAGATGTCTGAATATTTCTAACTGCTATTTTCTTGAAAAGTCACTTCTCTTCACCGAAGAGAAACGTTTTCAAAATCAATGGTCGCACTTGTTCTTTTCAATATAACTTTTCATCTATAGTTGCAACTCTTTATACACTATAAATAGATTACAGAATTCAACAAACAATTCACCGTATTACTTTTTTCATTCTTGAATTCTCATCTATTCTCAAGTTTTCAAATTGCACTCAAACTACTTACATAATTTGATCGTTGATCACTTTATCTTCCACAATTCTCAAAGCACATCACACTATATATCGTAAAGGAGAAGATTATAGGAAGATTGCACTTAATTGACTTATCATTGTTATTTAAGAACACACTACAGTCTGATACATTTGTTATTCGTAAAGAAGTCCTGTTCGGTTTCTCAGGCAGTTGAAGTCCTATTCGGTTGCTTAGGCGGTTGAAGTCCTGTTCGGTTGCTCAGACGGGTAAACCTGTTCCTCCGGGTTAAGTGAGGATTGTGTTAGTGAAATTCCAAAAGGAGTCTAGGACTGGACGTAGGACAGTGCTCCGAACTAGTATAAAAACCTCTGATGTCTTTTACTTACTGCATTTACTGTTTATTTATTTTATTCCACACAACTAGTTTATCCATATTACTCGACCCAATAACATAGCTTCTTTTCAATTGTCATTTTCTGTAAAAACAAGATCATCTACATAGAGGCTCACACTAAGAAGTTTCCATTATTTTCAGTTTTAACAAAGATTGTATGTTTGTAATTACACTTCTCAAAACCTTCTTAGACAAAGTACTTCTCAATTCGACAAAACCAAGCTCTAGGGGATTGTTTTAATCCATAAAGAGCTTTCTTGAGCTTGTATACCTTGTCATCCTCATCTTTTCGAATATATCCTTCTGCTTGCTCTACATACATGGTTTCCTTCAATTCTCCATGAAGAAATGCACTTTTCACGTCGAGTTGAAATACTGGCCAACTTTTCTATGCAACAAAAGCCAAAATCATCCGTATAGTATCCCACGAGCTACTGGAGCAAACACATCATTATAATCTACTTCATATTTTTGTTCATATCATTTAGCCACCAATCGAGCTTTGCATTTGTCAATTTTACCATTTTCATTCAACTTAGTTTTATACATCCATTTTACACCAATCATTTTTGCATCTATAGGCAGGTTCACGAGCTCCCATCTATCAATTTTTTCTATGGCTTCTATCTCCATTTTCATTGCATTTCTCCACTTCTCTTCTCTAGCAGCCTCTGTATCACACAATGGATCATCATTCGATATAAACAACATGAAATTTTGCACTTCTTCTTCTTCTGACGGTCCTTCTCCACTTGTCTAATCTTGCAACCATATTGGTGGCCTTCGACTCATTCGCTCCGGTGAGTTTTGTTCACTTATTTCATAGCATGTACCACTTTCATTATTTGTGTTGCTCAACTCTGGTACATTTTCTTGTTGTTCATCGTCAGTGTCATCTTCTTCATCCTCATCACTACTACCAAAATCATATCCGTTATCACCATACTACAAAATATCAAGTTTGGCCTCTTCAGTAATCCTCCCCCAATTCCACTTCTAATTTTCTTCAAATATCACATCTCTACTTGTTATTATTTTCTTTGCAACGGGATCGTGATGTCTGTACACTTTTGATTCATCGCTTACCCTAAGGAGAACACACTTATCACTTCTATCGTCAAGCTTTAACCTCTTCATTTTTGGAATATGCACGTATCCAATACACCTGAACACTCTAAAATGTTCCACACTTGGTTTGACCCTACTCCAGATTTCTTCGGGTACATTATCTTTCACAGCCGCTGTTGGACTTCGGTTTAGTATATAAGCAGTCCATCTAGTTGCTTCCAGCCACAAAATCTTTGGCATCTCCTTCTCTTGGAGTAAGCATCGAACCATATTCATGATGGTACGACTTTTGCACTCGGCTACTCCATTTTGGTGCGGGGTATAGAAAGTTGTAAGTTGCCTCTTGATGTCATTGTCCTTGCAAAATATGTTGAATTCATGTGAAGTAAACTCGCCTCCCCTGTTAGTTCTTAAACAACAAATGTTATTTCCAATCTCTCTTTCAACTAGATTTTTGAAGCTTTAAAAAATTGTAAACGTCTCACTCTTTTCAGCTAAAAAATAGATCCAAATTTTCCTAGTAAAATCATCGATGAAACTCAAGATGTACCTCTTGCCGCTTGTTGAAGTAGGACTGATAGGGCCACAAATCTGAATGAATCAGCTGAAGCTTCTCTGATGCTCTCCGTTGACTTCTTTTGGGTATAGTTCTCGGTGTTTCTTTCCCATTTAACACACTGCACATATCTTCTTTGCAAATTTGAGCTGTGGAAGCCCTTTTACAAGTTGTTTATTATGCAAGGTTTATAAACTTTTAATGCTTAAATGATCAAATCTTCGATGCCACAAGTTAGCGACATCTTCAGCGTCGACTTAAAGACATGTTGAGGGACGCAGCTTTATGGCCGCAAGCAACATGAACATGCGGTTTGTAATTATTTGCGTATGCAATATAAGTCTTCTCCGCGGATGATATATCTTGCAGGCTCCGTCTTTGATCAAAATGGTCAGCCCCCTTTCCTGCAATTGACCTACGCTCAATAAGTTATTTATAAGATCCAGTATGTAAAATACATCAGTTACCACTTGAGTCATACCTCCAACTTCAAGTCTGGCATTCCCTTTCCCCATTACTGCCATTATGGAATCATTCCCCAACTTTACCGAATGTCTAAAGTGTTCATCAAAGTCTATGAACCATTGCTTGTTTCCTGACATGTGATTCAAACATCTTGAATCAAGAAACCAGACTTCCTTTCCCTTTACATCATTGTGTTCAATATGAGACATCAGTAAAAGCTCTTCTTTTTCATCTGGTTCTACATAATTAGCATTCTTCTCCAAACTTGGACGCTCGTACTGAAAATGTCCTAACTTATGACACTTATAACATTCGACCATTGTTTTTTTTTAAAACTTTGTCTTCCTCGGCCTCGTCCCCTTCCTCTAAACATTCCACGACCTCTTCCTCTTCGCTAGCTCTCTCATCATGTGTAACATTTAGTGCTTGTTCCTCGCTGCTTCGTTCATTCCCCTTCATTCTTTACTCGTGGACTAGTAGGCTACTTTGCAACTCGTCAATTGTCAAAGTATCCAAATCATTAGATTCTTCCATAGAACATATGACATAATAAAATTTTGGAGTCATCGATCTCAATATTTTTTCAATGATGGTTACCTGCTGCATTTTCTCTCTATGTATCTTCTTCTTGTTGGCAATTGTTAGGGTTCGAGCAAAGTACTCATCCACACTTTCGCTTTGTTTCATCTGCAACACTTCAAATTCTCTTCTAAGAGCCTAGAGTTGAGCTCGCTTCACTCGAGTTGTTCCTTGGTATTTCAACTTCATAGAGTCCCAAATTTGCTTCGATGTGTCCTTCACAAGGATTGTTTACATGATACTCCAATCGAAAGCTTGAAATAAATAATTCTTGACTTTTATATCTTTTAGCTTTTGGTCCTCCACTAATTTTCTTTGTGCTTCAGTTTGCGCTACACCAGCTTCAGGAACCATAATTCCTCCTTCTACTAGGCTCCAATATTCCTTCGAACGAAGGAAGTTCTCCATCAACATTGACCAATGGTGATAATGGCCATCAAACTTTGGAATAGATAGCTGTACAAAACTTCCTTCAGCAGCCATGTCTCTATCTATTTTTTTTCACTCAGTCAGATCCCAATAGGTGCTCTGATACCACTTTGTTAAAGTATTAACTGCAAATACTTTAAAGTTCAGTGAATGAATATCTTATTTTGATGACAGAAAACAGGTGGCTTATATACTGCCTTACATTAAAACAAAGACACGTGATACAATCACGTTCAAAGACTCAAACTAGGTGACTAAAACAACCAAAGAAGTGGTCGTAAAACCATAAAGTAGGCAACAGTTATCTCCTAACAAGTAGGAGTTACTGACTCGGCAAAACTGAAAATAGAACAAAACAGTAGGTCGATCCATTCACCAATGCCTGTTTATAGCACCTAACAAGTTGTTCCTTGCTTCGAATCGAGCGTGCACTCCATTTTGCAGTACTTACATATTACAATCGCCTCCATTTTCCCATTGTTCTTCTTCCTAAAAATCTTTGTCACGTGGTCTCATACTTTCGATTTTGTTGGCCTTGATGGTTTTTTACATTGAATTTCTGTTCGACTTTGCATGTCAGGCTGAGTTTGTCCCGCTTCATTCGCTGCATTTGATTAGATTCCATAGAAAACCTGCAAAATTTCAGTTCTAAGAATAAGAAAACTAAACTGTATGCTGAAATTACTAATTGGAATTAATTATTTCAACCAAGATGGAATTAGCAGGCAAATTCTATTATACTCGAACTATATCTTTAAATTTAGCAAATGAAAAAACTACCTCAAAGCACTATTTGTTTAGGGGCAAAGTTCATTTGCAAATCAAAATACGAGATAGAAACAGGATGTCTAAGATGGAAAATGCAAATTTATCACTACAACCTAAGATCATTTCCATTGTTTTATTAAAGATTAATGCATTTACATATTGCATTTTACGTTCCAAATCTTATAGGGTAGAAGCAGATGGTGTTAAAAAAGAAAATAAACTAAAAAAACAAGATAAATTAAAAAACTTCATATGTAATTTTTCATGTGTGGATTAAAAAGAATATCCAACTAAAATCCCACTTTTGATGTATTCTAAAGTAGCACCCACACCAATTCCCATAAATTACAAATAAAATATTAATATAGACACACCTCAAAGTGATGATGAGCTACAACCTAAACAGGCCACAAATATAGGTAAAGAATGGGCCAATATTATGTAACTGACAATCTTTAAGTTGATCTGGTAAGTACATGTAGCCGCAAGCTAAATTTTGACATTTATATGAATACAACAAAACAATGGACCAACAATTTAGTACAATAGTCAATACTGGTTAAGCAAAAAACATAACAAAATATCATTCAAGTTAAGATATTTTCAAGCCTAAACACATTAAAATAAGTCTTATATTTTGAAAGCATAAAATGAGTTTTTTCTTAAAAAATAGTACATTCCAACTAAATAAAGTAGTCTTTGGGAATGAACCTGTTTGCATAATTGTAATTGATCTAGTACTCATGTACATACACAATAATCGAAAGACCCATATTCAGTAATGCATGCGAAAGCCATGATTTTTTCTGAAAAATAGCCAACCCATCTTAGAAAGCAAAAATCCTTTCTGAAAGCCATGATTTTTATGGACCCGATCCAAAGATAGAAATATAATTTGTTCCAGTTTTTTATTTTTCTTAAACAAGAAAGCATTGGGGAAGGAATAAAAATTTCCATGGAAAGAGTGGAAATTTCCGCTGAGTTCCGCCACCTACCGGAAGGAATTTCTTTTGAATTATTTTTGATGGAAAAACATGAAAACCGAAAATCATAGAAATATTCGGAAGAAAAACGTTGAAAAAGCGGTAAAATGGAAAAATAACTGGTCTAATTGAAACTCCAAATCAAGACAGTTCTAACACTAATAGGTCTCTAGAGCGGGTTACAACATCTCATTCCGAACCAGAACAGGCAACTATGGATGAAGACGATGGCATTTCTAAGGTTATTTCGAAGAGAACAATAAGGTTAGTGGAAGAATTCTGACAGCAATAGAAATAGGATCAAGTAACATCAAAATGGAAGCTTTTTCGCCCATGGTCGTCGTGTACCAAAACCGGATCTGAGAACCATTTTTCGTCTAGATTTGAATATGCGCCCGTCACCATTACAAGCCAACCCTCCCGCAAATTCTAAAATCGTGGGCACAAATCATCGCCAGTGAACAAATCCATGTTTCAATCCCTTTAAAGTTCTATAGCACTTTTGATTTCAACTCCTTTAGATGTGCCAAAATGTCCACATCCGCGTGAAAAGCGGGGAGGAGCATTACATAATAATCAATTCGATAGCAGAGGAAGAATATTAGTCTTGAGGAATAAAAATACATGTAGCGTAAGCATGATTTCAATTTTAAATCAACGTATCGGTCGTTTGGTTACCAACGGAGGGGGTTTCAAGTGCCTACTTTCAATAATATACGCAAACACCTAGCAGTAGAAAGAGAGCAAATGAGGAGATAGTTGTCTGAAGATGCCGCCGACCATTCCCTACCATGGATCCTTGCCGAAGACTTCAACTGCATACTTAATAATAGTGAGAGGATGACAGTGAATAATTCATTAAGTGCAGACAATGATTTTCAACCTTTTGTACACGCTTCAAGTTTAAAGGAGGTATAGTACATTGGTAATTTCTTCACCTGGACTATCCATAATAAAATAGAGTACCTTGAATTATTTTACAAGCTCCTTTACTAAATGTTTTGATCTTAAACTGCTCATCTAGTGATCATTCCCCATTGCACATTAACCTTACTAATTTCTTAGAATGGGACAAGAATAAGCCCTTCAAATTTAATGATGCTTGGCCACTTCAAAGTGGATATTTACACAATATTGAAAGTATGTTTTAATACAAGCATATAATGGAGTCCGATCTATAGTATTATTGAAAAGCTTAAACCGATCAAAAGTTGCTTAAAGAACTGGAACAGTAATATGTGAAAGCATGTATGGATCGTGTGTTTATATCTAATATGCAAGTGTAGTAAAATGCTAGCTTATAGTTAACAAAGTAAAATAAATAATAGTAAGGAAACAATCACATCAGAGTTTTTATACTGGTTCGAACGTCCCGTCCCACGTCCAGCCCCCAAGCTTCTCTTCGGCTTTAACTAGTAAACAATCCTCACTTTGTCCGGATGAATAGGCTTAATACAAAAGTTCTTTCTGACACAACTATGTGTTCTGGAAAACACTGCATAGTACAGATCTTTCTATAATCTCCTTTGAGTAGTATGCGTACGTGTATCTTTTGATTTCAAAAAGTGATAAAGACTGATATGGTTTGCTTTTAAAAATCAGAGTATGCACCGAATGTAGATATAAGATTTAGAAAATTCAACTGATTTTATTCTTAAAATCTTCACGCGCACACACACATATATATAGATGGTGAAGAGTTTTTATGAAAAGTAATATCCATTAGATTTTTCTATTTCAATCGAAAGGTTGCAATCATTGACAAGGATAAGATGCGGTGAAGAGTTGTGAAAGCAGCCGTTAGAATGAAGCAGATGACCTTCCATTGTAAGTGGTCATTACTCAGCACAAACGTCTGAGGTTATATATACATATACATATACATATACATACATATACATATACATATACATACATACATACATACATACATATAAAATCAGAAGCTAAGCACGTACGTTTGAAGGTTTTAACAGACGTCTGATGTAATCCGGTTTAAAAACAGAAGCTTTGGTCAGACGTCTGATATGTAATGTCAGACGTCTGACATATGCTGTTTTCTTTTCTTTAGCCTTTTGTTATGCGAGAAATTGAAAGAATTTTTCGTGCAATGTTTATGTTTAAAAACAACTACTAAAGGATATTTTACAAGTTATATCTATGACAATCACAACAATATATTAGCTTTTCTAATACCGATGATTCTTCTCCTTTGTTAATCGTCTTCACGTTGAATTCTGAAAGCTTTTTTCTACAAGTAAATTGAATATATATTGTATGTGTATGATTGTATAGTTGTTGTCATCGAAATCATAGAATAGTAATTCTAACACCTAGAGCTTCAGAGTCTACAGAGTATAATTCTGATTCTGAAATATAGGAATCTAGAGTAGCAGAAGATTCAGGAGAGAACTATCGAGATATTGCACTACAAAATCAACGTCTTCTCTCCCTAAATCAACAGGTGCTAGACAAAAAATGTCACGTTTAGAACGGTCTTTTTCTACCCGTATGATCAAAGTAGTAAAAATGTTAGATAGGATTGTTTCAACCTTGGGAAATGTTCTCTGAAAGGTTCGTCATTGTTCTTCCTCCCGCTCGTCCTCTTCTCCATCCCCTACACCACCACCACCATCTATTTTTCACTCGGGCCCATCTTCCAGCGTAGGGCCTTCATAGGAACCTCCACAATACTCTCGTCCGGGCAGAGCGTCTATTTGTCGTGACACTGAAGAGAGTGAAGGTTTATCGTTCCCTTCAGAAGATCCTCATGCTTCACACGACCCCCAAGACTACAGTTATTACCCATCATTCCAGGGTCTCTCTATCCACGGTGATGAGGAGTATGCTGACCAGTCTCAATGGCAACAATGTACATATGATGAAGACTTGTCAAGCTTATGGGGATATTATAACTATCAGTATGATTTTTAGTACGTTCGGTCATATTTATTCATATATCTCTGTTATTTTGTTCTAATGTTGAATGCCTGTATAACTGGTTAAACTTTTCTTTGATTGACTATGGAGTTATATTTTTTTAGTTGTTCATCTATATTCGTTTTTATTGCGCCAAAGGGGGAGAAATGTCATATTACATGTATATAGGGGGAGGAATCATATTCCAGGGGAGTTATATGTTTATAAAGCGATTGTATAATTGTCATCATCAAAAGATGGAGAATGTTAGAACTACTATTCTATGATGATTTCGATGACAATAACTATACAATCATACACATACAATATATATTCAATCTATTTGCACAAAAAAGCTTTCAAAATTCAACGTGAAGACGACTAACAAAGAAGAAGAATCATCGGTATTAAAAAAGATAATATAATCTTGTGATTGCCATAGACTTAACTTGTAAAAACTCCTTTAGTAGTTGTTTTTAAACATAAACATTGCACGGAAAAATTCTTTCAATTCCTCGTATAACAAAAGGCCGAAGAAAATAAAACAGCACATGTCAGATGTTTGACATTACATATTAGACGTTTGATTAAAGTTTCTATTTTTAAATCGGACATCAGATGTCTATTAAAACCTTCAGACGTCTGTGCTTAGCTTCTGATTAAAAATATATATAAGCTTAGACGTCTAAATTTATTAGCAGATGTCTATGCTGAGTAACGACCACTTATAATGAAAGGTCAGCTGCTTCATTCTAACGGCTGCTTTCACAGCTCTTCACCGCATCTCTTCCTTCTCAATGATTGCAACCTTTAGATTGAAATAGAAAGCTCTAATGGATATTACTCTTCATAAAAACTCTTCACCATATATATATATATATATATATATATATATATATAGATTTTAAGAATAAAATCACTTGAATTTTCTGAATCCTATACCTACATTCTTTGCATACTCTGATTTCTAAAAGCAAACCATGTTAGTCTTTATCACTTCCTGAAATCAAAAGATTCACGTACACATACTACTAAAAGGAGATTATAGGAATATTTGTACTGTGCAGTTAGAATTAGTGTTTTCCAGAACACATACTTATCTCAGAAAAAACTTTTGTATTAAGCCTATTCCTCCGGGCAAAGCAAATGTTGTTTACTAGTTAAAACCGAAGAGGAGCTTCGGGATTGGACGTAGGATGGGAGGTCCGAACCAGTATAAAAACTCTAGTGTGATTATTTTCTTACTATTATTTACTTTACTCTGTTAACTATAAGCTAGCATTTTACTACACTTTCATATTAGATATAAACATATGATCCATACATGCACATAAGGACCCAAAACAAGGATATTTTTCAAGAAAGTTGTGGCAGATAAGGATCAAGTTGCACAACTCCTTGGAGCGCAATGTAGAAGTCTACCCATTAAATATCTAGGACTCCTCCTATTAGCCAATAAACTAAAGATAACATAATTCAGGGCATTACTAGATAAGATTAATCGTGGACTTGATTCATGAAGTAGCAAGTTTTTAAACATCAGTGGTAGATTAGAGTTTATAAAGACTACAATCTACCATATCATCCAATTCTGGATGCAAAGCTTTCAAATCTCAAAAATCATTTTGCATAAAATTGAGCAGCAATGCTCCAATTTTTTATGGCATGGAAAACATCACAAAATAAATTGATAACCATTTGTAAGCCTAAACATAAAAGAGGCCTAGGGCTAAGAAACCTGGAGGAACAACAACAAACATAGATGGTAAAGCTAGTCTACAATTACCTGAAGCAAGGCCCGTTGTGGGCAAAATGGATACATAATAGATATATCAGTAAAAAAAACTTTTAGATAGCCAAATTAGACAACAACGCATCATTTACGTGGAAACTAATGGGTAGAAAAATAACACTGCGGTAAGCTTTTTCAAAGGAAAATCGCTAATAGTAGAAACAAAAGTTTGTGATTTGACCCTTGGATTAAAGGGAAATCACTGGCAAACTCAATTGGTTGGTCATATATGTCGCTATTCAATTCTCAGAACTGCAATGTGAGTAGTACTATTAATCAAGATCAATGGGACTTCACTAATGTTAATCTACATAGACATATATGTAAAACTATTTAGCAAATCAAAATTCATAGTGAAAATGTAACGACCTGATATTTTCAACCATTCGCTTCCAAATATGCTTGAATTGAATTACTCAAAATATCAAGTTATTGATTTATATTTGGAAAAACTCAGCATATACAGTAAATAAATAAATCACAGAATCACAGACACAGAGTAATATACAATATGCAGCGGAAATAAAAGATAATAGTTCATGAAGCTACTATATACATAATAGAGTTAAATGAAATACAACAGAAGTCTCAAATACAATAGTCAAATACAAGATCAGAATACATCACTGGAATCAACTGAATAACTGCAAGCTAAAAAGATGCAGATGGATCTTCAAACGAAGCTCCAACTCCAAAGGTGAGTCTCAAAAGTTGTATCACTCAGTCTGACCCGAGCGTAAAGCAAAACACAAAACTCTCGAGTCAGGATTAACATTCTTATATCAATAAATCCAACTTAAGTGAAATAACAACTTAAATACAAGTAACTCAAAAGATATTTGGGATAACCATCCTTTAAGGATCCGTTAAACTATCTACTATGTAGTAATATACGTTATTATAATAATGTCTAAAGTAAAGTATAATATATTTAAAAATATCTTTAATGCGTTACCCATATCTTCCTTAACATATTTTATAATACCAGTAGTCTATACAGTACCGTAGTCCCTCCTGATCGGGAAGCCACCAGACGATACTCCATAGGCACGACACAAAGCCAAAATCGTACAAGGCGCGCTAGGGTAGGCGACACGGCACAACGAGGCAACGCCATGGTAGATATATCAATTACGCATTCGGATTGGTGGTAACGCGTAACAGCCACTACCGCCCAGCTCGAGCCACACTTCCAAAATCAAAGGTGCACCCAATCAATCATAAAGTAGTAGAATGGTATCGAAGAAGTGTGTCCGATAAGAGGAGCTACCTCATTGGCCCGGAATTGCTCCTGTTTTAGCCACTTTATGCCAACTCATGTGAGTCGAGTCCACGTATATACCTTAATAGAACATCGCCACCGTCCTACTTCATTCTGAAATCTCCACCGCGTACACGGTTGTTAAAGTGGTTTTCGGAGTTTACAGAGAGTATGACAACTTCCGATCCCGGTCTCTTCAACAACCAAACATTATTATAACACCGCATTCATTTCAAAATAGTTTATACTTTCAAACCAAAATATCATTTCCATTTCAAAACCCAACTCAATACGATATCATTACCATTTCAAAACCAAATACGATATCATTTCCATTTTCAAAATATATCCATTTCCAAAAATCATAGCATTTTCAAGGTTACAACACTTTCGAAACCAAGCACTTGAAAATATAACATTTTCAAAACATAATACTTTGAAATTCATAACTTCGAAATCTTAACTTTCACCACTTAAACAGTTTAGATATTCAAATAGTATACATAATAAAATAATTTTAAAATTTCTTTATAAATTAAAATAATTTCCTCAACTTCACAAATTGATTCAAATCAACTTGAATCCAAAATTCAGTTTAAATCAAATCTCAATTCATAAATTTCAACTCAATTCAGTTTTCAATAAACCCATTCAATTTATATCGATTTCAAATGCAGATTTGTGCCTCAAATAAACCATTTCAATTTTCATATATTTCAAAGTTTTAAATATTCCACCATTTCAAACTAAATTAATAACTTCATATATACCTTAATTTAACTTCATATATACCTTAATTTAACTTCATTATTATTATTCAAACTAATTGGGTGACTCAAATTTTTCAACCTTTTTTTCATGGTAGCTGACACCATCCCTTCCGTCCTTCCAACGTACCCTCTTACTTCCCCTACTCGCATCCCTTCTCTTCATTCGTCCTCTCCTCTTTGTCAACATCGTTCTGCTCCTAACCCCCCTCCTCCGTCGCTGCTAGCGGCTTCAATCTCCAATGTCCCACCCACTTCTACATCTCCTTTATCTTCCTTTGCTCTTTTGTCCCCGCTTCTGCCTGAGCCTTATCAACCGATATGGACTTCCCTCTTCAAGCGTAAACCGAGTAACGCAGGGAAGTACATACCAGTTGAGATGTCACCCGTGTTCAAGGATGAAATTATGATACCTCCCTCAGTTGTTATTGAAGCTAGTGCTCAAGAATGGAGTAACTATCTGGTCGGCTTCTTCCTTGATAAGCTTTTTTCTTACTCAACAGTTATTAACTTTTTATAAAAGTACTGGAAACTCAAAGGTTCAATCAAAGATAGATCCAATGGCTTCCTTTTCTTATTCTTGATGTCTTGTGATGAAGAAAGGAATAGAATTCAACAAGGTGACCCTATTGTTATGAGAAATAAACTCTTTATAGTAAAGCAATGGGACCCTACGGTGGGAAATGCTTGTGAGAATATCTCTTCGGTGCCTGTGTGGGTTAAGTTCTCTAATATTCCTCTATTCTCGTGGTCTCATAATGGAATTAACTAGTTAGCTAGCAGATTGGGAAAACTGGTTTGTATGGATGAATCAACTGAGAGACTTGAGAGGCTATCTTTTGCTAAATATATGGTAGAAATAAAACCAGAATGTGGTCTGATTGATTCATTTCCAGTTCAACTTTTAGATGGAGGAACGCAAAATATTCATATTGAATACCATTGGAAGCCTGATGTTTGCACTCGGTGTTGTGTTTTTGGACATACTGAATCTAATTATGAAAAGAAAAGCCTAATCACTAGTGTGATGTTAGAGAAGAATGAAATGAATAAAATATTTAATGTAGTCAATGATACTATTTCTAGGAACACAAGAAAGAAATTAGGAATAAAATGAGTCAGAGGAAACAAAAATAGCAAGTGGTGAATAGAGATAGAAGATAGAAACTTAAATCCTCATATTCGAATTTTAATTTGGTGGTTGTTCATGAAGATGAGAAATCAGTTAAAAAAAGGAGTTAGGAAAGGATGAGCTTGAGGAAGGTGAGATCGAAAATCAATTTTCTGACATGGTAGTGATTGAAGGAGAAAAGAAAGGCAAATATGAAAACACTAATATGCTGAAGGAAAATAGTTTTCATATTCTTGCTGATATTGGTGAAGTAGTCTTTGATGAAGCTGATAGCATGACAAAAATTACAGGGAAGGATGCAAGTGATGAACATATAAGTGGTAATCTTGTATCAAATGGTGTCTTGAGGAGTTGTGCTTCTAATGAGCAAGTAAATGAATGCATTTTGAGTTCATATTCTAACTCTTCTGTGTGCAAAAAGAATGAAACTGAAGAAAAATCAGTACCATAAAGTGTTGACACAATTGCAGCCATAATTGCTAACATAGATGCGCCTTTATCTGATGACCCTCCCCCCTCTTTTCCTAAATCATCCTCCCTTCTCTGCTTATCTTCTATCAATGAAAAGAATAACTCATTAGCAACTCCCCCACCAAGCATTAGCCATGAAAACCCTCTTCTGTTATTTCTAGCCTTTTTCTTTACATCTTGCTGGGAAACAGTTGGTCCTGTCTTCACTAAGGCTATTCAAAACTTCTTTAACAAGTGCAAAATGATTGGTTCTGTCAATGCTACTAATATAGCTCTCATCCCTAAAGTGAAGAATGCTTGTCATGTCTCTGATTTCAGGCCTATCTCGTGTTGTAACACCATTTATAAATGTATCTCAAAGATCATTGCCTTTAGACTCAAGGTGGTTTTGCCTAACATTATCTCGTCCAATCAAGCTGCCTTCCTTAGTGGCAGAAATATACTAGATAATGTTCTCTTGTTCCATGACTTGCTAAAGGGTTACAACACTTCTCATGTTTCACCTAGGGCCATTTTCAAGCTTGATATCTCTAAAGCCTTCGACTCCTTGCACTGGGACTTTATTGTTAGAATTATGGGTCTGATGAATTTCCACAAACACTTTGTGGCATGGATTAGTTCATGTATCTCGACTGCAAGGTTCTCTATTATGGTTAATAACAGGAATGTGGGATATTTTCATAGAAAACAAGGTATCAGACAGGGTGATCTTATGTCTGCCTATATTTTCATTTTAGTTATGGAAGTTTTAACTCAAATTCTCAACCACCTAGTCACCGAGGGTAGCTTCTCTATCCACCCTAAATGCGAGAACCCCCTCATTACTTCCTTAATGTTTGTTGATGATCTGGAGATTTTCTTCAAGCCTAACATGATGACTATTAGCTCTATTATGGGTGGTCTCCATAAATTCTACTTAATTACTGGCCTATCCATTAACTTATCTAAATCTGATATGTTGATAGCTGGAGTTGGAAATGATATGATCAATCAAATTACTAGCTTTTCTTCCATAAATCAAAGTGCTGAAACTTCCAAGTACTTGGGTATTCCCATGGCTTCCTCAAGAATTTCGAGAGCTCAATGCATGCCTTTGTATGAGAGGATTTTAGCAAGACTTTCTGTATGGAGTAATAGGCTTCTTAGTCAGGCTGGTAGGCTCACGCTTATTAAATCAATCATTTTCTCCATGACGGTGTATTGGTCAAGATCATTTATCCTCCCTATCAAGCTAATTAAGATGATTAGGAGTGCAATGTTGAGTTTTTTTGGCATGGATCTGTTCACTCTAATAAACTATCTCTATGTGTCTTTTCCAAGCTTGAACCGCCTCTGTCCAAAGGTGGCCTGGGTATTAAAAATTTGTTATTATGGAATCGTGCAACCTTTTTTCATTACATCGACAACTTCCTAAATTGCAGAGATAACATTTGGATGAAACGGTCTTACAATCACTTTATTGGAAACAAGAATTTCTGGACCATGTCTATCCCTCAATCTTGCAGTTGGACATGGCGTTGTATTCTGAAATTGAGGAATGATATTCTTCCTCACGCTAAAAGTAAAATTGCTTTTAATGGTAGGGTGTCCTTCTGGCATGACCCATGGATAAAGAAAGGCATAATATTTAGTCAGCTGTTATCTTACAATCAGAAAATGCAAATTGGTATAAGCAAATATGCCTTGGCCTTTAATTATATTAATGATGGTCGCAGTGTCTTCCCATACTCCAGTAATCAATATGTCAGGCAGCTATGGAATTTTTTCCAAGATTGTCATGTGTCTTTATCTCAGGTTGATGGAGTTTCATGGTCTTTCTGTCAAGATAATTTCAAGGTTAATGGCTTGTACAAGCTCTTTGCTTGCCAGAATAATTGTATGACCTTTAGCTGGTATAAGCGAATATGGCTTAATCACAACTCTGAGAGGAAGAACCTGTTACTATGGAAACTCTTCTCCAATGCTCTGAAAACTAAAGTATTGTTGAGACAGAGGGGTGTCGCCATAGACACTACTTGCTGTTTCTGTTAAACTGCTGAAGAGACTACTCTACACTTATTCTTTAGCTGTCCTTTTGTTCAGATGCTATGGTGCTCTACGAATTACCTCATTAATGGGAGGCAAGTTACTTCCATTAGTGAAGTTGAATGGGATCTCATATATAAAGCCATGAGGTGGAAAAGTGAATCGACATACATTCTCCTGTTCTCTCTGAAAGTCTTCATCTCAACCATTTGGGATAAAAGAAATGCAATAATCTTTAATGCTAAGAGGAAGACTATCAAGCAGATGAAAGAAAGTATTTTGTGTGCCTTGAGGAATGTGATGGCTGCTTCTAGGCATGATTTTCATCCTGCATTCCCGAGTGCTCTTACCTAGTGGATTCTCAACTCCATTTGTCCCTGTTTTTCCTCCCTTTGTTTTGTTTTTTTTTTCCTTTTTTCTTATCGTCCGTGTCTCCTTGATACACCCTGTATTTTCCACTTGTTCTCTTGTTGCTCGGTCTCTTGCTTGCCTATTTGTAGGAAGCTTTGTGTTTTTTCCTCTTTGTATTTTCTTCCTTGGTATATCAATAAATGGTTGGGGTTCATTCAACCCCTCTGGCCTTGCCAAAAAAAAACTTCATTATTATTCAGTTTTTGAAATATTTACTTAAAAAATCCAATATCTATTAAATAAACCCCAAATTCCAAATCACTAAATATTCCTTCAATTAATTTAAACTTGAAATATTCATTATAAATCATCTTAAACCAAATTCAAGTTATAAAATCATATCTTTTAAAATTTCAAATTCTATAAGTTTCAAATCGATTAATTAAATAAATTCTTAATTAAATACAATTTCAAATCAATTTCAAATCTATCTTCTCAACCTTAATTTATTAAATCATTAATACACTATATTAAAATATAATTTAAATAAATACTTATCCATATATATATTTTAATAAAATCAACTTTATTATTAAACTTATTTCCATATTAAACAAGTTTGTACATAGCTTAAAATTTAAAAGTTTGACTATATATAAAATAATATTTATATAATATTAAAAATGAATATTTATTAAACCATAAATTTCTTTCCAAAACCATGGAAATCATTTCAAAATATTTTTATACATATAGGCCACGATGTCTGTATATAATTCTCTATCCTATGGTCAAGTGATATGGATATTTATCATTTCAATTCGCAATTTAAAATATAAATACGGGTATATATCATTTCAACCTGCAATCCCAAATTCAATTCAATGAAAATCGCTTAGGTTTATCATTTCAACCCGTAATGATTTTCTCCTATTCTAAAGTCCGTTCGGGTATGCATCATTTCAACCCATAGTGGATTCTATACTAACAGGGAACTTGCAGAGTGATAAAAGATATGATAATAATATAACATACATATATCAACAATATAAATAACAGATAAAGGTGCCAGATGTCACAGGTGAAAAGATACAGATAACAACATATATATATAGCAATATAAGTAACTCACATGAGCATATTTCAATTGTCGTTTCAATTGAAATCAAATTTAATAAATATAAGAACATTAATCATGAGTGATTGCTCACCTTTCGAGGCTGGAGGAGTTTGATAATGGAATGGGTTTCGAATCCAGGCACGACTTCCAAAGCAAATCAGGATTGGCATGAATTTGGACGAATAGAGCTGATAAATTGGAATTGACAAACGAATTAGAACCGGATTGATGACGATAGATGGTATAAGTGAACTTATATATATAACTATATATATATATAATCAATTTCTAAATTCAAACATATATTAAATATATATATATATATACACACACACACATATATATGAATTTCACAATCCATTGTTTTAACTAAAACTCAAATATTAAAGTCAACATATATATATATATAATGAATTTATATAAACTAACATACCATACCATAAAATATAATGTATATAAAACTGAAATATAAACATTGATATCCTTTAACTAAATATACAAAATATATAGAAACCGTTATATAAATATATACTCAAACCATAGCAAATTGTTACATATACTAACTGATAATCTATACATTTTAAAAGAAATAATCAAACATCCAATTGTCAATATTCCATATATATATATATATAAATTTTTCTTTTTAACATCAACATAAATAACAAAGTTATATACCTATACTTTACGGCATTCAAAATAAATCTGTGTAGACATATACGCGCTACAGTTTAAAAATATAGGCAGAATATAGACTAACTGTATATACTACTTGTATACCCAAGCATTGAAATATACCTAGTTTAGTATAAATATATTAACATCAATATAAACTGAATATACAACAGCAAATTAATATAAACTATATATATATATATATATATTTATACAAACTCATACTGATACATAATTTACATATGTTTACTTTGTCGTACACTTTTCTAACATATGAAAAGTATAACTTACTATTCTTTATAATATATGACTTATATAACATACGAACACTTGAAAACTTATATATATATATATATATATTACTTCAATATATAACTTCCTTAACTACACAACAGCACACTATATTATAGTCTATATAATAAAGTTGCTCGATTTATTGACTAGGACAAAAGCGACGATATAAAGAGCAGTCAAGATTCAGTAGAATAAAGATATCACACGGTTGGAGTGGTGACCCTAGTATATATAAAGAAAAGAAACTGATATATTATAGTATATATAAACAACAACACACTTACTGTAACTTACAAAACCGTTAAGTATATAATCAAAACATATATACGTATGTTTTAAACATCAATACTATTATATATATATAAAACTAAAATCAAGACACTATTTATATAACTAGATAAAAACAAAACTTGAAATATATGTATATAAGTAGTAGGTTAAAACCGACCCAAACTTATGGTATAAATTATACATAACTATCACACAATAAGCAATCATAATATATATGTTGATATATAGCAGGTTTTTTTAAAATAAAATAAATAAATCCAACTCTATATGTATAACAACATATATATACATGTTTATAATTCCATAAAGTAAAATATAGAGTAGCAACAGATTTGTATAAATTCATTTATATACAATACCTTTATAAAGAATGGTGGCCGAGAGTGGAAGCATGGCTAGAGGGCTGCTGCGTGATGTTTACCAGCTTGTCGGACGAGGGATCTCGGTCTAAGCAACTGGAAGGTGAGGTGGAGTGATAGGCCGGCTGGGGTGAAGGTAGAACGGCAGGGAGGATTTGGTGACGTGGAGAGGAGGAAGGCTCAGCACTTGTAGGGGAGGAGCACGAGGCGGCTGGATGTGATGTGGTGGAGACGGTTGCCGAGGAGGATCTCGTGCTCGTCGGTGGTTTGGTGAGGCCACGTGGAAACTTTAAGGGTGGCGGCGAAGAAAACAGGGCAGCATGTCTGAGCAGTGGAATGAAGGAGAATACTGCTTATTAAAATATAATGATTATTATTTTGTAAATAAAGGAGGGTGAACTGGTTCAAAGTAATAAAGAGAACGAACAGAGAATGGAAAGGAAAAATGAACCAATCCATATATTGAAATATTAGGAATAAGAAAAGTCCAAAGCTGAGTTGTTGGAATATAAATGGTTGGTGACTATTCATTATCACGGTGGAAACGAATGGACAAAGAATTCAAAGGGTTTGGAAAACAAAACAACGATACCGGTATGATGAACCATTTCATATATCCGGTTGTGCATCGGACTTCAAAACACAGATATCAATATACCGCAGAGATCAGCACGACGAGGCGATCAAAACCGTAAACAGATTTCAGTGGTACGATCATCCGGTCAAAAGTCGATAATCGGTATCGATATACATTGCTATTCCGTACGGAAAAATCCAAACAAAGCTAGAAACGTCCGAATTTCGCAGTCTGATTCAGAGTGTTCTAAATAAAGTTTCTCATGTCGACATATTTAGGTTTCAGAATACTTTTAAATTCCACTGTTATTAACTGATTTAAATGGAAATAAAATTACACAATAAAATAAACTCCAATATTATCAGATGAAAATTTACCAATTGTTATATTAAAACAGATGTATTCCAAATATTAATTTTTTATTTCAAATTTTATTATTTAAAATTTCATAAAATTTTAGTTAAATATATAAATAAAACAACTAAAATTTACGGGTCGTTACACTCTCCTCCACTCAAAACTTTTGGTCCTCGAAAAGGAAAGTGGTAGGAGAATAGAACAACCAGAAGGAAAATTGACTGAAATACAAAACAAAGGAAAATAGATTGAAATACAAAACAAATCAATCAATTTTTAAAACCATATAAATTTCAATTTAAATTAATTAATATTCAATAATTGATTTTAAATTCAAGGCATTTCATTAAGTTGACCTATTTCAATTTATTAATTTCTTCGAAACAAAATTTATTTTGTTTATCTTATTTATTATCTTATTGTTCTATTTATCTCTATTAACATTTGAAAATTAAAATTTAAGTGTATAATATTTATTATAAACACTAAAATTTTATTTATAAAATCATTTATATTGTATATTATCCAATTACATATTAAACTTATGAATAATTAACGTAAGTCATATATATTGGAATGAAATTAAATATTATACAGGGAAAATTTATTAATTCAGTTATTTCAAGTTTAAATATTTATTCAAAATTTGGCTTTATTTAAACTGAAAACATCCTTTAACATAAATTTAAGAATTAAATTTTCGATTTCACTTCAAACCATTGGAGATAAATATACAAATATATATATAAGTCAAATCAAACCTATAAATATATACCTATATTATAAATGGAGTCATACTTCAGCAATTCAAATCAATTTAATTTTCAACAGAGTAGTGTAACAAGTCTACAGAATGGTCTCTCCGCTTCCAAACTCGAAAATGAATGTCGATGATGCAGCCTCCATCACCGAAACTATTTTCCAACGACAAAAGAGGAGAGCACGGGTTTTAAACTTTTAAATTTTTTTGAAAACAATTTCTATTCGAAAATACTTTAAATAATATACACTTTGTAACTTAAAGCCAAAGTTTGAAATCACCAGAAATTAAATTCTCAAAGTCTAAATTTAAATTATAAATAAATTTATAAACCATGTTTTATAGTTCAATTATTTATATATATATGAGACAAAATTTAATGATTTACAAACCATAAATAAAATCAAATATTATTATCTCTTAACAACTAATTTAATTTAACTGTTTAACTTTAGAAAATTATACTTATATATATATACAATATAATTATACAAAATTAGTTTCATTTACCAAATTTTGAAAATAATATTGTGTTAGTTCGCTCTGTTCAAGTGTTTTGGAAATCCTATCGATAGCATTGATCAGACGAATTGATCGAAAATCCAAATCAACATCAACAACTCAAACAACACAATATATATATAAAACATTTAATATTAATCTACTAATACACTTTCTCGCTCGACGATACAAGAATGGATTTCAAAGCAAGGATGGAGATTCAAATTTGATGGACTCAAATCAAAGAGAATTTTGATTCGAAGATAAGTTCGAAATAAAAGATAAGATGATTAAATAATAGAATCGGGAGATGGATAAGCTTATATACATTGCGGGCAACCTTAACCGGGTCAATCGTGACTTCAAGAATTGGATCGATGTGGAATTCCGAGACAAACCTACATTCGATCTCAAGAGATAGAATTCGGCATAACAAAAGATATTAGCATCTAAACCGAGGATATAAAAATCTCCGGTGAATCGATGCTAATGTATAGGAGTTTGACCCTTTTGCAAATCATATCGTAGAGCTATGGGATGCTCTAGAATTCAGAAGAATACGAATGGTGAGGGACAAGAGTGGATTTCAAAACCGAGGTAATGTTACAAAATTCAAAGGAAATTTAAATCAAAGAGGAAAGAATTCAAGCTCGAACGAAAGTGATTCCGTAAATAAATTTAACATATATACTAAGTTTTGCCCCAAAGCCAAAGCTCTGATACCAAATGTAACGACCTGATATTTTCAACCATTCGCATCCAAACATGCCGGAATTGATTTGCTTAAAATATCAAGTTGTTGATTTATATTTGGCAAAACTCAGCATATACAGTAAATAAATAAATCACAGAAACAAAGTAATATACAATATGCAGTGGAAATAAAAGATAGTAGTTCATGAAGCTACTATATACATAACAGAGTTAAATGAAATACAACAGAAGTCTTAGATACAATAGTCAAATACAAGATAAGAATACATCACTGGAATCAACTGAATAACTGCAAGTTGAAAAGATGCGGATGGATCTCCAAATGAAGCTCCAACTCCAACAATGAGTCTCAAAAGCCATATCACTTAGTCTGACCCGAGCGTAAAACAAAACAGAAAACACTCTAGTCGGGATTAACATTCTTATATCAATAAATCCAACTCAAGAAAAATAACAACTGAAATACAAGTAACTCAAAGGATGTTTGGGATAACCATCCTTTAAGCATCCGTTAAACTATCTACTATGTAGTAACATACGCTATTATAATAATGTCTAAAGTAAAGTATAATATATTTAAAAAAAGCATTAAGGCGTTACCCATATCCCCATTAACACAATATACAGTACCGGTAGTCTATACAGTACCGTAGTCCCTTCTGATCGGGAAGCCACCAGAGGATACTCCATAGGTACGGCACAAAGCCAAAATCATACAAGGCGCGCTAGGATAGGTAACACGGCACAACGAGGAAATGCCAGGGTAGATATACCAATTACGCATCCGGACTGGTGGTAACGCGTAGCAGCCACTACCGCCCACCTCGAGCCACAACTCCCAAAATCAAAGGTGCACCCAATCAATCAAAAAGTAATAGAATGGTATCGAAGAAGTGTGTTCGATAAGAGGAGCTACCTCATTGGCCCGGAATCACTCCTGTTTTAGCCACCTTATGCCAACTCACGGGAGTCGGGTCCACGTATATACCTCAATAGAATGTCGCCCCCATCCTACTTCATTCTAGAATCTCTACCGCATGCATGGTTGTTAAAGTGGTTTTCAGAGTTGACAAAGAGTATGACAACTTTCGATCCCGGTCTCTTTAACAACCAAACATTATTATAACACCGCGATCATTTCAAAATAGTTTATACTTCAAAACCAAAATATCATTTCCATTTCAAAACCCAAATCAATACGATATTATTGCCATTTCAAAACCAAATACGATATCATTTCCATTTTCAAAATATATCCATTTCGAGAAATCATAGCATTTTCAAGGTTGCAACACTTTCGAAACCAAATACTTGAAAATATAACATTTTCAAAACATAATACTTAGAAATTCATAGCTTCGAAACCATAACTTTCACCACTTAAACAGTTTAGATGCTCAAATAGTATATATAATAAAACAGTTTTAAATTTTAAAATTTCTTTATCAAATAAAATAATTTCCTCAACTTCACAAATTGATTCAAATCAACTTGAATTCAAAATTCAATTTAAATCAAATCTCAATTCATAAATTTCAACTCAATTCAGTTTTCAATAAACCCCTTCACTTTATATTGATTTCAAATACAGATTTGAACCTCAAATAAACCATTTCAATTTCCATATATTTCAAAGTTTTAAATATTCCACCAATTCAAACTAAATTGATAACTTAAAATTCCTTAATTTGACTTCATTATTATTCAGTTTTTGTAATATTTACTTAACATATCCAATATCTTTTAAATAAACCCCAAATTCCAAATCACTAAATATTCCTTCAATTAATTTAAACTTGAAATATTCATTTTAAATCATCTTAAACCAAATTCAAGTTATAAAATCATATCTTTTAAAATTTCAAATTCTATAAGTTTCAAATTGATTAATTAAATAAATTCTTAGTTAAATATAATTTCAAATCAATTTCAAATCTATCGTCTCAACCTTAATTTATTTAATCATTAGAACTCTATATTAAAATATAATTTAAATAAATACTTATCCATATATAATTTAGTAAAATCAACTTTATTATTAAACTTATTTTTATATTAAGCAAATCTGTACATTGCTTAAAATTTAAAAATTTAACTATATATAAAATAATATTTATATAATATCAAAAATCAATATTTATTAAACCATAAATTTCTTTCCAAAACCATAGAAATCATTTCAAAATATTTTTATATATATAGACCACGGTATCTGTATATAATTTTCTATCCTATGGTCAAGTGATATGGATATTTATCATTTCAATCCGCAATTTAAAATATAAATACGGGTATATATCATTTCAACCCGCAATCTCAAATTCAGTTCAATGAAAATCGCTTGGGTTTATCATTTCAACCAATAACGATTTTCTTCTATTCTAAAGTCCGTTTGGGTACGTATCATTTCAACCCATAGTGAATTCTATACTAACAGGAAACTTGCAGAGTGATAACAGATATGATAATAATATAACATGCATATATCATCAGTATAAATAACAAATAATGGTGTCAGATGTCACAGGTGAACAAATACAGAAAACAGCATATATATAGCAATATACGTAACTAACAGCAGCATATTTCAGCTGTCGTTTCAATTGAAATCAAATTTAATAAATAAAAAAACACTAATCGTGAGTGATTGCTCACCTTTCGAGGCTGGAGGAGTTTGACAATGGAATGAGTTTCGAATCCAGGCACGACTTTCAAAGCAAATCAGGATTGGGACGAATTTGGACGAACATAGCTGATAAATAAGAATTGATAAACGAATCAGAACCAGATTGATGAAGATATATAGTATAAGTGAACTTATATATATAACTATATATGTCTATATATATATAATCAATTTCTAAATTCAAACATATATTGAATATATATATATATATATATATATATATATATATATGAATTTCACAATCCATTCTTTTTAACTAAAACTCAAATATTAAACTCAATATATATATATATAATAATGAATTTATATAAACTAACATACCATACCTTAAAATATAATGTATATAAAACTGAAATATAAATATTGATATCTTATAACTAAATATACAAAATATACAGAAACCGTTATATAAATATATATATTCAAACCATGGCAAACTGTTACATATACTAACAGATAATCTATACATTTTAAAAGAAATAATCAAATATCATATTGTCTATATTCCATATGTATATAAATTTTTGTTTTTAACATCAACATAAATAACCAAGTTATACACATATACTTTACAACATTCAAAATAAATCTGTGTAGACGTATACGCGCTACAGTTCAAAAATATAGGCAAAATATAGATTAACTGTATATACTACTTGTATACCCAAGCATTGAAATATACCTAGTTTAGTATAAATATATTAACATCAATATAAACCGAATATATAACAACAAATTAATATAAACTATATATATATTTATACAAACTCATACGGATACATAATTTACATATATTTACTTTGCCGTACACTTTTATAACATACGAAAGTATAAATTTCTATTCTTTGTAATATATAACTTATATAACATATGCACACTTGAAAACTTATATATATATACTTCAATATATGACTTCCTTAACTACACAACAGCACACTATATTATAGTCTATATAATAAAGTTGCTTGATTTGTTGACTAGGACAAAAGCGATGATATAAAGAGCAATCAAGATTCAGTAGAATAATGATATCACACGCTTGGAATGGTGATCCTAGTATATATATAAAGAAAAGAAACCGATATATTATAGTATATATAAACAACAACACACTTACTGTAACTTACAAAACCGATAAGTATATAATCAAAACATATATACGTATGTTTTAAACATCAATACTATCACAATATATATAAAACTGAAATCTAGAAACTATTTATATAACTAGATAAAAGCAAAACTTGAAATATATGTATATAAGCAGCAAGTTAAAACCGATCCAAACTTATGATATAAATTATACATAACTATCATACGGTAAGCAAACATAATAAATATGTTGATATATAGCAGTTTTTAAAAAAATAAAAATAAATCTAACTCTATATATAACTTATATATATAACAACATATATATATATATATATATATATGTTTATAATGCCATATAGTAAAATATAGAGTAGCAACAGATTTGTATAAATTCATTTATATATAATACCTTTATAAAGAATGGTGGCCGAGAGTGGAAGCATGGCTAGAGGGCTGCTGCGCGATGTTTAGCAGCTTGTTGGACGAGGGATCTCGGTCTAAGCAACTGGAAGGTGAGGTGGAGTGATAGGCTGGCTGGGGCGAAGGTGGAACGGCAGGGAGGATTTGGTGACGTGGAGAGGAGGAAGGCTCGGCACTTGTAGGGGAGGAGCGTTAGTCCGTGAGATGATGGTTTTGATGACAACAACCTTAGAATATGTTATAAAATATAAATACTAACATTATAAGTTTAGGTATATATGTATATGCATGATTTAACCATGCATGTACCAAGAATGAAGACTGTACAACATAGAGATTCAAAATATCAAAATTGAAGACTCATGAGTATCAAGGTTATCAAGAGTTCAAGAATTCAAGTAATTTATTCTTTAATTAGAAATTTTTTTAAAATTCATAGAAAAGCACTGGCATCTTAAAATCCAATTTATTCGTGAAATGGAATCCACTTCGAGCCTGCTAAAGGGATGGAACCCTAAGCAGGATGGAACCTACGAAAAATCTAGTGGAACATTGTTTTGTATCCGCTAACTTTTTATTCAAAATGATTTTTCAAAATTATATCTTGTTTTCAAAATGATTTCAAAACCTTCATTTTAAAAGCATAAAAAACCTCTATCCTGATTTTAAATAATTTTAGCCTCAAAATCATCTTTAATTTCAAAGTCAAATTACTCCTGATTTTAAACTATCTTTTAATATAATATATTTAACTTTTAATATTTATACTTAGATTTAAATATAAAATTATAGTTAAATTCTACATATATTATTCTCTATATTTACTTATGAATTTTAACTATAATCAAGTATATTTATAAAGTTTCAAATAGTTTTAATATAAGATAAATGTTATTTTCAAAGAAAATCAAATTATCAAAAAATGCTTTGGGATGTCGACATACTCATGGTGACCATGTCGACATGGTGTCAGTTGAGTTTAAAATTTAAATTTCAAAAGAAGTGTCTATTCGCCATATCTCTTCACGAATGGACATGGCTATTGTTCTTCTATAAATAGGGGTCAGTTTCAACGAATTTATCATCAGATTTTCTGGTTTTTCACTCCACTTCTTCTTCCACTTTTCTTAATACATATTATTACCATTACTCTGCCGAAATCAACATTGAATCGAACTCGATCATTCGTAGTTTGATTCTCTATCACTATCTCAACAAGATTCTCAGTGCTATTCAGAGTTATAGGCTTTTTGTAATCAACTTAGCAAGAAAAGGTGTGATTGTAGCCTTGAAAATCAATCAAGCGAGATAAGGTGTGATTGTAGCCTTGGGAAATCAATTGGGTGAACTTGTTGCCCGTAAAATCAAGTGGGTGAACTTGTGGCCCGAAAAATCAAGTATCTCTACCTAGAGGATTGTGATTCTGGAGGGTGTACCTCGTAGCCTTGAAATCGAGGGTGTAATTATACAATTGCTTGTGAAAGGAAATACGTACTTGTGTTGCGGGACTGGATGTAGGGTAACTCCGAACCAGTATAAAATCCGGTGTATTCTTTCCTTTACTGCTTTTACTTTATATTTGCATTTGTGTTTGATTCTGTGATCATATCTATGTCTGAATATTGCATATATTAGTGTTTAAATTAACAAAAACTCAAAAAGATTTAACAATTCTCTAAAACACTATTCACCCCCTCTAGTGTTAATCCTAGCCTTAAGACCCGTAATCTGCATTTCTCACAATTGGTATCGGAGCAAGGTTTTCAAAGTTTCATAATCTGATTTTTGAAAAACTTTCAAAATGGCTACCAACACTGGTACTTTTACTAACTAGTATTCCTGTCACTAGTTTATTTGTAGAAGGTCAGTCTACTGTCAGATCACCACTTTTTAATGGCAGTAACTATGCATATTGGGCATATTGGATGAAAATATATTTATAATCTATAGGATTAGACACTTGGAATATTACATAAACTGAATATTCTGAACCCACAACTGATTTTGCACAGTGAACTGCTGAGTAAAAGACTGTTGCACAAAATAATTCTAAGGCAATGAATATTTTGTTTTGTTCACTAGATAGAAATGAATTCAATAGAGTGTCAGTTTGTAAGTTTGCATATGAAATCCAGAAAACTTTCCAAGTTACACATGAAGGAACAAGCAAAGTGAAACAGACCAAAATTTCCATGCTCACAAATTAGTTTCAATTATTTAAGATGAATCCTAATGAGTCTATTTCAGATATGTATAGTAGATTTCAGGATATTGTGCATTCTCTAATATCTTTGGGAAAGGAATTTTTTGAAGAAGATCAAGTTAGAAAGATTTTAAATTCTCTTACTCCGGAATGGGATCAAAAGACACTTGCTATCGAAGAGGCAAATGACATCAGTACTTTAAAGATAGAAGAATTAATTGGAGATCTAATGTCGTATGAAGTTCAAATGATCGGGAGAAGAGAAAGCAAAACATCTGAAAAGAAATCAATGGCATTCAATGCATTGACTGATGGATCAGATTCAAACAACGATAATGATGAAGAGATAGCCTTGATGACTAGAAATTTTAGGAAATTCCTGAAATACAGAAAGATGAATAATCTCAAAAGAAACAACAATAAGAATTCTGGAAATTAGAATATAGTGCCAAATAATGTCAAATGTTACAACTATGATGAACTAGGCCATATCAAAAGAGACTGTCCGTATCCAGAAAGGCAAAATCGTTATATGAACAATGATCCAGCAAAGAACGAAAGCGTGCATTTACTACTACTCTAGATGATTCAGACTCGTCCTTAAGTGATGATGATCAAAAAACAGATAATTCAAATTTGTGTTTCACGGCAGTTTACGACTCCGGCGAATTTAGAGAAACGGACTCCAAAAAGGTACACATTTACAGTATAATTGATTGCAATTGCTTGCTTAGAATTAGATGTTTGATTGCTTGATTGATTGATTTTGATTTGGTGCGTGATTTGAATTTTAAATTTTTTTACTATTTTTTTACTATTATTTTATTATTATTATTATTTTATTATTGTTTTTATTATTGTTTTGATATATTATGGAATATACTATAATAATATTCCATATATGTATATAGATATTTTAATATAATATATATATATATATATATATATATATTTATTGGAGAACTTAGGAAAAATAATTCATGAAAATTCACCGACACATGTCGACATGGTCCCTACCATGATGTTGACATGAGTATCAGAATTTGAATTTCAAAATTTGAATTCAAATGTTTAAATTTTCCTCCATTTTTTCACTTCATTCAATTCTCTGAAAAGCTACCTTTTGACCAGAGAATATGTCCTTTGAAAATCTATTTATTCACTATCTTTTCACTCTCATTTTCAAATTCAAACTCTCTCTTCATAACTTCAAGCTCTCTACTTTAATGGCTTCTTCAAGCAACCCCTCCACCATTAGAATTTTCGAAAAAATAAAAGAGCAACTATTCAATGATCCGGAGGCAATAAAAGCATACATCGATTATGCTAATTATGCCAAAGTCCATCCCGGAAAGTTTGATATTTTTCAAGATTTCTCTTCTTATGAACTTGATTCTCTTTTTGCAAACAATGGAGTTCTTAGTCTTATTGATGCTTCTCAAAATAATTTTGTTTGCTATCCAAATCTTGTCAAAATTTTCTATGCTAATTTAAACCATGGATTTTATCATGGAAATGAGGATGAAATTTAGAGTAGTGTCAAAGGCACTAGAATTATTTTGAATTGTGATCTTTTGGGTACCATTCTCAATTGCAAGTGTATTGGAATGGATCTTTCTAATTTTAAAATCGATGAAAATGATCATGAGATATTTCATCACATTTTCGAAGGGAATGATAATTTTGAATTAAAAAATCGAAATTTTCGACCAAAAGCAAAAATTGTCAATCTTCTTTTGCAACATACTTTGTCCCCAAGATCGGAGAATTTTGACAATCTTACTTCAAAAGTTTGCAAAACACCTTTTGCTATTTTTGGAAATTATGACATAAATTGGGCGCAAGTTATTTTGGATGAACTTCATCCTAAAAATCTTGAAATGGGCGAGAATACTTTGTATCATGGAATTTATCTCACTCAGATTTTTAACTATTTTGGAGTGGATTTCAAAGGCAAAGAATTTTTTCTAAAAAAGTTTTCAATCATTCCAACATTTCGCTTATGAAAATTACATTTGTTTTTCAACCTTATGAGACCCTTTCCGAGAAGGAAGAGCGTTTGGCTCACGAGGAAATGGAAGAAGATGAAGAGGAAGAAAAAGAAGGGAATGAAATGGAAATTGAAGAAAAAAAAGAAGGTGAAACCTCTTTGGAAAGCATCGACTATCCTCCTAATCCATCCACCAAAACTTTTCTCAAAAACCAAAAGACGATTGTTGAGAATCAACGGATTCTTAAACGATCCGTTAGTAAGAAGTTGGACAAAATTTCATCCAAGATGAACAAGTTCATTTCCAAAGTCAGCAAGAAACTTGGACTTTCATCATCATCATCCTCTAACTAGTTTTATCTTTTCGTATCTTATTGTATGTGTTTTAGCTTGTTTTAATTCGAAAGTTCATGTAGTTTCATATGTTTAATCATTGTATCATCTTAGTATGCAATGAAATGAAATTTCCTTTCTATTATCTAGCTTATCTTATCTCCAGAATAAATATTAGTATATTATATAAATATATATATATACACACACACAATTATTCACAAAATCTAATTAGTCATATTTTTTCACTAATCCATGTCGACATACCCCCTATGACCATGTCGACACGTACTGGTCAGAAATGACAATTCATTTTGAATTTGAAATTTGAATTTTTACCATATGTCTATTCATTTCAAATGAATTTCTACACCTATAAATACCTATTTCTTCCAGAATTCATCATTGAAAAGTATTTCTTATCTACTCTATCTCTCATTCTTCTCACAAATCCAAATATGGCTAATCCATTCATAACTTATCCGAAAATCTTGAAGAAACTCTTAATTCGTTCAAGAATGTTCTCTCGTTCATTCTTTGTAACCAGCGACACTTAGAATTGAGTCAAATGCAGATGATCATGGAACAAGAAAGGCATTTCGATGGATGATTTCCTCCCTACACAAGGATGATAACGAAGCACATCCTCCCGTCTCTCTCGCCAACGACAATGAAAATTGGGATGCTATTAAGGCAGATCCAATCTTTGGAGAAGAAGGATGGGTGGAAGTTCCACGTAATGTTTGATTTTATTTGGTTGCTTTGTTTGAATTGTTTGTTTGATTTGATTTGATTTGGTTTAAATTGATACTCGGTATGGATTGATTGGTTTGATGTTTACTACATAAAACATGTATACACACACATTAAAATGTATATAATCCTTGATTAATTATCATGTTCATACGGATAATTATTTCTTAATCAATCTATTATATATTCCATTGTATAGTTTATTAATGCAGGTACTCTAGTCCAAGAATGAGGGGGAGTTAGTTTTTGTTGATGATAAAAAGGGACAAATATAAAATATGGTAGTTAGGCATAAATTAAGGGGGAGTTATAGATTAAGGGGGAGTTACTAGGATAGAAGTAATATTTTATAAATAAAGGTTGTCATCATCAAAAAGGGGGAGATTGTTAGTCCGTGAGATGATGGTTTTGATGATAACAACCTTAGAATAGGTTATAAAATATAAATACTAACATTATAAGTTTAGGTATATATGTATATACAAGATTTAACCATGCAAGTACCAAGAATGAAGACTGTATAGTATAGAGATTCAAGATATCAAGATTGAAGACTCATGAGTATCAAAATTATCAAGAGTTCAAGAATTCAAGTAATTTATTCTTTAATTAGAAATTTTGTTAAAACTCATAGAAAAGCACCGGTATCTTAAAATCCAATTTATTCGTGCAATGCAATCCACTTCGAGCCTGTTAAAGGATGGAACCCTAAGTAGGATGAAACCTACAAAAAATCTAGTGAAACATTGTTTTGTATCCGCTAACTTTTTATTCAAAATGATTTTTCAAAATTATATCTTGTTTTCAAAATGATTTCAATACCTTCCTTTTAAAAGCATCAAAAACCTCTATCCTGATTTTAAATAAATTTAGCCTCAAAATCATCTTTAAACTCAAAGTCAAATTACTCCTGATTTTAAACTATATTTTAATATAATATATTTAACTTTTAATATTTATACTTAGATTTAAATATAAAATTATAGTTAAATTCTACATATATTATTCTCTATATTTACTTATGAATTTTAACTATAATCAAGTATATTTATAAAGTTTAAAATAGTTTTAATATAAGATAAAGGTTATTTTCAAAGAAAATCAAATTATCAAAAAATGCTTTGGGATGTCGACATACTCATGGTGTCAGTTGAGTTTAAAATTTAAATTTCAAAAGAAGTGTCTATTCGCCACATCTCTTCACGAATGGACATAGTTATTGTTCTTCTATAAATAGGGGTCGGTTTCAATGAATTTATCATCAGATTTTCTGGTTTTTCACTCCCCTTCTTCTTCCACTTTTCTTAATACATATTCTTACCATTACTCTGCGGAAATCAACATTGAATCGAACTTTATCATTCGTAGTTTGATTCTCTATCACTATCTCAACAAAATTCTTAGTGCTATTCAGAGTTATAGGTTTTTTGTAATCAACTTAGCGAGAAAAGGTGTGATTGTAGCCTTGAAAATCAATCAAGCGAGATAATGTGTGATTGTAGCCTTGGAAAATCAATTGGGCGAACTTGTTGCTCGTAAAATCAAGTGGGTGAACTTGTGGCCCGGAAATTCAAGTATCTCTACCCAGGATTGTGATTATGGAGGGTGTATCTCGTAGCCTTGAAATCGAGGGTGTAATTGTACAATTGCTTTTGAAAGGAAATCCGTACTTGTGTTGCAGGACTGGATGTAGGGTAACTCCGAACCAATATAAAATCCGATGTGTTCTTTCCTTTACTGCTTTTACTTTATATTTGCATTTGTGTTTGATTCTATGACCATATCCGTGTCTGAGTATTGCATATATTAGTGTTTAAATTAACAAAAACTCAAAAATATTTAACAATTCTCTAAAACACTATTCACCCCCCCTCCAGTGTTAATCCCAGCCTTAAGATCCGTAATCTGCATTTCTCACAAGGAGCACGAAGCGGCTGGATGTGATGTGGTGGAGACTATTGCCGAGGAGGATCTCGTGCTCGTCGGTGGTTTGGTGAGGCCACGTAGAAACTTGAAGGGTGGTGGCAAAGAAAACAGGACGACATGTCTGAGTAGTGGGATGAAGGAGAATACTACTTATTAAAATATAATGGTTATTATTTTGTAAATAAAGGAGGGTGAACTGGTTCAAAGTAATAAAGAGAACGAATAGAGAATGAAGAGGAAAAATGAACCAATCCATATATTGAAATATTGGGTATAGCAAAAGTCCAAAGCTGAGTTGTTAGGAATATAAATGGTTGGTGGTTATTCATTATCACGGTGGAAACGAATGGACAAAGAATTCAAAGGGTTTGGAAAACAAAACAACGATACCGGTATGGTGAACCGTTTCACATATTTGGTTGTGCACCGGACATCAAAACACAGATTTGAATATACCACATAGATCAGCACGACGAGGCGATCAAAACGGTACACAGATATCAGTGATACGATCATCCGGTCAAAAGTCGATAATCGGTACTGATATACGTTGCTATTCCGTACGGAAAAATCCAAACGGAGCTAGAAACGTCCAAGTTTCGCAAAACGAATTTCACAGTCTAATTCAGAGTGTTCTAAATAAATTTTCTCATGTTGACATATTTAGGTTTCGGAATATTTTAAATTCCACTATTATTAACTGATTTAACTGGAAATAAAATTACACAATAAAATAAACTTCAATATTATCAGATGAAAATTTACTAGTTGTTATGTTAAAACAGACGTATTTCAAATACTAAATTTTTATTTCAAAATTTTATTATTTAAAATTTCATAAAATTTCAGTTAAATATAGAAATAAAACAATTAAAATTTATGGGTCGTTACAGAAAACAATAAAGATGAGTGGGGAACAGAGAGTAAATAATGGCAACTTCCCAATCAAATCCGCACGGGAATCAATTAGAATCAGAGGAGAACATCTTCACGGGTGTAGTAAGGTGTGGAATCATAGTTTATGTTATGTTGTCAAAGAATTTAACCCTTTTGCAACTATGGATATAACAACATTATGAAAAATGTTAAAATTATTTTAACAATATTTTATCTTAGTTGTTAAGACACTTTTTTCTTGCAGAAGACGTTTCTAATTTTTTGACTCCCAATTTCATTGAACACCTGTTTCTTTTATGGCTAAGAACACCACATATGAAGCAGCGGATGAATTCTCTATAGTCATTAATCACCTATCTCCTCCAGATCTAAAAGACTATAACATGAGGAAACCCTTTTCTTGAAATCGATCCACACTTTGATAACTGGTTTTTGAATCGATGAATTATCCCTAGCAACACAAATTTGAGGAGAAACCAGATTATCTTTTACAACCTGAGAATAGGAACGGTAGTTGATTAGATTCGCTCTAAAGAGAGACAGAAACGAAGAACAATAATAGGTTGTAGTCTAACTAGAAAAAATAGGAGCAAGATTTTGGGAGACTTAAGCCGCAATTTTCGTTCTCGTTTAATTTTAATTTCTAAAAAAATTACTGTTAAAATTTTATTAATTTTTGCCTGTAATAATATTTTAGTTTTAACATTTTTATCAATTTAATTAGTTTAATCATATGTTTTAATATTTTTATGTGCTCATATTCACAATACTAACATATAATAGTATTAAGTATAACAATCTAATCTAAAGGCAATAGGAGAAGACGTGTAAATAATTGTTGTACTTATGGTTAATAAGTAAGTTCAATGTGTTATATACATATATATATATACACACACACACGCACATATACATCTATAGTTATGTGTGCGTATAAGATATTTGCTTCAAGGACGAAATTATTTTCTTTCTATTTCAAAGGATAGTCTGTTATTCACATCAAGAACCATTTTAAAATTTTAATCGGATAAAATCTAAATATTTTAAATCAAGTACACACGTTGACATTTCACAAATAATAGAATTAATTACGAAAATGTTTTATTTTTTGAATGTGAGAAAATAGAATATAATAGATGATACAATTAATTACGGAAACTTTTCTTAATTTTAAGGAAAAAGATACAGGAAAAACAGTATGGAAAACTAAGTGCAAGTAGTTGTTATGTACAAGTAACATATTTTCAGATGCTAAATGAGAATAATTTTCCAAATTTCTTAGTTCTATATTTAAAGTGACATAATGTAATGTTATTTTTTCAGACCCAGGTTCAAGTCTTGCCTTATACACGCTTCTCGTAAAAAAAAGTATCCGAAGATTACATATGTCATGAGTTTAAGCGGACAGACATAACTTAATTTCATTCTGGAGTTTACCGGTCCATCAGGTTCTCCTGAATATATTCAAAAAAAAAAACAAAACGTAATGTTATTTTTTAAGTTATAAAACAATATTCATTCGAGCTGTTTAATTATATTTTTCTATGCTAGTATATATCAACTAAAATGTTTCTATAATTTTTTTCTCTCTCAGATTTAAGCATCATTTTTTTTTAACAATTTAGTGAATATGCGCTATTAAAATGAACTTGAGATTTATATAGTTTAATGGGGCCTTCGTCCTTAATTTAATTATTAAAGCTGGTTGTACTTGGATCTAGCTTTTCTCTAAAATGTGTCGTTAAAATTAAATACCTCTGATATATGATTATGACCTTTTCTTTTTAAAAAATCACCATTAGTGGCCGTGTATATAAGAAAGACCAAAAAAATAGTATGGTAAAAAGGGTCAGTCATAGTAAAATATATAACCAGCAGCAATTTCACTGATAAAAACATTTGAATTCCATAAAAGAAGAGGATTTAGCTGATAAACTCTTTATTTTTTATTACTCAATCTTCTCATGAGATTGCCGAACTTTAAAATTACATTATGCGGATAATAGTAAGTAAAAAAGATGGTTCCACGTGCATTCCCCGACCATCCTATACGTTTTCTTTATTTTCTTGTTCTTATGATTATTTTATCATTCTTTTAGACAATAGATAAATATTCGGAAGCAAGCATCCAACATTCAAGTATATGCCCGACGCTGTGGAGGTTGATAATCATCATATTCACTAAAGTCGATCCTATTATCATTCTCTATTGCAGTTTGTTCGCTACCGATAAGGACCCCGCCATTGCGTTCAGGAATATCTTTAAGTTTGCTCAAGTCAAACCTAAGTTTGACCTCATTAGCTCCTGCTTCAGTTCTGTTATTGCTGCCAATTTCTATCCCAGTAAAGGCCGGGCCATTTCGGGTTCCACCATCTTCCACATGGCCATATCCGCCACCACCGTATCGGTATCCTCCATTTCCGTTTCCTCTTCCATTGTACCTATTTCCTTCACCTCCACCTCTATTGGTGTTATATCCACCGCCATAGTTACCTCCAATGGCACCGTACTGGCCACCATAATACCTGCCATCACCATATGTTTCTTCTTCCATGGAATGTTCTACCCACATTGAAGTCGTATCACCATGGTATGCACCGTTATAGTTACCAACCCCTCCTCTTCTTTGACCCCGAAAGTTTCTGTTGAAAGCCTGTTAACAAATGAAGAAGAAACAACATATTCATTAGGTGTATATCTGTGCATGTTTTGCCCAAAAAGTTTGCTACTGCATAGAGACGTAGCCATTTGAGATGGAAAGAGAAAGATGTGTGTTTAATCTTGCTACTTCAAAAGCATAATGGATTCAGTCTTCTCTCAAGGAATAATTACATATGTGAATGAATTGACTATCCTATAATAACAGATATAATCTTTAATGTTTTGTATCCGCCAACTTAAATTTTCTCACAAACTAATGAGTACGTCTTTCTCAAAATTACATAAATGGCCAGGAGCGAACACTACCCATACTCGATCCCACACAATTCATATAAATCCAGCCCGACCCAACCTAGTTCAAGTCGGATATAGATTACAATTTATAACTCATACTACATATACTCATGTATGGTATTTTATTCAACCTGATTCTATTTTAATCCAACTCAACCCTACATGGAAAACTCGTTCAATATCAATGCATGAAATTAGAAAAGTTAAAATTCAAAATAAAATATATGTATTCTAGAATAAGTAATTAAATAAAAAAAATCATATTCTATGTCGGTCCAAGTATAATAAAAAAAAAAAAAAAAATCAAAACATATAGGATTGACAAAAAGATTTTAAAAAGTATTCTAAAGGCATTTTAATGTAGAAATGAAACCCTTAATCTTATATGTAGTGAATACATGATAGCTTTTGTAATAAAATTCAAATAAAAAATGTGTTGCTGATTCATACATGTTTCATAACAAGCTAAAGAGCTCAAGATATAACAGTCCTGTAAGACCATCCCACTAATTAGCATCTAGTTCTCTCTCACACACCTCCCTTGTCCTTACGGTCTATTTGGCTATGGAAGGAAATGGGAGGGGCGCAGGAATAAGTCTAAGTAAGTTAAAGCCATTTAATCCATATATGCTACAATGTCGGTGTTATAACATAATTAGCGTCTAATGCATATCTCAACCCAAATCTGTCTGTCATATGACAGATCGGTGTTACTAAACTACATATGCTATATCTAATTCTTCATTTTGCTCATGTCTTTAATTCAATGCATCTCATTTCATTATTAATATATTCAAGTGAAATATCATTCAATTACAAACTTTCAATTTTTAAGTTATTATTCACTAATCAACCTTAACCAAATATAACGCATATACCCACCAAGTGTGGGTGAAAATGAGAGATGAAAGATGAAGAGATACTGTAACTTTTATTCATTGAATAACAAGACTACATATATAAGCATACTAATTTAAGAAAAGCAAACGCTACACAAACTAACAGACTTGCATCTAGAATGGGTAAATATGCCTTATTTGTTGGAAAACGCTACCAACTATGCTAAGAACTAGGACAACAAAGATTTTTTTCATCTTTCTAAAATTGATTACATGGAAATATAATACCAAAAGGTTATTTAATGTTTATAATATCCAGAATTAAGTCGTGAGAATGTGAAGTTTGAAATAAGTAGCTGGATTTATTTGATCAAAGCAGAGATGGATACATCAGTCTGAAATGACATGAAAATGGGTTTACCGACTATTTGATCAAAGCATGCAAACATCGATTTGTTTATGATAAAACAATGGACAGTTCATTTATAACATATCAAAATGAAAGCATCATACTTTTACTGGAAACAAAAAAGAGTTAGAAGGCTCACCATTTTTGCAAACCAAATGGGTGATTATACTCCGGAAATGTTGTTCTTGTAATTGACTTGCTATGGCAAGGTCTTAATTTATAGAAGATTTTATATTCTGTGGGGGCCCAAAGAATATTTAATTCCACCCTCTCTTTTTATGCTACAGATATACTTAAGTAATTAAAAGCAGTACTAAATACTCCTCCATGTTGCGTTTCATTTCATCCATTTAATTAATGTCCAAGATACTGTCTCTTGGAATATCTAATCGGCAATGTATAGACTTTTCTTCTTCTTTTCCATGTCCGTGAATTTGGTGGCCTTGGTCATAACATTCTAGAACCAACTTTCATGTTCACGAATCAAGCACATAGATTAACCATTACTTGCACGGCACAAGAAGAAGAAGTATATATAGTTATGATTTACCAAAGTGAGATGTTATTCTCCTGTAAATATACTCACTGTCTTTATATTATTATTATTGGAGCTGTCATAATAAATTAACGATTACAATTTACAGTCCTTAACAAGCATGGTTACGACCACTTGAAGCATAAGAATGAAGTGAGCATCCTGATAAAGAATATTTATCTCTTTCCTTAGTCCATTACTCTTATCTTAGGAATATTTATCATCTATAAAGAAAAGGTGACAATGATCGTTGTATTATTAATCTTTCGGCCAAACTATGACCAGAGTAAAATGGTTAATTGATAACATTATCGGATTGTACCAAGAAAATTAAAGTTGTACTACACAACTAATTACAAATAGTACCAGAGTTTTTAATCGTTGGCCAAACACGACATATCATAGTGACAGGGCCGGCCCAGGGGCAAGCCCACCAAGCCCCTGGGATGGGGCAACCCACTCAGCCGGGCAACAGGAAAAATCTGTTTTACTTCAAAGTTACAGCTCAATAGCAATCTCCATGTTGGCAATGCTTGAACCCAAAAAAACTAGGGTTTCAAAAATCAACGCCTTCTAAATAATCATCGCTGCATACTCGGCTATTCCATCAGCCATCGTCGGCTCATCCTTGCCTCCTACGCGATATTTTCTACTGCTGATTTGAAGTCCTGCTACAGTCTCTTTATACTGCCACTGCTAATTAAGTATGTGAATTTCTTGTTTTGAGTTGTCTAATTTTCTAAAATTGAGTTGCCCTTTTACTGCTTTAGATTTCATTAACCTTGAAAACGCCTGAAGCTAATAACTTATTAGTATTTAGTTATAAACAACTAGTTTTCTGTAAATAACCGTTTAGGAATTGAAATTTGAAAGCCGAAGCTAAAAAACTAATAATTATTTAGGAACTGATACTTACATTGATGTACTATTTTTCCTGCAGTGTGTGTATGTCTACCCGCAAACATTTAGGCAGAACCTAATATGATTTGCCTGTACACTTAACTGGATACACTAGTTTGTAAACTTGATACATTTCGTTAAAAATTAAATACACTGTTTTGTAAACTATTTGAGACTATAAGTATTGCAGCCCACTTAATGTGGCAACTTTTGTATAAAAAGTTGGTACTTTGTTATGTTATAGTTTTATATGTGATTTTATGCTTATATATAAAAAAGAAAATTTAAAAAAATTGACATGTTATATAGTAAGGGGCAAAAAAATTCACATTGGGCTTGGGCAACCGATTCTTTGGGCCGCCCTTGCATAGTGATATACTGGTGACGAAAAGAAAAAGTGCATGATATATTGTTGTTAAGAGTAAAGGTGCAGCTACAATGGATTAAAAATATGATTTCACCTAAATGATCTAAAAGCAACTAAACTTGTGTTCACCACCGTGCTTCAACTGTTAGGAAATCCAATATACGGTTTCGATGACAACAACTATACAATAAAAATCGAATATACATATTTATTTATATATACATGTACTTGCTAGAACAACATCACTAGAAAGTCAAGAATGAAACTCAAATGACACTACAAGAGACTACAAGTCGATGGTACAAAGAAGCAACAGAAAAGATACACAAAACAGACATGCACAGGTATCAGACGTCTGGGTGCACAAGCCAAACATCTGAAAAAGTCATCTGGAATAACAAACAGACTAAACCAAACGTCTGGTAATAGCATTCAGACGTCTAAAAATCTACTATGTACAAAACATATATAGTATCAGACGTCAAATACAAATACCAAACGTCTGAATTCAAACTCGAATTTCAGATATGAACTTCAACTGCTACATACGAATGGACATCTCCGCTTCTGTTCGCCGCAACTCTTCACCATCAACAGAAGCAACTTTAGAGTATTCGTTAATGGATGCAACTACTCAAGATACCTATCTACAACTATATATAGTACCAAGAATCAAGAGAACAAGCCCACCTTACTTACTTACGCTCTCTAATTCTATACACTACAACAAAAATAGCTTTTCACAACTGCCAAAAACAGTTGTAATATGTCAACTACAACTAGCACCCGTCAGTTGTTATATCCGCAGTTGTAATAGATCCGAATTATTTTACAACTAGCCGGAACAATTGCAGAAGCAGTTGTAGAAACTTATTTTACAACTGGGACATGTTAGTTGTAAATGACTAGTTATAACTGCTTTTAGCACTTGCAAAAGGTTTTTTACAACAGTCACTGATACTTGTAGAAAACTTATTTACACCGCGGAAAACCATTTACAACTGCAATATGCAAGTTGTAAATGACTAGTTAAAACTGCTTTTAGCACTTGTAAAAGGCTTTTTACAACTACCGCTTGTAGTAATAGAATGATGAAATACAACTAACAATGACAGTTGCAACATACCTTTTTACAACTGCTACAAACAACTATAATCATCTTTTCACAGCTGCTATAAATTTCTTAATATCATAACTAAAACCAATATTTCGTTAATATTATACACAATCATGCAAATTACTTGAAACAACACAAAACATTTGCATTCAAGAAAATCGAAAACAATTCGAGTTTACACCATTTATGAATTCATAAGTTCAATACAAAACATAACTAAATCCATAACATATTTCAGCAAGAGTACATTTACATACTAATTAAAAGAGATAAATTCTTAATGCCAAGCAACAATCGTCCCAACCGCTTGTCCAATAGTATAAATATCCGAAGTAGGCCTATATAAAATAGCTTCGGGCTCCACCACTGAATCAATCCAAACCTTCCAAGCATCTGCTCCAAGTGGTACATGATGCACTAAAACTGTAGGATCAGTAGATGCAATTGTTGCTTCTGCGACAACATTTCTTTGCCAACCCAATAACTTGCACTTTCTAGACCGATTCTGAACTTGTATATTACCACCACTTGAAACGTTGTTTCTACTCCGGTGTGACTGCAAACAAAAATCATAAACATTTAATTTATAAGTTCAAAGTGTAAACAAACTTGAAAACTCCGATGTGACTGCAACCAAAATCATGTTTGGGTGTTTTGCAGTATTTTTTGTGTTTAAAATATTAGACATGTTTTGCAGAAGCAATAAGTTCAAGCAAGAAAAATGTCTTTCAATGTTCAAATGCATAGAAGTTCATTGTGCGCTGCAGTGCTTTCATTCTTTCCTTTGTGCCATTAATGACATGTTTTAGTTCTATCTCATAATTTTATTTGGTTAACAATTCAATAACCATTTATATAATTTTATTCTTGTTCTATAGTCATGTGATATTCACACTACTGAAGAAAAATCTCTATTGTGAGAGATGTTTTTTTACTTATTCCCTTACCCCACTTATTTCTAATAAAATGTGCAATTTTAGTTGTAAAATATTTTTCATATATAAAACTATTTCAACATAGGATGTGCAGTCGGTGTATAGCGCATATACATAACAAGAATATTATGCTATTGAATGGAAGCATGGATTATGTCATTTGATCACATATTGCCAATCGTTTTCTTATTATACCTCATTGATATTTGCAAACTATTAAATAATTCACCTATCAGGTGCATCTAAATATGAGAAAGTCCATTTTATTTGACGTGACATTACATAAATATGACTTAAAAAACTATTTTTCCAATACCCATAATTTCTCGGTGCAATGAATGTAGATAATGGTTAATTCATTAATTAACATGTTGTTTATTATCCTGTCATTTAATGGTAATATTTCATAATTTAGTAACAACAAACTGGACAGTCGAGTTATGGATAATTTTTTCAAATGTACGAATTTGAATAAATGAATTAATTATTTTATATTATAATCTTCATGTGCAAAACAATTGATATAAATTCTTTTGAAAAGTTTTCATCATTCAATTCTTAATCACAAGGTGACTATTATTCCATCTTATAATACGAATTATTAATTGTGCATAGTGGAAATAAAAGTCCGTAGAATTGGCAGTGTAGTTCTTTTGTTCTGTTGTTTAAGTATTTAAGTTTTTTATTTTACAAATTGATATGTTTACTTTGCTCAAAATACACCAGTTAGATATAAAATTTTCTTTAAACCTAATCATCAACACACTGTCAACTTCCCTCATCAATATACAGTGCACATAATCTCCTCCGCAACTTCACTTTGCAAACAATCCACATTGCTACTATACTGTACCATAATACATTCATCATCCATTCATAAACTTACATCTGTCACAACATTTCCACACTGCTTGTTCCATTACCAGAGAACCTCCTTGTAGTCACCTCTTCACCACTTTTCACTCCATTTCAACTTGCTGCAACACATTATTAACATTTCAAACTACTACATGGTCTCTGCATAACTGCCTAACCCCTTTCATTGCCTCTTGTTTGCGTAACTGTGCAATCACCTTCAAAAACTACACTACATACCTTTCCCAAACAATTCAATCATATAACCAAACTTCGCTAACACACGCTCTCTCTGCCCAACTCCTACTTCCCTCAGACATCCCACTTCACCTCCTTTCACTCAACTCAAACCAGCCATTATAGCATATCACAGCCAAACTACCTTCAACATAAATTGCTGATCACTGCCTCACTGCCTCTACACATTTGATATTCTCTGTGAATTTTTGTTGCTTCATTACATTTGTATTCTACATTTGTTAACCTTATTTCTCTTACATTCACTTCCTTGCTACCACTCACCATCTCTGCATTATTCCTTCTCACATCAACATCGCTGCATTGCAACCACACTTACAGTACATTTTGTTTATGCAAAGTTTGTTTTCTCTCTTTACTTCTTTAGTTTAAAAAAATTAATTGCTTTTATAATTCGACTTAAGTTTATTTATTCTTAAGTCTTGCTTTTACAATTCTTTAGTTTAAAAAATTTTATTTTTAATTTTTGGACTAGTCACCGACACTCGAACAACAGAAAACGTAAAATCCTAAACCTATTAATCAATCGCGGAATTATGATTTCTGAATTGTGACATTCCAATTGTACATGGCACTGGGGTGTGTCGATGGACATTAGCATGGTGATAACTGAACATAATAAAAGATTAGCATGCTAGTTGATGATATCAAATAATACTTTTATACTCAATTTATAAAAAAAATACCTGAGGCGTATTGCCACGAGGAGTCACTGCCTCTTCCGCTACATTTTGTTTACCATTGATTTTTTGTTTTAAAAAATTGTTACTTGCATTAATAAATTTTTAAGCGCATATCAATTACTTTAACATAGTGAATCAAAATAACTTACAGCCATAAACAAATCAGAGAGCTCTTTCATTTGGGCCCGCAAGGTAGTAATTTCATTTTCTAATGCATGTACTTTTTCTGAACTACTCATGTGAACTGCAAACTGAGTTGGTGTAACTCCAAAACCTAGTCACCTTATTCTACCTCTATATTCACGTACAAAAACCTTCGCCACTCTATCTTCCTCTAGCGATACCGTTCCTTGAGAACTCTAATCAGTGTTTTTATACTCTTTTATCTTTGTTTACAAATTAAAAAATATCCATTTTTGCATGTCACAACATTCATGTAAGGTTCATATATTGGAGATAATCATGAAAATACGTGCCAATTAAAATATATCAAATTCAACTTGCTAGAAATTAAAAAAATAATTGGATTAAAGAAAGGATAAAATGAAGTCAAAATGGAAAACGGAGAAATAATTAGATGTAATATATATGTATTCTTACCATGTAATCACCGACAACAGAATTTGGTGGTTCTTCATTTTTCTTTATGCGGCCTCTACACCACAAATCCTCCCTAGTAATATCCGATGAGCAACCACTTTCTTTTTTCTGCAAAAAGAACTTAAAAACTAATTATTAAACCGTATTGGATGAATATTTTTTATACTCATAACAAATGAATTTTATAGGTTATTTTTTTTTTTTTGAAACTGGGTACTTATATTTACAAAGTAGGCAGCACACAAGTCTGCAAGAATCATCATGGCGCACAGTTTAATATGCCAAAGGCAGGGATCGAACTGCCGACCTTGTCGTCAACAGCCTGGCGTTTTTACCACTGCACCAAGGCCTCGGACATTTTATAGGTTATTTTTTTCTTACCATATCTTCTGCAAGTCTTGCGTACCCTTTCGACTCATAGTGTGCGGAATTGTATTCATTGCTCGTATGGTTTTGTATTTATTGTCCGTCGACTACAAAAGAGAAATTCAATAAAATTAGATATAATAAATTGAAATGAAAAAATTTCAACAGTGGCTACCAAAATAAAACCAACTACCTCAAACTCTTTCATCAATTTCTCGTTGACAAAATCATTCCATTCTTGAACACTCTTAATATTATCTGGTTTTAACATGCCTAATTTGTTGGGAGCAACGAGACTCTTTGCTGCAACTTTTATAGTTTAAACTAGCCATGACTTTGACTCTTTCCATCGCAGTCCCAACATTTGAAGGAACATACGTTAATGTATGTCATCTAACTTGAATTTTGCCTGTACAGTATGAACTGTGTTATCAATGATTATTTGAATTCAATTGTAACCTTCAAGCACATTTTAACAAATAGAACTAACAAAACTAACCTTCAAGCACATTTTAACGAAGAATCCAAAATTACCATGTTATCTAAAGAAGTTAAATTTAGTACAGTACTATTTGTAATACCTAAATACATGTCCATAGATCAACCTTCAATTTGTCATCGACTTTCTTCCAATTGCTAATGGTCACGGGTACCATCTCCCTTGCTAAAGTTCCAATATACGACGATAAGTGTTTGGAATTTGGACCAATAGGCTGATTTCGGTCATTGAACTCAATTTCTACCTTCTCATTCGGTGTTAAAGAAAATAATCTCATCATTGTTTTTCCTCGTTTTCTTTTAGTTTTGACCATGTTCACCTCTTCGGAGGAAGGATCTAAATTCGAAAGTGAAGCAGACCTTTGGACAGTTGAATCATGAGGATTGGACGAGTGTGTGGCAATGATGTTTTGGAGGAGAGTTGAATCATGGGTAATGGACGAGCGTGTGGTAATGATGTTTTGAAGGGGAGTTGAATCGTGAGGATTGGTCGAGTGTGTGGTAATGTCGTTTTGGAGGGGAGTTGAATCAAGAGGATTGGATGAGTGTGTGGTAGTGAAGTTTTGGAGAGGGGTTGACTTATGGCAAGGAATGATGGGTGGAGGAATTTCACCATGCTTGCGTGGAGATTTTCTAACATTATCATTCATAGCCTTAAGAGTACAAGCAACTTCAACTTCAACATCTTTCATTTTAGAGATTCTAATACCACCATTAGCTTCAGTTAGACCACGAGCAGCTGAAAGTGCAGCCAGACTTTGTTTCTTTGATCTTTTCTTTGCTTGCTTTGAGCTCTGAAATTATTTAAACAACTATAGCATTAGTAAGGGTATAGTTGGGATTGAGATAAATATTTTTAACACTCAGGCATGAAATGAAATGAGTCAAATAAAAAATTGAAACTGAAATTATAGCATGAGCTCTAAAATTACTTGGTGAATGGCATGGGTGGCAGACATGCAATCTGTCATATGGGATATCTCGCTGATTAGCCATGTTCTTTTTAAAAAATGCATATAATAGGCATATATATGCATGTATTGACATATTATATAAACTGTAAGATTCTACTTGTTCTTACGATATCAATTATGTTCCATGTCATTATGAAATCATAAAGTAAATATCGACTATTAGTTCAATCATTGTGAATTTCCATAGCCAATGCATGTATTATTAGTCAAAACTCAAAAGGCAAAATGCTGAGTTAGAGCTGTGAAGCAAACAGGAGTTCTATTGTCTGGTTATATAGCTAGAAGTCAAATTTATAAAGTTGGCATTTCAAAGATACGTGAAAGGAACTGAATCTCATTTACAAAGGCCCTAGCAATAATGCAGGTATATACTATTGATGATTTGATGAAAACCAAAAACTACCATGCTACCATGAAACATGCTTCTGATTTTAAGCTTTCAGTAACACCTATACCACAACTACAAAATTTAGCAAATATTCAATATAGATATTTCTCATCGATATACAAGAACTCAGTGATATAACCGCAATAAGAACAAATGACATCCTGAACACACCGCAAGGCCTAGAGTTGATCCAATACAGAAAAGGACAGCACGTCATATCTACAAACCGTAGGTTAAAGCAATGTATTATACACAAACATTATTACTTGGTCATGGGCTTGTACAAGAATATATTGAACAATATTAAGCTACAAAATAAACTAACTAAATAAATTAAAATGGATAACTATGTTATGTTCTTCATGCAAGCGCTAGAGGGACCGGAGTTTTCATTCCTCAAACAACACCAAATTATTACGTTCCTCGAAAAAATCCTTATAACAGGACGAGGAGCAAAGCAAAAATGTGTGTTCAAGGAAGGGAAGACAATGTGAAATCTACACTTGCTACAACCGGACAGTATTAAATGGATGCATATTACGTTTTAAAATATGAATGGTTGATATTAACTCTCGGTATTTATCATGTAAATTAAGAATTAATGACTTCCTTAATCTACCTTTCTATTTTGAAAAATTAAAATGATCTCAATTTGTAGGTGATGTGGAACTTAAGTGAAATAAAGGTTGTTCTAGTTTGGAATGGAATGTTTGACAACATTCGATGTCTTCAATTTATACAAAATGATTTATTGAAATATCGTTGATGAAGTTAACCTGTTTCCAATACAGTAAAGTGATGAGGTCCTGGCATTGTGCTAATCTAAGCCTAAGCTTTTGTTCAACCGTAGTATTGAATGGGAATGTTTTAATCCACTTTTAATGACATTAAACCGTTTACTAAATTGGAAACGCAAAACTGTTTGATGATTATTAAAAGTACGTTGAATGTGCGCAAAGAATATTAAAAGTCTAAAGTCATATTTATTTAATGTGAAATAATGGACATATACATACATAACGTTTATACAAATATTAACTTCTTTTATTGTAAAATAGTACAAACGAATGCACACATAACACATTCAATAGGAGCTTTTGGGTAATGCCAAGGCTTTGGGCCATTTTACACCAGGGCATTTAAATAGAAAAAAGTTAAATGAAAATGTAAAAATTCATTGAATACGCCAACAATAACATTAAATGGAAATAAAAATAGACTCCAGATGCAAGGAACGCTAAGCGTAAGAAAGATGAGCATTGATTCATCCATTATTTCTTCAATTCATAGTTTTTAAAAATCATAACTTTCAAATATCTCACAAATTCATAAATTTCAACATCTACTTTCATAGAAAGAAAAGATTTGAGCATCATTTTAATTTCTCCAGGACAAAATTCAGTTGGTAATATTATTCAAGATGGTTACCTCTTCTTGATGTTGCTCGTTCTTACCTATGGATGCAACAAGTTGAAGCTTCTTTTACTAAGTGATCAACCTGGAAAAAAACCATAACATGTGGAAAATTAACATCATACTAATTATAGGATTTTTTTATATGTAAAGACTATGATATCAGACAAATATTTCAACAACCATGTATGATACAATATAAAATTGCTTTGACATACTTCTATCAAAAACTCAAGTAAATCAATATGTGATTTGATAAGTTGTATTCTTTTCGACCAGAAGAGAAATTTAGTTATGGGTTTGCCTTTCAAAAAAGAGATGCACTTTTGAAATCATAAATGAAGAAAGGTAATTCAATAATATTTAATTGTTAAATTCTTAACCTAACTTAGAAAAAAGGTCTTTATTTTGTGTTTACACTGTATATATGAGAAATGAGACATATAACTACATAACTAAACATTTTAAGGCATATGACTACATATAAAACAAATGAATGCTTTATTCATACGAAAATGCCACCGCGATCCTTCCTTATGTAACTTTCATCCCCATTATCAACATCTCTATCATTAAGTAGTGACTCATCTAGTGGTTTACTAGTTGAGTTTTCCTCCTCCTTATATTTTTCCAATTCATGAAAACCTCTAGGAGGTTCTTTCAAAACAACATACCAATTTGAACAACTACTTTCTCTAGAGAAGAACACTTGTACAACTTGTGTTGCTAAGATGAAAGGATCGCTTGCAAACTGATTTTGAAATTGATGTAAATTAACTAATGTAAATCCATCTTCAACCTTAACTCCACGATAAATATTTTCCCAATCACACTTAAACAAAGTAACTTGAAATAGACGGTCGTCCAACAACAAAATTTCACGCAAGATGCCATAATAAATAATTTTCTCAACGGACCCGTCTGCCCGAATAGTATTTGTCTTAATGGAAACACCACTATTTTGCGTAGACTTCTCGTAATCCTTAGTATGGTAACGCCGTCCATTAACAATATAGCTAGCATACGAAACTACTTGTGACCGAGGCCCATATGAAAGCCATTTTATTATTTCGCTAACATGTTAAACATTTCTCTCATCTTTAACCTGGACATATATAATTTTGTTTATAACGATATATGGCAAAAATATGTACATATATAAAGGTTAATTGTTCTAAAGAAAGAAAATATAACTACTCCAACCTTTTTTCCAAACCAATAACTAAAAGTCTTTGAATGTAGTTTTGAAAATTCCACATCGTCTTGTAACAGCCGAGGGTGCAAATGTTTCAACTCCTCTTTGTGCACTCTGGATCGCAAATGTACAAGTTAAAATTTAATTGCGTTCATATAGAATAATCAAGTTGAACTTATACTTACTCTATGTACGACTCCACTTCATCGGTGTTGAACAACGCATACCGATGAGCAGCATCAATTACTTCCTCGGAAACTAAGATGGGTTTTCCATAGGAAATTAGACATCCATTGAGTATGGAATCACTTTGTTGCACTTCATTCCGATTTTTTATTTCTCCAAACTTATACCCATCGTCAATATATCTAGCACAATACTTAATGCATTCTTCAGAAGAATAGCGCTCAGCTATGCATCCTTCAGGTCGGGCTTAATATTTAACATAACCCTTTAGCATTTTCATATACCTACAATCAAGATATAAGCATAAAATGCTTTCATAAGTGCATGTTTTGTTAATTAATTACGTTAAGTATTCATAAAAATATATACCTCTTAAATGGATACATCCACCGGAATTGTACCGATCCACAAATTCTTGCTTCCCTCCCCAAATGTATTGTCAAGTGAATCATGATATCAAAAAAAGAAGGAGGAAAGAATCTCTCAAGGTCACATAGTGTTAATGCGACTTAATTTTCCATGGATTCTAATTTATCTCTATCAAGCACTCTTTGACATATGTCATTGTAAAATGAACATAGTCGCAATAATGCATCCCTTGTACCTACAGGCAATAGCCCTCTCAATGCTACAGACAATAGTTGTTGCAGCAAAACATGATAACCATGAGGCTTAAGACTTGAAATTTTGTCCTGTTTTGCAAAACATTTCCCAATATTTGAGCTATATACCCATCAGGCACCTTCAAATTCCTCATCCTATCGTAAAAGATCTCTTTTTTCTTGGTCTGTTAAGGTGCACGGGGCATCGGGAAGCAATACTTTACTTCCAACATCTATAGGATGCAACTTCTTCCTTGTACGCATTGCTTCTAAATCTTGACGTGAACTAATTCCATCTTTTGATTTTCCTTTGATATCAAGCGATGTACCGAGAATACTCTCGCAAATAATTTTCTCGACATGCATTACATTTAGATTGTGATGCAATGGAAGTGCCTTCGAAAACCCAAAAAATGTGTATAATAGAGTGATCGTAAAATACTAATTACTAGAAATGATTGAAAAAATAAAAAGACATTTTATTTTTAGCTATATTTTACCTTCCAATAAGGCAAATCAAAAAAATGGATTTCTTTTTCCACATTTGGATTCCTTTTTTCTTTACATCCCTCCGTTTTCTTTTCCTACTATCTCTCTCTTCTTCCTTTGTTTTTCCCCCACTCATTCACAATATCTTTGACATCGTCGAAGATTTCAGTACCAGTATGTATTGGAGGCATTTATATATTTTCTATGGTTCCACCAAATAAGTTTTTCCGATGACGGTATTCATGATTAGGTGCAAGAATTCTTCTATGACCCAAATATGCGCATTTTTTACTAAATGGTAGCCATATTGAACATGTATTAATGCCATAAACAGGACATGCTCTCTTACCTTTTACAGTGCAACCTGCTAAATTTCCATAAGCTGGAAAATCATTTATTGTCCACATCAGAATTGCATTTTATCTAAATTCGCTACGATCGTATGCATCATACACTTTTACCCCTTTATTCCATAATTTGTTCAAATCTTCAATAAGTGGTTGTAGATATATGTCAATATCATTTCCTGGTTGACGTGGTCCGGAAATTAATAAAGATAGCATTATATTATCTTTATGCATACAAAGCCACGGAGGGAAATTATAAGCAACAAGAAACACTGGCCAACAACTATATATTGAATTCCAATCACCAAAGGGGTTAAAACCATCACTTGAAAGACCGAGCTTTAAATTTCATGGATCGGTTGCAAAGGAAGGATACATTCTATCAATTGTAGACCATTGAGAGGAATCTACAGGATGTTGCAGTTTGTAATCTTCTCTTTTGTTACTGTTATGCCATCTTAATTGTTCTGAGGTCTCCGGCGACATGAACATGTTAGTCTGTGAGATGATGGTTTTGATGACAACAGCCTTAGAATAGATTATAAAATATAAATACTAACATTATAAGTTTAGATATATATATATATGTATATATATATATGCAGGATTTAACCATGCAGGTACTAAGATTGAAGACTGTACAGTATAGAGATTCAAGATATCAAGATAGAAGACTCATGAGTATCAAGATTATCAAGAGTTCAAGATTTCAAGGATAAGTGTAACGCCCCACCCCGAGACACACCTTAGTAAAGAGAATTAACGAGTAATTCCGTCTACTAAAGCGAAGAATAGGGCTGGTTAAGAGCGACCATCTATAACTTTGTCTTAAACATCTACTGAATACGTCGATAAATGCAATATAATTTTTCTTTTCTATCTCAACGGATCGACATGCACAGTAAATGCTTAATCCAAAACTATAGGTGGTTGATGGATCTATCAGAAAAAAATACAATAACTAAATGTAAAGCACATCACAGAACAGTAATCGACATTATATATATACATATACACTGATACATGTTTAGTACAATACAATATGAATACAATAAAGGTGGTACTCGACCACACCATATACATCAAATCAAATGTAAAGACATCAGAGTATGCGGAAGAAATAAACTACTCAAGCAATAGAAGAGATTATATCCAACACCAACTTCAAGCTAAGTCCAATAGATGATACTTGAAACAACTCGGTCTGACCCGAGTATAAATACACGGGTCAGTCTAGCTACACGAATCAGTCAATATCGATAATATGATGCAGAATGGATATAGAGATACTTCTTCTAGAAAGAGAAGAATGAATCGATAAAATCACAAGCTCAACACTTAAGTAACAAACGCTACTCAAGTGAACAAATACCTCGAAGGAGGTAACTCAAACTCAATACTCAAATCAAACACAAGTGCCTCATATCATTGGCGACATCCCAGAATGTCTACATGGTTTCCATGAACCATATCTCCTTAAAAGGAGAAATATCAATACAAACTCTCGCCAAAATGGAAAACATAAAACATTCTCAAATAGGATGATCCAAAACTCAACTATAGATGAATCTCCAAATTCAATAATACCTCATCTCATCGGTATAAATGTATATAAATCTCAATCTCCACTCGCCAAAATGGCAAAACCCAGAATATCTTATAAAATCCTGAAATTATCAAAACTCATAACTTAAGGAACTCGAAAAGAGTTCCAAACATCACAATTGAAATCACCATATATATAACATCTCATATATCACTAGGCTATCGATGTAATAAAACATCTTAAAAAGGTGAAATCACAATAAAACAGAAAACTCAGAAAATCCGGATTGGCCAAATCCCTGATTATAATGCCGAAGCAATGCTGCACGTGCAAAACTCAGACGGCCGAAGCCTCAGACAAGGTCGCTAACACCTCTCAAAGCAGTTCGTCCTCATGACAAGCTCGCTGACACCTCTCCAAGCCATTTTGTCAGTCCTAACAAGGTCGCTAACACCTTACAAAGCAGTTCATCCTCATGACAAAGTCGCTGACACCTCTCCAAGCTATTTTGTCAGCTCTAACAAGGTCGCTAACACCTCCCAAAGCAGTTCGTCCTCATGACAAGGTCGCTGACACCTCTCCAAGCAGTTCTGTTAGATAAACATCGTGAATGTGTCACAAACTCACGGATAGGAATCCGAAAAGTGTTAACGTATGTCCCATACCACACATTCGCACTTAGCGGTTTACTACCCGTTAGTCGATGCCACACTAGAAACATCATAAAACTCAGAAAATTATATCTCTCCTAGTCTCATTGGCGAGTGATAAAGAGACATCGTACTTGTCTCATCTCATCGACAAGTATTAAATGGCATCGTAACTTGTCTCATCTCAACGACAATTGAAAACATCATGATGGTCCCTCATAAACCGTAAATCTCAAAATGTGAAATCATAAACTCAAGACTTTCCTTATATCATTGGCAAGTAAATAAAACATCGTGATGGATCTCATCGACCATACTCCGATATAGGAGATCTCAAACCATAATGTTTGCCAAATATTGGCCATCTTAAATGATTCCAATAAATAGGAATTATAAAAATCAAAATATGCCATAAAATGGCAAAACATCTCAGAATCAATAATCTCAAATAGCTTCGATCGTACAAGTCCGGAATTAACCGAAATAGTAAACGCACATGTCCCATACCACGTGTTTTACTAAATCGTTTAATTCTCTTTCTCATACGTTCGAATAGTGTAAAAGTGTATGTTCTATATCTAAAATAGTATACTAGAGAAAACAAGCTTCTAAAACATTTTCCCAAAAAGAATAATAAAACCAATATTTGAAATTCCTTTATTATAGGGAATAAATATATTTTATTTTATTTTTTATTAGAAAAATAATTTTAAAATACTATATAATAATAATTTGAAATGTCCATTTACTTCAAAAAATCACTTCAAAAAAATGGTTTAGTAAAAACCGTACTCGAAAACAATGGAAAACAAGAAAGATAACTCAAGACCGATAACTTGAGTTCAATATGAATGTAATTCAAATTTAACCCAAAATCAATTCAAATTCTATTTAAATTTGAATTTCAAATTCTTCAAATATAGCTAACTTATTGATAGGCATCATAGCTCTAAAAAAAACTCAAAAACATCATCAAAACCAAAAGAGAATAGGAGAAACAAAACGGGCTAATACCACTCTAAGGTCAATGTTTCTTGTTGCTATCATCTTACTCTCAAGACAGCAACATATAACCATAATTTTGACCACAAAAACATCAAAATTTCAGAAAACACAATGAACAAAACTTGTAGCATATGATCTAATCTTTCCGAAACATCCAAAATTATCAAATTCGGTTAAGAAACGAAGAAGTTATGGTCAATTTCGTTTCAGCTTCAAGCACAGAGAAAACATTGGTTTTGCTCTCGAGTTAGCAGTAGAAAAATTAGATTTTGAAATATTTAACCTCAAAATTACAGAAAATACAAAACATGAAAGTTGTATCACATGAACTAAGCTTTCTGGATCATCCAAAATTATCAAAATCGGTTGGGAAACGATGAAGTTATGATCAAATTAGTTTCAGCTTCAATGACAGAGCAAATATTGGATTTGCTCTCGGGTTAGTAGTAGAAAATTTGGATTTTGACATAGCTAACATCAAAAATACAGAGAACACAAAACATGAAAGTTGTATTATATCATTTATGCTTTCCGAAACATCTAGAATTATGAAAATTGGATCAAAAACGAAGAAGTTATGGCCAATTTAGTTTCAGCCTTAAGCACAGAGCAAATATTGCTCTTGCTCTCGGGACAACAGTAGAAAAATTGGATTTTGAAACAGCAAACTTCTAAATTACAGAAAACTTAATTCATGAAAGTTGTTCCGTATAATTATACCTTCCAACTGAATAAAACCTCACTCAATTTTGATTTATCCTTCAAAAGTTATGGTGATTTTAAGTTCAGATTTCAACAAACGAAATTGCACAGGGCAGAGCTGTGTACATCAGATTCAAACTAATTTCCGACCCTATAAACAACAGAATCTCAGAAAGTAATTAAAAGATAAGTTGTAGCCTATAGAATTTTCTTTCAACTGCAAAAAGATTGAGCTAATTTGGGTAAATTTGCACTAAGATATTACTATTTTACTGCAGCAATTTTTCACAAATAAATTTCAGCAAACCACAATAAACTTGGAAGCAATTCAATCAACATCCCATCCAGTTAATTCAAATAGAAACTAAAAATTATTCATGTAGATTTAAGCTAGTGGTGTGAGTGATTAACTCACCTTGTTGTAGGAATTCAAGAACTCGAATTAATGTAGAAAGGTAGGAGCTTTTGCTTAAATTTTAGCTTCTAGAACCTATAAACAACACTACAACAACATGCAAGCAAGAAAACCCTATTACTAATAATCTACCTATTGCAAAAATCCAAATTGATGAAATAGAATAAGTTTTGGAGTTGATTACCTGAGAAATATAACTTTATTTTGATTAAAATTAGCAAATTAATGTGGGAATTGAAGATTTAGAGCTCTAAGGTTTAGAAAGAGAATGGTTTCTATTTTTTTTTTCTTTACTGTGAATAAAGAATGAACGTGAGGAAGAGAAAGATGTTTTTCATTTCTTTTCTAACAGGCTAAGTGAAGTATGTTAATGGGCTAGAGTCCAAATGTTTAGGAAAATTAGCTTAGGTTATAAGTTAATCACTTAGTTACATGTTAACAAGACACATCTTCAAATTCAATCATCTATTCAACTTTATTTCATATCAAAAATTTATAAAACTTCATATTCATGATGATAAAATGTTAGATACTCAAAATAAAAGATTATTGAATTTTTAAAACATTTTATCACCATATTTCTTTTTTTTTAATAAATAACAAATTTACATCTTTAATTACAAATCCCATTGTAATTAACATTATAAATTACACAAAAATAATATTTTTGTGTAATAAAATTTTATAACCCATTTCAAATATAATTTTACACCTAAATTATATTTTTAAACTCAATTCCATCATTATGTCAGATATATCGCATCTTAAAATTAATTACTTCTTTTTAAAAATCATTAAAAGAAGTAAATAGCAATAATTAACAAAATTATTGCATTACTCTAAATAAAACACTTTTTCTTCGATTTATTATCTCAAACCATCCTACTAAAGTTTTCAAAATTCTATTTTCTCATTTTATCCTCAAATATATTGTTTATTATCAATAAACAATTTAAATTCCACATTAATTATTAATTTACACTATTAAATTATAATCGCCGTTATAATTTAATATTCTCAAGTAATCGCTAAAATTAGGGTTATTACAATAAGTATTTTTTATTAGGAATTTTTGTTAAAACTCGTAGAAAAGCACTGGCATCTTAAAATCCAATTTATTCGTGGAATGGAATCCACTTCGAGCCCGTTAAAGGGATAGAACCCTAAGTAGGATGGAACCTACGAAAATCTAGTGGGACATTATTTTGTATCCACTAATTTTAATTCAAATGATTTTACAAAATTATCTTGTTTACAAAATTATTTCAAAACTTTCCTTTTAAAAGATTCAAAACCTTCGATCCTGATTTTAAATAATTTTAGCCTCAAAAACGTCTTTATTTTCAAAGTCAAATTACTCCTGATTTTAAACTATCTTTTTAATAATATATTTAACTTTTAAATATTTATACTTAGATTAAAATATAAATTATAGTTAAATTCTATATTATTCTTTATATTTACTTATGAATTTCAACCATAGTCAAGTATATTTATAAAGTTTAAAATAGTTTTTATATAAGATAAATGTTATTTTCAAAGAAATTAAAAACATCATAAAATGCTTTGGGATGTCGACGTGCCTATGGGTACCATGTTGACATGGTTACAATTTGATTCAAAAATTCAAATTTCAAAAGAAGTGTCTATTCGCCATAACTCGGCATGAATGGTCATGGCTGTTGTTCTTCTATAAATAGGGGTCAGTTTCAACGAATTTTTAATCACTTTTTTCTGGTTTTCACTCCTCTTCCTCTTCCACATTTCTTAATACATATTCTTATCATTACTCTACCGAAATCAACATTGAATCATACTTGATTACTTCTAGTTTCATTCTCTATCACTATCTCTACAAGGTTCTAAGTGCTATTCAGAGTTATAGACTTCTTTGTAATCTATTAAGCGAGAAAAGGTGTGATTGTAGCCTTGGAAATCAATCAAAAGGGAAAAGGTGTGATTATAGCCTTGGTAAATCAATTGGGTAAACTTGTGGCCCGGAAATCAAGTATCTCTATCCAGAGGATGGAGGGTGTACCTCGTAGTCTTGAAACCGAGGGTGTAATTGTACAATTGCTTTTGAAAGGAAATCCGTACTTGTGTTGCGGGACTGGATGTAGGGTAACTCCGAAACAATATAAAATCCGGTGTGTTCTTTCCTTTACTGCTTTTATTTTATTTCTGCATCTGTGTTTGTTTCTGTGATTATTCATGTTTCTGTATATTGCATACTTTTGTGTCTAAATTAACATAAATTCAAAAAGATTTAGTAATTCTTTATTAACACTATTCACCCCCCCTCTAGTGTTAATCTTAGCCTTAAAATTCGTAATCCGCATTTCTCACAATTGGTATCAGAGCAAGGTTTTCAAAGTTTTCATAATCTGAATTTTGAAAAGTTTTTAAAATGGCTATTTTTCGGGATTTTATTAACACTATTTTTATATGAATATGTCACAGAATCATCATGATATTTTTGATTAAAACTATAATTAGTTATTCTGAAAAGTCACTTGATTCTTTAAAAGGTTATGTTGTTTTGCAGGAGAAGAATTATGTTTAGTGACGATTGGTTAAAAGATATCAGATAATCATTCATTGATCAAGAAGGACAAATGGAATATATAATGGAAATCGACAAAGAAATGGGTACCAGATCAATACAAAAATTTTGGTTCTCATCTACAACTTGATTTTATATTGTACTTCTCTCCATCTGCTTTGCAATGCCACTGGTTTCGTGTGAATCCGTCAAGAAATGACCAAGTTATGATCAAATGAAGTTTTGGTGAACAAAGAGAAAAGGAAGGCAAAACTGTCAAAGGTATTCTTCAAATTGCATCCAGAAATTTGAGTATTTTGTTCCGACTCCTTTTCTAGATTATAGTTCTGGTTCTCGCGGTCGTTTTGATGGATGGATCATCAAATTCCGATCAAAATTGAGTGAGATATGACAGTTTGAAGTTGGCTATCCAAAACTGAAAAACTGTGTACGAGATCTTCTACATTTCTTCTACTTTTTGGCCTGTTGCATCATAATACCGTCCAAATTGGACACCAAACTATTATTAGATCGTAGCCCTTGCTTTCCTCTTCGATTTACAGCTGGTTTCATCCAATTCCGTTAAGAAACGAAGGAGATATGCCTTCTTGAAGTTTGATAGTTTGTAGAAAAACGGGAAGAAGAAGAAGATAAATTTTTATGAAAAGTGGTGACCGTTGGGCCTATTTATAGTGGTTGAAGTGACTATTCATTCAAAATTCGAATTCAAAGTTTTGACGCCAAGTTAGTCGATCTACTAAATCATCTATATCTTTCTCATACGGTCTCCAAATTCAGCAAATGAATATAATACGATGATCAGAAAAACGAGCCCGTCGCAATAGAGCAGATATCATCATCAAATTCTGAAAGATATAAATGTATGACTCACAACAATGGAAGAACAACAAAGTTAGAAAGATGGAGTGCAAAAATTGGTACGCTTTACTATTATTTCATCTTTATTGTTGCATTTAGGAATATATATATATATATATATATATATATGCAATTAGCTAGGTATAGAAATTTATCTCTTTTATAAGTTTTAATATTTTGGTCCATATATTGACATATCATAGTACAAATATCGATATACAAGTCTAAATTTAAAAAAAAAATTAAAATGTGTTTTCTTTCAAATAAAATCTACAACTAATTTATTACAACTATACTAAGTAGAAAAGCATACCTTCATTCATGATTTCAACTTTTCTAATGTTATTTTTATTTCTCATACTCTATTTTCTTTTAAGATACTGATTTTATATTTCTAAGAAATTAATAGAATGAATTTAGAATGTTAAAATAAGGCTCTATTTATATTTTTTCTTCACTTAGTAATATTGCACCACATCACATGACCGGAATTTTGAATAGCATTTCTAAAATGCTTCTTTTCTTCTGTAATGTTTTGTAAGTAGTGCAAATTCGTTTTCATAGCATTTCTGTGCTTTGAAACGCTGTAGAGTTTCAAAAACTTTACATAGCATTTGGTAAAAGCTACAGTTTTAGTTTTATAAAGTTTCAAATATATTTTATAGCAAAAACTTTTTATAGCATTTTGTAAATACTGTCTTTTCTGTTTGAGACTTTAAATTATGTAAAAATAAATTTAAATTAAGTATTTTTCTATATTCTTTTTAGAAATTATTTTCTAACTTATATTAAAAATTTAATTTCATATTTAAAATTTTTAATTAATTAAAATTTTAAAGTAAGAGGCCTTAATATAACACATGTTTATTTAGTTTTTTCAATCTTTATTATTTTATTTCATTATGATATTTTGTAAATTTAAAAGATGTTTAAACATGTTTCTAAATATTTAAACCAATAATAATTTATTTTTAAAAAAGGAATTAAATATATTAATCTTTATAAAAACCATATTTGATCATATATAGTATAAGTCCTTATTCCTTAGCATTTGATTTTAATATTAAGTTTGATTACTATCTTTCACAATTATGTTACAGTTTTAATATCATTTATTACCTTCAAACTCTTTCTTTACAACTCTTTCAGTCCCATTCATTAGTTTCCTTAACTTAAGTCTAGTAATTGGTGTGTTTTACCTTTGTATGGTTGAAGTATAATAAATAGTTTGATATATGTATACATACATATATCGACACACAAACACACGTATATATATGCTTGCCAATTAGATATTACTTATCACTCAGGTTTACCTTATAGTCTGAATATTTCTTACCATAGTATATATATCATCATATCATTCTGCAAATTATTTTACTTTATTATCATTTTATTACATATCATTATGCATCCTATTTCATATCACATTTCATTACATATTATATCATAAATTACAATGCATATCATAATCAATTGCATCATAAGTTGCACTTCATTTTGCATATTATCTCATGCTACATTGCATATATATCATACATTTCATACTGCATTACAAACTACATAAGTGTATTTTATTTAGGACGAGTTTGTAATATTGTCTTATAATATAGGATTATTAGTTTTTGATTTGTTTGGTATGTTTTGATTGACTTGTTTGATTTGATTGACTTGATTGACTTGTTTGACTTGATTGACTTGTTTGACTTGATTGATTTGTTTGACTTGTCTGACATGATTGGTTTTGATGAGTGTGTTGAGATATACTTAATAAATAATCTATGTTCTTATATTTGATTTCTTACTATTATAAGTATTATCAAAGATTCCTAGTTAGGATAATTAGTAATTTTGGGATTAAGTCTTAGTTTTTAGAGTTAAGTGTTGATTATTTATGATAACACTATCATAATAATCACATGTCATATAGTACTAGATTAAGGGGGAGTTATATCGTTTGGAGTTAGTTTTTGTTGATGACAAAGGGGGAGCAATATAAAATAGGGTAATTAGACATAGATTAAGGGGGATTTGTTAGTTTTAGGGGGAGTTATTAGGATGGAAGTAATATTTTATAAAAAAAGGTTGTCGTCATCAAAAAGGGGGAGATTGTTAGTCCGTGAGATGATGGTTTTGATGACAACAACCTTAGAATAGATTATAAAATATAAATACTAACACTATAAGTTTAGATATATATATGCAGGATTTAACCATGCAGGTACTAAGAATGAAGACTGTACAGTATAGAGATTCAAGATATCAAGATAGAAGACTCATGAGTATCAAGATCATCAAGAGCTCAAGAATTCAAGGATAAATATTTTTTATTAGGAATTTTTGTTAAAACTCGTAGAAAAGCATTAGCATCTTAAAATCCAATTTATTCGTGGAATGGAATCCACTTCGAGCCCGTTAAAGGGATGGAACCCTAAGTAGGATGGAACCTACGAAAATCTAGTGGGACATTGTTTTGTACCCACTAATTTTAATTCAAATGATTTTACAAAATTATCTTATTTTCAAAATGATTTCAAAACTTTCCTTTTAAAAGATTCAAAACCCTCGATCCTGATTTTAACTAATTTTAGCCTAAAAAACATCTTTATTTTCAAAGTCAAATTACTCATGATTTTAAACTATCTTTTTTAATAATATATTTAACTTTTAAATAATTATACTTAGATTTAAATATAAAATTATAGTTAAATTCTATATATATTTTTCTTTATATTTACTTATGAATTTCAACTATAGTCAAGTATATTTATAAAGTTTCAAATAGTTTTTATATAAGTAAAGGTTATTTTCAAAGAAATTCAAAACATCATAAAATGCTTTGGGATGTCGACATGCATATGGGTACCATGTCGACATGGTTACAGTTTGATTCAAAAATTCAAATTTCAAAAGAAGTGTTTATTCGCCATAACTCTTCATGAATGATCATGACTGTTGTTCTTATATAAATAGGGGTCAGTTTCAATGAATTTTTAATCACTTTTTTCTAGTTTTCACCCCTCTTCTTCTTCCACATTTCTTAATACATATTCTTATCATTACTCTGCCGAAATCAACATTGAATCATACTCGATTACTTCTAGTTTGATTCTCTATCACTATCTCTACAAGTTTTCAGTGCTATTCAGAGTTATAGACTTCTTTGTAATCTATTAAGCGGGAAAAGGTGTGATTGTAGCCTTGAAAATTAATCAAAAGGGACAAGGTGTGATTGTAGCCTTGGTAAATCAATTGAGTAAATTTGTGGCCCGAAAATCAAGTACCTCTACCCAGAGGATCAAAATTCTAGAGGGTGTACCTCGTAGCCTTGAAACCGAGGGTGTAATTGTACAATTGCTTTTGAAAGGAAATCCGTACTTGTGTTGCAGGACTGGATGTAGGGTAACTCCGAACCAGTATAAAATCCGGTGTGTTCTTTCCTTTACTGCTTTTATTTTATTTCTGCATCTGTGTTTGTTTCTGTGATTATTCCTGTTTCTGTATATTGCATACTTTTGTGTCTAAATTAACATAAATTCAAAAAGATTTAGTAATTCTTTATTAACACTATTTACCCTCCCCTCTCTAGTGTTAATCTTAGCCTTAAGATCCATAATCCGCATTTCTCATAGAACATTCTTTTCAACCTTGGTATGAGTGGAAAGTATCTCAAAACCTTCATAGGTATTTTGGCTTTCTTTCCATCTTCGCTTGTCTTGTTCCTTTTCCAACGAGATTTGCCACATGTGGGGAAAAAAATCATAATGTGCAAGCTCTTTTCTAAATAGACAACAATCGTTTACGCATGCATGTATATTCCTATAACCTAAATCAAATGATTTAATCAACTTCTTTGTTGCATATGTAGAACCATGAAGCTTGTTTTCCTAAGGTAGCATATCCCTAAGAAGCTTAAGAAGTTCCGTCAATGCTGTGTCGGTTATACCGTTTCGAGCCTTATGTTTATAAAGAAGTATTGTAGCAGACAACTTTGTATGGCTTATGCAACCAGGATATAAAGGAATTTCAGCTGTCTCCAACATTTTCTTGGTCTGTTCCCTATGTTTATCGTTAAGATGATACTCATTCCCATCGTCACCCATTTCTACATCTAAATACATTCTGTATGTATATGTCACTTCATCGGCTTCATTTCGTGAATGACATGCTTCTCCGTGAAAGTTCCATACATCATATGTTGGATCAATTCCAAAACACACTAAATGTGTCACAACATCTCTTGGAGTATGCCAAACAAGATTCCTACATTGACGACACAGACAAATAATTTTTTCTGGATTACCCTCACTTTCTGCATGCTTATGTACGAAATTCTGAATGGCTTGCCTATATTCCTCTGTCATTCTACAAAAAATAAACATATCCTTAGTCAACCCTAAATAGTTATAAGTGTGAAATAACTAATTAAAAATTATAAAACATAGGTTAACCCATGTTTTGTCCATAGCTTGTGTGTATCCGATTGGACGCACATGCAAAAGAAACTAGTAACTACATGGAAAAAGAAAGTAATAAGTTTTAAATAGTCCACTCTTTACATGTACTTCATCAAGAAACTAGTAACACATTTTTTATGCTAGTCTATGCACTAACATTGGAAAAATAATAGTTTTGTTAGTTCACAAGTTTGCTTTTCATTGTTAATAATTATTATTTGCATAATACGAATAAATTACATAGAATGAGTTATTACAAATTAAAAATGAAAAATATATTCAATGGTCTTCTACATGAAATGAAAACAGAAATTCTTTTAGCAATATTATTAAATTTGTCACAAGATTAGCGACTTCTATTAAGCATAACTGAAGAAAGTGTTTTTCCATTTCAAGATTTTTTGCAAAAGAGGTTACCATTCTTGAAAGCTACATTTGCTTCATTATCTGTACATTTACTTTTAGAGTTTTTAGTAATGTCATTCCTATATATTTCAGATTTTACACGTTTTTAACGTACTTAATTTAAATGGTAAATACTTCTCAGATTTGTATTATTTTGTCGTTAAACAACTTTTTGGCGCCGTTGTCGAGGAGTAGTATTGATTTTAATTTTATATTCTTCATATTATTTTTCGTTTGATTTGTATGTGTATTGCGTTAAAAAAAATTGTTTATGCTTGTTGTTTTATTTTAGTTTTCAATTTGTTGTGTGCATGTTCTAGTTTTCCACTTGCATTGCATTTCCTATTGAAAAAAGCATCCACGATTTCATTCCAAAAATAAATTTTCTTTTTATTCATTTTCTGTTGCTCATTTGCAACTTTCTTTTTTTTCTTTTACGATTTTACATTTACATTGATAAAAAATTCTACTGTCCATCATCAAATTTGCTTCGCGTTGCACTGCTCCAAATCGCTGCATATACACTTCCTCATCGAAATACATCTACAACTGTTCCAGTCTCCCCCGTCCTCCCCTTTGTGCATTTGTGCACATACACTTGCACACTGTCAAAAGTGACCACAGACTCTATCATCTACTAGTGCACAAATCTGCAGTCATTCTTCCTGCTGCATTCATTCTTCATACTGCCTGTTCACCACATTCAAACATCCGCAGCCAACTACCCCCAAACTCTTGTTCAACTCACCCAAAAACTTCACCTCTGTTTAACTTACCCTACCCACTTGCACTGCCATACAAACTTCACTCTTGTTCAATACACTTCAATATATCTGCTGATGTCCCTACTTTACTTCAACCAGAATCACTATACCATCCATCGACAAAACACTTCAATACTGCAAAACACCAATCAATTAGATAGGTCTAGAAGTTTGGCAACCCGCCTTCGAAAATCAGACACCCTGCATATATCAATTTACCAGTTCAACCGTTACTAGCAAATACCATACACATATCATTGCCACTGTCTCATTTCAAATAGCACTCACCAGTTCATCACACCATAGTGCCATCATCAAACATCTACCAACATACTTCTCCCTGACCATCAAAGAGTACTTTCACTAACACAAAACATTCCCTTCATCATCTTGAAGCCTACCACCCTCCATTGCAAGCAAACCACACTAACCACCAAATTTTCTTCACTCACTCACAATTCTACAACAACAATCAACAACATCACTTGCCAATCCACACACCAGTCTCCTTTCACCATCAAACACCAGAAAGCATTTTTCCATTTCAAGATTTTTTGCAAAAGAGGCTGCCATTCTTGAAAGCTACATTTGCTACATTTTAGTAATGTCATTCCTATATATTTCAGATTTTACACGTTTTTAACATACTTAATTTAAATGGTAAATACTTCTCAGATTTGTATTATTTTGTCGTTAAACAATTTTTAAAAATCACAGTTTAGATAAGCTTATATAATCTTATCCAAGCATATATAATATATTGGAAAGTAAATACAAACAAAAAAATTCGATGTAGTGATAAATAGATCAAAAGAGAATAAAGAAAATGTTATTTAACCACATATATGATTGTCATTTATATTTTAAGTCCCCATATTTTTCTAGAAAAACAAAGGAATTTTTTTGGTTTTGTTTAGTTTATTTTTGTAATATTTTTGTGCTGAAAGTTTTCATTGTTTTTGTGAGTTTGCTGATAGTTTTCAGTTCTTACCTTAGTTCTCATGTTTCTTTAAGTTGTTGGATTCATAAAAGAAAAAAAAAGAAAGCACCCGCATTTCAGTTTACATTTCATCACATTCTCTGTAATCTCCCTTCTCGGTTACATTGTTACAATTCTGTCTCTTTGCATTTCTATAACACTACACATTCTGTTATCTGTTAAAAAAAGAAAAGAAAAGAAAAGAAAACAACCCGCACATCAAATTCAACCACCACAAGCTCTTTGTTCATATTTTCACCAACCTTTGCGTTGATGAAAAACCAGTTTTACACAGTTCTTTGAGTACACTTTCATTGCATTTCATTTCCATTTTTTGGACAACAAACTACTCCAGTTTCATACATTGCATTCCTCCTCAAACTACCAACTACGTTAAGGTTTTTTTTCCATCACATATTACATTTCATTATTATTATTATTATTATTATTATTATTATTATTATTATTTCTTTGATACATTGTATCGCATTGCTTATCAGCCTCCTTCCTACCTCACTGTTTTAATTTTGTTCACTGTTTACATTTGTTTTGTTGTGTTCACCATCCACGTTTACATTTTTTATAGAAAATTAAAAATCTCTCCGCTACCAAACTTTCTTCATCAAACTACCTTCACCCACCTGAATTCCAAAATCCAGCATCTCCACCATACCTGAATGCATACAGTACATCAATCACCCCAAACTTCCTCCTTCTGCACACAACCAGAAACCACTCCACTATTGCACCCACGACCAGAATCACGAACTCCAATACTTATCATATGATTGTTATAAGTCGTTTGTTAATTCATGGGACATTATTGTTCTGAAATGTTGAACGTTTTAATGCTTTATAAGCGCGCGCGCGCACGTGCACGCACATGCACACACACACACACACACATATAATCAACATTATCAAATATTTGGCATGTTTTGACTATGGAAGCGCTGAGTTTTCCATATCCAACGTTCCACTAAACTATCATCATGCACAACCAAATTAGATAGCCCAAAACTACTATAATTTAAAGGATTAATAAAAGTAAAAGTTGAAAACAACAAAGAATAAAAAATATCTCTGCAATTAAGTAACTGTAAGCACCTTTAATTTAACCCCGATTTGCATATGATTGTTGATTGTAACAAACTTCTTTAATTCCTAATAATCATAAAAAAGCTTCTCATGTTTTCCTTTTCATTGCATGAAGATATACACTATCACTACTTAAAATTATCACACAGAATAAAAGTTCCAGCAACAAGAATCCATCCAAGAAACACAAATCAAGAATTAAATCAAACACAACTTACTGCCAAATGAAACCAATCAATAGAGAAATATTCCTAGTTTCCTCATAGGTTCACACAACAGTAAAATAGCTATAAAAAAGTAGTGAAACAATCAAAACAGAACTCAACCAGCAATGATCTACTGCATAATAATAAATAGATATAAAAAATAATAATAAGAAATATAAAGTAAGATACCATATCTATATCAGCGACAACGATAAACAGATGGCAGAGAAGAGCGTAGTTAGGGTTCGCGAGTTTCATTGATGGCAACGATAGCGAGCGGCCGGTCTGGCTTTGTGGATGGCTAGGGCGGCGAGCAGGTTTAGCTTCATAGAATATGGCAAGAGTGGCAAGGTAATCAAGATGGGGTTAGGGTTTAGGTGTATGAAATTTTGACGGTTACTTTTACTGTACCGAGTGAATAAATTGAGCGGCCAAGAAAAATGAAGGGAGGGAAGGTGAAAATTTTGAAGAGGTGGAAAGGGGTATTGTATCTATTCGAAAGATAACTGGCACGGATGGTTATTATAATTGAGTATTTACAACTGGCATAAAAAAGCATTTGTTATAGATATATATTGCAACTGCTATACAACTAAAGTTGTTAAAAATACCTTTGTTACAACTGTTAGAAAAAAACAGTTGTTAAAAATAACCTATAACAACTGTCGTTTTGTGTTAGTTGTAAACTAACAGTTGTAATATGATTGTTTTATTGTAGTGATACTCTATCATATATTCTTGATCTCTGTACTCTAGCAATGTATACTTGTATTCATTCTTCTATATACTCAGATCTCCATAGACAATACTCTTTAGATATATACTAGAAGCAATTGTACTAATTAGTCAACATCCGTGTTATACTAGAACACACATTTGACAAGAACAACTTATTGTAATCAAGCCTATTCCTCTCGACGAAGCGAGGGTTTTTGATAGTAGAATTCCAAAGGGGGGCTTCGGGACTAGACGTAGGACGTGAGATCCGAACCAATATAAAATCCTGGTGTGCTTATTCTATATTTACTTAGATTAATACTATTTTAGTTGCATCATATATTTTGTTACATATACTTGCATATACATTACACGATGCACCCCATAGACTTTCAATTGGTATCAGAGCAAGGTTCGTTCAAGGTGCAGTAATACGTTTTTGAATCACTTTAACATGGCATGTATTTTTCAAGAAGGTCAATCCACAGCACGACCCCCACTTTTTAATGGTTCTAATTATGCATACTGGTCAACACATATGAGAATTTACATGGAAGCTAATAGATTAGAAATTTGGTCAGCCACTCAAGTAAATATGAAACACCTGACACTGCTATGAACACATGGAATGATGCTCAAAAAACCGCAGCTTCTAATAATACCAAAGGTATGAATGTTTTATTTTGTTCATTAGAAAAGAATGAATTTTCACGAGTCATGTTATGTAACGCTGCATATGATATTTGACGTACTTTACAAGTTACACACGAAAGCACAAACAAAGTTAAGCAAACTAAAATTTCAATTTTACAAAATCAATTTTCATCATTTAAAATAAAACAAAATTAATCTATAATGGACATGTACTCTAGATTCCAAACTATTCAACACGATTTAATTACACTTGGAGCTAAATTCACAAATTTTGATTTAGTATCTAGAATACTCAATTCTTTAACTCCAGAGTGGGAAAGAAAAGTATTAGCTTTCGAAGAAGCTAATGACCTCTCAGCACTCTTAGTTGAAGAATTGATAGGAAATTTAATGTCCTATGAAGCTAATCTGCATGCAAGAAAAGAATAAAATTCGAAGAAGAAAAACATAGCATTTCCAGCAATAAATTAAGACTCGACTTAGACGAAGAAAAAATCGTGTTTATTGCCAAAAACTGCAACAAATTAAAGAAGCTTAGAAAAATGACCAGATTTCAGAAAGAAGGAAAGTCTAGCTCAACAAATCATACGTCAGTTAAATGCTATGAATGTGATCAATTTGGACACATGAAGAAAGATTGTCTCAAGCTCAATAATGATAAAAAGAAGAATAAATTCGAAAAATTCAAAAAGAAGAAAGATTTCAAAGTAACATGGGATGTTATGGATTCTTCACCATCATTAGACAATGACACTTATAGCGACGGAGAACAAGCTAATGTATGTTTTATGGCACAAACTAATGAGATATGCCCCGAACTTAGCTATAATGAATTACTCGAGCTTAGCATGGAATTAGATGATAAATTTAGACAAATTAAAAAATTGAATAAATAACACATAGCCAATATAAATAGATTAGAACTTGAAATAGGAATGTTAAAAGATGAAAAAATTATTTTTGAGGAAGAACTAGAATTATCTCAAAAATAAAATAGTTTAGTTGAAAATGAGACTATATCTATTGATTTTGAAAAAGTTATACTAGAAAAGGATAATTTGTTAAGAGAAAATATCAACTTGAAAAATAATATAGAAACATTGAAAATTGAAAATTTTGAATTAAAAGAAAAATTAGATAAAATTACAAATAATGTTCCAAAATTTAATAAAGGAAAACAAGATTTGGAAAATCTTATCAAGACTTCAAAACCACCAAGTAATAGAAATGGAATAGGATTTAAAAATATTCCTAAATAAAAAGGGAATAATATTAAGAAATATAGTTTTATTTTTCAAAAGATCAAAAGATCACCTAAGTCTAATAAGAATGCCAAAATATAAAAACTTGGATTCCTAAGACAAATAATAATTTGATTAGACAAAAATATATTAACAATTTTTTAGATAGTGTAGTCTATTATAAAAATTATGTTCATAAAGGTACTAAACCTTCTTGGGTATGGCTTCCTGCACCTCCTAACATCTAGGACCCTAACAAAGTATATGGGTACCAATTAAACCATCCTTTATTTTGTAGGTATCCAAAATAAAAAATAAGGAGAAATTGATACTGGATAGTGGATGCTCCAAGCATATGACCGGAAACTCAAAAATGCTATCAAATATAACATACGTCGATGGTGGAACGGTAACTTTTGGAGATAACTCAAAAGGATATGTCGTTGGCATCGGAGAAGTCATCAACTCTGGTATTTCTAACTCTCCTATTATTACAAATATTTTGTTAGTAGAAAATTTAAAACACAATCTACTTAGCATAGTCAATTATGCGATAAAGGTTTTCAAATTAATTTCAAAAAAGATAGATGTAATACTTTCGACAATAACAAATAACTTATCTTTGAGGGCTTTAGAAACAAAAATATTTATGTCTTGAATATGAATATAAATCGAAATTCAAACTTATGTTTAACCGCCAAACATGGCGATCCATATTTGTGGCATAAACGATTCTATCACATTAATTCTAAATATATTAATAAATTAGCAAAATATGAGCTAGTTAGAGGTTTACCTAAAATAAATTTTAAAGTAGAAAATTTATGCGATGATAGTCAAATCGGAAAACTAAAGAAAAACTTTTTTAAATCTAAAAATAATATTTCTACAAAACAACCGTTAGAATTATTACATTTAGATTTATGTGGTCCAACTCAAGTACGATCTATAAATCACATCAAATATGTTTTTGTAATGGTTGATGATTTTTCAAGATATACATGGACTTTATTTTTAAAATATAAAAGTGACACATTTGGTATGTTTAAAATTTTTGCTAAAAGAATTAAAACTCATATGGATTTGAAAATCAAGAATATTCGAAGCGATCACGGTGGAGAATTCGAAAATGATTGTATTTTACTAATTTTTGTAATAAAAAGGGCATAAGTCATAAATTTTTTTCCCGCACACCTCAACAAAATGGTGTAGTAGAAAGAAAAAATCGTACGTTACAAGAATGTGTACGAAAACTATTAAATAGTAGTGGTTTACCAAAATATTTTTGGGCTGAAGCTATTGTTATGGCTGTTATGTTTTGAATCGAGTAACCATACGACCTATGACTAAACATACTTGTTTTGAAATATTCTTTGGAAAAAAACTTAAAGTAACATACTTTAAAACTTTCGGATCAAAATGTTTTATACTAAATACAAAAGATAATTTGGGAAAATTCGACCCGAAGGCCAATGAAGGAATCTTTGTTGGATATTCGGATCGTAGCAACGCGTATAGAATTTTTAATAAACTTACTAACACAATTGAAAAAAGTTTACATGTTTCATTTGATGAAAATTTTCTTAACCATCATACTAATGACGATGAAGAAATTATTCCAGTAACGAATACAACAAACTCATCTAATAATGATAAAAATAATACTTCAGTGTCACCCCCTAGAGTTCCAAAAGTGCATCCAAAAGATAATATCATTGGAGATCTTAACTCCAGAGTAACTAGAAATCAACTTAACCAAATAAGTCATATAGCATTTGTGTCAAATTTTGAAACAAAAAATTATTATGAAGCTTCAAATGGTAATTTTTGGATAATAGCCATGCAAGAAGAATTAAATCAATTTGAACGTAATGTTTGGGAATTAGTACCAAGACCAGAAAATCAATCAGTTGTTGGAACAAAATGGGTATTTAAAAACAAAACGGATGAAAATGGAAATATAGTTAGGAATAAAGCATGTTTAGTCGCTCAGGGTTATATTCAAGAAAAAGTTATCAACTACGACGAAACTTTTGCTCCAGTACCAAGACTCGAGGCCATACGTACATTACTTGCTTTTGCAAGTCATCACAATTTTAAATTATTTCAAATGGATGTCAAAAGTGCCATTTTAAATGATTTTATTAAATAAAACGTATATGTTGAACAACCTCCATTATTTGTTTAAGAAAAATATCCGGATCATGTTTTTAAATTACACAAAGCCTTATATGGTTTAAAGTAAGCTCCCCGTGCATGGTACGAACGTCTTAAGAATCATTTAATTGCATCTGGTTTTCAAATAGGTAAAATATATACGACTTTATTTATTAAATGAGAAAATAATGACATCTTAGTTATACAAATTTACGTAGACGATATTATTTTTTGGTTCAACTAACGAAAATCTTTGTACTCAATTTTCAAATATTATAAAGAACGAATTTGAAATGTCTAACATGGGAGAACTGAATTTCTTTTTAGGTTTACAAATAAACAACTTGAAAATGGTATTTTTATCCATCAAGAAAAATATTGTAACGATTTATTACGTCGTTTTGGAATGGATAAAACTTCAAGCAAACCAACACCAACGAGTACTAGTGTTCACTTGGAAAAAGATGGTAACGGAAAAGATTTTGATGAAAAATTATATCATAGCATGATTGGCTCCTTACTTTATTTGACGGCTAGTCGACCCGACATTAACATGAGCGTACGTCTTTGTGCCTGATTTCAAGCAAAACCAAAAGAGTCTCACCAAAGAGCTGTTGAACATATCTTACGATATTTATCAAGTACTAGAGATTATGGTTTGTTTTATCCTAAGGGATCATCATTTGAACTTGTTTCATATATTGGCGCAGATTTCGGTGGGTGTAAAACAGTTGTAAGAGTACTAGCAGAACATGATACTTTATCGAACAATCATTAGTTTTATGGTTTAGAAAAAAGAAAAATTGTGTCTCCTTATCCACTTGCGAAGCCGAATATATTTCAGCGGCTTTAGCATGTGCACAAGTATTATACATGCAACAAACGCTTAAGGATTTCGGTAAAGTTATCGATAAATCACCAATATATTGCGATTATACAGTGCAATAAACTTATCAAAAAAATCTGTAAATCAATCACATACTAAACACATAGATATACGACATCATTTTTTACACGACAATGTAGACAAAGGTATTATTACATTAGAATACGTAAATATGGAAAATCAAATAGCAGATATTTTCACAAAACCACTAAATGAACAAACGTTTGTTAAACTGTGACGTGATTTAGGAATATGTTCTCTTAACGATCCTCTCAACTAAATACCACACTTCATTCACTCTATTTTTGGTTAAAATTTTTTATCCACAAATCAAAATTTTTAACACTAACCATCAATTTTTTAGAAGTTTGTTTTCTGAAAATTACCTATGTACAACTTGTTAAATCATGTATAAATAGCCTTTCTTTTTACAAAACAAAAGGTAATAATATATATAGATTTCATATTTTTTACAAAAGAAAACAAAAGCATGCCTTCTGACAACTCTCATCTCTCATTCTCAACACCAACATCGGATAGTTCAGTGGATACCCCTCATTGCCTTCCTACTCCCACACCAGATCCGGAACCGACCTATAAGTGGTCCTCCTACCACACGGGATACATCATTACCAAAAGCGACAAATAGATTTATAACAAGAATTATACTTTGAACAAAAGGTCACTGCGCGATGACTAAGTTTTCTGTAGCAAGTAGCGATAAAATTTTGTAATTCACGAAAGAAGGATGTACATGGACCACTTTTGATCCTTTGCAATTCTTTGGATCCCTCCGCATCTTATCATATACCTTTGGATCCTTCACCTAGGCGATTCTCTAGTTCCCCAAGAGCCAACGAACGTGGAAATATTTGGTCTCCACTCAAGTCATGGAAGGATAGCACCTCTGAAGATCGCAACGCTCCATCGTCCTCTAAGTAAATATGCTTAATCTTATTGTATTTTATCTAAGTATATATGTATTCTTTTTCTCAAATAATAATATTATGTGTTACTAAAATCAATCTCTCGAAAAATAAGCAACACCCTTCAAAATAAGGTTATTTTAAGACAAACTGGATATTTCAGACATCTGAACAATGCCAACAGACGTCTTACGCCCTTGTATCACACAATTTTTTTAACACTGTGCATATATCAAATGTGTGATATAACCAACTGGATGTCTGAAAATACTTTTTGCCTTATAAAAAATACAATAGCCTATTTCAGATGTCTAAAATTGGTTCCCAGACGTATGAATAAAGTTTCTGCCTTCTCATTATAAAAACAAGGCCAATCAGACGTCTGATTTTACTTCCAGATGCCTGACAAAACTCTCTGCCTTTTAAAATTTACAAATCAATCTATTCCAAACATCTGCCACCAACAACTAGACGTCTGATTCTATTTACTGTCTTCAAACTAGGTTAAATGAGAAGTTTGATTCACCTTACAGACGTCTGAAATTCAATCGACATTCTTAAGTACCCTGATAACGTATATTTTTTTTCACTTTTCTCACTTACACTTCATTTCGTTTCTACTGCAAAGTTGATTCCCTAATTCTCAAAGTCGCTTTCTCCTCCAAACACGCTCGAATCTCATGGCTCCTAAAATGAAAAACCATAAAATCTTTAAGCGCAAGCAAGACCAAGGTACTTCATCCATCCCGCAAGTTTGCTCTGACGATCAAATTGAGAGATGGATGAATCGCGTACCACATTTAATCAAAAGATATAAAGACATTTAAAAGAAGAAGCTTCATACAGGTATTTTCTACAATTTGCTCAAATTTCCTATGTATGACTTAGATGAAATATGCAAAATGCGGGGTTACATCAATTGATCTCCTTCAACTCGATTAATATCCAAATAGACCAATTTGCTATATTCCTATTCTATGCTAATTTAGATAGCACAGCCGTTTGGAATACCGAAAACAATGATAATAGGCTATGGTCAAGTGTTTATAGCCACACTATTAAACTAACTCCGGGGATCGTAGGCCTAAGGCGAGAGATAATATCACACATCCGATATGGGAAGATGAAATGCCTAGATTTGCATGAAAATATTTAAGACCTAAGGCGAGACTTCTCACTGCAACGATTATCAACACTATCATTCCTCTCCTTGGTAGCCATGAGCAAATCACAGATTTAGAACACAAGGCTCTATATGCTATTTTCAGTGGAACAAGGGTTAATTGGGCAAAATTTATATTTGACGAGCTCAAACACTATTGGACTCGATCACGCCCATCCATCATCTACCCTACTTACATTATGCGCCTTTTGAAAGCTCATAATATTCCCTCTTATTTATCAACTTTTGAAGAAATATCTCCCAAATACGCCTCCATAAAATTCTTCTCCCTAATCACTTACCAGAAAATCCTCCAAATTTTATGTCCTTTGAAGAGTGGATGAAACGTCATCAAGCCGGACAAGCTAGGCCTCCACCCCAAGAATAATCTGAACCATCACAAGAGGAAGAACAACATCGCGAGCATACTCCTCCTCATGCATCTATTGATCATTCATGCCAAGACGACATTTTGGAGACTCGCACTGAGACAAATCTAAATGAGAGTATTCACGACTTAACTCTGCAAAATCAACTTATTCTATCACAAAATCAAAAATTATAGGCTAAGGTATTGATAGTTTTGAAACATCGTTTGCTTCATGCCTAGCCACAGTTGAAGCATCGCTTTCAACGATATTATCTATTATAAAAGAGGTTCTTCAACGAGTATGTGGTCCTACACCACCTTCCGAAGATTGGCTAACTCCAATGCCTTCTCCTACTCCTTCCAAACACTCTAAACTTTTCAAAGAAGAAAATTGTTAGCACCGGAATTGGTCACTAACACCCTTGAGATAGATTACATAGAGAGATTAATGAAGAAAGTAAATTAAAACAGAGAATTGTAGGCTAAATTAAATGCAAAGACAAGAACACCAGATTTATAGTGGTTCGATGTAACTGCGTACGTCCACTTTGAAGCTAATCTTTATTTATTTACTCAAAAATTGATTACAGATACAATCTATACACCAACTACTTGAATACAAATGCTAAGTAAAGAGAATGAGTCTCAAATGCAGCAAAGTCTCCCCAGTGTTCTCGAAAAAAGTTCCATTTCACTATGCCCCTCCCCTTCTATTTATAGACGAAGATGGGTTGGACTTCCCTCATAGGCTTAGGAGTAAGATACCTCGGCCCGTAGTAAGTGACTTCTACACACTGAGCCACAAATGCCGAAGGACAATTGCCAAACCACGTACCCAGGCCGAAAGGCATTCGTATGCCGAACGAGGAAGATATGCTGAGCGATATCTGCATGCCGACCGAGACAATGTGCTGAGTGAAGAGTGTAGGCCTAATGAGACTTATACCACACGAGACTTGATGCCGGTCTAGAGGAGATGTCGAACGACCCTGCTTATGCTGAGCGAGGTGAAATGCCGAACGACCTTGCTATGCCTTGTGAGAAGAAATGTCGAACGACCTTGCTATGCCAAATGGCCCTTCCATGCCGATCGATGCTCTTATGCCGAGCGAGGAGAGATGCCGAATGAGGCTAGATGCCGAACGAGGCTAGACGCCTAACGAGGCTAGACACCGAACGAGGCTTAGATGCCGAACGAGGGTAGATGCTGAACGATGCTAGATGCCGAACGAGGCTTGGATGCCAAATGATGCTAGATGCCGAATAACCTCTTGATGCCGAACGGGGTTCTATGCCAAGCGACCTCTTGATGCCGAATGGTGCTCTATGCCAAGCGAGCTGTTACTTGGTCAAGCCAACGGGTAACACTTGCCCTCCAAAGTGTATCTTGTGGACGAACATGATACGCTTTGAATCATGAGCACTCCATACTTTTCTTTAAGCTCTTGTTTTGTTTCATCAATAGTGATCTCCTAAATACCGAATGAGATATTGAATGTCGAACGACATATGGATGCCGACATTGAATGCCGAACGACATACGGATGCCGAACGACATACGGATGCCGAACGACATACGGATGCCAAACAACATTGAATGCCAAATAACATTGATGCCAAGCGAGGGAGGTGCCTTGACCGGTTCTACCGGTCACTGTCTATTCGTCTTCCCTCGTTCCTATATAACTCAACACTTCTCTTCTTTTCCCTTTTACTTTTTACCTCCACTTAATCATCCTTACGAACTTGTCTTCTTTCAGACTTTTGCCAATTCTCAACTTCTCTCAAGACTCCCGAATCCTTCACGTTACCTATTGACTATCCTCAACAACAAATCTGAATGGATTTCGCTTCTAAATCAAGCATATCGTTGAACCTCGACCCTTTCTTCTAGGTACGAACCATTTACCTGCTCAACTTTTCCCAATTAGGGATTTAGCACAAGACATGAATTTACGGCCTTCCTCTAACCCACGAATACGCGTAGATAAGGATGATGTATCCGAGGCTTAGGCGAGCCTTAGGATTAGATAGAGTGGAGGATGGAAGAGAGTGTCGGCTCAGTAGAAATTGGTGAGGGTTGAGATGGTCGGTCGAAGGTAGCATGTGAATTGGAGTGGTGATCGACTGGCCACCTAGGTGGGTATCTAGTTTATTCGAAGAAGTGAATCGAAGGAGAATGTATGGCTATGGCCCGACATTAATTCCGCATGCTGAACGGTGTGAGGGAGTGTAGGAGCGAATGTTGAAGTTAGGTTTAGCGTGTCGAGCGATGTGGCTCGGTATGACCATGGCTCGCATAACAACCTTATGCCGAACGAGGTTATAGGGAGCGTAGGAGAGAAGTAGAAGTTATGGGCAGAGCGCCGAGCGATGCGGCTCGGCATGTCTTGCCGAACGACCCATCTGTGTCGGGTGGTAGAGAGGAAGCATAGGAATGAGGTTGGAGTTAAGGGAAAAGAGCGATGCGGCTCAACATGATTGTGGTTCAGCATGACTTGCCGCATGTCGAACGGTGGAGAGGAAAAGTAGGAGAGTGGTGTACATATGACAGTCAAAACCATCTCAATTTGAACTCAATGCATTGTTGACTTAACACACCTCTTATGCCAAAACATATGACAACGGACAAGGACGGGCTTAAACAATTAAGCATATTGGACAATCCAGACTGATAACTCCCTTGTTTTGACAACTATGAACCTAAACTTAACTTGCTTAAAACAGTTAATAACCTTTCATAAACAGTGTCAATGCTGATTTCAAAACATAAATCATCTTACAATAAGCTCTCGCAGACGGTTAGCGATGACGGTCTTTGAAGATGATAGTTCGAAGCCTAACTTCATTTCATCAACTCTGTGACTTTTAATTTCTTGGCACTTGTACTTGAATGATTGAACTAGTTCATACACCACCCGGGGGGAGTATTTTGTTGTTAAATTTAATGTCGATTGTTTTTCAAGTATAGTTCAAACAGGTGTTTCTTTGGATTCAACACTAACTAGAGATGTCTAGGAAATCTAGCTCTACTACGATCTCGGACAGACCCAGGCCATCTTCTCAACAAGAAGTAGTTGGAACTTCAAATCCATCGATAACTCCTGTACAAGACATGCCGAACCCCGCGATCGCATCTATCGACTTGGATCTGGATGCCTTGGATGCAGCGATCTTTTTAGACGATCCGATCGATTCTCAAGCCTCGAAGATTTACGAAAGCATGCTTTGCTATATATGCTCATCGCACGGGATTCCTTTCGATGATGTGTTGGTTCCATCGGGACAGGATCGTCCTCACTTGCCCCTAGTCAGATATACAGCCTGCAACAAATTCATGTGTTGGGTCGGTAGCGTGCCACCATTCAACTCCTTTCTTTGTGACCTGCAACAGTTTATCGAGATCGCCCCATCGCAATTACATCCAAATTGCCACGCAATCATATACGGCACTTGCATTCTCTTCATGAGTGTCCTTTTCAGGCTTCTAACTCCTGGCGATATCCGCTATATCTATCGCTTCAAGAGACAGTTAGATAACCCATTTTTTTATTCCTTGAACCGCATAACAAGTGCCAAATTCTAACTGGGGCATGGAGCAAGTTCGCCCAGTATAAGCATGTGTGGTTCTACATGTGCTGTCCTTCCGGCTTTGCGAGGAGATGGGTGGAAGGGAGTAAGTCTTTTTTCTGGATCAATACTCGTGTTTGGCGGAAACTGCACCTTTTCTAATTCGTTCTCTACCTTTACAGGTATCAACCCACGTCCTAAAGACTCTGGGTATTCTGAAGCTGTCGAAGCTATCCGAGCTATCCCCGTAGAGGACCGGGACATCGGATCTCTTATTTCAAATGAATCGCTCTCGAAGTTTGGGTTGCTGGCGGAAGGTCGTCGAATAAGCCTCCCTCAAGGCATCACTATAACCACGCCTGCTTCGGGCAAAGGAAAAAAGCAAGTCGGGTCTTCAACACGCAATGCCTCTGACATACTAGAAGAGGAGAAGATTAAAGAAGCTGAAATGCCCAAAGTACAGGGTGAAAATCTTAGTCCCGCTCGGGACTCGATAGTCGAGGTTCATGATATCGAAACGACACCTTCCCCTTAGAAGGGAAAGAAGAAATTGCCTACAAGCTGAGGAAGAAAACAGTGGGTGGAACTTCTAAGGTCACTCTTATTCCGGTGGAGCGAGAGCCTTCTTCACAACACTTAGAGAGTTCTTTGAAAGGGCCGTCGAACCTCACTATACCTGATGATCTGCTTAATTATGGTTTCGACGATCCGGAGGCCCTTAAGCTTCATTCACCCGCGAGAGGCGATATAAGCGCTCAAGTCCAAAACCAGGGAGAAAAAACTCCTATTAGTAAAGATAAAGAAACTGGTCCGTCGGGGGGAACACTAGGACACACACAAACACGTGCACTTCACCCTGCACTTAAATTTCTGCCATCACTCTACTCTTTGCTGACTTGTCGTTATTTAAATTCTATGCAAGTGACATGGGGCGTATACATGGACTTGATCGTCTTCGTGGTTCATCTATTTTTCACCATTCCGGCTGGGATTTGGGTTCCGGCAAACGTCGAGACAGAGATGACACTGGCGATCGAGACTACCACTACCGAGAATCATCCTACCGAAGAAAAACCTATAGCCAGTCCTCCTACCCTCGCGTTCCTCCTCCTCAATCGAAGCAAAGCAAAGAGAAGTCCGCACATAAAGGTCCCAGCCTGAGGCCCATTGGGATCAACACTTCCGTTCATCCAGTACCAGGCGATCCCGGGATCCCCACAAAACCCCTGTAGTCTCCAGGCAGACTCCTTCCGCTCCTATATCTGATCCATCGGTAGCTGAACGACTTGCTGAGCTTAAAGCCACGTTCCCAAAGATATGCTTTGATGGCTTGAAATTTCTTCCGGCGATTCATCAGATTCCGGGACATGTCAAACAAAGTGCTATTGCTTGTACTAAAGACGTCTATGTCCAGCATGATGCATTCGTTCACTTAGCCGAAAAAGTCTCAGAAGCCTCTATTGAGCGCCAACACGAAATTTATCGCCTGAAGTTAGAGGCTATTCATGATAAGGACATTATTAAAGCTCAAGATGAAGAGATCTCTTCGTACAAATCTCCGCTCGAAGCCACTCAACAAAGTGCTAAAGATACCGTGGAGGTCGTCAATCCTCTAGAGATAACTCACAAGAAAGAACTTGACGAAGCGGTCCAATGCTTCCGGGACCTGGCTTTATAGAAGGATTCAGTTTAGATGGAATGGGATGCATTTGCCCTCCGAGTCAAAGAGCTGGAAGATCACCAACGTAAAGAAAGAGAGGAGAAAATTGCTGCCAGGAAGAGTTGCAACGATATTGCGACAAGATCGTTGCTACGCGACTTCTGAAGGCAAAGCTCGACGACGAGCTTTCTAAGGTCAGGTTGCTAGAGGATGAAGCCTATGAAGAGGGCAAGAGAATAGCATCCGTGAAGATTGACTCTCGCCTTGAGGCGGCTACAAAGGCTGGCAGGGAGGAGATTAAGTGCATGTTTGACCCACTGATAGCAGAATTCAATACCCGTGTGCTCATGCATCGGGACTTAACTTTTCTTGGCGAGGGCTACCTTGAATCTCTAGCCGAGGCATGGGAGACTTTAACAAAGATCAGGAAGGTCGAGCTAGGCACTGAAGAGGTTGACGAGGAGGCTTTGGTGAAAGAATTTCTCAGGGGGAACGAGCCTTCAGACTTGTCTACGGTGAAGGCTCTCTACTGCAAAGGTTCTCCCTCATCCAAAGGAAAAGATGTCATTGTCGGTCCATCTAGAACCGAGTCTCCAGTCCTTCCTCCTACATAATTGGCTAATCGGCCAGTACTCGATCCATTCGAGCAACACGCTGGTTATGATCCAGAAGACCCAGGCCTCGGCATTCATGTTCTATCTCCCATTCCAGAGTGTGAAACCTCACGGATGGTTGAGAGCGAGCAAGAAACCGATAGATAACTTTTCTTTTTAAAGTTCAAAAAGCCGTTGCTTTTGGCATGAGTTCATTATATTCTAACATTTGTCTCTTACGATCTTGCGTTGGTCGCTCTGACCCCGAGCCCACTCCTCGGAGCGGTGACGCCAAGGAGAAGAAGGAGAAAACAAGCGAGGCTACTGTTGGAGAGACTCCTGGTCCAGATGCTCAAGTGATCGAGGCACTTGATGAAGATAAGTCTAGGACTTCGTCTCTCGTCGAAGAAAATTATGAAGTTGAAATCACAAGCGCCTTTGGACACACTTCTAAAATGAGCATAAAGGAGCAGCTCGTGGAGGAAAAGAAAACGACAGCTGAAATCAAAGTCGAGCCACGAGTCGCGGACCTAGATGATCCTTTGAACAAGCCTTTGAAGATCATCCTCCCTGTTGGTCTAGACCACTAGAGGTCCCTCGTACTTCCTCGGTTATTACCTCCCCATCAAGGAAAATTTCCAAGGAAAAACGCATGGGGGAGGAGTCGTCAGAAAAGATGAAGGAGGAAAAGAAATCAAAGAAATCAAAGAAGTAGCTGCTACACTCGTTCAACGAGAGTCAGGTTAGATTATGTAATTATTTTTATTTATTTTCAAAGTCAATGTAGATAGACTTTTGACCTCAAGTTTTGGAGGAGTTGTAGTAGGACCCCATTTTGGATTAATAAATAAAGTTTAGTTTCATTGTCATTCAAATGACTTTTGTTGTTCAGCTTTCTGTATTATTGTGGTCGAAATCCAAGCTATTGGGAGTAACATAAACCCCCAATTCATCTTCATATAACTTGGGAATTCTCTGAAATTTTACATCCTTTATTCCATTCTTCGGGTACTTAGAATATTTTTCAGTCCGTACGCTGACGACTTGATGACTTCCAGTCAGTTGTACTCTAGTCCGTATGCCTGGGACTTGATGACTTCCAGTCAGTTGTATTCTAGTCTGCACTCTGGGAACTTAGAGATTTATAAGCCGTTCATATTCTAGTCCACAGTCAGGGGACTCAGAGTACTCCAGTCCGCACTCAGGGGACTTGGAGATTTTTAGTCGTTTATACCCTAGTCCATGCTCAGGGGACTCGTAGTACTCCAGTCCACACTCAGGGGACTTGGAGATTTTAAGTCATTTCTACCCTAGTCCGCATTTAGGGGACTCAGAGTACTCCAGTCCGCACTCAGGGGACTTGGAGATTTTAAGTCGTTTATACTCTAGTCTGCACTCAGGGGGCTCAGAGTACTCCAGTCCGCACTCAGGGGACTTGGAGATTTTAAGTCGTTTATATTCTAGTCCGTGCTCAGGGGACTTAGAGTACTATAGTGCGCACTCAGAGGACTTGGAGATTTTAAGTCGTTTATACTCCAGTCCGCACTCAGGGGACTCAGAGTACTCCAGTCCGCACTCAGGGGACTCAGAGTACTCCAGTCCGCACTCAGGGGACTTGGAGATTTTAAGTCGTTTATACTCGAGTCCGCACTCAGGGGACTTGGAGATTTTAAGTCGTTTATACTCAAGTCCGCACTCAGGGGACTCAGAGTACTCCAGTCCGCACTCAGGGGACTTGAAGATTTTAAGTCGTTTATACACAAGTCCACACTCAATGGACTCAGAGTTCTCCAATCCGCACTCAGGGGACTTGGAGATTTTAAGCTTTATACTCCAGTCCGCACTCAGGGGACTCAGAGTACTCCAGTCTGCACTCAGAGGACTTGGAGATTTTAAGTCGTTTATACCCTAGTCCGCACTCAGGGGACTGAGAGTACTCTAGTCCGCAACTTGGAGATTATAAGCCGTTTATACTCTAGTCCGCACTCATGGGACTCAGAGTACTCCAGTCCGCACTTAGGAGACTTGAAGATTTTAAGTCATTTATACTCTAGTCCGCACTCAGGAGAACTTAGAGATTTTTAAGCCGTTCATATTCTAGTCCACACTCAGGGGACTCAGAGTACTCCAATCCGCACTCAGGGGACTTGGAGATTTTTTGTTGTTTATGTGCGTTCGTACGTTAGATAGAATAATTGTAACTCTAGTTTTTTTCCATAAAATTATCATACACTGAGACATTAATAATTCATGGAAAAATGGCTTCAAGACTTTATTAATGAAGCAAACTAAATTGTCTTATTACATGCTGAAAACTAAGAATCAACAGAATGAAAATATACTGAAACAATTGCAACAAAGATACAAAATGAATAGACTAAATATAATAATGTCGCAGATGCCTGCTATTCCATGCTCGGGGGAGTGTCACGCCATCAACGGTCGCTAGCTTGAAAGTTCCTTCTCCAAGCCTCCGTTCGATGACATACGGACCTTCCCATGTGGGATTCAGATGCGATGAGACCGGAAAAACTCGTTTCAAAATGTGGTCGCCCACGTCGAAGACTCTTGGCCGGACTTTTCCTTTATAATATCGAGCAACTCCGTGTCTATGCGCGACCGCTCTTAAATAAGCTTCTTCACGTTTTTCATCAATGAAGTCCAGCGATTCTAGCAAAAGTTCTTGATTCATCTTGGGGTCATAATGAGTTGCCCGATGTGACTGAACTTCAAGTTCTACGGGTATAACGGCTTCCATGCCATATGCCAATGCGAATGGAGTGTGGCTAGTCGCGGACTTGTGGTTGGTTCTATAAGCCCAAAGCGCTGTTGGAAGTTCATCCACCCACTTGCCTCTAGCCTTTTCCAAACGCTTTTTCAATATGGACTTGATTACTTTGTTCACGGCTTCCACTTGTGCATTGGCTTTTGGACGAGCAACTACTGCAAACCTTTTTTCAATGCCATACTTTTGACAAAATTCTTTGAATTCTTTGCTTTCGAATTGAGTTCCGTTATCTGTAATGATAGTTGTGGAAAGCTAAAACGGCATATAATGTTTCGTACAACAAAATTAATGACCTTCTTAGTGGTGATCGTGGCCAAAGGCTCTGCTTTTACCCACTTAGTAAAGTTATCGACCGCAACTATTGCGTATTTTGCACCACCTTTGGATATGGGTAAAGAACCGATTATGTCGATTCCCCACATTGCAAACGGGTAGGGACTAACCATTTGCGTGAGTTCCATTGGCAGAGCTCTCGGGATTTTTGCATACTTTTGGAATTTGTCGCATCTCCTTACATAGTCTGCAGCATCCGGATTTACAGTTGGCCAATAGTATCCATAGCGGAGGATTTTCTTTGCGAAAGCCTGCCCTCCGGTATGGTCACTGCATTATCCTTCATGGACTTCCTTCAAGACTCGTTTTATCTCATCATGGGCAATGCACCAGAGTAAGGGAGTAGAGAATCCCTTCCGTTACGTTATTCCGTCCTGTATTACATAACGCGAAGCCTTACGAATGACTTGTCATCTTTTGCTCCTTCTTTCAGGAAAGACCCCGTGTAGCAAGTATTGCTTGAATGGGGTCATCATAGATTCCTTCTTAATTTCTGTTTCTGACACGAAGTCCACCTCCATCATATTTATACTTGGAGTATGTAAGGTTTCAACGGGAACCAATCCCATTTGCTGTGCATCGCCAGTGCTCGCAAATTTTGCCAATGAATCGGCTTCTCTGTTTTGTTCACGCGGGACAAGCGAAATATCATAATATTCTAGATTTGCTAGCAGCTCTTGAACCCATGCAAGTTAGGGCAAGTCTGTGTCCCTTCGCTTAATGGCCCCTCGCACCTAGTATACCACCAATTATGAGTCAAAAAAGATTTCAACCGATTTTACCCCCAGTTCTCTGATAAGTCATAAGCCAACAATCAATGCTTCGTACTCGTCTTCATTATTTATCACTGGAAATTCGAGCTTCAAAGCATAACAAATGATCGGTTTTCAGGGGTCACAAAAACTATGCCAGCTCTCGAGCAACGGTCGTTAGATGCCTCATCGGTGTACATCTTTCATCGAACGGGAGGTATGACATTGTTACCGTCTGATTCGTCTGACATGGTGAATTCAGCAATGAAGTCTGCTAGCACTTTCCCTTGTATGACCCTTCGTGGAAGGTAGGTAATATCGAACTGACTCAACTCGATATTCCATTTTAACATCCTTCCAGAGGTTTTTGGTCATTGGAGTACCTGCCGCAAGGGTTGATTAGTATAAATACTGATTGAGTGTGCCTGAAAGTATGGCCGGAGCTTGCGTGATGCGATCACCGAGCAATAGGCTAGTTTCTCAATCTTAGGATAATTTCTTTCTGCCTCTGTTAAACGTTTACTGACATAGATACCGACTTCTGAACTCGATCCTTCTCGCGAACCAGAGCCGTACTGATAGCATGCTAGGATACAGCCAAGTACACGTGCAATATCTCATGGTCTACCGATTTTGATAGTACCGGGGGACTTTCTAAATGTCTTACCAGAGCTCGGAACGCTTCCTCACAGTCGAATGTCCACTCGAAATTTCTCTTTCATTTCTTTATTACATCGAAGAAAGGAATACACTTATCTGTGGCTCTGGATATGAATCGACTTAGCACGGCCACCTTCCCATTCAAGCTTTGTACTTGTTTTATAGTTTTAGGCATTTGGATGTCTCGAATAGCTTGAATCTTCTCCGGGTTAGCTTCGATTCGCCGTGCATTCACAATGAAACCCAAAAACTTTCCCGACGCAATGCCACCGGAACACTTCAAAGGATTGATCTTCATTCTATAATGTCTGAGTATATCGAACATCTCCGCTAAGTCCCAAATGTAGTCGTTTGACTGTCATGACTTCATGAGCATGTCATCCACATAGACTTCCATCGTTCTACCAATTTAGTCTTTAAACATTCGATTTACCAGACGCTGATAAGTCGCTCCCACGTTTTTTAATCCGAAGGGCATCACTACATAGCAATATAACCCAACGTCTATGACAAAGCTGGTCTGTTCTTGGTCTGGAATGTGCATCGGGATCTAATTATATCCCGAGTATGCATCCATAAATGACAGTAACTCGTGTCCAGCCGTTGAGTCGACGAGCTGGTCGATTCTGGGTAAACAAAAACTATCCTTCGATCATACTTTGTTCAAATCGAGTAATCAATGAAAGTTCTTCACTTTCCATTCGATTTCGTTAGTAGCACAGGGTTGGACACCCATTCAGGGTAGCGGGCATTGCGGACGAACCCATTGGCTTTGAGTTTGTCTACCTCCTCTCTGAGAGCAGCGGACCTCTCCGGGTCCATGCCTCTCCTTTTCTGTTTTACAAGAACGTACTTCGGGTCTATGTTCAACATATGACTCGCAATAGCGGGAGAAATCTCGCACATACCAGAATGTGTCCAAGTGAAAACATCCAGATTCGCTCGGAGGAATTCAATGAGATCCTCGGCAATTGACGGGTCGAGTTGTGATCCAATCTTAAGTACTCATGATGGGTCATCTCGACTGACTGGAATGTCAATCGTCTGTTCAGCCAGTGCTGCTTTTGCTTTCCTAGGTTCCCCCTCATCATCTCTCAGATCTATGTCTCTAGAGATCCAATAATGTCGCCTGAGCCAGGACTCGGGCACTACTTGTCAATCGTTAGTACTCCAGATGCGGACGGATTTGTCCATAACCTTTCATTTCTCTTGCCGCTGGGCCTCTCTCAGCTCAGCCACATAACATGCATGACTGGTCGCCTGATCGCCATGCACCACACCAACTCCTTTGTTTGTCGGAAATTTCAACATCAAACAACATAGTGCCAAAGCTGCCCTAAACTATGCTAGGCCGGTCGACCTAGAAACACATTGTATGGAGAATCAACATCCAAAACTATAAAAGGTAGGATTCATACCCTCCTACGTTCACCTTGTCCCAGTTCAACTAGCAAGTCAACATACACTACTGCATTAGTTGCTGCACCATTAAAGCCATGGATTCGGGCTTTAGATGGTTTCAAATCCTTTGTCTCCATCTTTATTTGGTCGTATGCCTTTATGAAGATGATGTTAACAGAACTTCCACAATCAATCAAAATTCTCTTGACATATGCTGGCCCGATTGTTGCAGATATGACCATCGTTTTGATGGTAGGAGCCTCCACCTTGTCCGCATCTTAGCTCCTAAACACTATATCATTTGTCATCATGCATTGCTGCTTTACGGGGGTCCCATCCTCCATATTCGAACAACATTCATAATTTGCATGCCTTAAGGAGTTAGCATATCGCTCCATCTCCTGCCAATTCTTATCTGCAGGATGAGGTCCACCGACGAATAGTGTTTGTGACCAGTCTCCCTACAGTTCGGGAAGGTTCCTTTGGATGGTGCGGGGCTGGCCCGCGTCCGGGGTCCGATGTTCTTGCCTTCCTTTCTACGGGTTATTGACAAACTTCTGCAATTTTTTCTGTCTAATCAGCTTTTCAATGGCATCATGGAGGTGTCTATACTCCTCTGTATTGTGCCCGTAAGTCTCATGGAAGCCACAACATTCCCAATCCACTTCTGTTCGTCCGTTGACTCCTTCGGGCAAGGCTTCCTATATTGAAAAGTGTTACAGGTTGACAAGTGAATATTCTCAAGAGATGCATTAAGTGGGGTGTATTCGTTGTAGGTTGGAATCCTTGGCTTCCATTTCCCTGCTTCTCTTTTCTTTCTAGGATTTCCTCCTCCGGACCCTTTAGATTGACCAGGCTTGTTCTGAACATTGACTTCAACCTTTCTCGAGTTGTCACCGGATTGTTTCACGGCGATGTTACTTTTCACAGTCTCCTGAACAGGCTCTGGTTCCTTATCTCGCCTCGTCCATCTAGCTTCCTCCCTTCTTATGAATTGATGAGCCTTCGAATAGATACACTCCAGCGTAGTTGGAGGCTTTCCTGCCAACCAATCTTCAAACTATGAATCCAGATTTACTCCTCGCATCACCGCCATCAGAATTGCATGATCGTTAGGGTTGTTAACTTCAGTAGCCGCAACATGAAATCTTTGCAAGCACTCTTTCAATGACTCCCTCGAAGCCTGAATTACACTAGATAGAGACATCACATCCTTGAGACGAGTGGCGTGTACCCTGAATTGTTCTACAAACTTCGTTGCCAACTCATCAAAGCTGGATATAGACCGTGGGGGAAGTCGAGTGAACCACATGGTGGCGATTCCGCATAAAGTGATTGGGAAGCATCTACACTTGGTTGCATCATTTGTTCTAGCCAAATCCATCATCCACTCATACCTCATCACGTGTTGCTTGGGGTCTGTCATCCTTCGTAGGCCGGGATAGTTGGCATGCTAAACTTTCTGGGGTACTCAACCTGTAGAATAGTATCCGTGAATGGAGTATGACTCCTGGATATCCCCCAATCTTCATTGGTCAGGCCTTGATTCTCTCTCATTAACTGTCTGACCATAGTTGATAAGTCCAGAGTTTGTATGGAGGATGGAAGGTTGGACTCTGTTTTACAGGACTGCTCAGGTTGGTGTCTCCTCTGTTGGCGGTCTGCCAAACGTGTATCTTGGGGACCAGCTTCATTGGGGTCTTGGTGATCCGGATGTGCAGTCTCCATACATGCTCCAGCTCCTAAGTTTCCCGTTTCGGCTTGAGTATGGTCTCCAAGATGTAAGTGGCCCTAGTTGATCTATCAGTAGCACCTATTTGTGCAGTTTCTATTTTGCGGCGTCTACGCCTAGAAGGTTCATCAGATGAAGTCGAGCTATTAGAGGAAGAGTAAGGAACAGGGCTACCTCCAGCATTCTTATGCTGTTGCTGAGTAAGCTGAGTCATGAGGTTAGCGTTAGCTTGAATCTGCTTAGCGAGTTGCCTTCTACTTTCCATGATTTCTCTCATCAAGTTGTTGAACTCTGTCCTAATAACAACTTCCGTCTGGTTATAAGCTTCGGTTGTCCCTGCAGCTAGATTTTCTTGTTGATTGCTAGGTCCTATTTGTTGTACGCTAGCAGTCTCGTTGACGTCCGCGTTATGAGAGACCGATCTAGTATGTGGTCTTCCCATAGTAGAGTTATTGATAGGGAACTCTGAGTAGAATCAACGGACGTCCTGTGAATGACTTGGATCTCCTTCGGGGGATTTATTCAATCTAGTAGCTACAAAGCAGATCCTAGCGGCCTAAGAATTCGATTCTCGGTGAAAGCACCAAAATGTTAGCACTAGAATTAGTCATTAACACCCTTAAGATAGATTATGTAGAGAGATAAATGAAGAAAGTAAATTAAAATAGAGAACCGTAGGTTAAATTAAATGCAAAGACAAGAGCACCAAATTTATAGTGGTTCGGCGTAACTGCCTATGTGCACTTTGAAGTTAATCTTTATTGCTTTACTCAACAATTGATTACAGATACAATCCATACACCAACTACTTGAATAAAAATGCTAAGTAAAGAGAACGAGTCTTGAATGCGGCAGAGTCTCCCCAATTTTCTTGAAAAAAGGTCCATTTCACTGTGCCCCTGCCCTTCTATTTATAGACGAAGATGGGTTGGACTTCCCTCATGGGCCTAGGAGTAAGATACCTCGTCCCGTAGTAAGTGACTTCTACACGCCGAGCCACAAGTGCCGAACGACAATTTCCGAAGCACGTACCCAGGCCGAACTGCATTCGTATGCTGAACGAGGAAGATATGACGAGCGGTATCTGTATGCCGACCAAGACAGTGTGCTGAGTGAAGAGTGTAGGCCAAACGAGACCTGTGCCGAACGAGACTTGATGCCGGTTGAGAGGAGATGCCGAACGACCTTGCTTATGCCGAGCGAGGTAAAATGCCGAACGACCTTGCTATGCCTTGTGAGAAGAAATGCCGACCTTGCTATGCCGAACGACCCTTCCATGCCAAACGATGCTCTTATGCCGAGCGAGGAGAGATGCCGAACTAGGTTAGATGCCGAACGAGGCTAGATGTCGAGCGAGGCTTGGATGCCGAACGAGGCCAGATGCCGAACGACGCTTGGATACCGAACGAGGCCAGATGCCGAACGAGGATAGATGCCGAACAAGGCTTGGATGCCAAATGAGGCTAGATGCCGAACGGGGCTATATGCCGAGCGACCTCTTGATGCCGAAAGGTGCTCTATGTCGAGCAACCTGTTACTTGGTCAAGCCAACGAGGAACAAAAATGAACCTCTCGAACAGACTCCAACATCTCCTAAAAAACAAACGAGTTCTTCCAAGAATGAAGATGAAGGAGATGATCAAGCTCAAGCCTCCCTAAAAGATTCTTAGATTTTTTTATGTTTCATCTTTTGTATCAAGAATCTATGCATGTAATCAATCAATTTGTTTAATGAAAAGTGCTTTTTGGTTTATTATTTTTGTGTATATTCATATAACCTTCCTACGATTAGTAAATATTAAATGGCATGAACATAATGTCTAAGTTAAAAATTATTAACGCTTTTTGATAATGCCAAAGGGGAAGAAATAATGGAAAGCACATATTCATTGGGAGATTTATAAAATTATATCTAAGTACATTGTATCACATCATCATCAAAAAGGGAGAGAATGTTAGGAAATCCAATATACGTTTCGATGACAACAACTATACAATGGAAATCGAATATACATATATATATATATATATATTTATATATATAGGTACTTGCTAAAACAACATCACTAGAAAGTCAAGAACGAAGCTCAAAGGACATTACAAGAGACTACAAGTCGATAGGTATAAAGAAGCAACAGAAAAGATGCACAAAACAGACATGCACAAGTATCAGACGTCTGGGCGCACAAGCCAGACGTCTAGAAAAGTTCTCTGGAACAATAAACAGACTAAACCAAACGTCTGGTAATAGCACTCAGATGTCTAAAAATCTACTATGTACAAAAAAAATATAGTATCAAACGTCTGATACAAATACCAGACGTCTGAATTCAAACTCGGATTTTAGATATGAACTTCAGCTACCACATACGAATGGACATCTCCGCTTCTCTTCACCGCAACTCTTCACCATCAACAGAAGCAACTTCAATGTGTTCGTTAATGGATGCAACTACTCAAGATACCCATCTACAACTATATATAACATAGAGAATCAAGAGAAAAAACTCACCTTACTTACTTACGCTCTCTAATTCTATACTCTTTCATATATTCTTGAACTCGGCACTCTAGCAATCTATACTTGTATTCATTCTTCCATATAATTAGATCTCCATAGACAATACTCTTTAGATATATATTGGAAGCAATTGTACTAATTAGTCAACATCCATGTTATACTAGAACACATATTTGACAAGAACAACTTATTGTAACCAAGCCCATTCCTTCGGGTGAAGCGAGGGTTTTTGATAGTAGAATTCCGAAGGGGAGCTTCGAGACTGGACGTAGGACGGGAGGTCCGCACCAGTATAAAATCCTATTGTGCTTATCTAATATTTACTTAGATTAATACCGTTTTAGTTACATTATATATTTTGTTACATATACTTAGACTTTCATCAACAAATTTCATAAAGACTTTAATATATAAATCATTTCAATATTAGTCACCCAATAGTATTGTCAACATACTCCAAAATTCAACATAATTGAACTAATTTATGAATATTGTAAATTAAAATAAAGAAAATTATTATAAACGTTGTATTGATTTTTTTATGGTTATTTGTTTGTTTATTTAAGGACTTAAAATTGATTAAATAATACATAAATGCCATAGTTTGATTTAGTTTAATAAATGTTCTAAAATAAATATCTAAATAATTAATAATGAGTATTAATTAACTAGAAATTTACAAAATGCATGTAAAATATATTGTCGGCTATAGATAAAGCAAATGAGATTTCTTGATTCATTTGATAAATGTTTGAAAAATATTTTAACGAGATAAAAATAAGGCGGAAAAATGTGAAAATATACTGGATAATTTGTGAAGGAACCGAGTCGAGTTGTAGTGAGTTAAATGAGTGAATTTCAATTATTATTTTTCATTTTGAGTCTTTGTTGGGCCTCGAAGTCTAATTGATTTTAGATCCAATCTAAAATTTTATTTGAATAAAATTCTATTTTATTTAATTTTTTATTTCGTTTAAATTGTGGTTTTATTTCATTTAAATTGAGATGTTATTTTAAGCGTATCTACTACACTCATTTACGTATTTTGAGTTTATATAGGTATATGAATTTATACTGTAATGAACGCATTCTCCTTTTATATATGCCTTTTGTTGTCCATGGTTTTTTATTTAAAATTGTGTATATATATAATTATCTATAATTTTCAAAATTATTATACAGATAGTTGTTGTTGTTATATTATTATTATGATTATTATATATATATATATTTATGTTACTAAAATTAATTTAGACTAATTCCATATGTTTTGAAATTAAAATTAGTATCTTAAATCTAGTATTGACCAATTGAAATTCAAAAATAAATACAATTTTGTACAAAATATCCATTAATAAATTTTGAATAAATAAAAAAATACATATGCATATGCATGTTCATAAGAGCCATTTTTATATTCAATATATATCCATATATAGACATATATAAATTTATAAAATTAAGTTTATATATAAATATGATAACATTAATATATATATATATATATATATATAAAGTTATATCAAATATTTATTTTTAGGCCTTAAGGTTTTAAAAGAAATATTTTTTTAAATTCCATGTGGATTTTTTTTATGTTTTATAAATCGTATATGTATTTATCTGTATTTAAAAATTATTTTAAATTTCTGTTAATGTTAACTTACGGATAAAAGTTCTTAACATTTTTAAAAGGACAAAAGTATATATGTTAATAAAAATAATTTAAGCAAATAAATATATGTAAGATATATATGTGTGTGTGTATTTTATTTTATAAAATTGTTTTAGCTAATACAAATATTTTTTAAATTCAAAAATTATTGCTTATTTATTTGAAATTTCATGGCCAAACATATTTATTATAATGATAAATTTTAAATTATTTATTTCTAAGTCAATTATATACATGTATTAAATCAGATGCCATGGGCATATGTAAATTCATTATAGAATATAAGGATCTAATTTACATATCATGATGATATAGATAATTAAAATTGAGATAGAATGATCACCAAAAGAAATTGACTGTGATTCACACCTTGAATGAATGAAAGACTCCTAGATTTGATTGAACCACCCTTCGAGACGGCAAGATCTAAAGAACCACCTTTTCCTGTTTTATCTGCTTTTATTTCGATGTTGCCCTTTAAATTTTCGATTATGGAGGACTTCAAGCACTCACCGCCAGACTTGAGGATATTGAGTAGAAATAATGTGTGTAGTGATGGGTTTAAGTGGTATTATGAAGAGTTAAAAGAGGAGAGATTTTCTCATCCTTTTATTCATTCTTTGCGAACCATTTCAAACTAGATTTTGAAACTTTAAACCTTACTCTCATCTACCCTAAACCGACCAAAGTTTGGGTCCAGATTGGCCTTTAAAAGTCTGAGCCTATTTGATGAATATTTTTTCAAATCGAATTTGAATTCTCATTGAAATCGAATATCGATGCACATATATGACTTCGGTATATGCATCCAATTGATTATAATGGCTTCCAAAATTCAAGTAGAATTTAGTAATTAATATTTCATAAATATTAATTAATTTAATTAATTTACAATAATTATAAATCAATTAGATCGTGTGGTCTTTCAAAATATTCAACGTTACGTTGTGCGACTCGTAGGTGTAGATTTAGTTTACGATTAAAAACAAATAATCTATATATCAATGTTTAGACGTCACTATATCTAATTGTATGAGATGTTGGCCGAATTTATCAAATATACGGGTAAAATCCAAATTTACAGTCCTAAATGGTACCCAACAGTAATGATTATTTACATCAATTCTACTCCTCAAAACTATATAACTTTAGGACTTATAGACTTTGGCTCCGGTCCCAATTCCAACATCTTCCATAATCAACTTAGTTAATCAAATTACAAAGTCTTTGGTTCAATAATAACAATTATAATTTATTGTATTGGTCAGGCTAAAGACTTTTAGTTGACCAAAGTTGACCATGATGCTAACCTCATTAGACCAAGGATATGAATTCTCTATTGAATAATGCTTCACTTCCAATCCATTAACTCTGACCCAACTATAGTCCCTCCATGTTCTCCATTCCATGATATAACTGTAATTAAAGTGGATTTTTCTCATTGAAGTTCAACGATATTCTCAAGTGAGAGAACTTTGTTATATCATCGCTTAAAGTTTCACTATTTGATCTTAATTATATTAAACAATAGAAAACTCTTGGGTGAGTCATTCCATTGTTATTCAATAACTATCATAATGTAACCCATTGGTTACCCCACAACCATGAGTAATACACTACCCAACACTTGTAGAGTGTTATGTACTCTAGTCTCAAAGAATGTATCAATATCCCGTCTCGAAACATCTTGACTAGGAATATTTAGTATAATATGTTATTTTTAATGCGATAAATTTTCCATGATTACAACACATTGTAATCACTATCACTTAACAAATCATTTAGGGAGTTTGCATCCAATATACTTAAATTAAATAATTAGTTAACATATCACAATATGACAAGTATATAATAAAAACAAAAACACATTTTATTTCAAACACGATTTATTGTAGAGTTAATGATTTACGATAATTATAGAATCACCCTTGCGACATACCCCTAGCTCTATCAATCTACTACAGCGCTAGGGGCCAATAGTGGAATCCCAATCCCATCCCTTCGATCATTTGTTGGGAACTAACCGAGCCAGTCCTTTCTTGAATGGATCTGCTATGTTGTCCTTAGTACCACTCTATTAATCACAATTCCTCATTAAAAACGAACTCTCTAATAAGTTGAAACTTTCGATGAATGTGCCTTCACTTCTTGTGAGCTATTGGTTTCTGTGCGATCTACATCAAAACTCTAATGTCAGAAAACAATGTAAATGGATTCTCATTATTTGGAATCACTCCTAACTCAATAATAAATTTGCGCATTCAGACCACTTCTTTCACTGCTTCATTGATGGCGATGTATTCAACCTTCATTATTGAATCAGCTGTTATTTCCTATTTTGAACCTTTTTTACTAACAGCCCCATCGTTTAATGTAAAACCAGAATCAGATATAGACTTACTGTCATCGACATCACTCTAAAAGATTGCAGTTGTATACCCCTTCATAAGGAGATCTTCAGTCCGTATATAAGGAATAAGTACTTAATATTTCTCACATGTTTAAGAATACATTTTACAACTGTCTAATGCTTCTTACCGAGATTAGACTGGTATCATCTTATGCAACCTAATGCATAAGCCATATCCAATTGATACATAGCATTGCATATATTATGTAACCCATTGTAAATGCATACGGTATCTTCTTTATATGCTCCTTCTCCTTATGCATATGAGGAGTGTCCTTCTTAGAAAGGATTCCATATTGCATTGAAATATTTCTGGACTTGGAATTCTCTATACGGAACCTGGTTTGTATGTATTAGGAATTGGGACAATCCCAGAAACCTCTTGAATATATCTATATAGATCCTAATACCAAGTATGTAGGTTGCTTACCCAAACTATTCACTGGAGAATTTATCAAACAGCCATGCTTTTCCTGATTATGATAATGGGATGTCATTGCCAATCAGGGGTTAGTCATCGACGTATAGGACTACGAACACTATAGCACTTCCCCGCTCTTTTCGATATAGCATGCTTCCTCTGTATTCTGATAATAACAAAAATGTTCGATTATTTTATCAAGACATATATTTCAACTATTTAAAGCTTATTTAATACTGTAAATTGATCTTAATAATTTGCAAGCCTTGTCTTCACTCCCACTAAACTCAAAACCCTCAGACTATGACAAGTAAACACTCTCTTCCAAATCACCATTTAGAAACGTCATTTCCAAATCCATTTTCCATATCTCATAGTTATAGAATGCGACAATAGTAAGCATTATCCAAATAGATTTAAGCATGATTATGGACGAAAAGGTTTGATGATAATCAACACCTTGAACTTGACAAAATCCTTTCAAACTAGCTTAGCCTTATAGGTCTCTACCTCCTAATTTGCATTTAACTTTTTCTTAGAAATCCATTTGGAACTGTTGGGAGTTATCCTTTTGGGTATGTTAGATATAGTCTATACTTTGTTGTCATACATGGAATCCATTTTGGTTTTCACAGCTTTAAGCCAAACGGCAGAGCCTTTACTCTGCTGTATTGGAATGAGAGTTGAGTATCATCTTCTAAGACACAATCCTCTTTCTCGCGATCAATGCAAAATCCATAGTATCTCTCTAGTGCGTGTGATTCCCTACTAGATCTTCTAATAGGTAGCTTGCTTTCATATGCTAGTAAATTTATTTCATCTACTGGTTTGACCTCTATGTTGATTTCTTGGATTTCATTCAAGTATAAAATCTCACTGTAAATTTCATTTGTAAGACATTCCCTTCTCTGAAAAGAGCATATCGTGAAATAATAACCTTTTGTTCCTCGATACTGTATAAAATATATCCCATTGAATTCTTGGTATATCCTACAAATTTACACAATTTTAATCTAGTCTCATGTTTATTGGGCCTAAATTTCTTAACGTAAATTGGACAACCCCACACCTTCAAATATGTGAAGAGTTGCTATTATATGGCTTTTAGACCAAGCGGCTTTTAATTGAATCTGGACGTCAGGATGAAGATGAAAAAATTCAAGGACTTAGAGGTATGCTTTGAAAGACATTGGAAGTGGTTTCTAGAATTCGAAGAGCAATAGGAGTAAAGGAGACAGATCAATACCGACCACTTTTAGGTAACCAATAAGCACTTATTGTACACCCAATGGAGTTCTGGTGCTTTGGCTTATAGATTTATTGTTAAAGTTCTCACAACCTAGGGCTCATTTATAAAGGAGGAGATGAACAACTCTAAGGAAGCTCCGAAGGAGATGACAAATGCTAAAGATATCAGAACTCCCCTTCAATAAATGGATTTCTATGGAGATGGTGCTCGGAACTTAATGGATCTAAGCAAAGTGGTAGAGTACAGGATGGTGGCACAACTGGCACTCAAAAATTCAGATCGGTACCAGCATGTTTTCTAGCTTTGGGGACTTCATCTGTCCTCCTATATTATGTTGGAACTAGTATTCAGTAGATCCGCGACTTCATTGTGGTGATTTCTCTATAAATATAAGACTAAGTGCATTTGAAAAAGGATTTTTGGCACTTCATTTTCTTCACTCTCTTTTCCGACAGGCCCTAGTCACAAAAGAAGTTACATTTTGCTGTTCTAGGCTATTAGATCGGTAAAATTCTTATACTTGTGACCAAAATTTATAAGCAGTAAGATTAAATGGACATAGGCCTCAGATTTTTCAAACTATTATAAAAATTCTCTGTGTTTTTTACTTTGTTTTGCTAGATCTCTTAATTTTATTTTGTTTAGGGTATTATGCTATTTTTAATTTAATATCTTTGGTACTTTTTCTAAGAAAAGCATTTCTTAGGTGTATATCTTTTTGTCTATTGTGGAATAAAGTGTCTAGAGGTTAGATCCAAAAGGTTTTCTATTTAAAGCTTGAAGGAATTTCATATTTGAATCAATGGCGCCATCAAGGAATTCTGGTAAATCTTAAGCAATAATTAATGTTGATGTAAGAGCTTCTTACCATTTTGAAGTTTCTAACCAACTGGCAGCAACATTGGCAGGACCATGTGTCCTTCGAGAGATGGTCACAAGAGTGGAATTCGATAAGATGATGGAAGAGTTAAATTAGAAGATGAAGGGTAGTCTGAAGGCTCTACTTTACTAAATGAATGCTAGCGTAGGCTTACTGGATCAATAGTTACATAGGATCAGGAGAAGTAAAAGAGAGGCATCACCTATCGGATCTGAAGAGGAGAACTCGTCAGCTTCTGGTCAAAATAAAAAGGATGGAAAGCAAAACCAGAAGGAAAAAATACTAGAGCAGCAGGGACAATTGCTAGAGGGACTAGAAAAGCCCAGATTCAAATCGGTACCGATCATAATCAAGTCAGATTCGAGATGAATTTGAGGCCCTTAGAGGGGCAGGAAGCTAAGATCGTCAACCTATTCGATAGCAAAGATGATTTGCAACATGATAGTAATGATGATGGACTGGATCTTGAAGCTTGGGATTTTGGTGTTCACACAACTGTTACGAAGCTAATCAAATGTCAAAGAACAACTATAGGAGTGGTTCTCCCAAAGAGTGGAGAACCTAGACATCAATGACCAAATTAGGATTGTTTGCAGAGTCAAACACTTGGCGTGGTTCTTGAAAGTCACCCTTCAGAGTACCAAGCAAGTGAGGACCATATAAAGATATGATCAAGCAGTTGTTGGAGGAAAATAAGCAAACAATGAATGAGGATTGGGTTCTACACCTAGTAGAACTTTATTCATGGAGAATATCTTAAGGAAAGAGTATACCAGGAAGTTTATGATGCATCACATGTCATCTTATAACAGGACTACTGACCCAATGCAACATTTGTTTAAGTATGGATGGCAAATAGATGGTGCCAGAGTAACAGATGCAGGTGTTTACCTATTTTTCTGGAGGGGGCTGTGTCGATGTGGTTTACTCGGCTCGTTCCACATTCCATCTTGACTTTTTATGAGTCAAAGAAGAGGTTTCTGAAGTAGTTCAGGATTCACACCGCTCAACCTAAGGACGTGATGTCGTTATCAAGCCTTTTATAAGGGCCCAAGGAGTCATTGAAGGGGTTCCTAAATAGGTTTAATATTTCAGTTACCAGAGTTAACAATCTGAATGAGAGCATGTTGTTGATAATATCGATCTAGGGCATACATCTAGACATGAACTTTGGGAAATGGCTGAGGATAAAGCACTGACAACTATGGAGGAATTCCCCCAAAAGGGAAACCAATTATTAAGTTGGAAGAAGCAGGTCAAATTATTGGGAAGATTGGTGGTTTATAGGTGAAGGAAGTAATTTGAAGTAATATAGTGATTAAATAGACTAGAAAGAGATCCGATAATGTGGCTATGAATATGGGTAATTCTAGTAACCAAAGGAAGAGAAAACAAGGCGCTGGGGGCAGGCAGGATGATGCCAAAAAAGCGCCCCATGAATATGAGGCTGGATGAATATACACTCTGAATGATACACTTTAAAATATATAGCTTTCCACACATGGCACAGAAAGGTATAAGAATCCGCTTAGGAGGAAGGTGACAGAAGAAGAAAGATGCTCTGGCAAGTGCTGCTATTTCTATGAAAGTCGTGGGCATAATACGAACGAGTACATGTATCTTAGAGACTTCGTAGAGGAGTTAGCAAGAAAGAAGAAGTTGCATCAACATGTAAGAGAGCCGTGGTATGGTGGACAAAATGCAAGCCTCCATGGACCGAACCTAAGGGAACCAACCTGGACCCAGTGGAGAGGGGCCTAGGCTGTCAGATTGAAGGATAGTTATTAAGACCATAATTGGAGAACCTCAACTAGTAGAGAAATGATGGAATGAGATGGAATAGTTTGTGAGTTCATTTAGGCACGTACCACATGAGAGTTGCTTTACCATTCAAGATGGAGCTCCAACTAAGCATCAAAGGATGATGACCGATGATATCAGACTTAGGGATAGGATTCTGATGAGGTAAAAGTGCCAACATTCTATCCCATGTGATTACGGTTTTTGTAGGCTCGGTTATAGTGCATTAGGTCCTGGTGGATAATAGAAGTTAGATGATTATTTTATTCAAAAAAAAAAAAATTAAATCAAATGAGGATAAGTACAAAGGACGTCAAGCCCTGCAAATCAGGATTTATGTACTTATCAGAGAGGCAAATCAACCTTCTAGGACAATCAATTTATCTATGGAATAAGGAAATGGAGATAGTAAGATTATGCAAGTTTATAAATTTGTAATCGTGGATGAGAATTTAGCATATAAAGCCTTATTGAGCTGACCGATCCTTGCTGATTTCAGAAAAGCACTATCTCCTTTGTGTCACGTACTAGAATTGTACGCCGTGCGCTTGCGGTATATTTTTATTTAAAAAATTTCGGCTATTTTCTAAACCGATAGAAAATTAGTCGTTAAACACTAATCTAAAGGCAATATGAGAAGACGTGTAAGTAATTTTTTTACTTACAGTTAGGTTCAACATGTTATATATATAAGATATTTGTTTCAAGCCGAAATTATTCTCTTTCTATTTCAAAGGACAGCTTCGCTATTCACATCAAGAATAATTTTTAAATTTTAATCGGATAAAATCCAAATATTTTAAATCAAGTACACACATTGACATTTCACAAATAATAAAAAATAATTACAAAAACTTTTGTTAATTTTAAGGAAAAAACACAGGAAAAACAGTATGGAAAACTAATGCAATAGCTATTATTTACAACTAACATTTTTTCAGACGCTAAATGAGAATAATTTTCCAAAATTCTTAGTTCTGTATTTAAAGTGACATAACGTAATGTTATTTTTTCAAACGCAGGTTCAAGCATTGCCTTGTACACACTTCTCGTAAAAAAAGTATTCGAGAATTATAGGTGTCATGAGTTTAAGCGGATAGACGTAACTTAATTTTCTTTTGGAGTTTACAGGTACTCCTAAGTATATTCAAAAAAAATGTAATGTTATTTTTAAGTTATACAGCTACATTCATTTAGTTTTTCAAGCCATTTAATTTTTTTACTTCTATGCTAGTATATATCAACTAAAATGTTTCTAATTTTTTTTTCAAAATTTAAGCATCATTTTTACATCAGCTTAGTGAATATGAGCTATTAAAATGAACTTGAGATATATATAGTTTAATGGGGTCTTCATCCTTACCTTAATTGTTAAATCTTGTTGTATTTGGATCTAACTTTTCTCTAAAATGTATCCTTAAATTAAATACCTCTCGTGTATGAATATGGCTTTTTCTTTAAAAAAAACCACCAATGGTTGCCTTGTATATAAGAAAGACTAAAAAATAGTATTGTAAAAGGGCTAGTCATAGTAAAATATACAACTAGCAGCAATTTCATTAATATAAACATTTGAATTCCATAAAAGAATAGGATTTAGCTGATAAACTCTTTATTTTTTATTTTTCAATCTTATCATGAGATTGTAGAAGTTTAACATAATATTACATTATGCGGATAATAATAGGTAAAAAAAGATGATTCCACATGCATTCCACGGCCATCCTGTAAGTTTTCTTTATTTTCTTGTTCTTATAATTTTATTTTATCATTATTTTAGATGATAGATAAATATTCGAAAGCAAGCACCCAACATTCAAGTTTATGCCCGACGCCGTGGAGGTTGAAAGCTTGTAACTTTGCTTCTTATAGCAACAGAACAACACGAAGAGAGAAAGCGCAATCGTCCCTTTCGACAAAGACGGAAGCGTTCGAGCCCATTCGAAAGCATTGCAAAGGGATGCACAAATGTCAAAGAAATAGGAAGGTGTCTGAAGCCATCTTTCGACCAGGTTGAAAGCTTTGGGACGAAAGGTGCCAACGCATCCATAAATAAGACCCAAGGGGTCTGGTTTAGGGGATCCAATTTCATTCACTCGATGCTTGTATTTTCCTAACTTTGCAAATTTGTAAACCCTAATTTGTAAATCAAATTGGGGAAAATTTATCAACATTGTCATCATTGAATAAATAAAGGGAAGTGCAACAACCCATAAATTCAGTACATATTTTAAATGGAATTTTACTTGAAACTTTTAATTTAATTATTTTAAAATTGATAAATTTAGAATTTTAATATAAAATTTTGGGATTTGATGTGAATTATTTTTCCAAATTTGATAAAATAAAGACTTTTCTAAAATTCAAATTTTGGTCAACTTTGGTCAAAGTTTGACTTCCTGCGGAAAATTTTAAATTTTACTCTTTTTTTTACGAAACTGGATTTGATTCCAATCTGCTTTTCGTTTCACTAAATTCTGATTTCTACTTCTCAAAATTTGCACTTTTCAGCGTATTATAAGCAGTTATTTTAATATTTTATTTTCCTATTTGTTCTTGGATTTGGGCTAGATTGTTTTGGACTTTAGTTATTTATTTTTGTTGTTGCGTTTAGGCTAATGGGCTAGGATATTCAAGAGTCACCTGAATTTTCATTAGAAATGAGAAGTCATCAGTTGAGAAACTGTATGTACAAAACTTTATTTCTGACTTCCTCTTTCTCATTCTCATCTCCTTCTTAGAAACTAAACACAGCAAGTACCTCTTCTCCTTCTCCAAAAATTTTCTAATCTTTTTTCCTCCTTTCCTTTTCCAAATTTCGGCCATCTCCTCCATCCCTTCTCTTCTCTCCTTAGACCGATCTCCTCCCTACCAAAGCCAACTCCTTCTAGCCATCAACAAACCCTAACCATGACCATACCCTAGCCATGACCAAACCCCTAGGCCGAACCTATCACCTATAATTTTTCGACCATCAACTCCTTGCATCCACCTTCCAGCACCCCTAGCCAAACTCAGTTGCCTCCCCTTCAAATTTTGCCTAGCCATGACCTTCCCAAACCCTTGCCGAGCCTAGCCATGAACCAAACCCCATCATGGCCGAACCAAACCCCATCCAATTGCCTAGCCTAGCCAAACCCTAACCTTTGCCTTGCCATAGCCATGTTGGCCAAACCCAAAGCCTGGCTTAGCCGAGCCTTGCCTTGACCCAAACATCCTCATAGCCGAGCCAAACCTACCCCAAACCATGTAGTCCGAGCCCAAACCTAGGTTAGGCCGAGCCAAACCCCATCTAGACCGAGCCTAGTTTCCCTTTTAGGCTAGCCCATTCATATGTTCTATAAAATAAAATTTATACTTTTATTTTTTCTATGTGAATTTATTTATTTACGTATGTATTTCTTTATTTACATATGTATTTATTTATTTTTCTAAGCTTTGGATTTGGATTCTCCTCCCACTCAAGCTAGTTCGTGATTATCGTGCTTATTCGAAGTTACTGTGTTTTGTTTGGAATTTTTTTCTCTAGCTAAGAAAGGTAAGTAATCACTCTTGACTACATACATATATTTTGGTGAATCGATGTCATTTGAATTGTTGAGATGTATATCCGTATTAGTAATTTCTATATGATTATGTTATGTTATCTCATATGATGTTATACCTGTTATGATCACATGCCATGATATGTTATATATTGTTCTGTTTATTTCATATTCTGTTCTCACATTGCAAGTTCCTTCACTATGGGTTGAAATGATACATACCCAAATGATCTTTAGATTAGGAAAAAATCGTTATGGGCTGAAATGATAGGCCCGAATGATTTTATTTGACTTGGGATTGCGGGTTTGAAATGATATAAACCAAGCAATTTAATAAATTTGGATTGAAATGATATATATCCGTAATTACTTGACCCTAGGTTAGAAAATTTTATACAAACTACGTGCTTAATTTTAAAATAATTTTCTAAAAATTATAAAGTATTTTGGATTTTAAATATATGAATTTCAATGGAAATTTTCATTTAATGATTTTATAAAATTTTATATATTTGTTTACATATGTCAAATTTTATAAGTAAATAAATGGTTGAAAATGTAATTTTTGGAATCTAATTTATAATATAAAAGTTAACTGAAATTTAATAATCCAATTGGACCTAATAATATGGATTTTAATCTAACTTAGTAATATAAGTGTTAATTAATGTAATGGTATATTTTGAAAAATAAAAATAAAAGATTTCTTTACTGTAATAATAAAATTTAGTTAATAATGTACTTTTAACTTAATATAAGGAAATACAGCTTTAAATTGGATATTACAGTAATAATTTATTTAACTAAAATCATAGTTTATTTAGTGCCCAAATAACAAAAATGTATAATAAAACAATAAAATTACCATATTACAAATTGTAAGTATATAAATATAATATTTTGATTATATAAAATGTTAGAATGGAAAGTATTATATTACAAAATGCTATGATTTCTTAAGGTATTACATTATAAAATGCTATGATTTCTTAAGGTAACAGTTCCAAATTGCTATGATTTCTTAAGGTAACAGTTCCAAAATGCTATTATTTCACAAAGGTTATATTTTCGAAATGTTATAGTTCTAAAGGTTGCATTTTCAAAGTATTATGGTTTCTAAATTATTACGTTTTCAAAGTGTTATAATTAAGTTTATAAATTTGAAAGTGTTATGACTTTGGAAATGAATATTATTTTAAGAATAATGATATTGGATTGATATGGTTTTTAAATGAATATATTTTGATATGAAATGTAAACCATTTGAAATAAATAACCACGGGTTATAATAACATTTGGTTGTTAAAGAGACAGGGGTCGGTAATTGTCATACTCTCTGCCAATACCGAAAACCAATTTAACAACTGTGTATGCCGTGGAGGTTCCAGAATGAAGTTGGTGGTTGATGACATTCTATTTGAGGTATATACGTGGACCTGACTCGTATGAGTTAGCTGAAGGTGGCTAAAACAGAAGCAATTGACGGGCCAAGTGAGGTAGCTCCTCTGAACGAACATATTTCTTCGACTGCCATTCTATTACTTTGTGATTGATTTGGTGCGCACCTTTGATTTTTGGGAGTTTGGATCTAGGTGGGCGGTAACTATGGCTATGCGTTACCATCAGCCCGGAAGTATAATTGGTATATCTACCTTGCCATTGCCTATTTGTGCCGTGTCACCTACCTTATCGAGGCCGCTACGAGTTTGTTTTGTACCACACCTATGGAATGTCCTTTGACGATGCCTAGTACGGGGGAGATTATGGTACCGTATAGACTATGGGAATATATAAAATGTGTTAAGGGGGATATGGGTACCGCATAAGTGCTATTTTAATAGTTTATCTTACTTTAGACATTATTATAGTAGCATATTGTACTATATAGTAGATAGTTGAACAGATCCTTAAATGATGAGCGATCCCAAGCATCCTTTGAATTACTGATGCATTTCTATTACAGTTCACTTGAGTTGATTTACATTTTTATAAGTATGTATGTCCTAAATTGAGTGTTTTGTGTTTTGCTTTACGATCGGGTTAGCCTAAGTATCACAGCTTTGGATTCGTCTTTTGGAGCTAGAGATTTATTGGAGATTTAGCTATTTATCTGTTATTTCTATTTCAGTTATTTCCATTCAGTCTTTGCTTATGTATTAGAGGACTTATGTATTTGGGTTTTCAGTTGTATTTGCTTTCAGACTCTGGAGTTATGTATTTGTTTTCAGACTATGTATCTAGTAGCTTCATGAACTACTATGTTTGTTTTATTCCGCTGCGAGTTATTCTGATATTATGTGTCTGTGATTTTGTGATTGATTTTATTTGCTCTAATCTATTGTTTTGAATTATGCAAGTCCGACACGTATGGTTTTATTGTCGATTTGAATGGTCCAAAATACGAGATGTTACATTTGGTATCAGAGCTTTGGTTTTAGGCAAACCTTAGCTTATGAGGTGAAAACTCATTAGAGATAGGGTAGAAATACCCTAGAATGAGTAAAATCAGTCTTAGAATCATTCCTTGTGAGAGAATGTATTTTTAAGTATAAAACGATTTTAAAAATTATTTTAAAAGATTATTTTGGATATAAAATTTTCTTGTTTTAAAATCTAATTTTTTTCTTAAAATTTCCTTCCTTTTCAAATCCACCTTGTTTAATAGAATTCTTTGATTAGATTTTCTTTTGTCTTTTCTTATTTCTTTGTCCTAAAATTCATTTTTTAATTTATAGGATGAGTCGTAGGAATGCCAGAGGTCGGGGTCGTGGTATTGCCCCAGTTCCAGAACCCGTTGCACCCATTAGGTTCACCATTCTCTGTAAGGAGTTCACTCGGCTACTGGAGCAGAGAGCATCATAGAGGCTCAGCAGTGGCTGAGGATTTTAGAGAGGATTTTCTCCGGTTTGGAGATCACCGAAGTTCATAGGTGTCAGTTAGCAACTTGGTAGTTGCAAGAGGCATCCCAGGATTGGTGGGAGTCTGTTACAGCCCACACTATTGAGGCAGATATTTCTTAGGAGCGGCTTAGGTATTATCTTGAGTTGGTTTTTGAGTTTGGTTTAGTTATCTCTATGGAATCTTTCTTAAGTTTGGATATCATGTTTCAGTGATGCTTTTGCGGCTAAGTGGATGTCCGAAGCTGGGAAGTCTCAGATATACAGGGAATTTATGGATCTTGAGCAGGGGAATATATTATTTTCTGAGTATGAGCGGAAGTTCAATGAACTTTTCAAGTTTGGTCCTAGCCTGATTTATACCCCTCTTAAGAAGAATGAGAAGTTTATAGTTGGAGCTTTCCCAAAGTTTTATGATCTTCTGATTTCTCATGTGCATCCTTTTACTGATTGATGGATATGGCCATTATATTTGAGAACCCCACTTCTAAGGATTCTTTTGTTGCTCGTGCACCTTCATCTCAGCCTTTTTCTGGTAACTCTAAGAAGAGGAAGCCTAATTTCCATTAGCAGAGGAAGAATTGGCATAAGACTTTAGGTTTGGGATCTTCTTCTTAGAGACAGTTATAGATCTTTCTTCCATCACTTGCTTCAAGTGTGATCAGAAGGGACACTATGCCAATAGTTGCCCTAATTCAGTTGGAACTTCTGTTCCTCCAGTATAGACGAGTAGGCGTGATCTTTGCCATATTTGTTTGCAGCCTGTCCACTTTAAGAATGATTGTCCTACTCAGCAGAAGGGCAAGCCATCTGGTATCTTTGCAATTACTTCGTCTGCTCCATCTACTCCTAGTGATACTCAAGGTACTCTCTAGGGCACCTTTACTTTGTTTAATTTTCCTGTTCGTGTTTTATTTGACATTGGAGCTTCTCATAGTTTCATTTCTGTGGATCTTTTTGATTAGTTTGAGCATATCCTTTCACTTGAGTATGCAACTGAACCTTTATGTGTTACTAATCCTATTGGTAGTCCCGCTAACTTTAGTAGGAATTGTAAAAAGGTGAAACTCTTCTATTTTGACCATCACTTTTGTGGTGATTTTTATGTTCTTCGTTTCGATGCTTTTGATATGTTGCTTGGACGAGATTGGCTGAAGGATCATGAAGCCGTTATCTCTTGTAAAACCCAAATTGTTTCTCTTGTTGATGATCGGGGGTAATCCTTTAGTGATTCAGTGTCGTATGCCTTAGGATTATGCCGAAAGTTTTGTTTATTCTCTTGATTCTTCTCCTGGTGATCTTAATTCAACTCCTGTGGTCAAACTCTATCGCGATGTATTTGGTGAAGTCACTTCTTTACCTCTTAAGCGGGAAATCGAATTTCGTATTGATCTTATTCCTAGAGCTCGACCTGTAATTCTTTCTTTCATAAGAATGGCACCCCGTGAAAAGTTTAGGAAAGCAAATTGAGGACTCGTTCTCCAAGGGTCTGATCAGACCTAGTCATTCCGAATGGGAAGTCTGTGATTTTCATCACTAAGTCCGATGGTTCTTTGAGGATGTGTGTTGACTATTGGGAGCTGAACAAGATCACTATGAGAAACAGATATCCTATGCCTCATATCAATGATATGTTCGATCAGCTTTATGGAGCTAAGGTGTTTTCTCAGCTTGATCTTGCCACCTGTTTCCACTAGCACAGAGTTGCCATAGGAAAGTATTCCCAAAACTGCTTTCCGTACTGAGAATGGCTTCTATGAATGATTAGATATGCTTTTGGTTTGACTAATGTCCCAGCTTTCTTTGTTAATCTCATGAATCATGTTTTCCGTGATGTTTTTAACAAGTTTGTTCTAGTCTTCGTCGATGATATTTTTGTCTTCTCTAAGTCAGAGGAGGAGCATGAATCACATTTGAGCTTTTTTCTTAGAACTCTTAGGAGTCATCAGTTGAAAGCTAAATTCTTGAAGTGCCATTTCTGGAAAGATGAAGTCTAATTTCTCGAGCATATTGTTTATGGTAATGGAGTTTCTATTGATCTAGTTAAGATCGCTACGATTAATGTAGGTCTATTTTTCTCTCCCTTCTTTTGCATTTAATTACTCTATCTTTCTTTGTAATTCTTATTTTTTTCCCTATTCTATTTCAGGATTGGGAAATTCCTAAGACTCCATCTGATATTCATAGCTTTCTGGGCCTTGCTGGTTATTATCGGTGATTTATTAAGAATTTTTCTTAGATTTCTGCACCTCTCACTGCTTTGACTTGTAAGAATGCTAAGTTTATATGGAATGATAAGTGTGAAGCTGCATTTAATGAGTTAAAGCGCAAGCTTACTTCCGCACCAGTACTTACCATTTCAAATGGAAATGAGGGATTAATGGTATACACTAATGCTAGTCATGATGGTTTGGGAGCTGTACTGATGCAGGATGGGAATGTTATTGCTTATGTCAGTCGTCAGTTGAAGACCCATGAAGCCAATTATACAGCCCATGATTTGGAATTACTTGTCATGGTTTTTTACTTTCAAGCTTTGGAGACAACATCTTTTGGGAACTAAGTTTGAGCTCTTTACGGATCATCAGTATTTGAAGTATATTTTCACTCAGAAGGATTTGAATCAGAGGCAGGTTAGATGGATTGAGTTTCTTGATTCTTATGACCTCGACATCAACTATACCCCAGGAAATGCTAATGCTGTCGCCGATGCCTTAAGTCGGAAGAAGGCGGTGTTGTGTCAGCTTGTTGTTTCTTCTCCTCTTATGGATCGTATTGTTGCTAAGCAGATAAGGATGAGATGCTTAGGCTTATTAAGGAGAATGTTCATAGCAGAGGTAGTAGATGCCAAGATGGAAGTGGAGCTCAGATCGATGACAGAGGGGATTTGAGGATTAATAATCGGATTAGTGTCCCGAATGTTGATGGATTGAGGCAAGAGTTACTTCGGGACAATCATCGGTCTAGACTTTCTATTCATCCAGGTGTGATGAAGATGTATCAGGATATGAAGAAGCTGTATTGGTAGAGTGGTATGAAGCGTGACATCTCCCTTTTGTTAGTAGATGTGCGATTTGTCAGCAAGTCAAGGTCGATCACCAGAAGATTGCTGGATTCTTGCAACCCTTTGAGGTTCATAATTGAAAATGGGAACAGTTTTCTATGGATTTTATTGATGGATTATCGAGGACTGGGAGGGTAATGAGAGTATTTGGGTAGTTGTGTATAGATTGACCAAGTCAGCTCATTTCATTCCAGTTAGGTCCAACCATTCTGCTTCGAGTTTAGCTGAGATTTATAAGAAAGATTGTTTGTATGCATAGTGTTCCTGTCGGTATTGTTTGTGATAGAGACCCCATCTTTACCAGTCAGTTTTGGAGAGCTTTTTAGGAAGCTTTACGTACTCACCAGAATCTAAGCACTGCTTACCATCCACAGACCAACGGTCAAACGGAAAAAGCAAATCAGATTCAACAAGATCTTCTTTGTGCCTGTGTCCTTGATTATGTAGGATCTTGGGAAGATCATCTCCATCTTGTTGAATTCACATATAAGAATAGTTATCAGGCATAATCTCAAATTTTCTGTAAGGTTATCTTAAATATTTATCTATCTTATTCCATCTTTTGAATTCAGACTAGTATCGAAATGGCTCTGTTTGCTGCTCTTTATGGACGACCTTTCAAATCTCCATCTTGTCGGATTGAATCCGATAATCATTTGGTTATTGGTCCTGATATGATTCTTGAGGCTTCTAAGAGGGTTGAGGAGATTAGGAGGAAGATGTGGATTGCTCAGGATAGGTAGAAGAAGTATGCTGATAGGCATAGGAGGAGTCTGGAGTTTTCTGTGGGTGATCAAGTTTTTCTTAAGGTCTCTCCGTTGAAGAATGTGATTTGGTTTGGTCGGAAAGGGAAAGTTGCTCCTAGGTTCATTGGTCCTTTTCGCATCTTAGAGAGAGTTGGTCCTTTAGCTAATCAGTTGGATTTGAATGAGAAGCTTTCTGGAGTGCATAATGTGTTCCATGTTTCGCATCTTCGTCAGTATCTTCATGATCCCTCTTCATTTTTTCAGCCTTCTGCTCTCGAGAGTTTGTATGTTGAGCCAAACCTTACTATCGGGAGGAAGCCACTTCGTATTATTGATAGAGGTACGAAGCGGTTGAGAAGGAAATCCATCAACCTGGTCAAAGTGCAGTGGAGTACTGATGATCAGGATTGTACTTGGTAGACGGAGGAGAGCATGCGTGCTTCGAATCCGGAATTATTAGTCTTAGGTACTATTCATTATTCTATCTTATCTTTCTTTGTTTTAACTGTATCTTGTTCCTTTTCGAGGACGAAAAGTTTTGAATAAGGGAGAGTGTAACAACCCATAAATTCAGTATATTTTAAACGGAATTTTACTTGAAACTTTGAATTTAATTATTTTACAATTGATAAATTTGGAATTTTAAAGTAAAATTTCAGGATTTGATTTGAATTATTTTTCCTAATTTGATAAAATAAAGACTTTCTAAAATTCAAATTTTGGTCAACTTTGGTCAAAGTTCGACTTCCTGTTGAAAATTTTAAATTTTATTCTTTTTTTATGAAGCTGGGTTTGATTCCAACCTTTTCTCTACTTTTCATTTCACTAAATTCTGGTTTTTACTTCTCAAAATTTGCATTTTTCAGCATATTACAAGTAGTTATTTTAATATTGTATTTTCCTATTTGTTCTTGGATTTGGGTTAGATTGTTTTAGACTTAGTTATTTATTTTTATTGTTAGGTTTAGGCTAATGGGCTAGGATATTCAAGAGTCACCTGAATAGTCATTAGAAATGAGAAGCCATCAGTTGAGAAACTGTATGTACAAAACTTTATTTTCGACTTCTTATTTCTCAATCTCATCTCCTGCTCAGAAACAAAACACAGTAAGTTCCTCTTCTCCATCTTCAAAAATTTTATAATTTTCCCCCCTTTTCTCCTTCAAATTTCGGCCATCTCCTCCACCCCTTCTCCTCTCTCCTTAGACCGATCTCCTCCCTACTAAAGCCAACGCCTTCCAGCAATCAACCAACCCTAGCCATGACCAAACCCCTAAGCTGAACCTATCAGCTACAAATTTTCGACCATCAACTCCTTGCCTCCACCTTCCAAAACCCCTAGCTGAACTCAATTTCCTCCTCTTCATATTTTGCCTAGCCATGACCTTCCCAAACCCTAGTCGAGCCTAGCCATGAACCCATCATGGCCGAACCAAACCCCATCCTGTTGAGTCACAAGTTTTATGAAAGTTTTGATTTCTGACAAATAACTAAAAGGCAATCGACAAAACAAGGTCATTAGAGCAACATATGTTACTCTAGATTATAGATTGATTATTTGATATTATATTAGTTATAAACTTGTTAAAATCTATCCTCAAATAGTCATGCATTTTCAAGAAAATTAATATATATACGATTAGAATGCAGTTGCACATTCACTGTGCAACTTTACAGGGACCGGTCGACCGGTCACAATATAGGCGGTCGACCGTTCCTGCATAATTTGCACATTGAACGTGCACACATGCACATAACGTATATATATTTAAATTCCTGTCTACTGGTCACTTTTTAACCTGTCGACCGTTTTAAACAGAAAGCAATTTTCCAAAAGACACTTCTCTTCTCCAAAGGTTGCATCTCTTACCTTTCACCAAAGATCATATCTCTTAATGGCAAAAAGTTACAACCATTCTTATCTATATAAACTCATCCAATTCGTTGATTAAACAACAACAATTTTCACATATTCTTTTTAATCTAATCTCTGATCTTACTTTATATACTCCTGCATTCTAAAAAGCTCTCGATTATTTATTGAATCATTGAAACTATTTCATATCTTTTGATTCAATAAGTAATATACTTTCTTTAATCTTTTCAAAACATCATTCGCATACTTTGAGGATAAGATTGTAGGAAGGGTGTACTGTTAGTGACAAATCCGTGTTTTCAAGAACACAAGTTGTCAACAAAAATTGTATTTGTTCTTTTGTTGAAGTCATCTGTGTTGTAAGAGGCAAGTGTTGAAGTCCTCAGTGTATTAGAGGCGTGAAATCCCGTTCGGCTGTTCGGGTGTTGTAAACCTGTTCCTCCGGGTGAAGCGAGGAAGTTAATAGTGAAAATCCAGATAGAAGTCTGGGACTGGACGTAGGACGGTGCTCCGAACCAGTATAAAAATCTCTGGTGTGATTTTTCTATTTTTTATTTACTATGCTATTATCATCTATTTCCGCATTTGTATTGTAATCCATATTACACGATCCGCGTATACTATATTAGCACATATAATTGTATACGCACCTCACTTTCATTTGGTATCAGAGCAAGGTCATCATATAACCGTAACACAGTTATTTGATATATTATAGTAATATGGCAAATAACGTAAGTACTAGCACTCAAAACACCACTTACACAGAGGGTCAATCGACACAAAGACCTCCATTTTTCAATGGTCTTAACTATAGTTATTGGGCAACACGTATGTCATTCTTTATGCAATCAAATAGCTATGATGCTTGGAATGCCACTCAAAGAGAAATAGTGAATCCAACAACTGATTATTCAGAATGGACTGCAGCTGAGAAAACGGCAGCAGCCGTAAATGCTAGAGCAATAAATATGTTGTTCTGTGCATTAGACCAAAATGAATATAATCGTGTTAGTATCTGCACTACTGCATATCAAATTTGGCAAACACTAAAAATCACTCATGAAGGTACTAACAAGGTTAAACAAGCCAAAATAGCCATGCTGAAAAGTCAATTTCAAAATTTCAAAATGAAACCAAACGAGACAATCAATGACATGTATTCACGGTTTCAAACTATTCACCATGCACTTATTGGCTTAGGACAAAAGTATTCTGATTTCGATGTTGTTTCAACAGTCCTACACTCTCTGACTAGTGAATGGGAAGGAAAAGTATTAGCAATTGAAGAAGCTAATGACCTTTCCGTCATGAAGCCAGATGAATTGATAGGAAATTTAATGTCCTATGAAGCAAATCTGCAGGCTAGAAAAGAACAGAAAGAAGAAAAGAAAAATGTAGCATTTCATGTTGAGAAAGATGAAAATGAATCAGATTCTGAAGACGAAGATTTGGCATTCATTGCGAAAGGATTCAAAAAATTCTTAAAATATCGAAAAGCCAGTCGTTACAATAATAGGAAACCTGGATCAAATAAACCATCTTCATCTGCTATAGAATGTTTCAACTGTCACAAAAAGGGACACATGCAGAAAGATTGTCTAGAACAAAAGAAGAAGTCAGAAAATGACAAATTCAAATATAAGAAGGACAAATCTAAGAAACGAGCCTTCTCAGTAACATGGGATGATTCAGAATCATCTTCATCAGAAAGCGAAAGTGATTCAGAGAATGAACAAGCTAATGTGTGTTTTATGGCAACAGAAGATGAGGTACAAATTCCTACATTTGATGAATTACTTGATATTAATGCTGAATTAATAGTCAAATATAAAGACATAAAACGTCAATTAAAAGTAGTCAAAGAAGATTTAAGTAGAGCAGGGTTTGAACGAGATATGTTAAAAGATGAGAAGAAAATATTAGAAGAGGAACTTGAAAATATTCAAGAATCATCATCTAATGTTGACTCTCAAATATCTCTTTTGAGTCAAGAAATAGAAACTCAAAAAGAGAAAAATAATGCTCTCACTACTGAAAATCATGAGCTTAAAGAAAAAGTCAAAATTCTAGACTTAGAAAAAGCTAGCTTACAAACAAAGTTTGATGACATTACTCAAAATGTTTCTAATTTTAACAAAGGTCGAGAAAATTTGACAAAAATCATTGAAAGTTCACAATCTATTTCAGACAAACAAGGATTGGGATTTAACAAACAAGAAACCAAGAAACATCTTGGAAATAAAAGGAAAAAGAAAGTACAAAAAACTGAAGCTAAGAAAAATCTTAGTCTATTATATTCCAAACCAAAACCAGTTGTGAAATTTCAAAAGAAAAATGTCAAGACTATCAAAATATAGGTTCCTAAAACAAATAATAATTTGATTAGGAACAAATACATTCAGCAATTCTTGAATACTGTGCATTTTAATAATAATTATATATATAAAGGGGATACCGGACCCAAATGGGTTTGGACTCCTAAGACCTAACTCTTAGGACCCTATAAAAAGTGGGTACCATGGACTTAATTCTATTTTTTGCAGGTCCCATTTAAGAAAAGAGGAAAGTGGATATTGGACAGTGGTTGCTCAAAGCACATGACGGGAGACAAGAGTTTATTAACAAATATTACATATTCAGATGGTGGCTCCGTCACTTTTGGAGACAATTCAAAAGGCTATATCATCGGCAAAGGCGATGTGAGCAATTGCGGTACATCTAACTTACCTCTTATTACTAATGTCATGCTAGTTAGAAATTTAAAACACAATTTGCTTAGTATTAGTCAGTTATGTAACAAGGGTTTTATAATTTCATTTTCAAATAATAAGTGTAGTATTTTAGATAAAAACCATAATTTGGTTTTCGAAGGTTATAGAGACAGAAATATATATATTTTGAATATGAACATTAATCATAATTCAAATATGTGTCTTGTGGCTAATGAAAATGATCCATGGCTATGGCACAAACGCTTCTGTCATATAAACTTCAGAACTATTGACAAGCTAGCCAAAAACAATCCAGTTAGAGGACTACCCAGAATGAGTTTCAAAGTTAACAACATTTGTGATGCATGTCAATTAGGAAAATTGACCAAATCATCTTTTAAATCCAAGAAAGTCATATCAACATTACAACCACTTGAGTTACTACACATGGATTTATTTGGACCTACTAGAGTTCAATCAATAAATCACAGTCAATATGTGCTGGTAATTGTTGATGATTTCTCTCGTTATACATGGACAATTTTCTTAAAAAATAAAAGTGACACTTTCGATCATTTCAAATCTTTCGTCAAAAGAATTCAAAAATCAAAAGGGATTAAAGTTAAAAATATAAGAAGTGATCATGGCGGAGAATTTGAAAATAATGAATTTGAACATTTTTGTACAAAGAAAGGTATATATCATAATTTTTCGTTTCCCAGAACTCCACAACAGAACGGAGTTGTAGAACGGAAGAACCGAACTTTACAAGAATGTGCAAGAACATTATTGAATGGAACCACCTTACCAAAACATTTTTGGGCAGAAGTTGTGGCAACTGCCTGTTATGTTTTGAATCGTGTATCCATAAGACCTCTTACCAAGAATACTCCTTATGAATTATTTAACAAAAGGAAGCCTAAAATTTCATACTTCAAAGTTTTTGGTTCCAAGTGCTTTATTTTAAATAAGAAAGACCAGCTTGGCAAATTCGATCCAAAGGCCGATGAAGGAATATTTGTCGGTTATTCGGAAAGAAGTAAGGCCTATCGGATATTTAATAAACGAACCAAAACTATTGAAGAATCACTTCATGTCTCTTTTGATGAAATCTATCAGCACCCTCTCACTATATCAGATGATGACGAATCAATAGTCACTGACAATCAAATCATCACAAATATTGATTCTGACTCGGAAATAATTATTGAGAATATTCCTCAAATATGTGAGTTACAATCACCACCAAGAATATTAAGAGACCATCCGCCTCAAAATATAATCGGTGAAATAACATCACATGTCAGAACAAGGAGTCAACTCAATCAAATGGGTCATGTCACTTTTCTCTCAAATATCGAACCGAAGAATCCAAAAGAAGCTGCTACAGATGATTATTGGATCATTGCCATGCAGGAAGAACTAAATCAGTTTGAGCGCAATGACGTTTGGGAACTTGTTCCACGACCAACTGATCAGTCAGTAATTGGTACTAAATGGGTCTATAAAAATAAGGCCGACGAACAAGGAAATATCACCAAAAATAAAGCAAGATTAGTAGCACAAGGATATAATCAGGAAGAAGGTATCGATTATGAAGATACTTTTGCACCAGTTGCTCGACTAGAAGCTATTAGAATCTTATTATCTTTTGCTTGTCACCATAATTTCAAACTTTATCAGATGGATGTCAAAAGTGCTTTTCTCAATGGATTTATCAAAGAGAATGTCTATGTCGAACAACCTCCTCTGTTCGTACATGAAAAATATCCTGACCATGTGTTCAAACTTAAGAAAGCTCTGTATGGTTTAAAACAAGCACCTCGTGCTTGGTATGAACGACTACGTAGCTATCTTATTAGCTCAGGATTTCAAATAGGCAAAGTCGATCAAACTTTGTTTATTAAACATTCTCGAAAAGATATTCTAGTTATCCAGATATATGTAGACGATATCATCTTTGGTTCAACAAACGATAAACTTTGCAAAGAATTTGCAAATATTATGACCAAAGAATTTGAAATGTCTCATATGGGAAAACTATCTTATTTTCTTGGACTTCAAATAAAGCAACTTTCAAACGGCATTTTTATCAATCAAGAAAAATACTGTGAAAACCTTATCAAACGCTTCGGATTAGAAAATACATCTGGTAAACCAACTCCTATGAGTACAACTACACATCTTGACAAAGATGAAAGTGGTAAGAATGTTGACCAGAAATTGTATCGAAGCATGATTGGTTCTCTTCTTTATCTTACAGCTAGTCGTCCAGATATAATAATGAGTGTTTGTTTATGTGCTCGTTTTCAAGCCGATCCAAAGGAATCACATCTACGAGCAGTGAAACGTATAATTCGTTATCTTAATAATACCAAAGATTTCGGTCTTTTTTATCCAAAAGAATGTCCATTTGAATTAGTATCATATAGTGATGCTGATTTCGGTGGCTCAAGAACGGAAAGAAAAAGTACAAGTGGTACATGCCATTTTATTGGAAAATCACTTGTCTCTTGGTTCAGTAAGAAACAGAATTGTGTTTCACTATCAACATGCGAAGCTGAATATATATCAGCAGCTCTCGCTTGTACTCAAGTACTATATATGCAACAAACACTTCAAGATTTTGATATTCATTTATCAAATTCTATTATATACTGTGATAACACTAGTGCTATAAATCTCTCTAAAAATCCAGTAAATCACTCTAGAACCAAACACATTGATATCCGTCATCATTTCCTTCGAGATAATATTGACAAAGGAAATATATGTCTTGAATATGTTCATACTGACAATCAATTAGCAGACATTTTTACTAAGCCTCTGCTCGAATCTAATTTTATTAGATTACGAAGAGAGCTTGGTTTAATTTCAAGAAAAAATCTTGACTAAGTAATTTCTAAAGAACGTCTTCTTAGTTATCCTTTAGTTATTCTTTTTAGTTATCCTTTAACCATAACTTTTGCATAAACTATTTTTCTTACATTAAATATAAGCCACTGCTTTATTTAATGGTTAAATTCTCTTTACTCATTTTTTTCTTTTTAGTGATCGTCCTTTCCTTTCTTATTTTATAAATTCAGTTTTAAAAAGAAAGCTATTTTTAGAGTTACAATAAAATTTCTGCTTATGTTTTCTTGGTTAAAATTTATCATTAACTCACATCCATAGGTTTATACACAAAAAACTTGTATATAAGCTTGCAAAAATTTTATATTTGGTTCATCTTTTCTTTTTTATCTAACCATAATATTCTATACAACATACACTATGGCTCACATTTGTGATAAATGTGCTCAAGAATCATACATTTCAATTACGAGTTCTGAGTCGGAGGAATTTTATTCTCCTACAACTCCAAAACAAAAATCAAGTTGTCATCATCAATGCTCTTGTATGTCTGATAAAACTCCAAATTCAAAACGAGTGAAGAGGACATTATTCTATTCTCCTCATACCAAAGCTCAAATCGATGAAATACACCACTACCAGAAACATCAGATAGACCTTCAGAGACAGCTCCATTACGGGCAAAGTCAACTTTATCACGAGCAACAGCGGACATCGGCACGATTATCCGTTTTAGAAAAGTTGGCAACATTTTTCTGCGGTTTCAACAAGCATGACGTGCATGAACCAATACCGTCTAGGCCATCAACATCTAAAAGTCCTAACTCGTGGGATCAGAACTATGAGAAGAATGAAGGAGCTCAGAAATAATGGAGTCCATGGTCAAAACATATTGAAGGAAAGAACGATAATTCTAATGATGAATTTTCTCATTAGATTTATATATAGTTATTATATCTTTATATATCTCTTGTGTAATGACGGTTATATCTTGTATTACAAATAAAATATAATATATATAGGTTAATATACTATAAAAAACTTGCAAAATAACATGATTTACTCAGCAGACCAGTACCGGTCGACCGCCCCTGTTATAGCCGGTCGACCGTTTGCTCTCTGGTTGAAAACGGTCGACCGGCCAAAATTAGTAGGTCGACCGGTTGACGTATTTTCAGTTTTTTATATAAACCTATGCGTCATTTTTCCCTCTCCCCTCTTTCACTTTTTACTCAAGCTGTTCTTTTACCCAAAATCACAAACCCTAGTTTCCTATTTTCAATTCCCAAATCTCAAATCCTCCAACAATGGCTCCTCCTCAAAAGAAATCCAAGAAAGGAGCAACCTCTGAAACTTCATCTCCTACCATCTCCGTCAAAAAATGGCTTCAAAGTCCAATTGCTGTAACAAGATGGAATCAGATGACAAATTACAAGTTTCATCCAGGCTCTTTCATCAAATTTGATGATTTCACGGCTTATGGAGTTCGGAGGTTAGCCAATAATGCCAACATTACTCCATTAATAGATTTTTCAGAAAATAGTGTGGAGATAAATCATTTGATGATCAAATTGTTTTACGCCAACATGAATCTTGATGAATATCAACCTGATAATCCAAACGGCGTCATCTGGTCTGTGGTCTGTGGGAAGCAAATTTTTCTTACTCATGCTAGAATTGCCTCTATACTTGGTATACCAAATCGAGGCGAAGAGTTTTCATCTAACTTCTGCGAAGTCTTCACTCGAAATAATACTAGTCATCAGTTCATAGAAGACGATAGTGATGGCACTAAGTCTATTGGACTTCGACCGACAGCCAGACTACTTCATCGGGTTTTGATGCATTCTCTTTTTCTAGACTTGGAAATTATGATGCAGTGTACAAAGAAAACTTCAAGGAACTCTATGCTATTTATGGTGAAATCCAAATCAATTGGGTTCACATGCTTTTTGATGAAATTCTCAAGGTAAATAACTCAACACGGCCTCATTTCTTCTACAAGGAATATATCATGCGACTTTTGTTAGCTTGTTGGGTCAATCCTCCTGATTCTGCAACCTCAAAACCAAAATGCATTGATTCCATAACCATCAAACGAATGAAGCTTCCTCCACCTTACCTTGAGATTATGCCTTTTGAAGAATGGCAACAAAGAGGACCAAGGAAACAACGAGCAACTTCCTCTCGTCCTCGTTCCGATGAAGTAAAACTATTAAAATCAAAGTCATCTACAAAAGAATCACTTGAAACAATCGCGCGTAACCAATTTTTGCTTGAATCACGTCTCAAGCGCATGGACTCTAAAATCGATAAGCGCTTCAATAAGGTCAAGTCATTCTTTGGTATGCTATGGGATGCTATATCATGTTCCACATCCACCTCTGTTCAAGCACAAGACCCAGGAAAACGTCCTGCTGCTCCAGTTTTCACCTGGACATCATCTGACGAGTCTACAGGAATGAGTGGTCATGGACATGGAGAATCATCTAGAGGGCACAATGATGAGGAAGAAGAAGAAGATGATGATGATGACGACGACGATGATGATGAAGAGGAGATACGATCTGCTTCATCCTAGATTCTATTATGGTTTAGCACTTTAAAAACATTCATCGACACTTGTACTAAATAGTGTCGTTATTCTTGTTTTTTTTATTTATTTGACATTATGTTCTGTAGTATACTTTGTTATGTTTTGGATGTGTTAATGATTTCTTTTACTATGCATATCATATTCATTCTGCTATTCTAGTATCTATTACTCCTTTTTGTCGATGACAAAGGGGGAGAAAGGGCTAACAATTACTTGCAGGAACATACATATAAGAATTCAAAGAGAGAGATCACATACTCAGGGGGAGATTCAGATTTGCAGATATATTGTCATCAATCAAAAAGGGGGAGAATGTTGAGTCACAAGTTTTATGAAAGTTTTGATTTCTGACAAATAACTAAAAGGCGATCGACAAAACAAGGTCATTAGAGCAACATATGTTACTCTAGATTATAGATTGATTATTTGATATTATATTAGTTATAAACTTGTTAAAATCTATCCTCAAATAGTCATGCATTTTCAAGAAAATTAATATATATACGATTAGAATGCAGTTGCACATTCACTGTGCAACTTTACAGGGACCGGTCGACCGGTCACAATATAGGCGGTCGACCGTTCCTGCATAATTTGCACATTGAACGTGCACACATGCACATAATGTATATATATTTAAATTCCTGTCTACTGGTCACTTTTTAACCTGTCGACCGTTTTTAAACAGAAAGCAATTTTTCCAAAAGACACTTCTCTTCTCCAAAGGTTGCATCTCTTACCTTTCACCAAAGATCATATCTCTTAATGGCAAAAAGTTACAACCATTCTTATCTATATAAACTCATCCAATTCGCTGATTAAACAACAACAATTTTCACATATTCTTTTTAATCTAATCTCTGATCTTACTTTATATACTGATGCATTCTAAAAAGCTCTCGATTATTTATTGAATCATTGAAACTATTTCATATCTTTTGATTCAATAAGTAATATGCTTTCTTTAATCTTTTCAAAACATCATTCGCATACTTTGAGGATAAGATTATAGGAAGGGTGTACAGTTAGTGACAAATCCGTGTTTTCAAGAACACAAGTTGTCAACAACAATTGTATTTGTTCTTTTGTTGAAGTCCTCTGTGTTGTAAGAGGCAAGTGTTGAAGTCCTCAGTGTATTAGAGGCGTGAAATCCCGTTCGGCTGTTCGGGTGTTGTAAACCTGTTCCTCCGGGTGAAGCGAGGAAGTTAATAGTGAAAATCCAGATAGAAGTCTGGGACTGGACGTAGGACGGTGCTCCGAACCAGTATAAAAATCTCTGGTGTGATTTTTCTATTTTTTATTTACTATGCTATTATCATCTATTTCCGCATTTGTATTGTAATCCATATTACACGATCCGTGTATACTATATTAGCACATATAATTGTATACACACCTCACTTTCACATCCAATTTCCTAGCCGAGCCAAATCCTAACCTTTGCCTTGCCATTGCCATGTTGGCCGAACCCAAAGCCAAGCCTAGCCTAGCCGAGCCTTGCCTTGACCCAAACCCTAGCCGAGCCTTACCTTGACCCAACATCCCCATAGCCGAGCCAAACCTACCCCAAACCATGTAGGCCATGCCCAAACCTAGGTCAGGCCGAGCCAAACCCCGTCTAGACCGAGCCTAGTTGCCCTTTTAGGCTAGCCCATTCATGTGTTTTATAAAATAAAATTTATACTTTTATTTTTTTCTATGTGAATTCATTTATTTACATATGTATTTATTTATTTTTTTAAGCTTTGGATTTGGATTCTCCTTCCACTCAACCTAGTGCATGATTGTCGTGCTTATTCGAAGTTGTTGTGTTTTGTTTGGAATTCTTTTTCTCTAGCTAAGAAATGTGAGTAATCACTCTTGACTATATACTTATATTTTAGTGAATCGATGTCATTTGAATTGTGTTGAGATGTATATGCATGCTAGTAATTTCATATATGATTATATTATGTTATCTCATACGATGTTATACCGTTATGATCACATGGAATGATATGTTATATATTGTTCTGTTTATTTCATATTCTGTTCTCACATTACAAGTTCCTTCATTAAGGGTTGAAATGATACATACCCAAACGATCTTTAGATTAGGGAAAAATCGTTATGGGCTGAAATGATAGGCCTGATGATTTTATTTGACTTGGTATTGCGGGTTTGAAATGATATAAACCCTAAAATTTAATAAATTCGGATTGAAATGATATATTTCCGTAATTAATTGACCTTAGGTTAGAAAATTTTATACAGACTCCGTGGTTGGTTTTAAAATAATTTTCTCAAAATTGTTAAGTATTTTGGTTTTTAAATATATGAATTTCAACTGAAATTTTAATTTACAGATTTTATAAAATTTTATATATTTATTTATATGTGTTAAATTTTATAAGTAAATGAATGGTTGAACATTTAATTTTTGGAATTTAATTTATAATATAAAAGTTAGCTGAAATTAATAATCCAATTGGACCTAATAATATGAATTTTAATCTATTTTAGTAATATAAGTGTTAATTAATGTAATGATATATTTTGAAAAATAAAAATAAAAATTTTCTTTACTATAATAATAAAATTTAGTTAATAATGTACTTTTAACTTAATATAAGGAAATACAGCTTTATATTGGATATTACAGTAATAATTGTATTTAACTAAAATCATAGTTTATTTAATGTCCAAATAAAAAAATTGTATAATAAAATAGAAATTATAAAATAACCATTTTAAAAATTGTAAGTATATAAATATAATACTTCGATTATATAAAATGTTAGGGTGGAAAGTATTACATTCCAAAATGCTATGATTTCTTAAGGTATTACATTCTAAAATGCTATGATTTCTCAAGGTAACAGTTCCAAATTGCTTTGATTTCTTAAGGTTACATTTTAAAAATGCTATTATTTCGAAATGGTTATATTTTCGAAATGTTATGGTTCTAAAGGTTGCATTTTTGAAGCGTTATGGTTTCTAAATTGTTATGTTTTCAAAGTGTTATAATTAAGTTTATAAATTTGAAAGTGTTACAACTTTGGAAATGAATATTATTTTAAGAATAATGAAATCGAATTTATATGGTTTTGAAATGAATATGTTTTGATATGAAATATAAACCATATGAAATAAATAACCATGGGTTATAATAACGTTTGGTTGTTAAAGAGACTGGGATCGGTAATTTTCATACTCTCTGCCAATACCGAAAATAACTTTAAGAACGGTGTATGGGGTGGAGATTCCAGAATAAAGTCGGTGGTTGGCGATGTTCTATTTGAGGTATATACATGGACCTGACTCTCATGAGTTAGCTTAAGGTGGCTAAAACAGGAGCAATTGACGGGCCAAGTGAGGTAGCTCCTCCGATCGGACACATTTCTTCGATTGTCATTCTATTACTTTATGATTGATTTGTTGTGCACCTTTGATTTTTGGGAGTGTGGATCGAGGTGGACGGTAGCTGCGGCTATGCATTACCACCGGCTTGGAAGTGTAATTGGTATATCTACCATAGCATTGCCTAGTTGTGTCGTGTCACCTACCTTATCGAGACCACTACGAGTTTATTTTGTACCATACCTATGGAGTGCCCTCTAACGACGTCCAGTATGGGGGGATTACGATACTGTATAGACTATGGAAATATATAAAATGTGTTAAGGGGGATATGGGTAACGCCTTAGCGCTATTTCAATAGTTTATCTTACTTTAGACATTATTATAATAGCATATTGTACTACATAGTAGATAGTTTAATGGATCCTTAAAGGATGGGCGATCCTAGGCATCCTTTGAGTTACTGATGCATTTCGATTACAGTTCACTTGAGTTGATTTACATTTTTATAAGTATATATGTCCTGACTCGAGTGTTTTGTGTTTTGCTTTGCGCTCGTATCAGCCTGAGTGTCACAGCTTTGGATTCCTCTTTTGGAGCTAGAGATCTACCAGATATTTAGCTTTTGATCTGTTATTTCCATTCAGCCTTTGCTTATATATTAGTGGACTTATGTATTTGGGTTTTCAGTTGTATTTGCTTTTAGACTCTGGTGTTATGTATTTGTTTTGAGACTATGTATTCATGAACTACTATGTTTATTTTATTCTATTGCGAGTTATTCCGATATTCTATGTCTGTGATTCTGCGATTGATTTTATTTGCCCCAAAATTTATTAACAATATGTTGTTTTGAATTATTCAAGTCCGACATGTGTGGTTTTATTATTGATTTGAATGGTCCGAAATAGTAGGATGTTACAGGAAGATTTCAATATTTTTGATTATCTAGCTGTTTGAGGACTATTGTTAGATTTAACTGTGTTTTACAGATACCGACTTCATCGAAAGGAACCTTCTGAGTGCGTCGAAGCCCCTGTTTTTCCAAGTAATCCAAGTCTTTAACTCCAAAATCACCAATATCAAACTCTCACCTTTTAGCGGATCGAAACCTCAAAACCCAACCTGCTTTCACTCAGATTTCAGAATCGGATTCAAATCATTTAAGAAACTAGCTTTCAACAAGGTCGAAACCATCTAAACAAGTCATACTCTTGAATCCTTAGAGCCAACCTTAGGGTTCCTCAACCATTTCGAAAGGAAGGTTTCGAAATGATAGTCAAACAACTTCAGTCAGCTCGAAAGGTTCAATGAAAAGAGTAAAAAGTGTTTTGACTAGATTAAAAGGTCAATAACGGAAAGTTTTGCAATAAAAACCAATTCAAAAGGGTAAATCAAAGGAAGTATTCACATCCTTGTTCCCTCTTCTTAACCAAAAGAGACCAAAAAGAACTCACCCTTTTTTAAACTCTACTTTGGGGTGTTGACAAGTTGCTTGTTAACAAAAGTAATATGATGTTGCACTAACCTTTATTGCATTTGTACATGTGGAATATGCAAGTATATGATTTTTGTTTGATGATAATAAACATATATACATTCATTTAAATGTATTTGTTAATGTACTATTCTATTTTTCATAGATTAAATAGATATTTGTTGAATAAAATAAATTACACAGAATTTGAATGGAATTTGAATTCAAACAGAAATTTTATTCAAATAAATATTTATTACATTTTTGAATAGTACAATTTCAAGCTCTCACTATACATATACAGTTTTGAATACATCACGTTTCATATTTACATTAATAACCTCACTACATATCACTCATACTCGTATTTTGTCTTCAACTGCATTCCAGTTTGAATCCAGCATCTGAGCAATCTGCAAAAATATTCACTAACGCAGTAAAATTGAAAAAGAAATATCTCTGCAATATAAAATGAAATATGATTTTTGGAAATATGATTTGCCTCAGTTATTTGGGTTGTTCATCATCATTCACACTTGAATTCATCATACACGAACAATGTGACATGCATAGTGTATCACTGTACATGCCACAAGGCCGTACACACCGATATACACTTGATAATGTTACAGGGACAGGTGAGCACAAGGTCAAACCCAAATATAAAGACAGGTTCAACTCAGGTGCAATATAAATGAAATCACGACACGAGCACAAGGTCAAACCCGAGTTTTTAAAACTGGATTCAACACAAGGCTACGTGAAGACTGAAACAACATGCAAATGCATCAAAATAATGTCGAAGACATGAAACAAGACTAAAACCAAGCAACAGTGAATGGGAAGACACACATGAACATGAAATCAATCCAGTTCAAATGCAACAGACACACATGAATGAGAAGACTACTATGCAGTGTACTGTAATACAACAGTGACATGCACATCAACTACCAGCCCGAGTGAAACCAAACCGAACATGTCCAGTTACAAGCTACAAATACCAATGATACAAGAGAGGTAACATCATGGTACAATGCATAAATGACCACAGAATATAAATGAGACTCAGCGGTGAATCAACAATCTCGGCAAACATCAACAAGTTCATGTATGCATCAGTGATCAAATATGAAGTACACAAGTACAAGATCAACACAGCAGTCTTAAGTGACACAGTTGCAAACAACATGAATATCACAAGTAACAATATGGTTAAATGTCATAAGCATGAACAATCCAGTATGGAAAATGAATGGAGCAATGAGCAAGTGCAACAAAATGGATGCAGCGATATCAGATGTAAACAGTGAACAACAATGCAATGTTCAAGTGGAGACCAAAGAAGTATTGAAATAACCAGAAACAATATCAGTGCAACGGTGATGGCCGTGGACATGCAATCGCATAAACAAAGTCAAGTGACCGAAGTCAGAGTTGACAAAAGATTAGAGATGACCAAGTCCAAAAAATTAAATACGTATCTTTGAAAAAGTCAAAGCAAAGTAGAATAGGAAAGTTTCTGCAGTGACAATCAAGAGAAAATCGAACGCGTGAAAATCAAAGCCGTGAGCATCAAGTAGTAAATATATCAGGAAAGAACAAATTGGGAAAGTATCGAATTGATACGAACAAAATCAAGTGTCACGAATTTATATAAATACAAAACCCAAAAACTCATCACCGGCATCGAGTTAAAAGCAAACAATCAAACCAGCAACGAAAAAGATTACGTACCGCAACAGTGAACTCGATCGTCTCGAAGCAACCAAGTCCAAATTTCATAAAACAATCAAAGGAGCAGCTGCGAACAAGCAACGCAAACTATCGGTCATCAGAGAACGAGCAAGAGCAAAGTAACCAGAATCGATCATTAGAAAAGCCGCGAGCAACGAGCAACACAAATCAGAGGAAGCGAATATTGAAAAGCCCCAATTTGGATCGCAAGCCCTAAATTCAGATCGAACAAAGAATACAACAGAAGGCCGCCATTTTTCTTCACAAACAAAAGACAGTGGATCGGGTTAAAGAATAAGGGGCCGGCCTTATTTGTTAAAAGGGGATTATTTTGTTTAGGGTTTTATTAAAAAGGGGTTTTTTATTTTGAGCAAAAATTAGGGTTTAAAGTTTATAGTTTATATTTTTGCTCCTGGTTTTATTTTTGAAGTTGTTTTTTCTTTTCAAGTCAAAGAATTTGTAATCACCACCTAGGTTGTAGGTAGTGTCAATTGTCTAGTTAGAATTAGTTCAGTGAGCAGGGTGTGCAAATTTGCACAACTCTATAGGCGGGAGCAGAGTTTGTGAGTAAACGAAACTCTATAGGCGGAGCAGGGTGTGCGAGTCTAGTAGAGTGTTTGTGAGAGGGAGCAAAGGTTTGCGAGTCTAGGAGAGTGTTTGTAAGCGGGATACTGTTTAATTATAATAGAAATCTGGAAATGCGGCAGTAGGCAGGGGTTGCCGAAGCTGGGTAAATATTGTTTGTGATTTACTTTTCAGCATATTTATTTCTGCAGTTTGTTTCTATGTTTAATTCGAGAAAATTTGCTGTAACCCTATTCACCCCCCTCTAGGGTTAATCTAGATCCTACAAGTGGTACCAGAGCACGGTATTTTTCTTTAACTCTAGAGTCATGAATTCATCAAATAATGCTTTTTCTGAGGGGAAATCTATTGTTAGGCCACCCATGTTTAACGGGAATGATTATGCTTATTGGAAAGTTAGGATGGTTATATATCTTAGTTCTGTTGATTATGATGTTTGGGATATTATTGAAACTGGCTATAAATCCCCCACTATAACCGTTGGTGATACTGAGATTCCTAAACCTAAGGATAGATGGGATGCTAACGATAAGAGATTAAAAACTACGAATGCTAAAGCTATGAATGCTTTGATATGTGCTCTTGATAATAATGAATTTAATAGAATTTCTCATTGTAAAACTACACAGGAAATTTGGCATACCTTGGAGGTGACACATGAAGGAACTTCTCAAGTCAAGGAGTCTCGTCTAGCCCTATTCAGCAATGAATACGAGAACTTTGTGATGGACAAAGGCGAGAGCATAAAGGACATGTTTGGACGCTTTTCAACTTTGGTGTATAACGCTAGAGCGCTTGGGAAGGTATTCACTAAGGTAGAGCTTGTGAGGAAGGTTCTACGAGTCTTACCGATAAACTTTGAGGCAAAAGTCACGGCAATCCAAGAATCGAAAGATTTGAGTAAACTAAGCATGGAGGAGTTGATTGGTAACTTGATGACATATGAGCTTGAGCTAAAAGCAAAGGAGGAACGCAACAACTCCGAACCAAAGAAAAAGACGATTGCCTTAAAGAGCAAAGAAGAGAGCGATGAAGATGAAGTAGATCCAATTGAAGAGCTTGCAATGGCTGTTAATAAACTTAGAAACTCATCAAGATTCAAGCCACGCAAGAAGAAAACAAGTAGCAATAGGTCAAAACATTCTGACAATTCCGATAATGAATTAATGTGCTTTAACTGCAAGAAGCCCGGACACTTCATACAAAAATGCCCACTTCTCAAAAACAACAAAGGAAAGAAAAAGAAAACGAAGGCCTTTGCAGCTACTTGGGATGATGAAGAAGGAAAGGAAGTTTCGGATAGCAGCTCAGAGGAGGCTAACTTGTGTCTTATGGCGAAATCAGATTCAGAAACAAGCTCAGAGGAATCTAGTGAGGGAGGTAACTATTCCTATAGAGACCTTGTTTTTATGTGTCTTGATCTCACTAAAGTAGTTGATGCTCTTGAATCTAAAATTGAAAAACTGAAATCTGATAGGAGAGAACTTGCTCGTGAAAATTTTAGGTTAGAAACTGAACTTGAAAATATTCAAAACCTAGAATGTAAAAAATGTAAAATTTTAGATTCAGAATTGACAAGACTTAAGAATAGCTTTGAGAATCTTGAAAAAGAAAACTTGAGTCTTAAGGAAATCATTGACACTAGGAAAAAGGATTTTATAGATAGATGCACCTCACTTGTCACTGAAAACACAACACTAAAAACCAAAGTCCAAAACCTTGAGAAATCTCTGAATAACTTTTCAAGAGGCGAAAAATCTTTCAACATGCTATTGGGAAATCAAATTTTTGCTAACAACAGAAAAGGACTAGGCTTTGGGAAAACACAAGTTGAGGATAATGCAAAAGGGAAGAGTGTCTTTGATAGATGTGAAATAATTGAACATCGTTTTGAAAATTGTAGTCATAGGAACAAGAACACAAAATTTATACAAGTTTGGGTTCCTAAGAATTCTACGAACAAATTTCATGTCTATTGGAACAAGAATGAAAGAACAAAACAAATTTGGGTTCCAAAGGGTGTGTTTATTCACAATGCTTCAGCCACTAACAATCATGGACCTATAAAAACAAATAGGTCACAAAAATCTTTCATCGTGTAGGTATGGTGGCAGGCTAAGGAACAACAACAGTGTTCTCTGGATTTTGGCTGTTCCAGAAACACAACGGGCAACGAAGCAAAGTTCCTTAGCCTAGTACAAAGGTGACAGAATCACAATGGGCAACCATGAAAAATTATCGTAAAGGTAAAACAGGTAAAGGTATATTTATTTGATCGATGAATTAAATGTGATCATCTACACCATATTCTGAATGAAATCAGCCAGTTTTGAGATGTTGAAAAGATGATGTTTTTTTATTCTGACTTGTTCGACATTATTGGCCAATTAAATTTATGCCAAAATCACTATTCTTCATACATATTTGTTTGGATTAAACATTGTGTTTTGTTGGATACATTTGATCATAGTTCGGCTAACTCTATATTCACGGTTTTTTGATTATTTACATAGCTTCAATTCAAATTCAAAAGAATGTCATTTAAATTGGTGCTAAAATTGGGTTTGAAATTTTTGATGCACACTTCATGGTCTGGTTTATCAAATTTAGTTAGTGATATTTTAGATTGAAAGAGAAACTCAGATGCAGATTACACTGGTAATCTAGTTGATAGAAAAATTACTAGTTGAACGTGGTTTTGAGACATTTAGTAACTGCGTCGTTTTTCAAAGAAAATATCTGCATAACTTTTCATAATTTTCATTTAGCAAAAAAATTTTTTTCTCATATAACCCCTTCGAGAAAATAATTGTTTGACCATATTTTCAGATTAGTTATTTTAAATGACAAATTTTGACTAATCCGACTCCCTACTAATTATCAAAAAGATAAATAGTGATTGAAAAGATGATAAGTGTTGATATTTAACATACATTACTCAAAAGAGTATATTTGAAAAATTTCTTTAGGAATTCAAACAAGAGTTATAAAACTTTTTGTTGGGTAAAGATTCCATGACCATTTCTTTATCTATCATATTTCTATCGACCATGGTTTATCAAATATTCAATATAGTTTGTCGATATGTGGTACTATAATCAGGAATCATTTGTTTTTCATGTCACATTTTTTTTAAAATAAATAAATATCCAAAGTATTCACTCTCATTTAAAAGTCCTCACGGTTATGCATGGGTGAATTACTTGGATTTTTGATTATGTGCTTCCATGCTCATTTAAAAGTCCTCACGGTTATGCATGTATGGAACGCATATCAAAATTAATTGATTAAATAGACAAGTTAATTCTAATCCCATTTAAAAGTCCTCACGGTCATGCGTGGTTAGAAAATACTTGATTTCATTTTTTAAAATTAAATTGGAATACTAATCTCATTTAAAAGTCCTAACGGTTATGCATGATTAGTAGATATTCAAATTCCTGATATAAATGTACCATAAGCAGATACAACTGTATGATTTTATATGAGAACATCATTACCATCATTTCTAAAAGTGGAATATGCTCCTAACAAGGGTAGTTATGGTTTTTGTTTGATTCTTATTGGAGTTTAATATTTATATTCAATTTGATTTTTAATGTTGGATTAATATTGATCACTTTATCTCTATTTTCTCTAACACTATTATTCTTTTGTTGATAACAAAAGGGGGAGAGAAAAGATAAGATTTTGTCAAATAGAATCAAGCAAAGGTCAAATAATTTTCCATTTGCATCTAGACTCATTTATATATTTCTATTTGTATGCATATATGTAGGGGGAGCATCATGTAGAGAGGAAGCATTTAAATAGGGGGAGCATCATGTAGAGATGAAGCATTTAAATAGGGGGAGCAATTAGAGTATATCATTGATAAAATACATTTAACACGGTCAAAATCTTAAATATATGTTTGTTATCATCAAAAGGGGAAGATTGTGGAATATGCAAGTATATGATTTTTGTTTGATGATAATAAACATATATACATTCATTTAAATGTATTTGTTAATGTACTATTCTATTTTTCATAGATTAAATAGATATTTGTTGAATAAAATAAATTACACAGAATTTGAATGGAATTTGAATTCAAACAGAAATTTTATTCAAACAAATATTTATTACATTTTTGAATAGTATAATTTCAAGCTCTCACTATACATATACAGTTTTGAATACATCACGTTTCATATTTACATTAATAACCTCACTACATATCACTCATACTCGTATTTTGTCTTCAACTGCATTCCAGTTTGAATCCAGCATCTGAGCAATCTGCAAAAATATTCACTTACGCAGTAAAATTGAAAAAGAAATATCTCTGCAATATAAAATGAAATATGATTTTTGAAAATATGGTTTACCTCAGTTATTTGGGTTGTTCGTCATCATTCACACTTGAATTCATCATACACGAACAATGTGACATGCACAGTGTATCACTGTACATGCCACAAGGCCGTGCACGCCAATATACACTTGATAATGTTACAGGGACAGGTGAGCACAAGGTCAAACCCAAATATAAAGACAGGTTCAACTCAGGTGCAATATAAATGAAATCACGACACGAGCACAAGGTCAAACCCGAGTTTTTAAAACTGGGTTCAACACAAGGCTACGTGAAGACTGAAACAACATGCAAATGCATCAAAACAATGTCGAAGACATGAAACAAGACTAAATCCAAGCAACAGTGAATGGGAAGACACACATGAACATGAAATCAATCCAGTTCAAATGCAACAGACACACATGAATGAGAAGACTACTATGCAGTGTACTGTAATACAACAGTGACATGCACATCAACTACAAGCCCGAGTGAAACCAAACCGATCATGTCCAGTTACAAGCTACAAATACCAATGATACAAGAGAGGTAACAGCATGGTACAATGCATAAATGACTACAGAATATAAATGAGACTCGGTGGTGAATCAACAATCTCGGCAAACATCAACAAGTTCATGTATGCATCAGTGATCAAATATGAAGTACACAAGTACAAGATCAACACAGCAGTCTCAAGTGACACAGTTGCAAACAACATGAATATCACAAGTAACAGTATGGTTAAATGTCACAAGCATGAACAATCCAGTATGGAAAATGAATGGAGCAATGAGCAAGTGCAACAAAATGGATGCAGCGATATCAGATGTAAACAGTGAACAACAATACAATGTTCAAGTGGAGACCAAAGAAGTATTGAAATAACCAGAAACAATATCAGTGCAACGGTGATGGCCGTGGACATGCAATCGCATAAACAAAGTCAAGTGACCGAAGTCAGAGTTGACAAAAGATTAGAGATGACCAAGTCCAAAAAATTAAATACGTATCTTTGAAAAAGTCAAAGCAAAGTAGAATAGGAAAATTTCTGCAGTGACAATCAAGAGAAAATCGAACGCGTGAAAATCAAAGCCGTGAGCATCAAGTAGTAAATATATCAGGAAAGAACAAATTGGGAAAGTATCGAATTGATACGAACAAAATCAAGTGTCACGAATTTATATAAATACAAAACCCAAAAACTCATCACCGGCATCGAGTTAAAAGCAAACAATCAAACCAGCAACGAAAAAGATTACGTACCGCAACAGTGAACTCGATCGTCTCGAAGCAACCAAGTCCAAATTTCATAAAACAATCAAAGGAGCAGCTGCGAACAAGCAACGCAAACTATCGGTCATCAGAGAATGAGCAAGAGCAAAGTAACCAGAATCGATCATCAGAAAAGCCGCGAGCAACGAGCAACACAAATCAGAGGAAGCGAATATTGAAAAGCCCCAATTTGGATCGCAAGCCCTAAATTCAGATCGAACAAAGAATACAACAGAGGGCCGCCATTTTTCTTCACAAACAAAAGACAGTGGATCGGGTTAAAGAATAAGGGGCCGACCTTATTTGTTAAAAGGGGATTATTTTGTTTAGGGTTTTATTAAAAAGGGGTTTTTTATTTTGAGCAAAAATTAGGGATTAAAGTTTAGAGTTTATATTTTTGCTCTTGGTTTTATTTTTGAAGTTGTTTTTTTCTTTTCAAGTCAAAGAATTTGTAAATCACCACCTAGGTTGTAGGTAATGTCAGATTGTCTAGTTAAAATTAGTTCAGTGAGCAGGGTGTGCGAGTTTGCAAAACTCTATAGGCGGGAGCAGGGTTTGCGAGTAAACAAAACTCTATAGGCAGAGTAGGGTATGCGAGTCTAGTATAGTGTTTGTGAGCGGGAGCAAAGGTTTGCGAGTCTAGTAGAGTGTTTGTAAGCGGGATACTGTTTAATTCTAATAGAAATCTGGGAATACAACAGTAGGCAGGGGTTGCCGAAGCTGGGTAAATTTTGTGTGTGATTTACTTTTCAGCATATTTATTTCTGCAGTTTGTTTCTGTGTTTAATTCGAGAAAATTTGCTGTAACCCTATTCATCCTCCCCTCTAGGATTAATCTAGATCCTACAGTACATTCTATTTTTGCATTGTCACATTGTTACTTATTGACTTTACTGTAAATGTTTAAACTATATGATATATTAATCACAGTACCAATAGTAGGGAAAATGCATCATACTATATTTCAAAGTGGATAATCTAAACTAAGGAAGAATATTTCCAATTGTCATATATAGTCAATAACTGTGCAATAGTTAGACTAGTAAATTTCAATTATTGTCTTAGCTATATGCAAATACTACATTTTTTTTAGTTTACACTAATTTTCTAATATGTTCAGCTATGTGTAAAAGTTCACGAAAAGAGCGAACATGGTAAGTCTTTGTTATCTATGTCAAGTTTCTCTAATAGCAAAGGCTATCACCTATCTTTATTTCTTTTAGCCCAAGTTTCAATTAGGATCTGTTATGAAAATAGTAGCGCTTTGCGGAAGCTTTTATCAATGGATCTTTGTGACTCAAGTCACAAAGAGATAACTTGGATTGAGTACAAGACAAATTGAAATCAAAATGCAATAACACAAGATATTCCACCCAGTTATGAAAATAGTAGCGCTTTGTGAAAGCTTTTTTTCAATGGATCTTTGTCATCCAAATCACAAAGAGATAATTTGAATTGAAAACAAGACTGAATTGAAATCAAAACTCAATAATACAAGATATTCTACCCAATCACCCACTTTATTGATTCACCAAAATTTTGTTTACAATTAATAGAACAAAGCTAAAATAAACAAAATACCATTAATTCAATAATCAAATTGAGAAGGGAGCAAATATCTATATGGCTAAAATTGTTGGAGCAGAAGAACAAAGATGGAGAAGAGAACATTAGCAAATAGATTTTCCACCATACTTTTACACTCTCTTCTAGTCTCTATTTATATAATCAATTACTTAATGTTCGAGTTAACATTAGATGGAAAACAATAATTTGATTATGCAATTAGAGTGAGAAATAAACATACTCAAATATGCTTATTAATTAGGGAAACAAAATCTTCTCTTTTTTTCTTTTGCATATTTATTTCTCTCTATTTGTGATTTTGTATCACCAAAATTTAACAGGATCATCGTTTGCGTAGCGTAGTACGAGTTTGATCAAGTATATCATTTTTAGTATTCAATATTTCATAAATTTTTTACCGTATATAGGTAGAGTCTAAAAGATAAAAAGCGGTGGGAAGAGTGTTTCTTTTCAGCACATACTTACTCTTTTGAACTTTTAGGTACTTATTTATGATGTCATATTTATGCCATTAAAAACATACAATGGTCATCATATATTCATTTTCAGAAACATTGGGAAGAGTTACTTTGTTCATTTTTGGATATCTTGATGTTTCAACAAGTAGCTCAAAGTGTTGGATACACATTAGTGTAACTGTGGAGTGACTTTCAGTTTTACCATGCTTTTATTTTGTTAATGCAGGCAATCCAGTATTTAGTAGGTGGTAAGATGTATACATTAGAATCTCGATTCATTAATTTGTGTCACCTTGGAGCAACAACTGCATAGTCTGTGAATAAAAGTGTTCTTAGTTATATTGCATCATTAATAATTAATGTAACAATTGTAATTATATGAATATACATTATAATTTATTGTCCAACGTATTAATGGATTTATTTGTACTTCATTATTAATGTTATGTCAACAACATATAAAGGTTTTGAACTATCTTTACAAATTTTCAAATCATTATTGCCTTCGAATTGACAACATACAGGAAAGAATAATAATTCTCACAACGTTTCGCGAACATGGTTTATATGAATTATATGATGCTTGAAAATGTGGTTTTAGGCCTATCAACAATAACTGTAAATTATTGTATAATCATCATACATAACATTTACTAAATATTGCAATTATTGGTGTAACAATGAAAAAGAATCGTGGTTACACTGTGCTTTACAATACTTAAATAGTATTGCAGTAATGTTTAACTACTTTTACAAATTTGCACAATATTTGTAAAATATAATAGAAAACGCTTTTCCAATATTTTTAACAATGTTTTTGCAAATGTTGTAAAAGAATTTAACCCTTTCACAACTATGGTAATAACGGCATTATGAAAAATGCAGTTAAATTATTTTAACAATATATTACCTTAGTTGTTAAGAGGGTTTTTCTTGTACTATTATTTTTTCAACAGAAGGCATTTCTGATTTATGACTCCTAATTTCATTAAACATCTATTTCTTTCATGGCCAAGAACACCACATTTGAACCAGCTGATGGGTTCTATGTAGTCATTAACCAGATACCTATCTCCTCCGTACATCTATAACATAAGGAACCCTTTTCTTGAAATCGGTCCACTCTCTGATATTTGGTTTTTGAACCGACGAATTATCCCTAGCAATGCAAATTTGAGGAGAAACCAGATTATCTTTTACAACTTAAGAATAGGAACGATAGTTGATTAGATTCGATCTAGAGAGAGACGAAAATGAAGAACAATAATAGTATGCAGGCTAATTAGAAAAATTAGTGAGATTTTAGGAGACGTAAGCCACCATTTTCGTTCTCATTTAACTTTAATTTCTGAAAAATTTACTGTTTAAATTTTATTAATTTTTTCTATAATAATATTTTAATTTTAACCTAACTTGTCAATTTAATTAGTTAATTATATGTTTTAATATTTTTATGTGTTGACATTCAAAATATGAACATACAATAGTATTAAGTATAACTAATCTAAAGGCAATACGCGAAGAAGTGCAAGTAATTGTTGTATTTACGGTTAATAAGTAATCAGATATAATCCAAATATTAAATATCAAGTACACACATTGACATTTCACAAATGATAAAAACTAATTACAAAAGCGTTTTATTTTTGAATGTGAGAAAATAGAATATAACAGATAATACAATTAACTACGGAAACTTTTCTTAATTTTAAGGAAAAAGATACAAGAAAAACAGTACGGAAAATTAAGTGCAAGTAGTTATTTACAACTAACATTTATTTCAGACGCTAAATGAGAATAGTTTTCCTAATTTCTTAGTTCTGTATTTAAAGTGACATATTTTTTTAACTTGGGTCCAAGCCTTGCCTTTTACACACTTCTCGTAAAAAAAGTATACAGGGATTATAGATGTGATGAGTTTAAACGGACAGACATAATTTAATTTCGTTCAGGAGTTTACCAGTCCATGGGGTTCTTCGAGCTGATTAATTTTATATTTCTATGCTAGTATATATCAACTAAAATGTTTCTAAAATTATTTTTTTCAAAATTTAAGCATCATTTTTTCTTTAAAAAATATCATCAATGGTTGCTGTGTACATAAGGAAGACCAAAAAAATGGTATGGTAAAAAGGGCCAGTCATAGTAAAATATATAACCAGCAGCAATTTCCTTAATAAAAACATTTGAATTCCATAAAAGAACAGGATTTAGCTGATAAACTCTTTATTTATTATTCAATCTTTCCAGGAGATTGCAGAACTTTTACATAAAATTACATTATGCGGATAATAATAAGTAAAAAAAGATGGTTCCACGTGCATTCCCGGGCATTATTTTCTTGTTCTTATGATTATTTTATCTTATCATTCTTTTAGACAATAGATAAATATTCGGAAGCAAGCATCCAACATTCAAGTTTATGCCCGACGCTGTGGAGGTTGATAATCATCATATTCACTAAAGTCGATCCTATTATCATTCTCTATTGCAGTTTGTGCGCTACCGATAAGGACCCCGCCATTGCGTTCAGGAATATCTTTAAGTTTGCTCAAGTCAAACCTAAGTTTGACCTCATTAGCTCCTGCTTCAGTTCTGTTATTGCTGCCAATTTCTATCCCAGTAAAGGCCGGGGCATTTCGGGTTCCACCATCTTCCACATGGCCATATCCGCCACCACTGTATCGGTGTCCTCCATTTCCGTTTCCTCTTCTGTTGTACCTATTTCCTTCACCTCCACCTCTATTGGTGTTATATCCACCGCCATAGTTACCTCCAATGGCACCGTACTGGCCACCATAATACCTGCCATCACCATATGTTTCTTCTTCCATGGAATGTTCTACCCACATTGAAGCCGTATCACCATGGTATGCACCGTTATAGTTACCAACTCCTCCTCTTCTTTCACCCCGAAAGTTTCTGTTGAAAGCCTGTTAACAAATGAAGAAGAAAAAACATATTCATTAGGTGTATATCTGTGCATGTTTTGCCCAAAAAGTTTGCTACTGTATAGAGACATAGCCATTTGAGATGGAAAGAGAAAGATGTGTGTTTAATTTTACTACTTCAAAAGCATTATGGATTCTTCTCTCAATATCTCATGGATATTACTATATCTAATTCTTTATTTTGCTCATGTCTTTAATTCAATACATCTCATTTCATTATTAATACGTTCAAGTGAAATATCATTCAATTACAAACTTTCAATTTTAAAGTTATTATTCACTAATCAACCTTGACCAAATATAACACATATACCCACCAAAGTGTGGGTGAAACTGAGAGATGAAAGATGAAGAGATACTGTCACTTTTATTCATTGAATAACAAGACTACATATATAAGCATACTAATTTAAGAAAAGCAAACGCTACACAAACTAACAGACTTGCATCTAGAATGGGTAAATATGCCTTACTTGTTGGAAAACGCTACCAACTATGCTAAGAACTAGGACAACAAAGATTTTTTCTTCTTCTAAAATTGATTACATGGAAATATAATATCAAAAGGTTATTTAATGTTTATAATATCCAGAATTAAGTCGTGAGAATGTGAAGTTTGAAATAAGTAGCTGGATTTATTTGATCAAAGCAGAGATGGATACATCAGTATGAAATGACATGAAAATGGGTTTACCGACCATTTGATCAAAGCATGCAAACATCGATTTGTTTATGATAAAACAATGGACAGTTCATTTATAACATATCAAAATGAAAGCATCATACTTTACTGGAAACAAAAAAGAGTTAGAAGGCTCACCATTTTTGCAAACCAAATGGGTGATTATACTCCGGAAATGTTGTTCTTGTAATTGACTTGCTATGGCTAAGGTCTTAATTTATAGAAGCTTTTATATTCTATGGGGGCCCAAAGAATATTTAATTCCACCCTCTCTTTTTATGCTACAGATATACTTAAGTAATTAAAAGCAGTACTAAATACTCCTCCATGTTGCGTTTCATTTCACCCATTTAATTAATGTCCAAGATACTGTCTCTTGGAATATCTAATCGGCAATGTATAGACTTTTCTTCTTCTTTTCCATGTCCGTGAATTTGGTGGCCTTGGTCATAACATTCTAGTACCAACTTTCATGTTCACGAATCAAGCACATAGATTAACCATTACTTGCACGGCACAAGAAGAAAAAGTATATATAGTTATGATTTACCAAAGTGAGATGTTATTCTCCTGTAAATATATTCACTGTCTTTATATTATTATTATTGGAGCTGTCATACTAAATTAACGATTACAATTTACAGTCCTTAACAAGCATGGTTACGACCACTTGAAGCATAAGAATGAAGTGAGCATCCTGATAAAGAATATTTATCTCTTTCCTTAGTCCATTACTCTTATCTTAGGAATATTTATCATCTATAAAGAAAGGTGACAATGATTGTTGTATTATTAATCTTTCGGCCAAACTGATTCTTCTCGGAAAACTACATCTATCTTTCAAACATTTTCACGTTGTAGTTTATGAAGAATTGAGCTAATTCATCACTTTAATAGTACGATTGTAGCTCAGCTAGCCAAAACAAAAATACCCTTTATAAAATAAGAAGCGAGAAGGGATCGATTTCAATAATGGAGTAATTTATTTCAATATGTGTTGTTAGGTCGTCAGTTTACACTTTTTTAATTAAATTTTTACATGTTGTGTTGACTGAAAATTAGGTTTAGTTGAGTGTCCAAACAAATTGTGTATATTGATTTTATTTATTTATTTTCATTTGTATGAACCATTGGAATCCAGTGAATTAATATGATTTTTATATAAACAAAATTGAAATAATACGCCCTTTCATACGCGTGCTTGTGATTTGTTGTGTTGTATTATAGTTGACACAGATAACTGCTTAGATTCATAGTGCTGGGTGAGTGGGAGTGTATGTAACTTTAGATGAGTTTTACCGTGATAGACTTAAAAGATGCTCTAAAAGGAAGATTATCACTACTAAAAAATGCTTAAAAAGCGACAGGGTTGGACGACCACTCCTGACGTTTTATTTTCAACGGCTTCCGACGGACCTTCGACACCGTCGCAAAATCGCGAATTACAGACTCCGACCGAGTCTTTCTTCCTCATTTCAGCATAACCTAATTTTAATTTCCAAAATCCCAAATTCACTCCTCAAGCCTCCAATCACTAATTCCGTATTTTTTCATCTTCTCCTGCTACGAATTCAACCTCTCTTCCTTTCTAGCTCATGTATAATATCTTATTTTCGCGAAAAATTCAATTTTTACCCTATTTATAGATTTGCATAAGATGATAAATTAGGGCTAAATGGTGATTGAAATTGTTTCCAATAGTGTGATAATAGTTTCTAGCATTTCATGGTATACCTATTTCATCTTTTATCGTGAAATTAGAAAAAACATGTATAATTTGTGGTTGTTCGTGTATATGTAAATCATTGTATATGCGTTGATTCTACGATTGTATATGTGTGTAGCGCTGCTATCATTGTATTGTGTTAGTTGGAATAAGATAAAATGAATGAACAAGCTAGAAGTATTATATTGTGCACGTATTGACTAATGCAAAAAATAAAGCATGAGTCTAAATTATAATTGTGTGTATTTAAAAATGACAAAAATGTTACACCAGCCTTAAGTTGATGTAAAACGTCGAATAAATGTGTTAAATTAAAATATATTTTTGTAACTGTGAACAGTTAGTAAAACTGTATTTTTTCGTAAACTGCGCATATTTAACGTCCCTTAGAGAGTTTTTGGCCCCGTCTGACGAGTGTTGTACATGATCGTTATATAAATAGTCGTTTTTTTTCAAAAAACGATCATTTATATTCATCTGGTACAATGTTTGTTGGATTTATCTCTGTATTGGACAAGTTATGAATACAATAAGCATTTACATTTTGTATACTATTTCGTCTCAAACGGTTCATAAAATTTCGGCCTAACTTTTCTTTTTTGTTTCCTGCGTACACGCGTTTGAGTACAATGCAGGGAATAAAAGGGAAATGCTGTCGAAATTTTGTTGAATCGTTTAAGACGAAGTAATATACGAAATGTAAATGCTTGCTGTGTTTGTAATGGGAAGTAGGATATCTGACCATTGGAAAAAAAATATCTTTTTGTACAAAATTTTGTATCGATACGTTAAAAAATAAAATGTGTCATATTTGAAAATATTTTTTAATTTGTGAGATAGTGCTTTAAATTCAAATATTATACGACCATGAAAATAATCTTTTTCGAATTTGTATTCATGAAAATAAATATTAAATTTTAAACTTGTGACTCATTTTCTCAAATAGGAAAAATGATTGATTATTTTGTTGATCGGAGGAGATGAATATACCAAAGAAAAGAATTGAGAGGCTCAATAAAAGAAATTTTTTATAATGGTATAAACGTATTTGTTGAATTCGCTTTAAGTAATAACGAAAACGATTCAGAAATTCGTTGTCCGTGTAGTAGGTGTAGACATTTGAAGTATTTGTTACCAGATATTGTGAAAGTTCATTTGTACCAAAACGGTTTCGTACCCAAGTATTATGTTTGGGATCGGCATGGAGAAGTTATAGTTAATACTTTTGTAGAGTCTGAAAGTGTCGTTAACGAAATAGTTATCAGGACTCATATAGAAAATATGGTCGAAGATGCAGCACGATCAATGTTTCATATGGTTGAAGTTGACGACAATGATGGAAATGTTGAAGAACCAAATATTGCAGCAATTTTTTTTATGATTTACTAGATGCTGCTAAGAAACCTATTTGGGATGGTTGTAAAAGCGGCACTCAGCTGTCAGTAATCACAGAATACATTGCAACGAAGTCAAAATACAACATCACTGAAGCTGGGTTTACAGCTATTGTACAAGCTGCAAAAAGACATATGCCGCCCGATAATCTAATGTGTGAAAATCACTATGAAGTTAAAAAACTTATGTCGACTTTTGGTTTACCTTATCAGAAAATAGATACATGTTTAAAAGGCTGCATGTTGTTTTGGAAAGAAAACGCAAACCTTAGAAATTGTAAAAATTGTAATCAGGAGAGATACAAACTTAGAAAAAAGAAGGGGAGGGAAGTTCCGTACAAGCATATGCATTACTTACCGATCACTCCAAGGCTTCAAAGGTTATACGTATCTTCTGTAAGTGCATCTAATATGAGATGACATAGTGTGAGAACGGAGGAAGAGGGACGTTGACACATCCGGCCGATGGAGAAGCATGAAAGCATTTCGATAAAACGTATCCAAATTTTGCAACGGAGAGTCGAAATGTTAGATTAGGATTATGTACGGATGATTTTTTGCCATTTTCTCAATTTGGTTCTAAATATTCATCCTGGCCTATTATCGTCACACCGTATAATTTATCTCCATGGATGTGTATGAAAACGCATTATATGTTTCTTACTATTGTTGTTCTTGGCCCCGACGATCCGACACAAGGAATCGATGTATATTTACAACCGTTGATTGAGGAGTTAAAAATACCGTGGAACGAAGGAGTAGAAACATACGATGTGTCCAAGAAGAAAATTTTTCGTATGTTTGCTTCTTTGTTGTGAACTATAAGTGATTTTCCTACCTATGCAATGCTTTCAGGATGTAGTACTGCCGGTCGTCAAGCATGTTCATATTGCATGGATGAAACACGAGCATTTTCTTTACCTCATGGTAAAAAAATTCATGGTTTGACTGTCATCGATATTTTCTCCATGTAAATCATCCCTTCGGAGGAGACAAGAAAAACTTTTTAGCTAATAGGGTAGAAACTAGACAACCACCAACGATTTGGTCAAGCGAAAACATATATGAATTTATTAGAGACTATCCCAAGATATATGAAACTAAAGTGCAAACAGAAATTGAAGGCAATTCGATTGTTCATAACTGGTACAAACAAAGTATTTTTTGAGAGTTTGCATTTTGAAAACATCTTCAGCTTCATCATAATATAGACGTGATGCACAATGAGAAAAATGTATTTGATAATGTTTTTAACACAATTTTGAATGTGAAAGGGAAGACGAATGATGATTTGAAATCAAGACACGATATAAAGAATTATGCAAACTACATGAGCTTCATATGAAACCAAATGACAGTAAAAAACCCAAAGCATGTTACGAATTAGATAATAATCAAGTTAAAGTTGTGTTAAAATGGGTGGAAGGGTTAAGATTTCCTGATGGGATATCATCAAATCTTCATAGATGTGTTGACTTTAAAAATGGTAGATTGAACGGAATGAAAAGCCATGACTGTCACATAATGATGGAAAATTTATTACCCGTTATGTTCAAAGAACTACTGCCGTTAAAAGTTTGGAAGGTAGTAACGGAGAATAGTATGTTTTACAAAGAGCTTTGTTCGACTACTTTGAAAGTGCAACGTTTACGTAAACTTGAAGTAGATATTCCTATATTGCTCTGCAAAATAGAGAAAATATTTCAAGTTTTTTAATGTAATGGAACATTTACCTGTTCATCTCCCATCTGAAGCACGACTTTGAGGTCCTACCCAATATGAATGGATGTATCTATTTGAGAGGTATGTAATATGTTATTACGTAATTTAATTGCATTTGAAAGATGAAGTTAATGTAAACTAATTTTTTATAGATATCTAAATCATATGAAGAAAAATGTGAGGCAAAAAGCACGAGTTGAAGGTTCAATATATAAATCTTACATCGAAGAAGAAGCTTCGTTCTTTTTCTCTCACTATTTCAGTGACCATGTGAATATATCATTCGAAAGTGTTCCTCGTAATGATGAAGGCAACAAACAAGAGTCCTCTCAAGCAATGTTATCTATTTTTAGACAACATAGTTGGCCTTTTGGAAAATGTGCAAAAATATGGCTAGACGATAGAGACCTTCATGTAGCATACACTTATATTCTTCTAAATTGTACCGAGGTTGCACCGTTTGTTAGGTAATCTGAAATAATGATTTGTTTTTTATTCTTTTCTATAATGCATGCGCATGTATAACCTAATGTAATGATTTGTTTATATATACAGTGTTTATGAACATGAACATCCGAACGGAGATCTCAGTAAAGAATTTTCCGGTTGGTTTTCAAATTACGTTTATGAGCCGAGAAATTGTGTTGTTGACGAAGGGTTGAAACATCTTGCGATGGGACCAAAAAAGTGGTCAAGTTATATCCAATATATTTCGTCAATGGATATAAATTTAACACCAAAGAATACGGTGCAGAAAAATTAACGAATAATACTGGTGTATTTGTTAGAGGTAATGACGATCCAGAAAATCACATAAATGATTTTTATGGCGTTCTAACACAAATTTTGCAACCGACATATTTCTCACGACCCGCCGGAGGAGGTGTTTCTATTTAGATGCAATTGGTTTAGAAATGTTTCGGGTTCTGGAATTAATATGCACAAGGATTATAATCTTAACGAAATAAAGCATACATCGCACTATCACAAGTATGATCCTTTTGTACTAGCCAAACAAGCATTGCAAGTGTATTACACTCCTTATCCATCTCTGAAAAGAGATAAAGCAGATTGATCTGCAGTTTTTAAAACAAAGGCCAGATTTACATTCGATGGGAAGAATATTCCAAACGAACAAGTTTATCAGGCAGATCTTGAGGAAAATAACGAAATAATAATTACAGACGATCATACATATTTTGGTCCTTTGATCGATGAATCAAATGTTTTGGTAGAAGCGTTTGACAGTGCAGGGGAAAATTTCATAGAAAACGAGACCGAATCTGAATCAGAAGACGATGATGATTGATAAAAATCCAAATTTGATTTTTTTGCAGTTGATGTAGCTATGTTGAATTCTTGATGTATTATAAAATTGATGTAACTATGAAACCAAACCTGTACATTTACCATTGTTTACATGTTTTATATCATTTCCATTTATCATTTATTTAGCAATTTTTATTAAAAATGCAATGTAATTTGCATATTGTCGGGACATGTGACAAATTATATATCAGGTATAACACACTTCCATTTCTATTTCCATTTCAGTTATTAATTTAGCAGTTTATACCGTTGACGTATTCATTTACGTATGAAATATATTTCATTATCATGTTATTATTCTGTTTTAAAATGATGTGTGTATATATCACAGGTTTGCGTAATGTCATCTAGAGGTAGGAGCTCTTCCCGATCAGGAGACGATGGCAGTGGTCCATCGCAAGCACCACAACGTCCTGTCGTTTGTTTAGTACCTAGAGCAGAGAGGTAAGAATTAAATTTTATTCAGCATCTTATTTTTTTGATATACGTACGTACTTATCTGTATTATTTAAAAACAAGGGGTTCGACCTACTTCCCTCGAAGGTCGTGTTGGATGTTTCTAGAGCGTCTTACCGGAGTAGAATGAGTGCTTGTTGGCCGAAGTGGGATAACATCCCTTCCCACATATTAGAGTGTATTTGGCAGGATTTCCTAGTAAGTATATTTTTCTGTTTTTCATTTTTAATCCATTTATGTCGTTTTTTTTACTGTTTATTGTTTACAGTTTAATATTCTTTTTGCTTTTTATCGTGAAACACAGGCTGAGATAGACATTCAGATGGAGATATGAAATTGGCATGGGAATATTGGATGAAGAAGATGCGCAAAAACTATAGGGACTCGATATCCGAAATAAAGAAATCAGGTAAGAGACCACGTTGGATGGGGAAGAGTGTATGGCAAGCATGGTTGGGATACTAGAAAACTGACACAGCGAAGGCAAGTATACTAATTTTTTTAAATTATTTGACTCGTAGTAAATATCAAAAAATACATGATCGATAAATAATGTATCAACTTTTGAATGTACTGGCAGAGTCGGAAAGAAACTCTGCAAACAGAAATAAAAATCTCATCACTCATCGCGAAGGGTCGAAATCATTTCAGCAGTATCGGCAGAAGTTGGTAAATTTACTGAATACATTTTTTAAATAGTTTGTGCTATATAATTTTAAATGTACAACAATTGTCTGTAAAAATCAATTTTAGGAAGCTGAGGCGCATGGTCCCGTGGTCTATATGGACGTGTTCACTCGTGCGCATGCTATTGAGTATGTAAATCTGGAAGGGAAAGTTTCGTGTACATGGCACGACGATAAATCCAACAAGAGCCATGTAAGCATATTTCATTTTATGCAGCATTAGTAATAATTGTTCCACTTGTTAAAATATAATGAAATAAGATATGATGATATTAATGTATTAATGCAGGAAAAGTTTATGGTGCAGCGTTAGAAACTCCTTCCTGATATGGGTCAAGATCAGCCGACGATGGATGAGGATGATACTATTTTTGAGTCAGTTATGGATCCACCGGAGCATGGAAGACGATACGGATTTAGCAATCAAGTGGTAAGTATATAATATATTGGCAATCAAGGAGTAATTTCAAATTTATTACTCTCATCCTTCCCTATAGTTAATTTACTTATGCTAAATTTTTCAAAAGTTATGTTAATTCAAAATATAAATCAACAGTCTTGTCACTATAGTTATTTGGTGTTACCACAATCAAAAATGTTATCAACATACGCATACACTTACATAAACATCATAAACTAAATTAAATAACGTTATCACATTGCTAATCATTCACATACCTGCACATACACTTACAGAAGTCACACAGCTAAATTAAATATTTATCACAGGCTAGCAGTCAGAGACGGGGTAGGTAGACTAAAGCTCAGATTGATCTAGCAGAGATAGAAGGTTTGCGGGCTAGAGTGGCGTAGCTGGAGAACCAAAACCGTCGGCATGCCATAGAGATGACACAGTTGCTAGACCAGCGTATCGCCGAGTACATGCAGCAGTATGGTGGCCGCTTTCCTTCCTCTACTGGCTCAGGTTCTGGAGGAGATTGATTGATTGCTTTGGTCAGTATGTTTTTTTCTATTTTGTATGATTTGGTAGATGGTAGAGGTACTTATTGGTTTTGTGTACTATATTATGCCACACTTAAAATTATGTGGATGTTGGGGATGTTGTGGATATATGTATTGATAGTCATTTGGTGCTGTGGATATTATTATGTATTGTACATTAGTTTGGGTGATGATGATTTGTATTGACTTAATTATATATATATTTTTTGTTTGGTGATTTGTGTATAGTTTGGTTTTTTATTTTTGATTTTTGATTGGAATATTATATATTGGATTCTGCAGTATTGGTGGAATAGTGTTTGTATGGGAAACATGGATGGAAGGCTGCATTGCTGTAGAAATAAAAAAAAGTTTCAGCATATTTCTGATGCTCCTACGGCCTGCAGGTATTATATTTCCGACGGCTCCCGATGGCTTTCGGGTCATTTCTACTGACGGATTCTGACGGCTTTCGACGGCTTTCTGGTCATTTTTACCGGCGGATTCCGACGGCTTCCGACATTAGTCGGAAGCCGTCGGAAAAACGGACGGCGAGGTTCGTCGGAAGCCATCGGAAACACTGCTCCCCGACGCCGCAATTTCCGATGGCTACCGACGGCTTCCGACGGCCGCCGACTGTTTCCAGCTGTCGGAAAATGGTTTTCCCCTTGTAGTATATTTAAGTGAAAATTAGGCGAACATCCATAAAACAAGGCATAATCCGTCAAATCTCCATCCGTTTCAAAATTTATAAATCAGGTCTCTATTTTTGTTTTGGCATAAATTCTTTCCATGAATTCCCTCATTTATTTGTCGCGATGATTTTGATTGCAGTCAAGATTTGAAATCTACGTTTCCAAATTAGATTTAGTTCGATCTACTTATTGAAATAAGATTTCGTATTCGTTATAACTTCGTCATCTTCTGGATGAACATCCGTTCTTTTTAATGGATGGTGTTTCTTTTTAATCGACAGTGTTTCTTTCTTATCAATTATTGTATATAATTGTAGAATTTAACAAGTGTTCATAGAATAAAGTTTGATCCTAGTTGTAGCAGTGTTAATTGAGTTATACTAGTTACAGTTATAAATAAATGCAGACTTTTCTGTAAAGATTGTAAATAATTGCAGACTTGTCTATAGTTATTGTAAATAAATCAAGACTAGTGTGCAATTATTGTAAATACATGCAGACTTGTCTGCCGTTGGCTGTAGGGGTGTTATGCTCATGGTTACCTTTATCATTTTGTAAATACCGTTACCGTACCGTTTTTACCGTTAAAATAAAATTATTGGGTTACCGTTACTGATTGACTGGTATACCGATGACTGGTATACCGATAGACTGGTATACCGTTACACTAGTAATGGTAAATTACCGTTTGTCTAGAAAAATAATAAGTTGATATATGTTTACACTAAATGATGCACATTATATATCTCATTAGGTCACTAAATAAAGAACATAAATAAGAAGTGTATTTATCATCATTGAGTGGAATTACTAAAATAAATTGAATTGTTTCTTGCTTCTAAATGCCCGTAATACAACATCTTACGTGAATATCAATGTATTATGAGTGGATCGGTAAATTACCATTACCGTTGGTTTTGAAAAAGTATTACTGATGTTTTACCCTAAAAAATGTTAAATTTACCGTTACCGTACCGATTATGCTGGTATACAGACTTTACTTTAAAATGGTAATCGATTGACTGATAATGGTACTGTAATGATAAATTTACCATTACCATAACAGCTCTACTTGGTTGTTTATGATTTTTATAATTATTTATAGGTGAAAAGTTGATCGCAATAATAATACTGTTTTAAAATTGAATTCTCAAATTATTTGCAGATTTTCTGCAATTATTTATAATAATTGCATATAAATCAGCAAATAATCTGTTTTCTACTTTAAGTTATGCATTCTTTTTTGATTTTATTATTATTTATTATTTTGTATTTCTAATGATGTTTTATCATTTTAATTTACAACGTTCCTAGCAATATTGGCATTTTAATTCTTTTGATGCTTGATACGATAGCTTTTCTTTATGTGTTCAATTTGATAATACAGTTAATATGTTGAGAAATGCTATTTGTGGTAAATGGTCCGATTCGAGTCCACGGTCGTTTGATTCATATTATGTTAGAGATGATATCAGAAGGAATACTGAAACTAATTCAGATATTCAATCTATCTTCTTGTTATGTGCTCATAATCATGAGGATTACTTGGTTATTTTTGTTGGCATTGTTTCTTCTAGTTCTTTCGCAAACAATGTTGATATTAGTAGGTCTGATGCAATTACTTGTAATAATGATTCCTCCTTTGCTAGCACCGGTGATTCTAATATTCATTTTAGGCAGTTATTGAGAAATGATTCCAATCGATCTGTCATTACTGGTGTTGATCAACAGTTTCCAGGTGGTATTACAGAATTTAGGCTCAATTTGATGATATATAGTATTAAGAATGGATACAAGCTTGATTTAGTTAAGAATAACAAGGAAAGAGTCACTGCTATTTGTTCTCGATCTAAATGTAGTTTTAGGATTCATGCTTCTATTAAGCTTAATCCTCATGGCTATTTTGTTATAAAGAAATTTCAACCCGAGCATTCTTGTGGTGCTGGAACTTTTGAAATTAATGATCCTCCTATCACAAGTAAATTAATTAAATTGTTAGTTTATGATCATATTCAAGCTAATCCATTGACGAAGACCAATGACATTATTAATCTTTTTCAAACTGAGTATAATATTATTTTGAAGTATTATTTGCTTATAGTAGGAAGAGGTTGGCTTTAAAAGAATTACATGGAAGTGATATGATGTCTTATCATCGCTTAAAGTTTTTTGTGATGTTGTTCTTGAAACTAATCCAGGCAGTAAAGTTTTTTGGAGCATAATTCTAGTACTCGCCAATTCGAGAGGGTTTTTATCCGTTTTGATGCTTATGCTCACGGTTTTCAATTTTGTCAGCCATTAATATTTATGGATGCTATTTTTATGAAGGGCAGAGCTCAAGGTTGTTTGATCGCTGCTACTGGTAAAACTAACAATGAAGTTATGTTGTTTACTTTTAGCTTATTATATAAGTGCATCAATATCTAAAATTATTCTAATTTATTGTTGATATGTCTGCAATTAATGTTAAAATTTGTTGATTTTTCTACAAAATTTCATATTAACTGTAGAAAAATCTGGAATTCTTAATATAATTTTTCATTTATATTTGCTTCTTCTTATTCTCATGTTTTTTGTGTAGTTGTTTTTAAACAATTCATACTGTACATGATATAATATTATCATTTTAATTCAATTATGCAGATTGTATGCATACTGCAATTATTCACATTCATTGCCTTATCATCAACACATATTCTAAATAATTGCATATTATTCTGTATTGTTTACAATAGTTACTTACTTTTTTGCAATTAATCTGATTAACTGGTGTAGTTTTGTTTTTTTACTTAGTTATATATATTTATTATTTTATTAGGTTTTTTCCTTATAGCAATTGCAATTGTTTATGGTGAAGATGAAAATAATTGGATTTGGTATTGTAAACAACTTAAAGACTTTCTAAAAGACGATTCTTAAAAATTTTATTTTCATTTCTGATCGTTATCCTGGTATTCTTGTTGCTGTTCCAAAAGTGTTTCTCAATTCAGCTTGTGGTTAGTGTATTTATCATTTGAACATTAATATTAAAGTTGCCCTAAAATCTGAATTTTCAAAATCAAAGAAAAAATGGCCGATAGATTTGTTTGCACTTGTTGCATATGCTTCTAATTTGGATGATTTCAATGTAGCGTTGAGAAATTTTAAGGATGTTAATGGATCTATCATTGCAAACTTTTTGAATGGAATTCCATTTGAGAATTTTGCTAATGTTTTTTTTGCTGCATGTTGTTATGGTGAAATGTTGTCTAATTGTTCCAAGCGTTTTAACAAATGGATTTTGGAGGAAAGACATTTATCGATCACTGCTTGTTTGGATAAAATTAGAGTCAAGTTAATGAAGCTAACACTACAAAAGAATTCTGGATTCCCTACGCCGAATTGCCATAGGGAAGGCGTAGAAAAGCAAATTTTCTTACGCCACCCCTATGCCAAAAAACAAGTAAGAAAACAGTGAACCACAAAAATTCCTTACGGATTCCCTACGTCGATTTCCCTACACATTCCCTACGCTAGATTCCATACGCACTACCTATGCCTACCTCCATACGCATTTCCTATGCCGATTTTCTTACGCATTCCTTATGCCACTGTGCAACAAAATTCAATATGAACCTATTGTATTCACATTCATCTACCTCACATATCACAATAAAATTTAATAAAACCGAACATCAACAACGGAAAACATTAAATATGTTATATAACCACAAGCAAAAATCGTAACTGTATATCTCATTAAAAACATTAATGTAGAATGCATATCATGGTCAAATTACCATAAACTTGTTACAAAATGTATTTAAAACACATCATGTCCAACAAACAAAAAAATAAAGTTGCTACATAATTCTAACATAGTTGTTTCATCTAATTCAAACATCATACAACGTACGTTATAAAAATAGAACATCAAACCCACAACCAAAATATGAATAATTCACGAAGTTGGTCATATCTCTGGTCCTTGCTCTCGCCATAACCTTCGTATAAACTCCTGCACAGAACTCATCTCCTACTGCATGGAACATAAATCCCCTTGTAGTTTGTTAATCGTGACATTAATTTCTTGCTTTTTACTCCTTAGCTCTTCTACTTCCTCCTCAAGTTTCTCTCTGTCATGTGAAACTCCAAACCTAGCATCATATGTACTGTCTCTGTATATCTGCATATAAATTATTTATTCAAATTAGCAAAACGTATAATTATTCGACTGTTCATTGGCTAAGAAGAAAATTGCATGGTTCCGTTACAAAATTAAGCCTAAAAAGCACGATTTCAGTTTTAATTATTTACAAATTTGCTGTGCACTGCCTTTGCAAAGGCAGTGCCGGCCTGTGCACTGCCTTTGCAAACGCAGTGTTGGCCTGTGCACTGCCTTTGGCTGTGCCTGTGCAAAGGCAGTGCCAAACAAATGTTCCCTGGTTTCCCACAAGTATGTTGTTCGACACTCTTTTTATTTTATTTATTACTACTATGAATATTACTATTATTTCATCATGTGTGTATGTGAAAATGAACTTTTAATTCATAGGTATGTTTGAAAAAAGAAATTATTTGAAACTTCTATGGCCCAACCATAGTTTAGGAACCCAGGTCTGGACTTTAAAAAATGAAGACGGCTAGTGCATCAATTATGTCAATGAGCATTTTATCCAATCAACTGCACGAGTGCTAGCTACGCCTATCACTATGTTATTGTTATTCAATCTACTCATAAACCATAATAGAAAAAAATACAAGTCACGTTTGGTTGTGTTAATTTCCTTTGTTACAATATATGTAAATCATGAAATGAATATGCTTTTATGTTGTTTTGTTTAGTCCCACATCGTGGAAAATGTTAAATCCTTAGCTCTGTATCCTTCATATAAAGGAGGATATGTAATGTAAATATATGTCTAATTTCAAGAATGAATAATATATCTTCCGCCTCTCTCTCAAATGACTTCTACTTTCTTCATTTTATAACAAGTTATCAGCAAGATCTCTAAACATTTTTTTTTATAGTTTTGAATTGTGATAATCTAGAAGACCAGATCTACTTTGCTTTTCAGATCTAATTATAGATCTCAAGATGGTAAGAAATTTTTTAAATTTAATTATATTGATCTTATCTTTTTCAGATCTAATTCCATTAATTTTACCTTCTTCGATCTCATTCAATCATAGATCTAATTTTTTGATCTCATTCTATTGTAGATCTTATGTTCTAATTTTTTTAGATCTTTTGCAAATCTTGATATCATGCTCAAATGATATATCTTTGAGATCTATATATTTTAGTCATCAGATCTATTCTTTTTCATGTTTATTCATCCTTTTCTCTTATTTATTTATTGAAATCAAGTATGACTTCTGAGATTACTTATTATTACATATCTTTTAGTTGAAAACAATTTTATATATTCTTTCAGAATTTATACTTGATAAATATTCAGTTTGAATTGATTCAAAATTTCTAACAAGTGGTATTAGATCCACTCATCTTTGATTTCATTATGAATTTTCGATTTTTTTGAGTAAGTTTTGAATCAACTTTATTTATAAGTCATTGAATTCTTGTAATATCTTACTTAAATTTCTGATCTTTTTGATCTATGTATGAAAGATTTTTTTTGTTGATAATTTTGGATTTGGTTTGAAGCTAAGTTGTTTTTCCTAGACCAAAATGTAGCTTCTGATTTAGAAAGCAAGATCTAAATGATCTGTATATAGTTTGTGTAATTAAATAAAATTCTAAAATGTTTTTATTTTTTAGAAATAATCTTAATTCCCCAAATTTACGAGATAATATTTGAATATTTACATGTTTGTTTTGCTATATTTGGTAAATAATTATGAAATTAATTTTCTTATAAGGGAAATAATTTGGATCTGAGATGCATAGTCATTTATGATTATGAATGATATGGATAGATCTGAGATAATAATGTTGTTTATTTTAGAAATTTTAATTATTGACAATAAACTTTCTCTTTAAGATATAAATTTTAATTTTATTATTGAGTAATCTCAAACCTAGATCTTAGATGAAATTATGTTACTTTCTATTGTTTGTTCAAATGATTCATATATATTTATAATGAAATCATTTTGTTGTGATAATAGTTATATTTTAGATCACATAAAGGTTAAATGCATTTATTTTTATCATAAATGTATTAAATGCATTGGTTATTGTAAATTAAATAATATTTTATGTTTGTGTATGGAATAAGAATTGACGTATGATGTACTATCTGATGTATTTATTTTGACAAGTAATGTCTGGCGTAAAGGAAGAATTAGGTTTAACAACAACTTGAAGTTGTGCAAAGAAATTATATAGAAGTTGTATGACTCAAAATCCAAGACCTGAAGTCTTGAATTATGAAAAGAATTTCTGATAAAGTATACAAGCTTGAATTCTTATCAGTATCTTTTTTTTAATTTGTAAAAATGTACAAGCTTCTAAAAGGAAGTTTACACAAAATTTGAGAACCTGAAGTTCATAATAAATTAATGAATTTGAAGTTCATGAATTAGAAGCTCAAAGTTCTATTGAAATTGTGTAAAATGATAAGGTTGCACTCCTTGAAGAAATTAAAGGAAATTAATAAATCATCCCAAAAGAGATGTTTTGGAGATTTATTTATATTTATATTACAAAATCCAACATCCCAAAAGAGACGTTATAGGAATTTTATTTTTCTTACATTGAATTCCTTAAAAGGAAATACTATATTCCCTGAAGTAATAACAATAATTTATCCAAAAAAATGATATTGTATACCAATGTTACATTCCAGAAGTAGTGGTTTTATCTCTTGCATCTTACTTTCAGTTGGTGAAACTAATTTTGTCACTGTATTTAAAGTTTGACATACCATTTTAAAAGTAGTTACAACAAAAATCTCCAGCATGGATATTTTATGCTACTGTAAAAGTAGTAATTATGTAATTTATACGAAATAAATATTGTATATTGATATGGCCTTCCAATAGTGCATATATATATATCTCTAGAAGAGAAAGCTCACTCCAGAAGTGGTGATACTAAAATATCTCTAGAAGAAATCTATAAATTTGAAAATGATAACATATCCCTAGAAGAGATTTATTTATATATTTGGTAATTTTATTAAACCAAATAAGTGTACATAACTATGATTATGAAGGATTCTAATTAGTTTAGATTAGATCCAAAAGGTTTAAGATTATCTGAAGAATATATCGTTCTATGTTCATATGTCTAAATACACCATAAAGGTCATATTCCTACTTATTATTTCGTAAGAAATATTATATGCATAATCATTGCTTGAAGAAATCTTTAAATATTCTCCCAAAGAGATGGTCTATATTTTATATCACAATTTTCATGCAAGCTATGCACAATCTTTGATTTTAGTTCATCCATTCTCCACCAATCAATCCATATAAAGGCATTTCCATATTTTCAAAGGTAGTTTTGCATTTTCAAGGAAATAAATTAATTCAATTAATGAGATTGGATCTAGTGCTATCAAAAGGATGTAAATAAGAAATTGCAGTCGTTTTTATAGATTATATTTGGTTGTCTTTTACTATTTTGCAGTAATGTTTTTATTCTTTCATTGTAATTACTATCAGATATGAGTTCTTATTTTATGAAATGCATTAATTATATACCCATGAGCAATATTTTGATGCTTATGCATTTTTATTTCCACTGATAGTTGGTAATGTGATAAACATAGCCAAGCATGAATTTAAAACTTTGGACTTATCAGGAGATAACTTTTTATCATGGATATTGGATGCTGACATTCAATTACAATCTCAATGCTTAGAATATACCATTAAAAATGATAATAATATGTCCCAGTAGGATAAAACAAAGGCTCTTATATTTTTAAGGTGTCATATCTATGGCAATCTTAAAATAAGACATTTAACTGAAGAAAAAAAATTATCTTTACTTATGGAACTCCCTTAAGGAGCGTTATAACCATTAGAAGATGGTCACACTTCCAAACACTAAACAAGAGTGGTTGAACCTGAAGTTTCAACCATTTGGAAGTTGGTGCTTGTATGTTTTTCTTTTCAGAACTAATTGAAATAACATACCGATGAATGTTTTGTTTTAATCAGTAGTCCATTTTATTTTATTTTATTTTGGAAAGTATTAGCATTTATTTAATGCTTACAAATTTTAATAGTTGACTAACTATATTGTCTTTAATTCTTAAGATATGGACCATCAATATTTGAGTGGTAATATATGCCTACTAAATAGTGCAACGACTCTTATGATTTTGAAAAACTAGAAGTTTTTCTCTGAACCATCTGAAAATATTTTAGCTAAAAATTTCAACCATAGCAAATTTGCTATATAATTGAAGGGTCCGGAAGAGCCCATATAGTATTACCAAATGGTACATATATCTTAATTCAAAATACATTATACTCAAGCAAATTTAAAATTTTGTTGAGTTTTGAGGATATATAAATGAATGGCTACCATATTGGAACTATAATAAAAACGTCAAAGAATATCTTTGCGTTATCTCTACAAGTTGAAAGCTGGAAGCTTATTTTAGAAGAATTTGGTACAATTTCAATTGGATTATATTTCATGAATTTTGGCATAATTGAATCCCTTATTTAAACATGAGCCAGAAGCGCTTGAATGCATCTTATCAATTGATAAAAGGATTATCCTCCTATTATTAATATGTATGGTGTATTTGCTAGTAGCAATATGATAATGGATCAAAATGAGAATCCAAAGATGATTATTATTTAATGTGACAATGTTTGTCAATATTGAGAAGGAGGATAAAGGGATACAAGATCATTTTGATCATTAGTGACAATTATATGTTAACATGTATAATGATGCAAAATATTAAGTAAGTTGAATAAATTATTAATAATATCCCTAGTAGACTTTCTCCAATATAGATTTGAATTCCTGAAGGATCAAAATGTGTAAACCACATCTGAAATATGGTATAAAAGTCAGTTTGAAATACTTTTGGAGTAAGTAATAAAGATGCCAAATAAAAGAGTTGAGTGTTCTTGAAGAAACACTTAAGGGTGCTTTTGAAGAGACTAATGACATGATTATCAAATAACCTTAGAAAGTGGTTTAGGTACCTAAAACATGATAATCAAAAAGATCTCAATAAATCATGTCTAGAACTGACAAGAAATGGTTATTGATGATAAATTTATAAATAATAAAGCACTTATGTTTATAAATAGATTAAGAATCTTGAATTATGGGAAACATGACTGGCCATCATGTATCCTTCGATAGTAGATAAATATGGACATGTAGTCCGCAAAGTGCCGAAAGTACTTGGAATGCTTAATATACTCCGAAGGTATAAATGTGGTTTAAATCATATTAAATAATGAAAGTATACAAATTCCTAAAGAATATAAATAACTTTCATTGTTATAAAGAATGCAAAGAACAAGGAGAGTAGGTTTCAACCTACTTTTAAGTGTTGTTGTAATGAAAATCTTGATATAATTCATGATGAGTATATTACTTTCTATTTTTAAGTATCGTTGTAATGAAACTCTTAATAAAGTGTTAGTTGCGATATGAAAATCTTATTAAAATACATAAATTCCTGAAGAATATAAATAACTTCGATGATTATAAAGAATACAAAGAACATGGAATGTAGATTACAACCTTCTTCTAATTATTGCTGTAATGAAATTCTTGATGCACTTCAAGATGAGTAGATTACTTCCTGCTTTTAAATATTGTTGTAATGGAACTTTTAATATTCATCAAAGATGTAATTGCAATATGCAAAACTAATTTGAAGCATAAAAGTGAAAGCACACGATGTGTTTTTCATAAAGGTAGCAAATGCATAAAACACAAATCATATTTGAAAGAAACATTCTTCGAAATTTTAATTGTTATTTATGGATACAGAAGTATCTATAACCAATTTAAGTTATCCAAAGATGAATGAGAATTCAGAGGAAACTTTTAAGTCAGGGGGAGCATCCATAAGCATTTTATAATGCACTCTTTTTCCTTAACTAAGATATTTTTCCCACTGGGTTTATATTAGTAAGGTTTTAATGAGGAATTATCTTGATCCACAAGTATCAACTCCCCAGTAACATTTGAAAATAAGTTACAATGTACTCTTTTTCCTTATTTAAGTTTTTTCCCACTGGGTTATTTTACTAAGTTTTAATGAGGCATTATCTTGATCTAGAAGAATCAAACGTTTTTTCAAGAAATAATCCCAACTATGTTGGTTAAATTGTATTTTTATCCTTGAATAAGGTTTTTCCCATAGGGTTTTCCTTTGTAAGGTTTTTAATGAAGTATTGTATTGATCTAGAAGTATCAAACTCTATTTGATTCTGTAAATTATTGAAATATGTAATACTGTATTGTGCTCTTTTTCCTTCACTAAGATTTTTCCCATAGGGTTTTTTAGTAAGGTTTTAATAAGGCATTAGTTTGATCCAGAAGTATCAAACTTCATTTGAAGAAATGAGAAAATAAGATATGTCATTGTACTCTTTTTCCCTCACTATGATTTTTTTTCCCATTGGGTTATTCTTAGTAAGGGTTTAATGAGGCATTATTTTGATCCCGAAGTATCAAACTCTTAGAAAGAATATCATTTTTAGTATGATATTTATGATTTCACAAGTTGCACTCTTTTCCTCTTTAAAGGTTTTTCCCATTGGGTTTTCCTTATAGAGGTTTTTAATGAGGCAATAAATAATATCTATATCGACTGAATCGATAAATGCAAGCGAGATAATAATGAGGGGGAGAAATCATCATACACGTTTCGAAATGGAAAATTTCAGGTTGTAAGAGCAATCAAGATATTGAAGACGCATATTCAAGGGGGTGTGTTACAATATATGTAAAGCATGAAATGAATATGCTTTTATATTGTTTTGTTTAGTCCCACATCATGGAAAATGTTAAATCCTTAGCTCTGAAGCCCTTATATAAAGGAGGATATGTAATGTAAATAAATGTCTAATTTCAGGAATGAATAATATATCTTCTGCCTCTCTCTCTAATAACTTCTACTTTCTTCATTTTATAACATCCTTGACATTATTTTGCAATTATAAAGCACAGCTCTTTATTTTCCTACAACAATTTCCATTAGCCTAACTATGCACTAAAAGAAAAGAAATGGTTACATCATTGGAATGCTAAATTTGGTGTTAGAAATTTGAGTTTGAATTAAAGAAAATATGACAGTTAACCCTACTTTAGTTCACGATCTAAGGCCGCTTCAGCAAACGCATCTGTGCATCCTTTAATGTCCCCGATTAGCATTTCACTTAAATATGGCGTGTTTGTACTGGATGCTATAATACATCTTTGCTAAAATAATTTGAGCTTTCGTAATCTTTAAGAGTGTCTGAAGTTGTTTTATCAAATTCTTTCATCCATTCATTATATATTCCTCCGCCACTGAGATAAAGCTACTTTGCACATTCAATGGCCTCCATTTGCATGTGCTCATCATATTCTTTTGTCTGAATCAGTTCTTTGGTTCTCATAATCTTGGTTTCAACATGACTTATTTTAGAGTTTCAAAATACATCATCCCTAGGTTAGAAAATCAGAGTAAAAAAACATTTTGGCTAATTAACAATTGTGCTTATTAATCCTGTACAATGGACTTATATATGGGATAGGAAATGAAATTTGTATGTGATTCTAACCTGACTATGAACAAGCTGGTGTATTATTCCTTCTCCCTACTTTTCGAGACCCAATTTCACTCATAATCATCAAAATTAATAGAACCTCACTCGATCGAAGACATAGATAGAAGGCGTGAAAGCGGCGGCGCGGAGGCGGGCGGCGGCGGCACGGAGGCGGGTAGCGGCGACGTAGTGGGCGGACGTGAAAGAAGAGCGATGAGAGCGACAAAGAGAGCAACGAGAGCGACAAAGAGAACTAGGTTTTTTTATTCACTGAAATGAATTGATAAGAGCGGATCTAGGTTTTTAAGCAAGGCAACCAGGATGCATAGGGATCTACCAACGCCGTCCTACGTCATCTTCACATTTTATCAATTTCCCTACACCGCGCTATGCGGCGTAGGGATGACATAGGGAATTCTAGGTTGAAAACTAACCCTTTCTTTTGTAGTGTAACGTTCGATCGTCGAGAACTTGCTGGTAGTTGGAATAGAGTTCTATGTCCAATCAATGAAAATCGGTTGAGAAATCTTTATTTGAGGAAGTTACTGGTTTATTATTAAATCAAGTGAACATGTATTTAAAGTTCATTCTCCAGTCTGGAAATCCATTGATTTGTATAATCGGGTTTGTTCTTGTAATTTATGCCAAATCTACGGCTTTCCTTGTGCCCATGCTGTTAGATGTATTTTAAGTTGTGAAATATTGAATGTGTATGATTATATTGAAGATTATTTCAAAGTTGTGTATTTTCGATCACCTTATTCTCATTCTATCAACCCGGTTATAAACTTCACAAAAGAAGATATCTTGTCTAAAGATTTGATATAGCACCTCCTATAGGTAGAAGAATGCCTGGTCGTCCATAAGCTTCTAAGAGAAATAAATATGTCGGTGAAATTACAAAAACTATTAGATGCAGTTTGTGCAAGAAGTTAGGTCATAAAAGGACTTGTCCTTTGAAACACATGTAGTACTGTAGCATACCACACTTGGAGGCCCAAAATTAACGGCTACAAATACTGCAGTCATCTATAGATTTAAATTCTCGACGACCAAATGCGGTAATGTTAGATACATTGATATAACAGAAACATATGGATATACAATTTTTTTAAATCCATTAAACAAATTTCTCATTCCATTTCAATCATATTTCAAATTCGTTACATAATCCCAAATTCGAGAATCATGTTTAGAGAAAATATAATTATTACATTATACGCTAAGAGCGACATATGAAAATGCCCCTTGGATGGTTAGAGTATATACATAGGCAACTAAACAACTTTGCCTTTACATCAAAACATAGCGGAATCAAAAAGAAAAGAAATCCTAATAGCTAGCTTGCCTCCCACACGTCTCTGGAAGCTTATTCGTCTAAAGGAGTACCTGAAAACCTCAACTCTCAAACTACTCAAAATTAATTGAGCACCCGAGAGTTTAAGGGAAAAACATTAACTTCGAGTCAGACAAAATGCGTGGTATGAATAATAACATACCATCTCGAACCATTTAGATATTGTGAGACCATGCTGTTTAGCGGAACGGGTTTTCCCCTCACTAGTATCTTACCCAAAAATTATAATAACAATATATTGTGCTCCTACATCCACAATGGTTAAAAATATAGCAATTAAAATATCATAATGATAGGCGAACAAGAAAAATATCCAGAATTTTCCATCCCATTCGTTTGATTATCTGTCTCAGTTATAGTTCCTAGGGTTACTATTAACCTCTTAGTTTTAATGAGCTGACTAATAACCTGTTTAAAGCTTATGGACTATTTGTTTGGTCTTATAGTTTTCATGAGATCACTAAGAACCTATTGGCCCCTGTCAATAACTTCATTCACTTATTTCATGGGTTCTCCCCGAACCTATTAGCATCTCCAATAACTTTTCTTATATCATAGTTTTCATGGGTTGACTATGAACCTATGGACTTCTGTCAATAACTATATCTAAACATAGTTTTCATGGGTTTACTATGCACCTGTATAAACTGAGAACTTCTTAATTAGTCTTTGGGCATCCTATGTTCTGATCTACCCGACCTCCTAAATGCTACTTTATTCATTCAGGAGTTAACTCAATTATATTCATTATGGGTCAACCTAACCGGTTATTTTGCCCTTACTCCCTAAAATATGATTATGGATCCATTATATAGTCAATATGATTATAGAAGAAACACATACAATAACATAACAATACCAATATTTATGGTTTAATATCCTTGAAATCATTTCTGTATGAAATATGGTTAATCCCTTTAACCCATTATTTTTATCAAGGAAAAATTCTTCAAAAACTCCAAAATTAAAACCATTACAAAGCTCTTTTATATTGCCATGGGTTTTCCTTTAAAAACGAGATTGGGTTCTTTGTTTTGAAAACTAAGGCTTTCGAAACCTTAGACCTTTAACTTCGAAACCATTATAATATCTCTTTCAAAGGCATTCGAGCCTTCTTTCAAAACACTTAAACATATGCTTTTCGAACACTTAAAATATCTCTTTCGAAGGCATCAAAACCTTCCTTTCGAAACCATCAAAACATTCCTTTAAAAAGTGTTAAAGCAGATCTTTCCAACTTGTAGAAGCATAGCTTCGAAACCATTTGAGAGTACCTCTTTCAAAACCATTGGGTTTATCCTAAAAATAACTTTTGGACCAAAGTGAACATAAACGAAAGTAACCCTTTCGAAACCATTAGCTTTCAAGTAAAAAGTTTGAGGAAAACAGATGGCTTCGGAACTATCCTTTCAAAAACTTTAATCTTTTAAGTAAACAATTGGATGGATAGCTTCAAAACACCTTTCGAAGTCGTTGCCTTTGAAACATTTAGTTTAAATGGCTATTGGAGCCCTGTCGAAAGCATTGGGATGTGGCTTTATATTTATGAAAAAACTTGCCTTTCAAACTCATTGAAAACTTCAATCTATTCGAAAGGTATGAAGATGGCAGCAAGGTTTCAACTTGGTTTAAAACTACCCTTTCTTAAAGCTCCAATTTGAAACATAAAACGCTGCAAGTCATTTAAAAGCCGCTCTTTAAAACAAAAAGGCGACAACCCCTTCAAAAGCAATATAAAAGTAACTTAACCCTTTGAAAGCATCCATTAAATGCAAGGAAAGCGGCATATCTTTTGAAAGCAAACAAAGGCCTTCGAAAGCTATTTAAAATGGCATCGACTCCTTCGAAAGCATGGTTTCGACTCTATACCTTCCGCTTTTCTCCAATCCACTTCATACCAAAGCAATGATACTGCATGTATTGGTTTCAACTTGGTTGGGGGTGGAGGTATGTGGTCGAAAAGTTGCTACTGGAAGTGGCAAAACAATAAATTTGTGCAAAACTGTTTTGTTACCTTTTTAAGTAAATGCTTTTCGACTAACTTGCATATTTGCAAAAATATAATTGGTTGCCATAATGTTTACCAAAATCTTTTCTACAGGGCTGTTGAATTCATCCAGAATTAATTGAAAATAATTTACAAAGAACCCTTCCCTTTAATAAAACAATTAAAACATTTAAGTCCTTCGACTTACTTAATTTAATTTCCATAGTAAATCACTTAGGAAAAATCCTCAAAAATCCTCAAAATTCACTTTTAATATGTTATCTAACATATATAAATTTTGAGACCCAAAATCCTTTATATAATAACCAAAATAAATTTTAAACCCAATTACTTATTTCTTCCTTCAAAAATTCATAATAAATTATCTATAGCTTGGATAATCACGAAAATTAAAACCCATCTCCAAAATAATGTTTTACATAACATATTACATCCTCATGGCATTCGAAACCCAATAAATATGATTTTATCCTTAGAATCAAATATTTTTATTATCAAACATACTTGTTTGAATCAAGCATATCATGTAATCCAAGCATATCACCATTAAAATCATCATAAAGGTTTTAAACCTAAAATCAAAAACCAAATGATCTTTAAAAACGAAAATGAGATGGTTCTAACTATTATTCACCTTGCTCTGGGTAAGGAACTTGAGATTGATCTTGCTTGATTGTCCTTGCTTGATTCCTTAGCTTTTAATTGCCTTTTCTCCTCTTTTCCCTAGGTTATGGTCGGCTTAACTCTTTGGTTTATGTTTTGAATTATGAACGTATGGAATGAAAAAGGAAATAAGGATTTAGGAGTTAAGGGTTATGGTGGATGGCTATTCCCCATAATACCCTTGCCTTATTCTCTTATTAGTTATCTTATAATACCATTTCCATAAACTCAATCTTTTAAATTTTAAATTAGTTAAGCATGGCCTCTAATAAATTTTCAAATCTTAATCCCATTATCACTCTAATTTTACATTATTCTATTTAAATCACCTGAATAATGTTATTTAAAATTAGGGGTGCTACAAGTACTGTTGTTTTTTCTTTTGGAAATTTTCTAATGTATTAATAAACCATCATGTTTCCTTTATTCTGTTTATTTGTAGTACTGCTGCAACTATATTAGATATTTACTGTTTTTTAAGTGAATGAAAAAAATAATGTCACCATGTTCTACAATAGTTGAGCTATAGTGCTGTCATATCTGCAATTTTTTTGAATAATTGTGCGTAATGACCCATAAATTTATCACTTTGATAAATTATATTTATTTTTAAATTATTACTCAAATAAAAGGTTAATAATACAAATAATATGGCTTTGCGTGTTAATAAGTAATGGTAATCTTATTTTGAATAGATATTTACAAAAATATTTTCCTCAAAATTTGATTCGATAAAATGGTCGAAAATTGTTTTACCGATAATTAGCTCTATAATCATAAAACGTCGCGCACATAACTGGATACATACACTTAATTTTATAATTAAACAAGAATATGAAATAAAATTAATTATTTTATTTTTGGAAATAAAATGCATTTGAGACATCATCGGTGATGCCCTTATATTTAATAATTGATTTATTTAAATTAAATTGAAATGCAATGATTTAGCAATTATTATTATTATTATTCAAATAATTGCTTATAAATGATAATAATTTATTTTAAATAAGTTATAAAGTGATAATAAATCATTTCTAATAATTTTATAAAGTTATATATTTGATTTGAGAATATAAGAAAAAAATCAGTATAATAGCAATTACTGAAGATAATTATTAACATTAATTTATATGGTGTTATAAATGAAATGTAATCATTTTAATTAATTAAAAATGATTAGAAATTTATTTTCAATTTTTTTTTACATAGATATGTAATTTAGTATATAAGTGAAAATGTGGCCAAGAATCGGTTCTCCAATTGGCCACGGTTTATCGAACGAAAGTTGTTCAGAGTCAATGCAATATTATTTATATGCCATGTACACGTATATAACACATAAATACACACTTTAACATATGCATATACCCATATATGTATACATAACACATTTATACATCATATATATAGAGTTAAAAATATCTAAGATATTTTGATTTACTTAATACTTAAGCTTTCGCAAAGTCAAACAAGGACATGCACTTAAGTATGCACACAGGCACACTCACATAGAAGTCATTTCGGCTGAAATGGTGAGGTTAAGGTAGTGGTTGAATTAATGATGGTGATGATTGTGGATGATGTAAGGAGGAGATAAATATCTACCTCTCCACTTGCCTATAATTACCCACCCATTTTGCCTCCTCTTCATTCCTCCATAACTCTGTCAAAACCAAACAAAATGGTGCAATTCTTTTGATCAAACCATTCAAAATTTCAGTGGCTATAACTTTCTAGTTGACCACTTCTTCCCATTCTAAGCTTTGCCATGCTCAAAACCCACTTCTTTCCATTGCATTTTCGAGCCCAAAATTTTAGTTCCGAGAATGTCTTCTCTTTTCTTGATCATATCTTCCTGATAAAAAAATCAAAATCAACTGTTACTTTTTATCAAATTGTATATAATTTTTTTTTCGAGAACTTTTCCTTTTGAACACTTTTCATAACTCTTTAATTTACACGTCCAAAAATTAGCTAGAAGTCAACCCATTCTCAGGTTCTGTTTTCATGAATCCGAGAGTACCTCTTCTTCGCCTGACCATAACTTCCTCATAGCTAATCCAAATTGGATCATTCTTTTTTTGAAACATAGAGAAAAGAATTTTCTTCAACTTTTACATTGAAACATAGAAAAATTCAGAGAGTAGAATGTCCAAAAGCAGAGAGAAAATGACCTATTTTTAGGTCTAGTTTTTGGTAAATTAAATAAGAATCCAAAGTACTACACCATATTCCCTATGCTCGGCCAAGCAACACTTTTGGCATGGAATGGCCGAGCACACTAGAAGGCAATATGTTAGGGTTCGTGAGCTCGGATCGCGAGTTAGTGAAGCTATAGCCTTTTTTCGATAGAAAATCAAAGTGAGAAAATCTTACTTATATTATATTTTGGATGATGATATGATGTTTGCAATGGATATTTAATATGCATTGATCATCAAGTTTGGTTATTTAATATCAATGTTGAATATATATGCAAGTCATGGAAAGACACGTCGATAAGCGCAAAGGAAATCTCCTTTCTCTATTTAATGAACTGTTGTATATGAAATGTTAAACCTCTTTAAAATGGTTTAAAAATGAGTTTGAAATGTTTTATAAACATATGAAAGTGTTTTGGTGAAGTTTGAAAGGTAATTGAAAATTTAGTCAAAATTAGGCACGTCGCGTAACGGTAGCTCACGATTTCGTGCCATAAAAGTTAAACGAGTGTATTGAATGGAATATAGCTCTGAATTCTTCGAAATAAGAATTTTCCGAACTATAATATCCATATTTTTTAAAAAAAGAAAAAATCGAGATTTCGATAAGTAGATTTTGAAGTATGAGCAAAACAAGTTTTTGAAAAAATCACGGTTTTGCAGTTCGGAATCCAAAAAAGGATTTCTTTGAAAATGATATTTTAAAATTGTTTAAAAATAGAAAATAAATTCTAAAAATCTTTTAAAATATTTTAAAAGTGATTTGAGTTATAAAAATGAATTTCCAAATGATAAAAAATCGTTTTGATCAATATAGCTTAAAAAGCACTTTTCGTAGCATTTTTCTATAACTTTTGAAATATTGTTTTAAACGTAACCATTATTTTCCAAATCTTTTGTAAATTTTTCCAATGATTAACATAGTATTTTAAAAGTTATTTGAAGGATTTATGGAATTGTTAAATAAATATTAAATGATTTAGAGTCGATCAAATTACTTGACTGCTTTATAGATGGCACAGAGAGAGTGCCTAGGCTTGGGTTTAGAAAACTAGTTTTAGGCTCTCCCTGGCTATCCTGACAAGGTCCGATGGATTGGATAGTAAATTTGATTTACTTGGATCAAAACTTTGCAAATTATAAAGGATATGATTTTCTAAATATAAATAACTTGAATTTTATGGGGATAATCTTATTATACTCGGTATTAAAGCCCTAAGTGGGAACTCGTACTATTCGTGGAATTTAAAAGGTGATTTCACCATTATTCCACCCATAGTATTTGTTGAATGCGGAATTGATATTGAATAGAATTAAATGATTTCCATAGATTCTGCTCACTTAATATTTACTGATTTTGGGATTAATATCCTGGATAACTTGGTTTTTACTCAATCAAAATTTTGAGTTTTGAATTAAGAAATTTTTGTTAAGATTTAAATGAAATGATTTGGAAATATTTTCCTAAGAAAAAAATGAAATGATTTCAAATTATTCCAAGTTTAAAAAAGGGTTTAAGTAACCAAAGTATTTGATAAGAGAGGTTTAATGATTCTGTATATACTGGAAGGAATGTTTTAGAAATATATATCTCCAAAGGAGATTTTGATAAAAGAAGTAAATCAATTAAAGAATGTTTCCCTTTCACAGAACATCATTTTATCGATGAATGGTTTGAAGGAACTAGGTTCGGATTCCTATCAGAAGGCCACTTCGAACCAATTTACATATTCAAAGTGAAAATATGGATATGATTTGGAAATGGAGCATAGGGCTGCTTGTCACCGACCCTCGGGAGAAAATTCCCATATCATGTTATGTGGCAGTAGTTCTTTATTAAGATCTTCGATGCAAGGACTTCTCACTACTAATCTTAGGGGTGACTCCCGACAGGATGTGGTAGGAGAGTACCTTCGGTTTGTCTTGTTCCTAGACAACTTGTATGGATGAATGTCTGATGTTGTATTTCTAATCACATTGATTGATCTCTATGAACTTATCATCTGTTTGATGGTGGAGAAGGCAAATTCTATTAGCTTAACACCCTTTTCTGAGACGTACGAGCTCAGGAGTTATATGTTTGTAGAAATCAGTTGTGTGATCAAGGAATGATAGTGTGACATTCAAAGTGGAATATGCTATGTATAAGGTAAAAACGTTACCTTAGGTGTCATCAACTGGAAATGGAAAAAACAGGGTAGATGCGACAGGGCTATGTAGGTCACCCCCATTAGGAGATGGTCATCACCTTTCTAGATAACCCTCTATATATCGGGCATGTTGTGTATGCTATGAGACGTCTTGAATAGGTCGGGAATGACCTGGGTGATGCCATATTCGGTACTATCCAGCGAAGTGGTAGGCTGATTCTATGTTGGTATAGAATTTAGTATATAGACCCTAAGTACATCCCTCTCGAGGTGTACTTTACGGAAGGTAGTCCCTCACCTTGTCATCTACACGAAATCCATTCTCCGAATGAGCCTTGTAAGAGTTTTGTTTACAGAGCTTAACACATCCATAATTTAATAATGGTAACAATTTCGACTAAGATTCATAAGTTTACTTGCAAATGTTTTCAAAAGAATGTCATTAAAAATAATATCCTCATATTTTGCGTAGCAAATGATTTGGTTATCATAAGGTAAAAAAACATTCCGTGTTTATGTGCGGCGTGATCTTATGAGATACCTTTACTTTTCAAAACGCATATTTTGATTTTCTCACACCAGTCCCATGACTAACTCAGAGTTTATTTTCCTTTTCCATTAAACTATGGATGCCTTAATTTTCTCAGGGGTTCTAGTAGTCAGGCTTAGAATACATCTGGAAGAGCTCGGAGTGTTAGAAGATTCTTCTGAAGATTGTTATCCATTTCCACAACACTCATGTACTATTGTATTCTGTATTTGTAAGGACAGATATTTATAACTGTCCATGTTTAACTCTAATAAATGTATTCAAAATATCCGCTGTAAAGATTATATGTTGAAATAATATATGTTATTTGATTTGTGTGGGATTCTGTTATGTCTTTATTTTCTTTCTTACCCTTAACGATCGAGTTTTTGGCACTTGGATTTATGGCACAGGAATACCGAGGATGTATTAGTGTCGATTTTCAAGGATCGAAAATCATAATTCGTTACATTATGTGTATTTCTACAATTTATAAATATTGTTGCATACTATTTTGCAACCATTCTAATAATTTGCTTCAATTACAGAAGTTGCTTATACGGTTGTTTTCAATTTAATAATGTCATTTTAGTTCAATTATGAAGTTCATATTCATATTTTTCAGTAATTATTTAAAATAATTGCAGACATATCTGCAAGTATTCGGAATAATTACGTAAATGTCTGCAATTATTCAGGATAAATGCAGACAATTCAGCAATATTTTGAAAATTTGCGTAAATATCTGTAATTATTCAATATATTTTCTTACTTTTCCTTTAACAATACTGATAACTCAATTCAATCCTAGAAAATGCTTATTTAATAGATTTTGAAAATTAAATTTTGATTATCATATTAAAGCATTAATTTTCCCTTTCAAACATATAAGTTTGCCGATATATATACATTTCATAAGTTCAGTTATAAAACATCATCTCTGTTTGTTTAGCTTCTGATAATAAAATTACCGTGTTTGACTTTCTTCAAGGCTCCAGATATATGGTTTACACGAGAGTATTTGGTATGCTAATTCAGCTCTTTGTATTTCGATAGCATCATATCCATATTGATTATCTTCCTTGTTTGGAACCTTGTTTTCACATCTTTCTCTCATGATATTCATTACAAATATTCCACAATCAACCGTACAATAACTGCAGATTATTTTCAAATTATTCAGAATAATTACAGCATGATATGCAAATATTTCAATTTATTTGTTACGGTGTACTTACGAATCTCTACGTTATTGTGGGTTGAAACACCCATTAATATTACCAAAAAGGGCACATCAAAGGATGTGGTGCGTTATAGGTATAGCTAAAGCATCACAGAGACTAAGATTCACAAGACAAATAAGCAAAAATAGTGGAAACTTCTACATAATAACTTACCATTCAAAATTAAACATCATCTCAAAATAAGTCATAAGAACATAACATATCTCAAAAACTTAAAATGCCTCATGTCTCATGAAAATACATCCCAGTCTCATAAAATCAGCGTATAAATATAACAATAATAATCTCTCTCACAAGTGTTAGTCCATCATAAACCAAATGAAAAAGATGAAAAGCAAAACAATACATCTAAAATGAGAAAACTCCAGAAATGAATCTCCAAGCAACATGAATCAACTATCCTCAACTCTGCTGGCCTATGGGGAAAAAAGGGAAATAGAGGAGTGGGTCGAACAATAAGTCTGGTGAGTGAAAGTAATTACTTGCATAAGCAAGATAAAGATAATAGATAAAGCAATAGTTCTAGCTTGAAAGGAAAATACAGAAAAGATAAAACTCGGATAAAATAACTTTTATGATTCTGTTTGACTGTTAGCTTTGATTGTTTGATTGTTTGCACTTGTCTTAAACTACTGTGATTATGCTGAAATCCTAATCCTATCTCAACTTCTAACTTGATTAGGCTGAAATCCTAATCCTACCCATTGATGGGTCTTTCCTATCTCGGTTGTGCAATTGTGAACCAATCCTGTTGGTTATAGCAAAAGACACCACATTAGCGCTTAGGACACAGTAGCGAATTATTTACCTTAATCGATGTTGCACGCTCATTCATCGCCAGTGCATACTAACTATCGCCTTATATTTGACCCTTTATTTACCCTAATCAGCATAAGCGTGCCCAGCCTCACCTACGCGTGAGACCATGAGTCCTCGACCTGAAAGGGAATGCTACCAGTACTAGTCCTAACAAACAAATTTTCTAGCTTCACGCACCTTGATCAAATCCCCGAATTTGAGCTTCTATCTATTGACCACTTGTTTACCCTAATCAGCATAAGCGTGTCCCATCCACACCTACGTATGAAACCATCAGTCCTATACCTGAAAGGGAATGCTGTCCGTACAGGCCTACTTCTATATTTGCTTATTGACCGATTTCTAGATCTAATTTTTAAATTAAGCCTCTTCTGTTGTCTCTTCTTTCTAATTATAGCCTACGTATTATAATTGTTCTTGCAACTGTTACTCTTCTATTTTCTCTTTTTAGTTATAACTACTTGTTATAATTATGTTTGCAAATATTTTAAATTTTCCTATTTCAGTCCATCTCTATTTTTATTTCAGTTTTTCTCATTTTACATCTGATTTTTGTAAATTTAGAGTTATTCTATTTTAATCCATATTTGCGAATTCTTCTCTTTTTAATATTTAATTCGCGTCAAAAAGGATTAAATCTCTATAAAAAAGGAACTAACATTTGCAAGCTAAATTCCAACTTAAAATAGATGTAAATAACTGTAATTAACTGTAAATAACCAAATAAAATAGCTGAATAAAAATAGACTGAAAAGAATATCTGAAATTTACTTAAAAACCGACTGTAAATAAACTTACATAAAAATTGCCCCAAAATTGTAGAAGAGCTACAACCATTGAGAACCATATAATTTTAAATTGCTTACAAATCTAAAATAATTATAGAACACTCACCTCTGGTCTTTAGCTCTAGTCCCGGGCCTTCCCGTATCCATTTCTAGGGCGCAATCAAAAAGATTTCCTCCCTAGAAAAAATTTCTATTTAGGGTTCAGCTTCAGGCAATGAACCCAATTGGGAGAAAATATGAATGAGAAAAATAGCTAGGTCTACGTTCTATTTATAGTGCGGCTTAAGGATCTCAGGCCGTTGGATTTGAAGATTAAATCTGGTGCAACCACGTCATAGGCTCACTAAGAACCGTCGGATGCATCTACGAACGCACAGGATTAATCAAAAATCAAATTTTAATGTGTTCGATTCGTACCTGGACGTTTTTACGTCCAGGAAGTTTTGCAGGTCGACCTATAAGTCGACCTGACCATAGCATGGGTCGACCCATGCCATTGTATTTTTTCCGTTTTTCGTTTATTTAATTCTGATTTATTGTTTCTCTCATAACTTCTCGGATTTTGACAAGTTATATATGGAAATTGATTAGAAAATCGCCACGAACCTAATGGTGCAACTCCCATAGCTCGATTCTAACACTTTCACAAACTTATTTTATTGTTTAATTAATTCGTTAGTTAATTATTATAGCTTAAATTTTGGGTTGTTACATGAGTTGTCTGCAAATGTAATTAAACTTGAAGGTTTGTGATCTTTCTTTTCCATTTTTTTAACGAGCTTGTTACATAAACTCTTTGTAAAAAATAAAAGATTTTATTGGGCATATTATTTTCAGTTTAATTAATATATTCTTTTTTTCAATTTACGTACCACTTTTCTTGCACCTTTGGCATGACCTTCATGTCCAGGCTTCATCGAACCATAATGAATCCATTGTTTGTCTTCTTTAATGAATTCCAAATGAGTGAAATTTGCATTTAGATAAATTGGAAAGAACATTTAACATAGTTTGTAAGACTATTTTTGATAGGATTATCAACTAGAGCTTGTGTGACCTTTTTTGAATTGTTGAGTAGGAAAGTCTGTAGTAATATATATTAGCAAATTGAATTTATAATCTTTTAATCAAATATTTCATTAAAAGATTATAAAACTTACAAAAGCTTGAACTTTGAAGAACAAAATTTTTGAATGAGTTTTCCCCAACTCAAGTGCATATAAGTCAATGATCTACAAGAATAGTTATTTCATTAAATAATAATATATTTATAAATTTTTGGGAATTTATGAAGAATAAACTGCAAATATTATGAATAATTAGTGATATATCTACAAATACTATAAATAATTGTAGATTTGTTTGCAATTATTTTAGTAGAAACTATAATTTCTATGAATAATTGTAGATTTTTGTGTGTAAATTATAATGACACTATTTTCTAGCTTTTATACCCGACCGTCAAGGAATCATCCAAGAATTAACTCACCAATGGCAGTTCTAAATATTATAATATCTTTGTTTTCGCTGAGATACACACTTTTGCCATCAAATTATTAAAGAATATTAGTATTATTATCAATATACAGACAACTCATCAATTATTATCAATATTTGTTGATATGTCTGCAATTATTAGGTATATTTCAGACAATAAAGTAATTATTCCCAATATTCGCTGATATGTCTGCCGTTATTGAGGAAATTTTCACAACACAACAAACATTTCCAATATTTTCTGATATGTCTGTAATTGGGTATATTTTTAGGCAACAGAGCAATACTGGGGTTATTATTCAAACACACAGAAATTTAACAATTATTTAAATTTTATACTTTGTTGATATGTTTGCAAATATTTTTACCCGAGGTCACTGCTTATGAAGAACTGTTTTAGCAGTTTGGTTTTCTCTTCGTCCAGCCTTTGGAAATTCAAACATCGTTTGACATTTATTTTTGTATTTGTAGGCAACTCATTTGATCTTGGTTCTGCTTTATATCGTTCTACTGTTTTTGGCTGGATTTTTTCTTCTTTCTTAGCTTTTTTGAATTCCTTTTCATTTTATAATTCAATTCCTTCAGTTGGTTTTGATTTTTTTTCTCATCCTATTTTTTGTTTTTTAGTCTCTTCTCGTGCTTTTTTAAAGATATCATCAAGTTTTTGACTGCTTTTGATAACTTAGGGTTCAGTACTGCTTTCACTTATAAGTATTTTAAAGTTTGGGTTATATTCCACTAGTTTTGTCCATTTTTTAAGCTTTCGTTTGTAGGTTCTTTCGCAACAATGGTTTCTTTCATTTTACCTTAAGGAATTGTATCTACATTCTCAAGATTGTGTTCAACTTCAATAGTTTCATTATAGCAGCAGGATCAATCTCATCTTTATTTCCTTCAGTTGTTTGAATTGAAAAATACATTTGAAATTTAAATATTTAATGCTTTTGAAATAATAATGAATATTTGCTATTATTCCCCAAATAATAGGAAAAATAGCAGACTATGCAGCACTTATTGATAATTATTGTATGGGTTATCTGCATTTATTCTTTATTCCTCAAATATAAAAAGTAAGTGTAGATATATCAGCAAATATTTATGAATAAATGCAAATATATCAGCAGATATTTTTAATTTTTGCACTTTTATTCAGAAACTATTAATAATTCAGAAATTTAAAGAATGAAGGGTTTGTTTGTTATGGATCTTTTGCCATAGCAACATTTTATGTTCATTTTTCTTTGCTTCATCTGTATCTTTTGCTTCGACATCTTTATTTGCTTCATCATGGTTTTCTTCCTCATTCAAATTGCTTTTATCATCATTCTTATCTTTATCAGTTTGCTTCTTATCATCTTCTTTCCTTTCTTCATCATTATCTTTTTTCTCTTCTTCTTCATCATCTTTCCTCTCTTCTTCTTCATTTTTATCCTCTGCATCGTCATTCTTTTCTTTCGGCTCAACACTTTCAACAAATTTTAGCTCCTCTTTCCCAATAATTTTATTCTTTGTAACACCTTCTTGTGCATCATCTTCTTCTTCAATACCTTCATTATATGCTTCATCATCTTCTTCCTTCTCTTCATCAACTTCCTCTTCAACATCTTCATCTTCAACATCTTCATCGTCTTATTCCTTATCAGCCTTTTTGTTTGTCAATACTTCAAATTGATCTGAATTATCGTCACCTTCACTTTCTTCACTTTCTCCACCTTCTTCACTTTCAAAGAAATCATCTTTGCTACCACTTACTTCTCTAAGGGTAGTGTCATCGTATCAGATTCAGTGGAAGATGCTTCATTTGTGTATTTACTCACTTCCATTTTTAGGCGGGCATTTTGATTTTGAAGCCTTTTGTTGTCCATTTCAAGCCTTCATATTATTTCTTTGTTTTTTTCTTCTCTTTCTTTGTATATTTTCTCATATTCGTTGCCTTTTTCTAAAGCATCTTTTAATCTTTCAATTTGCTTCTCTTCAGCATCCTGAAACAAAGAGTTGAAACATATTTGTTTAGTAGCTTCAGAATTTATTAGTAATAATTGCATATGAAACAGCAGGTATTACTAATAACTGCAGATATGTCTACAGTCACTGGGGAAATTTATACAATATAAGAATTAAGCAAATATTCTCGATATTTGCATCCTATTCTACAAGTATTGTTGATAATTGCAGATATATTTGAAAATATTATAGATATTTGCAGATATGTCTGCAAGTATTACTGATAATTGCAGTTATGTCTGAAAGTATTGTTTATAATTGCAGATATGTGCAAAAATATTGTTGATAATTGGAGATATGTCTGCAAGTATTAATGGTAATTGAAAATATGTCTGCAAGTATTGTTGATAATTTTAGATATGGTTGCAAGTATCTTGTATAACATATTTCCTTTAAATAATTTTAGAACTTTGCAAATTCTAGTGCAATTATTTGTAGACTTACAGATTTGTATCTCATAGTCAGTAGCATAATTGGTTTGAGCTTTGAAATGTTCCATTTTACAGCTAAGGGGTATGAGTCATTGTATTCAGGTTTAGATGACTTTAGCACATGATTTTTTTCACGGATCCACCATCGAAAAGAAGATAATTAATATAATAAAATATAAATAATTTTTCAACTTATGTATTTAAGTTGAAATATCATACCAATAATAATGTTACACAAGCTATGATTTTTCTTGGCTTCTCGACATATTTTTCTATTTGTCCATAAGATGCTTATGGATTGTTTTTGGCTATGAAATTAATGACATTTTCCCCTTGCATACAAAATACGGAACTATGTTCCATGTTACGTTCGAGTTATAATTTGAAACAAGAAATGTTGCAGCTAAATATAGGAGAAGTTTTGTTTTGCCTTTCTCTTCTGTAGTTACTTTTATCGTAGAAAATAATTGTATCTCCTTCTTGTGGAGATTGGCATCTCCTTTAAAATGTCTACTGATAAAGGAAGTGCATTCATTATCACTTTTGTCTTGCTTTTTAATGTGGCCAGAAGTTTTGACTAGTTCGCCTTTTGTATGAACACTAAGTAATTTTCCAATGTCAAGCTCTTAAAATGTTATCTTTTGATCACCAAATTGGAAATACCTCTAATGCTTTTTATATTTTCTCACAATTATATCAATAGAGGTCGAATTTTTTGTAGTTTCTTCAACTGAAATTTTTCCCTTATAAATCATGTCAATAAATTTATAGAAAGACAAACTATTAAAATATTTTTTGTGAGAATTCCTAAGTGTTAATCTTCATTATCAGCTCAAGAAAAGTTTCAAACTATATCTATAATTTTATTGCTTAGTACGAGACTTTGTTGCATCTGTTGTTTTTCTCATATTTGTTCTTGTATTGTTATCTTCTTCAAATTCGACATTGCTTAAATAGGAATTACAAATTTTTCTTCAATAACTTTTTCTTCTTCTTCAATTTCTTTCTGAGTATCTTTCTACACTAATGTACAGAAAATGCTTATATTTTTTAATACAATAATAAGAAATGATGTGCAAAAGTTTTGCAGCAAATGTTTAAAATTGGTGCATTTTTTCTACAAATATTATGAATAACTGCATGTTTTTCTGCACTTTTTGAATTATTGCATGAATTTATTTGAATTATTGCTGATAAATAAGCAATTAATCAGAATAATTGCAGATATAGATGCAATTATTCTTAATAACCACAGAGTAAATAATCGCAAACATACATCTCTGCAATTTTTATGAATAATTGCAATGAAAGATGGTAATTATTGATTTTAAGTGAATAAGTGCTGATAAATAAGCAATTATTATAAATAATTATAGAGAAACATGAATTCAATCTTCACAATTGAATTTAATTTTTTTCATTTTAATGTTTTCAATTATAAATGCCTTTAAAATGTATTTAATTACATAAATTGCTTATATGTCTGCATATATTCCATTAATATCATTTCACTTCAATTATAAAGAGTGCATCTATTTTCTCAAAAATTATTCAGAATATATGTTGTTATTTTTTCAATTATTTTGATTAATTGCAATTATGCTGTAGTTATTTTTTTTAAATAAGTCTGCAATTTTCCAGATAATTGTTGCATGCATTCAATTTTCTAGTTAATTGTTGTTATTTCATCAATTATTTTATTTAATTGCAGACAATTCTGTAGTTATTCATATTTCTGGAAATATATCGTAATTTTTCAGATAATTGTTTGCATGCATTTAATATTCTACATAATTACTGTTATTTCTTCAGTTATGTTGATTAACTGCAGACTATTCTTAGTTATTCGTATTTTTTTGGAAATATGTTGCAATTTTGCAGCTAATTGCTTGTATGCATTCAATTTTCCAGATAGTTGCTTTCATTTCTTCAACTATTTTTATAATTGCAGATTATTCTGCAATTATTCTTATTTTTTTAGAAATATATCTGCAATTTTCTAGATACTTGCTTGTATGCATTCAATTTTCCATCTAATTTCTGTTATTTCTTCAATTATTTTGATTAATTGTAGATTATACTGCAATTATTTATATTTTTTGGAAATATGTGTGCAATTTTCCAGATACTTGCTTATATGCACTATATTTTCCATATAATTGATGTAGTTTCTTCAATTATTCTGGTTAAATGCAGACTACTCTGCAATTATTCATATTTTTTTGAAATTATGTTGCAATTTTCCACGGTCTTGCATGCATGCATTGAATTTTCCAGATAATTGCCGTTACTTCTTCAATTATTTTGTTTAATTGCAGAATATCTGCAATTATTCTTTCTTTTGGAATTATGTGGCAATTTTTTAGATTCTTGCTTACATGCATAAATTTATAAATAATATCATGTATATAGGCGAATATTGTGAATTGAACTATCTATAAACCCTTAAAGCAAATCGATCAATTATAATTGAACAAAAATCGATGTAAGGAAGAACATTAGGCGATTACCTTTGATTTTGTCGTTTAATCAATTTCATCTTCTCTATTTTGCTTTTCTTTTCGATTAGTTTCCACTTCATCTTCTGTCTTTTAATTTCATTCGATTTCAACTTATAGATATCAGGAGTTTAGGGTATGCTTTGAATGAAATGTCGATGATAGGATTTTGGAGGGTTTTGTTTTGAGAAAGCGTAATAGTATTGGAAATTAGCTGGTTGAATTCAAAAATAGGGATGTAATTTATAACTTTGTTTTGGGAAGAATGTTTTGTCTATTTTAAAACTTAACAAGGATATGAGCCAAATGATCCCGTTATGTAATTCATTACGTAACATATAATTACATAACCCTTGTATACTAATCTTATTCGAAATAAAATACTCCTTTTGTTGTGTTTTCTATTGTACATATTGTTATGTCATATTTTGATATAAGTGACGCTTTGTAAACATTAAATATATACAAATTGAAAATTCATAAGAAAAATATTTACTTGATCACAATTGTGAATGTGTTTGTAACCATACGTAATTGAATGGTGTAATTAAAATAGATCCTTTATATATGCATTTTGCTGTCCATGATTTTTTATTTAAAATTGTGTATGTATATAAATATCTATGTTTTTCAAAATTATTATATACATAACTAAAATTAATTTAGACTTACCCCATATGTTTTGAAATTAAAACTAGTATCTTAAAATCTAGTTTTGACTAATTAAAATTCAAAATTCAATACAATTTTAAACAATGTATCCATTAATAAATTTTAAATGAAATAAATAATATATATATATATCTACATATGTACCTATGTATATGTATGTATATTCATAATATTCATTTTTATATTCAATATATATCCATATATAGATATAGATAAATTTATAAAATTAGATTTATATATAAATATGATAACATTATTATCAATATACATATATATATATATAAAGTTAAGTCAAATATTTACTTCCGGCCATAAGGTTTTAAAAGAAATATTTTTTAAAATTCCACGTTGAATAATTTTTTATGTTTTATAAAACATACATGTATTTATATATATTTAAAAGCTATTTTAAAATTACTGTTAATTATTAGCTTATGGATAAAAGTTGTCAATATTTTTAAAAGGCCAAACGCATGTATGTTAATAAAAATAATTTTTAAACAAATTAATATATGTACTATATATATTTGTATTTTATTTTATAAAATTATTTTAGCTAATAATAATATTTTTTAAATTCGAAAATTATTACTTACTTATTTGAAATGTTATGGCAAAAAATATTTATTATAATGATAATTTTTTAAACTATTTATTTCTAAGTCAATTGTATACATATATCAAATCGGATGCCATAGGCACATGTAAATTCGTTGTAAAATATAAGGATCTAATCTACATAATCATGATGATATATATAATTTAATTGAGATAGGATGATTACCTAAAGAAATTGACTATGATTCGCACCTTGAATGAATGAAAGACTCCTAAATTTTGATTGAACCACTTGAGTGAATGAAAGACTTCTAGATTTAATTGAACCACCTTTAGAGACTACAAGATCTAAAGCACCGCCATTTCCTATTTTTTTTATTTGAATTTGTTTTGATGTTGATCTTTAAATTTTTGACTATGGAGGACTTCAAGAACTCACTACCAGACTTGAGGATATTAAGCAAAAATGATGTGTGTAGTGATGGGTTTAAGTGGCATTAAGAAGAGTTAACAGAGGAGAGATTTTCTCCTCCTTTTACTCATTCTTTGCTTACCACTTCAAACTAAATTTTGAACCCTTAAACCTCACTTTCCTCTGCCCTAAACTGACCGTGGATTGGGTCTTGATGGGCCTTCAAAAGTCCTAGCCCATTTGATGAATATTTTTTTAATCAAATTTTAATTCTTATCGAAATCGAATATTGATACGCACATATATAACCTTTATATACCCAAATAATTATCAGTTGCTTCCAAAATTAAAGTAAATTTGATAATTAATATTTCATAAATATTAGTTAATTAAATTAATTTACAATAAATCAATTAGATTGTATGATCTTTCAGAATATTCAACATTATGGTTGTGCGACTCGTAGGTGTAGATTCAGTTTGCGATTAATATCGAATAATTATAATATTAATGTTCACACATGACTATAGCTAATTGTATGAGAGTTTGGCCGAATTTATCAATGATACAGGTAAAATCCAAATATACAGTCTTAACGGTACCCAATAATAATGATTATTTACACCAATTCTCTTCATCAAAACTATATAACTTTAGGACTTATGAAATTTGGTTTTGGTCCAAATTCCAACATTCTCTACAATCCACTTAGTTTTTCAAATTACAAAGTCCTTAGTTTAATAACAAAAATTATAATCTATTGTATTGGTCAGGCCAAAGACTTTGACTTTTAGTTGACCAAAGTTGACTCTAATGCTAACTTCATAGAACCGAGGAGACTAATTCTCTATTGAATAATGTTTCACTTTTATTACTTTAACTCTAACCCAACTATAGTACCTCCGTGGTTTATATTCCATGATTTAATAATAATTAAAGTGGATTTTCCTCACCGAAGTTCAACGGTATTCTCAAGTCAAGAGAATATTGTTATATCGTCACTTAAAGTTTCACTATTCGATCTTAATTATATTAAACAATAGAAAACTCTCGAGTGAGTCATTCCATATTTATCCAATAACTATCACTGTGTAATCTATTGGTACTTTCAATAGCCATGAGTAATACACTACCAACACTTGGAGAACGTTATGTACTCTAGTCATAAAGGATGTATCGATATCTTGTCTCGAAACATCTTGACTAGGAATATTTAAAATAACATGTTATTTTTAATGTGATAAATTTCCTATGATTACAACACATTTTAATCACCATCACTTAACACATCATTTAAGGATTTTGTACCCAATATACTTAAATTAAATAATTAATTAACATATGACAATATGACAAGTGTATAGAAACAATAACACCTTTTATTTCCGACATGATTTTAATATAGAGTTAATGATTTATGATAATTATAGAATTGCCCTTGTAGCATGCTTCTAGCTCTATCAATCTCCTACATGTGCTTAAGGTCAATTATGGAATCCCATCCCTTCGATCAGTTTGTGGAGAACTGACCGAACTAGTCCTTTCGTGAATGGATCTACTATATTGTCTTTGGTATCCACTCTATCAATCACAATTCCTTATTAACTACGAACTCTCTAATAAATTGAAACTTTCGATGAATGTGCCTTAACTTTTTGTGAACTATTGGTTTCTTTACGATCTTCAGTCCTGTATATAAGGAATAAGTCCTTAATGTTTCTCACATGTTTAAGAATACATTTTACAACTGTCTAATGCTTCTCACCAGGATTAGACGAGTATCAGCTTATGCAACCTAATGCATAAGCCACATCTAGTTGGTACATAGCATTGTGTATATTATGTAACCTATTGCAAATGCATACTGGTATCTTCTTTATATGCTCCTCCTCATCCATATGACGAGTGTCCTTCTTAGAAAGGATGATTCTATATTGCATTGATATATTTCTAGACTTGGAATTCTCTCAAATCTATCTACATAGATCCTAATATGTAGGTTTCTTATCCCAAACCCTTTATGGAGAATTTATCAGATAACCATGCTTTTACCAATTGCAATAATGGGATGTCATTGCCAACCAAGGGTAGGTCATCAACGTATAGGACTATGAACACTATAGCACTTTCCCGTTCTTTTCGGTATATGCATGCTTACTCTGTATTTTGATAATAATAAAAATGTGCGATTACTTTATCAAAACGCCTATTTCAACTAATTAAAGCACTTAATACCGTAAATTGATCTTAACAATTTGCAAGCCTTGTCTTCACTCCCAATGAATGGGCTATGACAAGTAAACACTCTCTTCTAAATCACCATTTAGAAAGGTCATTGCCATGTCCATTTTCCATATATCATAGTTATATAATGCAACAATAGTAAGCATTATCCGAATAGATTTAAGCATGATTATGCATGAAAAGGTTTGATGATAATCAATACCTTAAATTGACGAAACCCTTTCTCAACTAGCTTAGCCTTATAGGTCTCTACCTCCCCATTTGCATTTAGCTCTTTCTTAGAAATACATTTGGAACTGTTAGGTGTTATCCCTTTATGTATGTTAGCTAAAGTCTGAACTTTTGTTTTTATACATGGAATCCATTTTGGTTTTCTTAGCTTTAAGCCAAAGTGCAGAGTCCGTACTCTACAGTGTTTATTGAGATGAGAGTGGAGTGTTATCTTCTAAGACACGATCCTCTTTCACGCCATCTATGGAAAATCCATCGTATCTCTCTGGTGCATGAGATTTCCTACTAGATCTTCTAATAGGTAGCTTGCTTTCATATACTAGTAAATTTAATTCATCTACCTGTTCGACCTTATGTTAATTTCTTAGATTTCATCCAAGTCTACAATTTCATTATAAATTTCAATTGTAAGACCTTTCCTTTCCAAAAAGATAGCATACCGAGAAACAATAACCTTTAGTTCCTCGGTATCATATAAAATATATCCTATTGAATTCTTGGGATATCCTACGAATTTACCCAATGTTGATCTAGTCCCATGTTTATTGGGCTCAAATTTCTTAAAGTAGACTGGACAACCTGACACCTTCAAATATTTGAAAGGTTGCTATTATCTGGCTTTTAGACTAAGTGGCTTTCAGTTGAATCTGGACGTCGGAATGAAGATAAAAAGATGCAAGGATTTAGAGGTATGCTTAGAAAGACATTGGAAGTGGTTTCAAGAATTAGGAGAGCAATAGGAATAAAGGAGACATATCAATGACGACCTCTTTTAGGTCAGCAGCTAGCACTTTTTGTTCAACCTACGGAGTTCTGGAGCTTTGGCTTGTGGATTTATTATTAAAGTGCTCACAACCTAGGACCCATTTCTAAAGGATTAAATGAACAACTCTAAGGCTCTGAAGAAACGACAAATCTAAAGATATCTGAACTCCTCGATAGTGAATGGATTTCTAAGGAGAAAGTTGTTGAAACTAGATGGATCTAGGAAAAGTGGTAGAGGAGAGGGAGGTGGCACAACTAGCACTCAAGAATTCAGATCGGCATCAATATGTTTTTCTAGCTTTGGGGACTTCGTCTCTCTCCTATATTCTTGGATCTAATGTTGGAACTAGTATTTCATAGTTCTGTTACTTCATTGGGGTGATTTTTCTATAACTATAAGACTTAGAAGATTTGAAAATGGACTTTTGGCACTTCATTTTCTTCACTCTCTTTCTCTACATGCTCTAGTCATAAAGGAAGTTAAGTTTTACTATTCTTGGCTAAGATCAGTAAAATCTTTGTACTTGTGACCAAAATCTATAAGCAATAAGATTAAAGTGGATGTAGGCCTCAGATTTGCCAAACCATTATAAAAGTTCTATGTATTTCTTACTTTATTTTGTTAGATCTCTTCATTTTATTTCATTTTGGGGTATTTTGCCATTTTTTAGTTTAATATCTTTAGTTTTTACAGTAAGAAAGGCATTTCACAAGTGTAGATCTAATTGTCTATTGTGGATTAAAGTGTCTAGAGGTTAGATCCTGAAGGTTTTCTATTTAAAGCTTGAAGGAATTTCATATTTGAATCAATTGCACAATTAAGAAATTCTAATAAATCTAGAGCAATAGTTGATGCTAATGCAAGAGCTTTTCACCATATTGATGTTTCTAACCAACTAGGAGCAGCATTGGCAGGACCATGTATCCTTAGGGAGATGGACACAAGAGTGCAATTTGATAAGATCATGGCAGAGTTAAATCAAAAGATGGTGGGTAGTCAGAAGGCTCTACTTTACAAAATGAATGCTAGCATAGCCTTACAGCTCCAACAGTTACATAGGATCAGTAGAAGTAGAAGAGAGGCATCACTTTTTGGATCTGAAGAGGAGAACTCATCAGCTTCTGGTAAAAATAGAAAGGATGGAAAACAAAAGGAAAATACTACTAGAGTAGCAAGGACAATTGTTGGAGATACTAGAAAAGCGCATGCTAAGGGGATTTAAATCAGTATTGACTATAATCAAACCAGTACCGAGATGAATTTGAGGCCTTTATATGGGAAGAAAGTTGAGAAAGTCAACCTATCTGATTTCAAAGATGATTTGCAGCATGCTGGTGATGATGATGCATGGATCTTAAAGCTTGGGATGTTGTTTTTTAAACAACTTTTACAGAGCCAATCAGATGTCAAAGAATAACTAAAGAAGAAGTTCTCTAAGAGATTGAAGAACCAAGACATCAACAACCAAACTGAGACTGTTTGTGGAGTTAAACACTTGGCGTAGTTCTTGAAAATCATCATTTAGAGTACCAATGTGACGCCCCACCTCTATACTCACACTAGCCAAGGACACTACTGGGTAATGCCGTCGACTAGCACGAAGACTAAGGCTATTGAGGAGCGACCATCTATGTAATTGCTTTGTGCGAGTACCGATATGTCAGATAGTATAACATGCATTTCATTTCAATAGGAAATCTGACATATCAAATACAAACTCAAAGCTACTACACAGTGGCTATGTGGCCTTCAGAAACAAATATAAAATAAGCATAACACAAAATCGGCCACAGATATTTATATTACTAAGGAGAAAACAAATATGAATATAACACATAGAACTGTACATCAAAGTAGTGGTCAGACAAGATCCACAACATCACAAAAGAATAAGTATACATCAAGGAGTCTCTATCTCGAATGTATAAAAGCAAAAAATACTAAGCTAAGGTAGTTAGCCAAAAGTCAGAAGCTAGTCCCTGCTAAGAAGTCAAGTGGAAGCACCTATAACACCTCGGTTGACCCGAGTATTACTTAAGAAGAAAAATGATAAACGGATCAGTCCAGCTATAAATATCATACAAGATGAAATAGGATAAGAGACATGACAAAAATGTATGATAACAATAATGCCATACTGTGATAAGTATACATTAGATAACAACAAAAATCATACAATATCTCAAATCTTCTCAAAAAAACCAAAAAGAATGTCACATTCTTTAAATTTTTCACCAAACCACAAATATTGATAGAGCTTATCAATTTATATAATCAAAATTGGTGAAACACAAATTCTAGAATTCAATAATTAGAAATCCACAAACATAAAGGGGGAGGCCTATCAAAAACGGAAGCATGAAAACTCACCAATGCATGTATCATAAACGGGACGCTATCCCATGAGTCGCTAACCCATAGAGCCGGTGCAACGACGTAGTACAACGGTACGCTCGAGGAACCAAAAACTCAAATAAGCCGGAAAAACGACGTAGTACAATGGTGCGTCCAATGAACCAAACTCCATAAAAAGACCATGGGTCGCTAGCCCATAAAAGTGAGACGAAACTCCAAAGAACGGGGTACAATCCCCCACGCGGACTAAGAGACATCGCATATCGGTAGTCTAAACCACAAAATGATCCTCATAGATCAATAAAAAGTGTAAATTACACTAAGCTAATAAATAAATGAGTTTATTTTTATGTCCTATAATCATAAGCTTAACTTAAACATTTATGAACAGATTGTAGATTTCCACTCAAAAATTGTCACAAGATTTCAATCGAACAAGTCTAAGAATTATCCGACGAAGTAAACGCAAGCGTTTCATACCACATGTTTTGCTAAGTTGTTTAATTCGATTTCTCAAACGAATGAGGTAAAGGTTTGTATATTCTAATGGATTGGAAAACGGTTTTAAAAACGAGCTTTGTATTAAAAGTAACGTTGAAATCATTTTTGTTAAAGAGTTTGAGTATTTACTACTTATATAGAAACCCTTTGTATTTTAAAGTGACAAATCACAGAAATGATTGTAAAAACAATCAATCAACAAGAATTCACATACAAAAACGTAAATCAAAACCATGAAAATCGATATCAAATCCATCAAAGGGAAATACCAAAAATCCAGAAAAGAAGTCATCAATGTCGATAATAAATGACAATAACTAATCGGATCAACAAAAATCGATTCAAATGGAAATCTACTCAAAATAGGTAAATTGGCTGAATTGAACAGTGCCAGACATTTGGTGGTTCTTCCAAACGTCTGAGCTGAGAATCTGGAAATTTTCTTCTGGATCGCCAGACGTTTGGGAATAACCTCAGACATCTGAGCTGTAAGTCTGGAATTTTTATTCCAATGATGCAGACGTCTGAGTTCTTTCCAGACATCTGAGCTGAAGCTCAGGGAAAAATCACCGTAGGCCATTCATGGCCAAATAGGTCAGAAAGCGATTGGACGAGTAACAAAGGCTAGGGATTTATGTCAAACGACAATCCATCACTGTATGCTCTTCAATACACTCCAACAACATGTCCAAACATCCATAGTAGGATTTTCATAGGTTTTGAATTCAAAGTACCAATAATTGGAAAATTCACCAAACCAATTCAGTTCAAAATCAAATGAACATCAAATAGATGCTAGGAATTCATACCTAACAACCATCAAAGGTATATACATAGATGCGAGTTCAAGAACTCACCTTTAAACTCAAAAACAAGGAATGGGAAACTCCAAAACAAACAAGACCAATTCCTCTTTAACAACACCTCTAGAAGCTTCAATCTATTACCAAATGAAATGAATTTCCTAAGTTAGGTTATTAGAATTTCTAAATATTTAGGAGAAATAGAGATGGAGAAGATACTTACCCAAGTTTCTCCTTGATTTATAACCTAGATTTGAATTTACTAAGAGAATTAGGGCTTAGGAATTTCTAATCTCTTTTCTTTTCACCCATTTTTCTCTTAGGGCTTGAGTGTTAGTAAATGAGGAGTAGAACGAATGAAGAGGAGTGGAGTTAGGATGTATATGGTAAGGGGTTTGGGTTATCTTGCTGGGTTAGTGGGCTAGAACCAAACTCAAAGCCCAAATGAAAATACTAAAATCTTAATCAACTCCAACATATCGATATTTATACTCAAAAAGGTTGTAAACTCCATTTTGAACTCAATGGAAGTGGTCTCGAGTCCTAATTCGACTGTTTTCAAAAAGTGTCATTTCAGACTTTAAATTCAACTAAAGATACTTTATTTAAATAAAACGTTAAATATACAATCGTAAATGTGTGGGTTGTTACAACCAAGCAAGTGAGGACCATATAAAAGATATGATCAAGCAGTTGTTGAAGGAAAATGGGATTCTACATCTAGTAGAACTCTATTCATAGTGAATAAGGAAGGAGTATCTCGGGAAGTTTACGATGCAACCATTTCAAAGTATACCGAGACTATTGAACCCTTGCAACATTTGTTTAAGTATGGATGGCACATGGATGGTGAGAGCAATAGATGCAATTTAATGCAATGTTTCTCTATTTTTTTCGATGGGTTATGTCGATGTGGTTTACTTGGCTCGTTCCAAATTTCATCTCGACTTTTGATGAGTTAGCGAGGAAGTTTTTGGAGCAGTTCAAGCTCAACACCGCTCGACCTAAGGATGTGATGTCCTTGTCAATCCCTTCTCAAGGGCCTAAGGAGTCTTTTGAAAGGATTGCTAAATAGGTTTAATATTGTAGTTACTGAAATTAACAATCTGAATGAGAGTATGATGTTGATGGCATTGGTCTGGTGCATACATCCAAACATAGACTTTGGGAAAAGACTTATGATGAAGCACCGACAACTATGGAGGAATTTCACCAAAAAGCAAATCTTCTTACGTTTGGAAGAAGCAAGTCAAATTATTAGGAAGACTGGTGGTGGATAGTCGAAGGAAGTAATTCAAAGTAATGTAGTGATTAAACAGACTAGAAAGAGGTCCGGTAATGTGGCTGTGAATGTTGGTAATTCTAGCAACCAAAGGAAGAGAAAACAAGGCGCTGGGGGCAGGCGGAATGATGCCAAAAAGCACCTAAGGAAAATGAGGCTGGATGAATATACACCTTTGAATGACACACCTTAAAATGTAACCTTTCCACACATGGCAAAAAAAGGTATAAGAAGCCGCCCAGGAGGATGGCAACTGAAGAATAAAGATGCTCTGGCAAGTGCCGTCGTTTCTATGAAACTCATATGCATAATACGAACGAATGCAGGTATCTTAGAGATTTCATCGAGGAGTTGGTAAGAAAGAAGAAGTTTCAGGAGTGTGTAAGAGATCAAGGGAATAGCGGACAAAATGCAAGCCTCCAAGGGTCAAATTCCTAAGGGAACCAACTTGGACCCAGTGGAGAGGGGCCTAAGCTGTCAGATGGAAGGATAGATATTAAGATCACAATTGGAGGATCTCATCCAGTGGAGAAATGATGGAATGAGATGGAACAGTTTATGGTTCATTGAGGCATGTACCACAAGGTAGCTGCTTTGCCATTGAGGATGGAGTTCCACTAAGCAACAAAGGATGATGACTGATGATATCATATTTAGTGACAAGATTCGGATGGGGTAAAAGTATCAACTTTCAATCCCATAGTGATTACGGCTATTGTTGGCTCGACTATAGTGCATCAGGTCCTGGTGGATAATGGAAGTTCAATGAATATTTTATTTAAAAAATAGTTCAATCAAATGAGGATAAGTATAAAGGACATCAAGCCTTGTAAATCTTGGATTAATGTGCTTATCAGAGTGGCGAAGCAACTTGCTAGGACAATCGATATGTCCATGGAATTAGGAGATGTAGACAGTAAGATTGTGCGGGTTTAGAAATTTGTAATTGTGGATGAGAATTCAGTATACAATGCCTTTTTGAGCCAATCAATCCTTGTTGATTCAGAAAAGCACCAACTCCTTCGTGCTTGATGATGAAGTTCCCCATGAAAAGTGGAGTTGGGCCGATACGAAAAGAATAAAGGGCTGGTTGGGAATGTTACATCGTCGAGCTACGAGAAGCAAAGCGATGGGAGAAAGGGAAGATGTAGAGAAAGCTCCCTCCATTAAAAACTTGAAAGCATAGCTATTAATGCCCAAGCCCTGGCTTGGGAACCATAGCAGGTTCGATATATCTATGGATCCCAGGAAGAAGTCAAAGGAAGTGCTGGCAGCACCAGCTAAGCTGAAGGTTAACGTTTCGATCTATATGGACGATCCTACTCAGCCTTTCAAGATTAGAACTCAACTCAATGTAGAATTGAGGAAAGAGTTGGCCAGTTTTCTATGAGCAAATCTAGAATGTGTTTGCTTGGACACATCAGATATGTGCAGGATATCGCCAAAGATAGTGTGCCGCACTAAATGTGGACCCTAAATTCTACTAGTAAAGCAGAAGAGATGCAGTTTGTGTCCGGAGCAATCTGCTGCATTGAAGGAGAAAATGGATAAGCAGGAGGCAAACGGCATTATCCCCAATGCCTTGTACTCTGAATGGGTATCAAACTCTGTCCCAGTTAAGAAAGATATGGAAAATAACGGATGTGTATCGATTATTCGGATTTAAACAAAGCGTGCCATAAGGATAGATTCCCTTTGACCAGAATTAACAAACTGATAAACAGAACAACCAAACATGAGTTGCTCTCTTTTATGGAAGCATATTCTGGCTATAGTCAGATATGAATGTATGTCCTGGATCAGGCGCATAAAACTTTTGTAACAGATTTGGGGCCATACTATTACCAAGTAATGCCGTCCGGTCTAAAGAATGCATGAGCTACTTACTAGAGATTGGTGAATACAATGTTCAAGAATCAGATTGGATGGACGATGGAAGTGTATGTGGATGATATGCTCGTGAAGCCATGGGTATGAAGGAATCACACGAATGACCTTTCAAAGATTTCAAAGTAATGCGAAAATATAGAATGAAGTTAAATCCATTTAAATACTCTTTTGGAGTTACATTGCGGAAGTTTTTGGGATTTATCGTGAAGTCTAGGGGCATTGAGGCTAATTCGGGGTAGATTAATACCTTGAGGAATGTAATTGCCCTAACCACGAAGAAGGATTTGCAAATTTTAAATGGGAAGTTTTCCACTTCGAGTTAGTTTATCTCAAAAGCAACTTATTAGTGTATATCGTTCTTTGATTCCCTCAATAAAGGAAAGAAGAATTTCAATGGGCAAAGGAATGTCAAGACACCTTCGAGGAATTACTGAGGCTCATGGAAACACCACCGATTCTATCCAAACCATTGGACGAAGAAGATTTGTTCATCTATTTGGCAGTGTTTGCTCATGCCCTAAGCGTAGCATTAGTACATGAGGAGGCAAGGATTTAAAGGCCATTTTATTACATCAGCAAGCAGCTCACTAGACCTAAAAAGAACTATTCGAAATTGGAGAAACTCACTTATTATTTGCTGATTGCGTCAAGGAAGTTGCGACCGTATTTTTTGGCTCATTCGATTTAGTTGCTTATGGATTAACCTTTGAAGAAGGTATTGTACCAACTCAAGTATTTGGGAAGGTTATTGAAGTGGAATATTGAGCTGAGCTAGTATGACATCACTTACCATTTGAGGAGAGCGATAAATGGACATGTGTCGGCAGATTTCATCACCGAATTACTGTATAGGATAGTGAAGAGGAAACGATATTGACATGCTTTCTCAATGGAAACTGCTTGTAGATAAAGCTTCCAAAGAGAGCGGTTCTAGGGTAAAAATAGTAAACATGACTCTAGAATGATGATCTATTTATTATGCATTGAAGTTGGAGTTCCCCGCGATGGACAATAAGGCTGAGTATGAAGCATTAATAGTGGAACTCAGAATAGTGAAGGAACTGGGGGTTAAGGTGCCACATATATTCAGTGACTTCTAGTTGGTAGTGTGCCAGGTGAAAAGGTAATCCCAAACTAAGGGTGCGAGACTTGCCCCTTATGTGATAAAGGCATTGGAACTGCTGAATGATATAGAACATACACAATTACACACATCCCTAGAGAGGAGAATGCAAAGGCTGATTCACTGGCCAAGTTAGCTAGTTCCGTAGACGCAAAACTATTGGGGTTAGTTCCAGTGGAGATTTTATCGGCTTCAAGTATCGACCAAATAGATGTTGACTAGTTTTTTAAGATCGAAGAAGGGAAGAAGTCATGGATGACTTCGATCAAGGACTATTTTCTTAAGGGAACTCTCTTGAGAGGAAGCAACAAATAATGGAAACTCATTTGTAAAGTACTGTGATTCATAATGCAAGGAGGAGTGCTATACAAGAGAGGTCTCAACTCCTTGCTTTGGTGTATAACCAATGATGATGCTAGGAAGATCCTCATGGATGTCCATAAGGGTTGCTATGGTGATCACATCGAAGGGGGAGGTAGACATTAGTAAGGAAGATACATTGTTAGAGCTACTTATGACCGATAATAAATCATGATGTAGTTGAATACACCAAACGGTATGACCGAGCGAAAGGTTAGCGAAAATCCTAAGATCCCCACCTACAGAACTTACGCAAATGGTTAGCCCTTGGTTATTTGTGGTTTGGGAAACTATTATAATTGTGTGCTACAAATGTCGAAAGGAGGAGCTAAATATGTAATTATTATGGTGGATTACTTTACAAAGTAGGCCGAAGTGAAATTGCTTTTCACAATTGCAATGAAAAAAGTGATCAAATTTGTGGCGAGGAATATTTTTTGTAGATTTAGAATACCTCAGAGATTTACGGATAATGGAACTCAATTTGAAAGTACAGAGTTCAAAGATTTCTGCAACCGGTACAAGATGGAGAAAAGCTTTTCAACAGTAGCACATCCTCAAGCGAATGGACAGGTGGTGGAGGTAAATAAAATCATCAAGTCCATCTTGAAGAAATGGTTAACTAAAGCGAAGGGAAAGTGGGTTAATGAGCTTCCGCTACATTGTAGGCTTATAGAATGAACCATAAGTCTGTTACTTGACATACACCGTTTGCTTTGGCCAACGGATCAAAGGCCATGATTCTAATTAATCTGGAAGTCCCTTCTCATTGGAAAAGCATTAGGACCCATGGTCAACGAGGAACTCTTGTTTGAGACCCTATATTTGATTGATGAAAAAATGAGAAGAGGCTGAATTAAGAATAGCGGCTCACTAGAAAAGAGTAGCATGACATTTCAACATCAAGGTCTACAACCGTACCTTCGAGGTAGGGGATCATGTTATGAAACGAGTTCTCTCGAGTATGAGGGAACTTTGTCAGAATTAAGGAGGTCCTTATATGATTGAACATAAGCTTAAAGATGGAACTTTCAAGCTGACCGATGTTATTAGAATCTCGATTCCACGGGCATAGAATAATGACTTATCACAATGCTATTTTACTTAGATCTTTTTAGTTTACTTTCCAGAATTAAGACACCCTAGGATTTTGATGGCAACGTAATAAGATAGGACTTGCAACAATTTTTTTATAAATAATGTTAGCTTATTGAACCAATGGAAACGTGTCCTTGTAAGCATAATTCTGTGTTGCGTGATTAGCAGTGCAATCAAGTACCGGGAGACAAGTACTAACTCCTTTAGTCCAAGATTAGTGCAAAGGAGTATAATCACAAGGGTACATTGGATAATTCAACCCTATCCTTTCGATATTGACTACTTCTCTAAAATAGGCAAGGCTAGTAAGGAATATTCCAAGTCAGGTAGCTAAAAGTGCCAGTTTTCGAAAATAGGAACTGGGGCACAGTTGGAGTTCTAATGACCTGCTTATGGCCCGCCAGGACATGCTAGGTCAAGGATAATTGAGGATGGTCAAAGAAAACTCTAGATCAACACCCGAAGATAGGTGAGACTGAGGGCGAATGCCAATAAATAGGTGTCTAAAGCACCTTTTCTCATATATAAGAATTGGTGCACGGTCATGATTTTCACGATTGTCTTTCTGCCCAGTAGGACATGCTCGGTCAAGGATAAACAAGGATGGTCGATGAATGTTTTGACCAATGCCCAAAGGAAGGTGAGGTTGAAAGCTAGAACTCGAAAATAGGTGCTGTTGGACTCCTCTGGTCTTGGATCAGGACCGGGAGAGTATGATCGGACTGGGGGCAATCGGGTAGTATGTACAATGTTATTAACCTTCAAATGAAGGTAAGCCATGTCAAAGAATGATGCCTATATTCTAGCATCTAGAATGCTAAGTCTTGGAGACAGGAGATGGTACATGGTAGAATTGTAAAAGGTATGATCTCACTTACGGTCTAGCAGGACATGATTTGCCAAAATTGAGTGGTGGAATTCTATGGATAATATCAATCATGCCTAGTTATTGACGAAATTGAATATGTCAAGATACAAACATTTAAATCACTGTTCCTCAGAAATAAGGAATAACATAGAACTTAGTCTACTCATAACTAGTTATTGGTCGAAGGAAACCCGACCCGGAATAAATAGGAATAACCATAGATTTGGTTGAGTATTAGCTTTATTTAGCCAAATAGAAACATTTTGGTAATAATAAAACAGAACTGGATAATGGAGTCTAGATAAAGCAATTGTACGATGTTAACCCAAAAAATGGAACAACATCCAGGTTTGAGTGTGGAAGCACCAGCCCTATTTACCAAGGTAAACAAAATAGAAAAAGTAGTAGTAAGTAGCAGAAAAGGTAAAGAGACAAGATTTTTATAGTGGTTCGGCTGTTAATGAAGCCTACGTCCACTTTATAAATTCTATTGTTGATCAACTGCTATTGGAAAGGAGTTTAGATTACAATATAACTCTCCTTCCCAAGACTAAGCCACCATTGTTAGAGGCAAAATAAGGATCTCAATCGTCCCTTTATGGTTGTTGTGTCGGAGAAGAAGAGTGAATAAACATTGACAAAGGTTTAGCAGAGATCAGATCCCCTATACAGTTGTAGATAGGATGGTATTTATAGGGGTTAGAGAACATTTGGGCTAAAGCCACTTTACCAAAAGCATGTAGTCATCATGCATAGATAACTCAAGAAGTTTGGGGGTGTTTGGAGCTAACTTTTTGGATCGGTATCGATCCGAGTGGATCAGATCGGTACCGATCCAAAAAGTTGTGAAATTTTGGAGTTTTCTCAATTTGGTTGTCTTCCTATCCCATAATTGAGTGTCTTGTCCGAATATCAAGTCGTTTGGAGTTAGTTTGATTATCCATCTTCATAGATCATCCAATCCATCCCTTCATAAAAGATCCATCCATAACTCACTCAATACTTAACCAAATGACACAAAACTTCATACATGAAATGCACATGAGTAGGAGAGCCTTCCAATTGGATCTTATGAGGATCCAAGCTAAGTATTTGGATCGACGATGATCCAATTGAGTTGGATCAGTGGTGATTCAAACCCTTAGCTTATTTTTGAATCTTCTTTTGGGTCGTAGGAGATCCATCCATAACTTACTCAATAATTATCGAAATCAAATGAAACTTTTTAGGTAGCTTTTAGAGGACGCATTAGACCTACACTATCCTAAATGTATCGGGCAATCCGATGAGTTTGGACCGGTGCCGATCCAAATTGGCTTGGCTAAATGACTTCATTTTTGGTGGGAGATTTCTTTTAGGTTTTTAAGTGTCCTCTCCAAATTTCAAGTCAATCTGAGTCCATATAAGTTCTATAGGTGCATTTTAAGTTGCTACGGTCCAAGAGCGGGCAGGTATTTGAATGAGTCTTCACTTCTTAAGCTGGGTTGCCTGGAATGTTACCAAACTTGATAGGTGAGCCTGGTAGAGGTATAGAAGTGCAATGCAAGTGGTTAGAAGGGGCCTTGAGCCAACAGTTTGGATTGGTGTTTATCCAATTGGATCAGATCGGTATTGATCGAAAGAGTTAGCGTAATTCTAGACCAAACTTCTTATGTTTCTTTGTCTTGTACTTTGAGGCCTTCAGGTCAAGTTTCGGGTCGTTTTGACTTAATCAAAATGTTCTAACTCCTTATGAATTCTATTGGGTAAAAACCTAGATAACACTTGCCCTCTAAAGTATGTCGTTCAAATGAAAGGTGTGCTTTGCTCCAGAACAAGTTCCAGTAATAAGTCTTCGATTGTTGAGCTTTCCAGCAGCTTTTAGCCTTAGCGAACCATCCGGTTCCTTTGGATTCTTCCATCAATTACAAGTCGTTCCAAACCTTTTATAGTCTAAGACTAGACTCTACCTAACTATACTCTATACATAACAATCATTTCGGTTTCGTTCAGAGTTATTACATCACATGTCTCTAATTACATCACATGTCTCTAATTACATTACACATCCCTGATTGTCCCGTGTTTATCTAGGATTTACATCATTACCACTCAGATTTAATTCAGAGTTATAATATCATATATTACAATCATATCATATATCAAAATCATATCACGTCATATGTCAAAATCAAATTATATCACATCAAAATCATCCTGTCGCTATCCAGGATTTATCCATTTTATTCTATATATAAGGCATTCAAATCCTTTTTACAAAATCAAATCTATTTTAAGGTTTGACATCTCCAGAGCATCTAAGTTTAATTCGCGATCTCTCCGGATTGTTTGATGTTTAGTTTGGGGGACGATCTCTCCCAGATCATTTGTTTGTTCAGTTCATGGGGATGATCTCTCTAGATCATTTGCTTACTAAGTTAAGGGGGATTTAGTAAGCCCATTCACTCACTCTTCGGTGAGGGGACTTACTTCGCACTCTGGTCCCTGTCTTTTCGGTCGGGACTCTATGGTGTTCGATATCGTAAAAATCCATCCACTCGCTCTCCGTTAAGGGGACTTGCACCTTGCACTCCGGTTACATCTCTCCGGTCGGGACTCTATAGTGTTAAAAATCAGTCATCACATTAAATACGGATTTTACAAATTCAAATCAAAGCAAACAAGCAGAAATTAAATAAGAAGAAATCCTGAATGTTTATCCCAGATATCCAACTTAGAGCGTGGTAAGGGACTAATCTAGATTTTGTGCACGTCCAAGCGGTTTGAGATTATTATCCTAAGTAGTCATTTTAGATATCCGACTCAAAGCACGACTAGGAACCAATTTTGGTTTAGCACACGTCTAAGAGGTCTGGGGTCATTATTCTTTTTATCGCTAATATACGAAAAGAAAAGTGCAAAAAAGAAACCAAAGCAAAGAGTAGCAGCCAGATCTAACTTCCCATCCATCCCAGTTATGGGATTATCTATCTTGGCCTAGATCCCTAAGCATTCCTTGAAGCATCAACTACGGGTGTTAGCTGCTCCGACTATGCTATCACAGCTATGTTCCTCATGTACCGCAGCAGTTGGTTGTTTTGAACCAGTTCTTCTATCAGATCACGAAGATATCGGCACTCATTCATTTCATGTCTGCATAGCCCATAGAAGATGCAAAAATTTCTATATCCTTTCTCTTGATCGGTGGCTCTCTTCTCAGAGGCTTTCGATAGGGAATTTTCCCCTAGTATCTACGTATATCCTTTCTAGGGTTTCGTTCAGCTTAGAGTAGGAAGAATATTTGGGCTCCCTTCTTTGTCATTTTTAGTTCCTTAGAATCATCATCGGCTTCCTTTTACACCTTTGCCTTTTCCAAATACTACTTCAGAGAATCCGTTGCATCCACTACATAAATTTTGGCATCTTCAGCTCCATCTAAAACGTCAGCATCCTCCTGACGTAAATATCTCTCGGCTTCATCATAAAACTCAGCAAGGCCCATTGGTGGATCCCTCTTAAGTGCAGCCTTTAAGTCGGTCTTGCTTGCGACTCCAGACACTACCGCCATCAAAATCACTGATGGGTCCGACCAATCAACCGCGTTTGCTGCTGCATTGCATCTTGTTAAATAACTTCTCATGGTCTCCCCATGTAACGACCCTGGATTTTTGGCCCCGTTTATTTTAATAAATATTTAATCTAATTAGATGAAATGTAAACTGATCGTATTAAAATGAATATGATTTTGGAAACAACTGCCATTTGTTCATATGGATTGGTATTTTAAAAAGGAGAATTGATTTGAAAATTGGAAATAAATATCTCAATAATATTTACACTAGAATACTTTCTCTTGTTAACAATTGAAATAAATACATATAGATAATAATGTTTTAAATTTTAAAATAAGGTTTCTTAACAATATTTTTAATAAAATTTACCTTATATAATTAAATTAAAATGCTTTACATTGCTAACATTTGATAAATAAATACATATGATCGATAATGTTTAAATTAAAATCTAATTCTAGAAATATAAAATACAAATGAAAAATAAATAAGTAAACTCATGAATCTAAGTTTAATATTGATAGTTAAAATACAAATAGCAATAAGTATAAAGATAAATATTAATGTAAATAAATCATATGAACCTAATTTAAATATTTATAGCTAAAATACAAATACAAACAAATGTATAAAGCTGATATAAGTAACCATAATGAACATAACTTAAATATTGTTGGTCAAAGTCAAGATACAAATGTACATATAAACAAGAGTTAAATGAAACACTAAGTATAAAATGAAATAAAACAAGTATAACATAATAACAAAACAAATATCTAAATAAATATCTTCATATACATGACAGTGTTTGCCTGCAAGTGCAAGTTAGAAGTAATACCAGACCAAAATAAAAATAATTCTGACACAAAAATTAATCATATGAGTTATTCAAGCAAGTAAATAATAAAAAAACATTTTATATGCAATAGCTTCATACACAAGCCTTAAGCCTACCTGCATAAGTACATGTTTGCATGTAATATCTTCACAGCAAAACAAATGATGATTGTGTTAACATAAATGAAGACACATGCATTAATTAGCACCACTCTTTGTCAAGAAATCTTACAGCCGAAATTTTGTAATATCATTTCACATTTATAGCGTATCAAACACAAATATTAAACCTGCAGGTCAAACAAGTAAAAACTTGTCCAGTTAATACCTATACTGTTCAAGCCTTCTCTATACATATATATCATACTATTTCAGTTCACATAATTTAGAAACTCCAAAACAGAACTGAGGAATCAAAACTTAAGAAACTGGGAAGAAGAAAAAAAGAGAAAAGCAAAACTGTAACTTGAACTTAATACAAACGAGCTTGTTCAACATCAACAACATCAAAGATTGGAGTTTGGAATTCAAAGCTTGAAGGCTGGGAAACAAAGATCAAGACTGTGTTCATCTGGAAACTAAAGCCGCTTTCTGTTAAATCATTTTAGGTGAGTAAACAAAGATCTTTATTTTAAAAGCTTAAGTTAATTAAATAAGTTCATGTTTCTTTAACATTATAGTTTGTATGTGCTTCATATTTGGATATGAATCTGTGTGTATATCTGTCACTCTGCATATGGATCTTCTCTGTTATGAATTACAGGGGCAAATGATCGTTCAAATTTGATTTTTTATCCAACTGAATTGTCGTAAAGATTTCATTTTTAAATCAAACTGGAGATATAGACTTAGATTAAGATTTTTAGAAGATGTTTAAACCATCTTTGAAAAGAATAGCATCTGTAATACTGATTCTACAGGAAATCCAACAATAAATTGATAAATTCAGTTATTTTAAAAATCTAATTCAAGTTTATAACTTGAATGCTTAGTGAAATTTATGATTTTTAAAACGGAAATGAGAATTTTCAGATTTTTATTCAAAGTGCAGTTTGTTTATAAACAAAAATTACATTTTTGCGAATATCTGGTTATCGTTCCAATTGAAATTGTTGAGATTCGAATTGAAGCTAATTTGAACCTCATTGGTCTTAGGAAAATTATCAAAAAAAATTTCAATTCTATAAATTGTTGGGTCGAACCATTTTTAGGGTTTTTGTTGAACTTGTCTGTAAGCATGGTGAGTTCGTCGTCATTACGCGACCGATTTGCACTAAACTTTGGGGAAAGGTTGCTTAGCGTGAGGTTGTCGTGTAGGCGAAGTTTCGATAACTACGGTTGCTTATGCGTCGGTGGCGAAATGATTTAGAGAGGGACGAATTTTCTTTTCGTTCGAGCTGGATGCCTAATTTCACTTCGAGAATTTTAGGGACAATCTGAGTTTGGATTCTGGGTTTGGGGGTGGATTGTGACTTGCCGGTGAGATTGGTGATCGCCGGAGGTGGGATGTGCCGCCGTGCACGTGTACGGCACGAAGGCAGTATCAGTGTCATTGGTTAGAGTTTATCGTGAGTCAATACTAGGGTTTGCTTGATGTTAGCTTTGGGTTTGTTTTTTTTTTTTTGCTGTGTTCGTGTGAGTTACTGATGTTTTTTTTATATATACTTAATTTAAAGTTTTAACATACTGTAAATAAAAAAAAGAGGAGAAAAGAAGCAGGGTGTGCGTATAGGAAAGGCACGGGTGAATTTGGGGGATAACTCGAAGTAGCGCTCGAGTTTTGAATAGGGAAGGTCTCGGGTTTTTAACAGGGAAGCCTCGGAGTTTTATTAATCTGCAGTATTGTTTTATTTAAAAGTAAGTGTTCTCAACCCAGTTTTAAGCATTTGTAACTAAATGATGGTTTAACGGTTAAGTCAAATTTTAACACAAATCTTAATTATTCTAGGTAATACATTTACAATGTTTTAACACTTAGTTTTTATATTAATTATGTAATTAATTTAAGTAAAAGTTAATTAACAAATTGAGTTGTAGTTAGTAT